>OX422211.1:23062072-24262072 GCA_949130495.1 Sambucus nigra
GTAGTCCCAAAGGACAAATAGACAAGAACCTCAATAAGGGACAGTTTTCTCATGATTTCACTGAGCCGAAGAAACTTTCCTTTTCACCTTACTCTTTCCATACTTCATATGTTCTTACGTACTAGTTGCTAACTTTCTACCTGATTGGATTGTAGATAAGGGAGCAACCAAAACATGTGATGATAGATAGAGGAGGCTTTGTAGAATATCACCACATTCCAACTATTATTGAGAGTGATTACGTGGGTAATGGTGATCGTGAGCATGTTGTAGGAGTCAGTTCGTAGTAGCTCTAGCTACACACTGGGAACAAGCTACTTCTTCATGATGTGCTAAATGTGTCTCGAATAAAGCATAATATACTTTCAGTTTTAGCACTTTCTATTTATGGAAATTCTTTTAAATTTAGTGGTAGTTGTTTGGATATTATTTTTTATGGTATTATTGTTGGACTTGGATCTCATTGAAATAATCAATTCAGCTTGGATTTATAAGATGATTCATTCTCTTCATCTACATTGTCATATGTTGCTAATGTTAATGTTCATTCGATTACTTAGCATGCTAGACTTGGATGTATAAAGATGGTCTTTCAGGCCCACTCACTAAGGTTGGTCTGCCTATATGTGAGACTTTTTTACCAGGGAAAACTTGTAGGAAGCCTTTTGGTAAGGTTCCCCGAGCTACATAACTGCTACAATTAGTTCACTCCGATATTTTCGGACCTACGAGCGCTAAGACACGTCGTGGCACCTCTTATTTTCTCACATTTATCAATGATTATTCACGATATGGTTATATATACCTGCTTTCTCACCGTGTGAAGCTTAGAACTATTTCAAATGTTTTGTGGCAGAGGTTGAGAATTAGAAAGAAAATAGTTTAAAAGCTCTACGTACAAAAATGAGGATGTGAATATTTATCGATCAGTGTAAATAACTATGTGAAGATGGGGGGATATACAAGCAACTAACTATTCCCAACTCTCCGCAATAAAATGGTGTTATAGAGAGAAGGAATAGAACAATTCTAGACATGACAAGATCTATTATGGCAAAGGCCAACCTCCCAATATTCTTTTGGGGGGGTGCTCTTTGACTGCATCTAACATACTTAACAAAGTGCCATCACAGTCAATTTCTTCATCACCATATGAACTATAGAAAGTCAAAAAACCCAACTTGGATCATTTGCACTCATAGAGTTCGGTTGTTATGTTCATAGCAGTTAAAGGATGTTGGCCAGTTAAAGGAACACAAATCTAACCAATCAGAGGCAGACAGGTGTTGGCCAGTTAAAGGATGTTAAACGCGCGTCAAAACTAATTACAAATCACACCCTGAAGTCTCTGCCGCTTTCGAATTCTACCCAAGGTAACTTTAGGCCATAAAATACAACAATTCATATTTGGAGATTGACCCCAAAACTTTTTAAAACAAGTACTAATTATTAAAAACATGATTTTAAAATGTTTAAAAAACCCCAAAAAATTATTAAAAAATCAAACTTAGGGATTTAAACACACACAACACATGTACACATATACTTATGCAATATGATGTGCAAAAGATGAATTCTAAGTGTGTGAGTGTTGGCAATAGTCTCTTGATCATAAAAAGAAAGAGAGATGAATAGGCAATCCAACTTCTGAGGCTCTTTGGTTTCTAGGTTGACACAATTTTGTCACAATTTCCAAACTAGATGAGCACTTATACAATATAGACTCAAGTGAGTCAAATGTATAAGGGCTTCACTTACTCCCATCAAATCTTCATCCGTGAAAACAATATGCTTGTTATAGTTGACGTCCTCTGCTCGTCGACGCTTTCCTGATTGTGACTTTACTGGATCGATTTGAAAAGCCTGCATTACCGCTGTAAGTTTTTTCATCTCCATTTGAGCTGAGTTCCTTTGTATCTGCTTGACGTCAGATACTCCGTGGATTACTGCGAACTCGTGTCCAGCATCATCCTCTAGCACGTTGTCGGGTCTCACCTCTCTGTTGGCAGTCACTTTCTCTGCCCTTTTTTCCACAAAGTCTCTCAAATGCCCAGACTGGCCAACTCTTCGAGGTGAGACTTAAGAGTTTTGCAGTGCTCGGTCTTGTGTCCTCCCTCTTTGTGAAAAGCGCATCTCAATGCATTGTTCCTCTTCAAGGGATCTCCTCCCATCTTCCTGGGCCACTTGATGAATGGCTCATCCTTGATCTTCGTGAGAACCTTGTAAATTGGTTCTTCGAAGACGGTTTTGACCGCCTGGAATGCTTTTGACGCGTCATGGTTCCCTCCATTCTTGGAGCCATTTTTGCCTCTGTTCTTTCCTCCTTTCCTCTGGTTCTCAGTTTTCTCACCTACCTTGGTAGTGAGCTTAGCTCGACCATTTTCTCCTGTATTAGGGCGGGTGACATCTTCCACCTTTGAGTATTTCTCGATTCGGGCCATTAGGTCGTCAATAGTCATAGCTTCCTTCTTCATCAGGGACTGGTAGAGGAGGGAAGAACTATGGAGCCCAATTTTAAAGGAAGCCACTGCCACTTCCTCCGCGCAGTCCTCGATCTCATTGAATAACTCCCAGTACCTCTTCGCGTATTCTCGGAGGGTTTCTTGAGGCATTTTCTTCATTATCAGTAGAGCATCCATCCTTTTGGGATGGAAGCTACTGGTAATGAATCGGGTCGTAAAAATTTCGTCTAGGGTTTTGAAATTCTTGATCGACCGATGGGGGAGCCTTTCAAACCACTTCTGTGCTACATCATGAAGGCTCGAGGGAAAAATGCAGCACATCAAGGCATCTCGGTGACCCCAGAGGGTCATGGCCTGTCGGTATTGCCTGACGTGATCGATGGGATCAGTTTTTCCGTCGTAAATCTTGAACCTTGGAATGGTAAATTTCTTGGGAGCTTCCTCCTCTTCGATTTCTCTTGTGAAAGGTGACTTCATCTGGGTTTTGAGAGCTCGCCTCGCGAGTTCTCTGGTTGATCTTGTTCCGCGGTGAGCAGGATGCTGGTTCATCTCCCTACGGACCATGTTTCATATGTTCTCGTCGCTGCGAGCAGGGCTCTGGTAGCGGCGAGCTCTTCGTAGCTGTTCGCGGAGGTCGTCGTCTGGAGCAGGGATCTGGTAGCGGCGAGCTCTTCACAGCTGTTCGCGGAGGTCGTGGTCTGACTTGCCTCCTTCGTTCCTTTGAGATTCTCGCCTAGGGCTCCTTCCTCGGCTACGAGATTTGCTCGCCTGAGGGCTAGGAGTGCGATATGGGTGTCTCCTATTATCAGGAAAAAGCTCCCTCTCCAGTCTTTCCAGTCTTCTTTTCAAGCGAGCATTCTCAGCCTCGTATCTGCGAGAAGACTCCCTCGGCTCGTGAAGCCTTGCCTCGTATGCATCAATCAACTTGGATATCTGCATGGACCTCGCTGGTCCCTGACTTTCTTCTGAGGCTGGTCTTTCCAGGCGAGCTCTCTGTCCTGAACATCGGACTTCAGACCTGATCCTGCAAGGAGCAAGTGACTCTTGAATATCTCCTGCTTGGGGAGCATTGCTCCTGTAGCCAGACATCTTAAACTCCTTTCTTAACGTGGGATCTTCTCAGGGAAAGATGAACGGTTCCCACAGACGGTGCCAATTATGGATGCAATTATTATGCAACATAAATAAATACGAGAGAAGCAAATATCAAGAAAAGAATAAGGAATATAAGATACCAATCACACAACAAAGGATGTACGTGGTTCAGCAAAGATGTGCCTACGTCCATGGTGGTGCAATCGATATTATTTCTATATACTCCGGAGAGTGATTACAGAGAATACAACTTGTCCTTTTGCCCCGGACCTAGGGTTTAATATATACATGTACATGTAGATGAGTGGAGGTGATGGGTTCCTCCATGTTTTCCATCTCCCCTATAACTTCCCTTCATGGGATCGTGGGGGGAGATTGGATCAATATAAAAGATGAGGGGCCTGGACTTTGGGCCGTCAGGACTGGGCTACTCGTCCAGGCCCATAGTGCTAAATTCCGGGTACCCACAATATGTAATGGAACTTCATTTGTTTTTTACATTATTATTTTGGAATAATTTGATATTCATTCATTATGTTTGAATGCTTACTATTATTGAGTACATATCTTATATCTTATAGAAATATTACCAGGCTTGGATCAACTCTCTCATATGGGTGATCCACCTTGGCTCTTAGAAAACGAGCAAGTTGAGATAATATTATCTGAAGCTTTGATAGCGAGCTAAGATATTTATATTTTTGGTGCCCAACGAGAAATATATATATATATATTGCATGTCACCTTGAATAGAACTAAGATGAGACCTCATCTAGGTCCTTCATAGAGAACTCCACGACTCTATGTAGCCTGCTACAAACTGAATGTAAGATTTTAGGCAGGCGCCGAGGAAGTGATAGGGTTGAGACTCAGGTTTGGCACTTGCTTAGGCGACTAGACTTAGATTCCTATGATTTCCATTATACAAATGACATGCCCATTATTATAATAGAATGCTATACTATACATTTCATATTATATGTAATTTATTGATTGATAGCTGGAGCGATGATCGAATCCCTTCTTTGCCATTGTGTGAGTCACTTGGATTATCACGATCCCACCTTATGCCTTTGTTCACTTGAGACTATGTCATAAAGAGGAGACTCGATGACACTACTTTATCATGTTTACCTATGATTATGCAAGATACCATATAAGGGGCATGTCTACCAAAGTGGTTTGATCAAAATGAATTGACATGAGGACTTAAGGAAGACTATTTGGAAATACACCATGTTTTATGACTCATTAGGTGGTCAATGACCATATCAAGACATGTATCTGATTGTGGACATTAGTTAATTACATATTAGGGGTTATACACTGCTTTCTATGAGGGATTAAGAGTGTGTAGTCTGGTGTAGTCGAAATGTCTAGGCATAGGGGAGATTTTTTCCGAGTGACGCATCTTCGCTAGTATGGTGATGGCTTAGAAATTACACTCCTAAGACTGTACCTTCTTTCTTGAGAGGTCGCACGACATATTTCATGTATGGGGAGATAAATGAATGAGATTCAGAGAGATGTTTAAGTAGATTCTTGTTCAAACTTATCCTTTATGGAGGACTGAGAGTTGTTAATATTCGGGTCGGGTAATTAGGACCCCCCGTGATCTGTCCACGTGGGTGGTGGATCCTAATTCATGTATTGGGTTAGTGATATTAATATTTATATAATATATTATCTATATATAGTTAAAGAGACAAATATCCAATTGGTTAGGATAAGATTATAGGGAGATTTGATTTATCCCACAATATATCTCATATTAATATGATTCTCTCTGTAAATATCATTCACGAAAACGTTCTCTCATCCTCTTGCATTCCTAAAACTCTCTCTCTTTTTCTCTCTCATCCTTCTATCTAGGCTATCAGTTTGGAGACTTGGTTATATGTTCATTGATTAATCGGATCAACTCTAGTAACTAATTCGGAACACACCCGGGAACAAAGTCATACACAGAAAGAGCTTTCGAGCGACCTTTCAGTTCAAGCATCATTCGACTGGTAATAATAATATGAGTATCACAACAATAACAATACTGGAACTATTCTACAATATGGTAAGTTCGAAACCCATTTTTTATAATCCCATAATATATATTTACATCAGTTTCTAACTTTTTCTGATTGAACCTCAATATCAATTTTAGATTACTAAACATCGCGTAAAATTGGATTTAAACTCACTTCAAATCCACTCATTTTTTACACAATGAACCAATTTGCGCAACCAAACAAAATATTAGTGATTTGACAAATTTATCTTCATTGATTTGTGCGGTTCGTGCGAATTTTGACCGATTGATATCGAAATGTTTGAGTCTTTTGGACACGTTGGAACCACCAGAATGTTGGGATCGAAGATAGAGAGATAATGATTGAGGATTGTTTCTGGAGGTGCTATAAAATATGTTGTGAGGAGAGTTGAATTTATTAGGGCTTTGTGATGGAATTTGAGATGTATCTATGGAGAGAAGTTTGAGGGTTGGGATTGGATGAATGAGACGATCGTCAATGATATTTTTATGGGTTTTTGGCTTTCACTTTTCACATATGTCTATATATATTCTATAATAATTTAAAAATGGACTCTCGACAGCATTTTATGACACATGTCAATCATAATTACTAAACTCCTTTCTTCACATATGAAGCCATTTCTCTATTGAACTCCTCCATAAAATTTGACTCATTTCTCCTTCATTCCACTATTGCCTCTCCTTCTCCCTAGCTGTCATATATTGATGGCCCTTCCCTTACCCTCTAAGGCCTTTGTAACTCCTAGAAACCCTATTCTCTCTCTCTCTCTCTCTCTCTCTCTCTCTCTCTCTCTCTCTATCTATCTCTCTATCTGTCTATCTATCTATCTATCTATGTAAAATAATAAACCTCATATATGATTTCTAATACCCAGGTCTTTTCTTCTCTCTCCAAAATTTAATTTTACCCATTACATTTGTAGGGTTAATTTTAATTTATAATATAGTATAGAGAAAAGGTGATCGTATATACATACACACACACACACACACACACACACACACACACACACACATATATATATATATATATATATATATATGTGTGTGTGTGTGTGTGTGTGTGTGTGTGTGTGTGTGTGTGTGTGTGTGTGTTATTTTGTATTATCTCTGCTCTAAAATTTGGGAGTTCCCTTTCAGGTGGAATGCAAGCAATATTGTATTAGGTTTTTTCCATATATGTTCTTGATGGATTAGTTAAGATGTTGATTTCGATATATATGCTCTCGATTCATTTATGTCTTTGAAATTGGTTTAAATTAAAACATGTCATCTTTAAAGTATTTAATAGTGAGAGCTTGTGAAGTATTAGTGGTCACTGGTTTAGAGGATTGAAAAGGATTCCCCACAACTTGGAGCAACCATTGTTGGGGTGTACCCCTAAATTTCATGCAAACATTTTGATAAGGTATATGATGTTGACAAATAGATAGATACGTAGTATGTTAATGTATAAGGTAATTCTACCCTTTTAGTTTGGTAAATTATAAGGTATCTCTACTTTAACTCTTATAAAGTTTCAATGTTATGATAGTTTTATATATGTGTGTGTGTGTGTGTGTATTTTATATGCTCCAAATATTTGATGAATGGTATAAGTGAATATCTATATCATTTATTTAGTAATCTCTTGGTTGTAATTAATATTTTGACTATTCATGTTGGTTAGAGGGCTCATTATCCAACTTTATACATTTTTCAGTTATATTTTATAATAACAAAAACCCCTATTGGGAAGAATTGTATGCAACTTCCTTTTAATTATTTTTTGTTCCTTTATGTTTATATTTCATATGTTATACATTCGATTTCAGCCTTGTTAAGTGGTTTAAGGATATGATTTTGAGGTAGTTTGGGTAGTTTTTGTGTCTGGTTTTAAAGAGACTATAAATGTATTTTTATGTCTTTCATTTTGATTTGTGCAAGGTAAATCTTGAGTGGTAAATATGAATTAAGGGTCACGGATATCCTAGACTCTGTAATCTGTGGGACACTATAGGTAATGTAAAATGCCTATGAGTATGTTATCAAATTTCACATGGAATGAAATTTGTGTATTACAAATGATTTAAGGTATTAGACAAGGGAAGTTTAAAGGGTTCTTTAATCCTTCTAGAGGTATTAGACAAGGGGACCCGATTTCCCCAAGTCTATTTGTGATTATGACTAACTCTTTTAGTAGAGGCCTTCATAAACTAGTATATGAAGGTGAGATCAGTCATTTTTCTCATCATAGGGGATGTCCTCTAGTCAGCCACCTAAGCTTTGCAGATGATGTCATCATTTTCTCCAATGGAAAAAAAAGTATAAATGCCTTGAAGAATTTTCTAGCTACTTATGAACGACAATCAGGACAACTTATCAGCAATGAGAAATGCAGCATAGTGTTCAGTTAAAGATGCTCCCGATTTGACAGGTCTAAAATAGTATCCCAAACAAGTTTTAAAATGGAGAATGGGACATTAAAATATTTGGGTAGTCCTCTTTTCAAAGGTTGAAGAAAGGCTTTTTACTTTGATTCCCTAGTTCAAGTTATTTCTCAGCAGATTAGTAGTTGGAAAAATAAGTTTCTATCTATGGGTGGAAGACTTACTTTGATTGCATCAGTTCTTTCCTATATACCTTTTTATACTCTCTTTTCTATAAACCCTTCCAAAAAACCATTAACACTTCAAAAAAAACTTACTTTTAGGGACATGTCTAATCCGTCCCTAAAGACTTTTAGGGGAGGATTTAGGTACGACAAGGCATAATCACATTTGATAGGCGTCCCAAATGTATTAGGGATGGATTTTGCCGTCCCTAATAATATTATTTGGGACGGTTCATACCGTCCCTTAAAAGTTTGCGCCAAAAATTTTATTGTACCCCTGCCTTTTAGGGACGGGTCTAGCCGTCACAAATAATATTATTGGGGACTGGGGTTGGCCATCCCTAATAATATTATTTAGGACAGACTTTTGGTCGTCCCTAATAATAATATTTGGGACACTATTAATCGTCCCTTAAAAAGTTGCCACCATAATTTTTTTTGTGACACAACATTTTAGGAAAGATTCTAGCCTCATTCAATATTAGTCATAATATCCACAAATGCACAAGTTATGATAAATAAATATCGAAAACAAAATATCAATGAAACTCCAAAAATTCATTCATATTCAAGGTTTCCAACATAACATCTCCAAAAAGTAAAACAACCAATTTAAAACGTAAGTTATATGATTCAGACTACAATTATCCCCAAAAATATCAAATAACTAATTCGAAGACATAGGAAACCCAAAAAATAGAGATCGCCAACACCTATTCCAAATGATGTCCAGGCCTGTGAAAGAGAAAATAAACAAAAATTAGTACAATATTCAACTATGGTAATCCATATGTTATCATCTTTAATTATTTTTAAATCATTTGTTATTTTTTTAAAAATTCGATAGAGTTTCCTTTGTTTATTCATGAAAACCAACCTGTTTTAAAATTAAAACGTAACTCAACAATAACAAAAGCCCAAATGAGCACTAAATTAATTTCGTCATCATAAATATTCACTGGCCCACACGACCTATCTTAATCTCAAATTATTAGTAAATACCTAAGAAAGTGCATCATTTGGTACGGGAAAGTCAGCTTGCTGCATCAAATTGAGAAAAAAAACTCTTTAATCTTGTTGATTTTGTCATCTACCTCGGCACGAACGTCGTCCCGAACATGATCAAGCTCTTCCTGATGGAGAATTTCATGTTCCTCGACCTCTTTGCGTAATTCGGCTATCTCTTGCTCATAATGTTGAGATGATGACGTTGTGTTTGACCTTTTAGGTGCCGGTCGAAGATCTATTCAGATGCATAAGACACGATCATGACCGTTGGACCCTATCAACTCATCGAATATCTTATTTCGCGCTTCAACGTTATTTTGTTGATCCTCCGGTAACACTTACAATAATCTCTTTATACTTTCCTTCAAATAAAGAACAACATTCAAATAAAGTATCAAATGCACTCGTATGCAAATGGAACTGTTTATTACTATCCGTGTTAGACGGTGACAAAACTAGTTGAAATGTATATACCTCTTTATCGACCAATCCATCAGTATCACTATAAGACTCATTTCTCTTTCGTGTATATCTCCAAATCCCAAGTTTATGAGTTTTCAAACCTTTTGTCTTCCTCTAATGTATTTGTAAAAATAGGTACATTAAGAACTATTTTGATTCAAACTAAATATATAAAAATGCAAAACAAATTCAAATGACATGGCTAACCTCTTCCATTACTCGTGGGGATGATTTTTTTCCTGTCTTAAGGTGAAAACAAAGGTTTGTTCGATTTTGAGAATTCTGATCTGCCACTTGCTGTAAGAGAATGAAACTAAATTAAAATTATACATTGAAAAGATGTATTGAAACAAATAGAACTCTGGGTAAAAGATACAATTAAATTACAATATTAGATTAATACCTTGGATTTTTTGGTGCCCCAACGTTCCACCAACTTCTCCCACTAATCACTGTCAATATGGGAGGGTCTATTTTCAATTCGATCCTCATATGTCTCAAATTTGTTGTAATAGTCCTCCTTCAAGTGGGTCTTGAACCGCTTCCATTGCAACCCAATTTTCTTCAGACAAAGATCAAGTATATGTATGAGATTCCCAGGCATGGAATCTTATATTTTTTGGTACAAACAAATGTGGGTTGGGATTGGGGTTTCGGAATCCCAGCTGTGGCAATGGCTGCTGCGGTGGTTAGTTTCTTTTCTAGTTTGTATCGCAACTAGCGGCTTAGTGGGAGCCCCATCACTCGCATTTTCCAGGTCATAGTTGCATCATTTAGAAAATTGCACGTAGATGTGCCCAAGGACAAGTCTTTTTTATATGAGACTGCAGAGGAAGAATCTATTGTCAAAGGAAGTCACAAACTTGATCGCACACAACAATTGAGGTAAGAGTATCTTCTGAAAGCATTTTGTTACACTGCCAAATAATATTTGGTCTTTTTAGATTTCCATTCAAACACAATACCTGATATTATACATTCATTAAACATAACAAAAGTGCAATACGATCGAAATATTAGATTTTGCTTCCCATTATTAGAATTTCTTAAACACATTGTGTATCATGCATCCACTGAATATGTAATACCACTTCTCAAGATTAATAACATGTATCGTTTTGCAAACTACTTTTAAGTTCATTTTTCCTAAAAGATTTCCAAGATCTGTTTAAATTAGCCTAGCTGTATCAACTAAAATCGTGTCTATTTCCCATTTTTTTTTTACAAGGCTGCAGTGGAAACACAATGAGATTACATTAAAAGATCCGTCAATGCATGGAGACTCTGCACCAAAACACAAGTTGAAGAATTCAAGTCCATCCTCTGCAACATTACCACGATGAAATATTACATACATAATTCAAATCAATCTTTACAGTCTACCAAATATTTGTTTTTTTTATCCAAACTATGAATTTTTAAGTTGTGGACAAATTTGTAAAATGCCGACAGATCTTAAAGACTATAAAGTATAAGCAATTTTGGGGCAGACCAAAGTATAAATTCCATCTCTTCTCCCCTTCAATATATATAACGCAAATAATCATTGAATATTAGAGAGATCATCGAGTAAAAGAGGATGCTCTCCCTAGTAAAAATAAACAAAAATGAAAGGTCTTTCTTTTCGGGAAATTACATTACAATCCAAACATTGCTCCTGTGTGTGTATTCACAATCCAAACAAGTCAGGTATACATAATCAATCCACAAGTATATCAATTTAATTTCAGACTTTGAGCTTGAGACTTGAGAGAGAGAAGTTTGAGATATTTAAAATATTATGTGAATATAACGTTTTACTTTGTTTGACACATACACATAATGCGTGGATACAATGACGTAATTGACTTATGTTGTCTATATTAATTGATGTTTTGAATGATAATCGTTGACATCAAATACCAATTAAGGTAAACAGGACACATCTCATGTGTCAAGAATTACTCCTGCTCAAAAACCAGCTGCATGGGAAGAGGAAAACCATATCATCATCTCCTCTATTAATTCTTCCCTCTTTTGAGTCCTCTCCTCATCATCCATAGATAACCTCATTCTTGTCTTGGGTGATTAAGGGTGAGGATGTAACTTAAGTGGTATTGTCATCATCTACTTGTAATACCCCGTATTTTCTGTGATATTTATTTTTGGGGATTAATTGAATTAAATGTTTATTAATTGGAAATTAATCCGGATAAAAATATTAACGAGATGTGAGTTAGTATTTTATTATAATGTGTATACTTGGCATTATATGAATATGGGTAATATTGAAATTGTCAAGTGATTGAAATACGGCAATTTGGGAATTTTGTTGAGACGCGTGTGAACGCCGCGTCATGGTATTTTTATTAATTTTAAAAGTGAATTTTAGTTCCATTAGCCGTATGGTCGTTTTGAGTGTGCCAATGCGTCCGGAAGGGTCGAGATAGTCAAAAAACACTAGTCGGGAGTTTAGTTTGGGTCCCGGGGCATTTTTGGGTCATACCGGTAACTTATAGGGGCATTTTGGTAAATTGCATTTTTGGGAATTAAAAAGTGACGAAAATTGGAATTACAATTTGACTATTTCTTTAACCCACTTAACCCACTAACTACACTATGTGACAATATGGGCTACGGGAGAAGTTGATATACCATTCCAACTTACCAAAAACCAAAACACACCTCCATACCTCCATTGTCTTCAACCTTAGGAAGAGCTTGAGAGAGAGAGAGAGAAGGAAAGTATTCTGCAGAAAGATAGAGAGAGGACAAACTTAACTTCAAGATTCAACACCAAATTCAGAGATTAATTAAGGCAAGTGATTTAAACCCATTTTATTCAAGATATGTTTTCATGTTTAGGAATTTTCGAAATTATTCTTGGGAGATGATTTAGACCCATAAATTGGAAGTTAAAATCTTGGATATATGTTAGGAATTGCATGTAGTAATATTCTGGACGAAATTTATGTTCTAAACAGAACCTTTGATGATTTAGAAATGGAGTTAGAAGAAGTTTAATGATGTTCTTGAATGGGAGAATTCTGGAAATTATTTTGATGTAGTTTTGATCTAAACTAAGCCTTTAAATGATGAATTATGGGACTTAGAATGTTAATACTGTTGTAGGATGATAGTATAATGTTATAGTAACCTTGTCTTGGAGTTTCATGATTAAAAAATGGAGTTTTGGGATGAAACTGTAACTGCAAAACGAAGCAGTCCGTAACAGACCTGGTGCAATCGATCGATCGACATTCATCAGTCGATCGATCGACCACCATCGATCGATCGAAGGTAAAGGTCGATCGATCGACCTTCCCAGAATGAATAAAGTTTTCCTTAATTGAATTTTAATGGTGTTAACCCTTGGATAATATTATTGGAGATGTTGTGAATACCCTTAACCTTAAGGAAGACCAGTAGGCATGATTATGAGATTGGACCTTAATTGGAATTTAATTTGAGGAATTATTCTAAATTAATGAAATTTGTTATGTGAGATAATATTTGGGCTAAAAGTGAAAAGTTGAATAATTTGATGAAATAAGGTTTGGGGCAGAAGTTAAGACCTTAGGTATAAAGATTTTATATGTGGGAATATTGGGGACTTAATAGTCTATTCGAGATAAGTTTTAAGTTTAAGAAATTACGACGTGAGATCTGTCGACTATTTAATTTATATATTATCGGGATACTTGAAATATATGAATTTGGAATAATGGTATAATGATGTAGAGTATACCTTTATTAATATTGAGGTATCTAAGATGTGTGAATGCTTAGTATATAATTTTATGTGTACGACATACCTATCATACTTGCTATCACGGGAGGTTTACGTTCGCTCAGGGCCTTCTTATCCTTGTGTTGCCCGCATTTAGATTGGTTACCTCAATGAACATAGGTCATAGAAGGACTTATTGTGATATTAATAAGTCTGCTGATCGTGGGAGCGTAGGTATGTGCGTGACCCATGTGATGGTGACTGTGTTCGCCTCCACTATTTGTGATGTTGTTATCTGAACGATTCCTGAGAGATTCGGAATGCGTGATCCTTATGTACGTGATGTACCGGGATGGATAGCAGAGTATGTGTGCACCGCAGCTTAGCCTTTGGGTGCTCGTATTGTATATTTATGATGTGATAATATACGGTTAGATGAGAAGGAATTTACTATGTTAAATTGTGAGTATAGTTATGGTAATGTTTTCAAAAAGATAAAAAGGGAACTTTTATCAATAAATGGTTTTGTTAATAATTGGGAATTTGAGAATTAAAGTAGAACTCTCTATTTAATTGTTAATGATGGAACTTATAACGTGAACCGAGTAGAAGTGTTAGAAACTCTTTAGATAGTTATGAGATAACACATGAATGGGTACAGGATCGTTAGGAGTGCACAGTTAGACGAGAGGTGAGTATCTCATGTGAGAGAATGTCCTAACATGTATTTTGCATATACTGTTTTAAATGTTTTTAAAGCAATTGCAGGTTTTTAAAATATCTCCACATTCGGGCTCTGACCCGTTTGCTTTCAAATCTATCTTTTTGTAAAACCATTTTAGGTGCCCAGCCACAAGGTCACCATGCGTAGGATTCTCATTTGGATGACGAGCTGTAGCTGCTTGTGGAAGCTACAGGGATTTGCTTTTAGACGCTTATATCATTTGGATTACTTATTCAGTATTCCTCAGTTGTAGGGCATGTTGCACAAATTCTATTAGATACATTTCCATTTTAGTTTTTCAGACGTTGGCATGTATTCATTCTGTATTCAGTATTTCATTATTTACTTCAGTTATGGGATTGTGTTATGAGGAGTTTTTCCTCCAGGTTCATTTATATCATGTGACGGTTACTCTAATTACTTCATTATGGTGAATGGTGTTATTATTCTTTTTACACTTGTTGCATGTTAATCAGACTTTAATTAAAATTTGGCAACTTACTTTTTAAATACTAGGTGGTTAGTAAAAATAAAATGTTTTCGACAGTGATGCTATTAACTGAGCCAACTTGGCATTTTGAATTAATTTAATAAAGGAGTAGCTACCCGGTATTTAATTAGTCGGGGTGTCACAGGTGGTATCAGAGCATCAGGTTCTAGTGTCCTTTAGGATCTGAACGGCTTATAATGTTTCCGCTGAGCTTTCTTTGATATAGAGCCCTATATTTTAGGACTGTTGTATTCTTTCGTTTATGCTACGTTCTTCAGCTATTTTAAGTTTATAACTGCGAACTTATAGACTTTATTCTTATTTCAAAATGCCTCCACGACGTGCACCACGAGTTCCCAGGAATGTGGCGCCAGAACCACAGCCCGCACCGGTTCAAGGCATGATGAACGCCACTGAGGTTGCAGCTATAGTAGCCCAAGCGGTAAATGCCGCCATTGTAGTAGTTCAGCAGGCACCGCCCCAGGCGCCGGTTGCCGCGCCAGTACAGATAAATGCATTCCCGTCTGCTTGGAAACGGGTACGTGACTCTTTTCAGAAAGCGCATCCGCCAGAGTTTGCAGGTAGCTCAGACGTGGTAGTCTCGAGCCAGTGGAGGAAGGATATACAGCGGCACTTGAGGATGTATGAGTGCACTGATGTTCAGAAGCAGGTGCTAGCTACTTTCAAGCTAGTTGGATCTGCATTGCAGTGGTGGGAGTCTATTACCACCGTAGAGGAGAGGGATACTCTCACGATTCATGATTTCTGGGTGCGATTTGACCGCAAGTACTTTCCGTCTGCTGTTCATACGGAAATGAGGAGGAGATTGATGAGTTTGAGGCAGGAGGGCAAGACCGTGGCCGAGTATGAGGCCGAGTTCACTAATCTATTGAATATCGTTCCTGATGAGATACCGACAGAAAAGAAGAGGATCGAGAAATTCACCGACGGGTTGACATGGAGGATCCGTCAGCATCTGTTAGGGAACCTTTCGTTGGCCACTTATTCTGATGTGGTTAATGCTGCTTTATTACACTTCCAGGATCACCGCTTTCATATGGCCGAGGGCAAGCGATCGGGAGAGTCTAGCCATCAGGGCAGGACTGGAGGACATGGTGTCGGTGGGGCACAATCTTTTCAGGGGCAGAGACAGGTAGAGCAGGGTTCTCAGCAGGGGGATCATAAGAGGTTCCGTTCAGGGGGTTTCAGGAACGGTCAGGGAGGATTCCAGAATGGCCAACAGGGTCATAACGGCCATCAGGGCCAGCAGGGTCATAATTGTCAACATCAGCAGTTTCAGCAGGGCCAGCAGGGCCAAGGGAGGAACGGTAACGGCCACCAGGGCCGGGGACAGCAGGGGCAGAGAGGAGGGAACTTCCCAGGGAAGTGTTTCGTTTGTGGCAAGACTGGCCATAAACGCCAGGACTGTCCTGATAGGGGCAGGGCCCCGCAGCAACAGCAGGGAGCTCGTCAGGAGCCGCAGAGGCCTATGTTTCCTGCTGCTCTTCCCGCACCGCCACAGATGGCAACATTGCCACCCATTCCAGCAGTCCCGGTTCAGCAGGGGCAGCTACAGTATGGACGTGTCTACAACGTCCACCAGGCAGCAGTCCCACAGGCACCGCCCGCGATTGAGGGTACGTTTTTTATCCATGGCACTATGGGTTGGGTACTGTTTGATACGGGGGCTACACATTGTTTTATAGCTACACATTTCGCGAAGGCGTTAGGGTTGTTAGCCACCGTGGAGAGCACAGTTACGTGTGTCGACTCACCATTGGGGAGTGGGTCGCTTATATTCTTTATATGTCGGGGAGTGGGGGTAGAGATTGGTGGTTTGGTATTACCTGCGGACATGTTAGTATTAGATATGCATGTTCACGATGTGATTATCGGTATGGATTGGCTCGCTGATTATAGAGCCATGATTGATTGCTTCGGTGGGAGCATTGTTTTTGCCATTCCGGGACAAGAGATGTTTGTAATGGCGATGCCTCGCCAAGAGGGAGGCTCGACCGCTCATTTATATTACATTGAGGAGGATACCTCTAAGGAGGTTGTGATTCCTTTGGATTCAATTCCAGTCGTCAGGGAGTATTCGGATGTGTTTCAGGAGATACCAGGCCTACCCCCCAGTCGAGAGATAGACTTCTTTATAGACTTGTTACCAGATACGAGACCTATAGCACGAGCACCGTACCGTATGGCTCCAGCTGAGATGAGGGAGTTACGGGATCAGATTGAGCAGTTGTTGGGTCAGGGGTTTATTCGGAGGAGTACTTCACCGTGGGGTGCCCCTGTGTTGTTCGTGAAGAAGAGAGATGGTTCACTGAGATTGTGTGTGGACTACCGGGAGTTAAACAAGGTCACGATACGGAATAAGTATTCGTTGCCTCGAATCGATGACCTATTTGACCAGTTGAGAGGAGCTTCTTGCTTCTCAAAGATTGATTTGCGATCTGGATACCATCAGTTGCGTATCAGGGAGGAGGACGTCTCGAAGATTGCGTTCTTATTCGAGATATGGTTCCTACGAGTTTCGGGTTATGCCATTTGGTTTGACCAACGCTCCAGTAGCATTTATGGACTTGATGAATAGGGTGTTCAGGGATTTCCTAGACCAGTTTGTCATTGTCTTCATCGATGATATTTTGGTTTACTCCCAGACTGAGGAGGAGCACGCCGAGCACTTGAGGCTAGTTTTGCAGACACTGTGCCAGAATGAGTTGTATGCAAAATATGAGAAGTGCGGGTTTTGGCTGAAGGAGGTTCAGTTTTTGGGGCATATTATTTCCGACCGGGGAATATCGGTTGATCCGGGGAAGGTATCCGCGGTGAGGGAGTGGGGACAGCCCACGACACCGACAGAGATCCGTAGTTTCTTGGGCCTAGCAGGATACTACAGGAGGTTTATTCGGGGTTTCTCCACGATAGCGGGTCCCATGACACACCTAACCCGTAAAGGTGTGCCGTTCATTTGTAGTGATGCCTGTCAGTTGGCATTTGATGAGTTGAAGGACAAGTTAACCTCAGCACCTGTGTTAGCTTTGCCGAGACCGGGAGTTGAGTATCTTATTTACACCGACGCGTCCTTACAAGGACTTGGAGGTGTACTGCAGCAGGAGAGTCAGGCCATAGCTTATGCTTCCCGTAAGCTTAAGCCTCACGAGAAGAATTACCCTACCCATGACTTGGAGTTAGCGGCAGTGGTATTTGCCCTTCGTATTTGGAGACATTACCTGTTGGGGGAGAAGTTTCGATTGTTCACGAATCACAAGTCCCTACAGTACCTATTCACGCAGAAGGAGTTGAATATGCGGCAACGGAGGTGGCTTGAATTCGTGAAAGATTATCAGTTCGATATCCAGTATCACCCGGGGAAGGCTAATGTGGTGGCAGACGCGTTGAGCCGTAGACCGGTAGAGGAGGTGGCAGATGTGTGGAAGGCCAAGTGGAAGGAATTGGGACACCAGGATGCAGTGGCCCGATCATTCATGTCTGTGATGACTGTTAGACCACAGATTGTCACGAAGGTAGTGAGGGCACAGGCAAATGACTCGTTCTGTCAGGAGCAGATAGTTCGATTATTGGGAGAGGGAGCCGAATCCTATACCGTTAGCTCAGACAGGGGATTACGCTTCAATGGGAGATTGGTGGTCCCAGAAGGGGAGGAATTGCGGCATGAGGTGATGGCAGAGTCGCACGGCTCACGGTTCGCGGTACATCCCAGAGGGGACAAAATGTACCAAGACATGAGACGTCAGTATTGGTGGAGCGGTATGAAGAGAGATATTGCCGAGTTTGTTTCAAAATGCGCCACTTGTCAGCTTGTAAAAGTAGATCATCAGAGACCGGCAGGACTACTACAGCCGTTAGAGGTCCCGATGTGGATGTGGGAGAGCATCTCTATTGATTTTATCACGGGGTTGCCTACGTCGCAGAGGGGTCACGACTCCATTTGGGTAATTGTGGACAGGTTGGCAAAAGTCGCTCATTTTCTACCCGTAAGGACAGACTACACTGCGGGACAGTATGCCCAGCTCTTTATTGCAGAGATAGTGAGACTTCACGGGGTGCCCTTAAATATCGTGTCTGACCGAGACAAGATATTTATTTCACAGTTTTGGGAGAGTTTTCAGCAGGCCATGGGCACGGAGTTGCGGTTGAGTACGGCGTACCACCCGCAGACCGATGGGTAGACCGAGCGCACAAATCAGATGTTGGAGGATATGCTACGTATGTGCACCATTGACTTTGAGGGTGGATGGGAACAGTATCTTCCACTGGTGGAGTTTGCTTACAATAACTCCTACCAGTTCACCATTGGCATGGCTCCATTTGAGGCATTGTACGATAGACCTTGTCGTTCCCCAGCATGTTGGTTGGAGGTGGGGGACAACAAACTACTTGGGCCGGAAGTGATTCAGGATACTTCGGCAAGGATAGAATTGATTCGGAGTCGCATTCGGGTAGCTCAGGATAGGCAGAAGAGCTATGCTGATGCGAAGAGATTCTTCAGAGAGTTCCAAGTGGGGGACCAGGTTTTGCTCAGAGTATTTCCTATGAAGGGGATTATGCGTTTCGGGAAGAAAGGGAAGTTGGCACCGAGATATGTGGGACCATTTCCTATTATTGAGCGGATCGGACCGGTTGCGTATAGACTTGGGTTACCGAAGCATTTGCATCGGATTCATAATGTGTTTCATATTTCCTCGCTTAGGAAATACCTAAGAGATAATTTGTCTCATTCTCTAATTGCTGTGGAGGACATTGATCTCCAGCCAGATAGCTCCTACGAGGAGGGATCGATTGCTATTCTGGACTGAAGTGAGCGGAAACTGAGGTCAAAGATAGTTCCATTAGTGCGTGTTCAGTGGCGACATCATAATGTCGAGGAGTACACATGGGAGCGCGAAGATGAGATGCGCGAACGTTATCCAGAGTTATTCTTACCAGGTACTTTCTAGTTCCGAATTTCGGGACGAAATTCAGTTATTAGGGGGGAAGTATGTAATACCCCGTATTTTCTGTGATATTTATTTTGGGGGATTAATTGAATTAAATGTTTATTAATTGGAAATTAATCCGGATAAAAATATTAACGAGATGTGAGTTAGTATTTTATTATAATGTGTATACTTGGCATTATATGAATATGGGTAATATTGAAATTGTCAAGTGATTGAAATACGGCAATTTGGGAATTTTGTTCAGACGCGTGTGAACGCCGCATCATGGTATTTTTATTAATTTTAAAAGTGAATTTTAGTTCCATTAACCGTATGGTCATTTTGAGTGCGCCAACGCGTCCGGAAGGGTCGAGATAGTCAGAAAACACTAGTCGGGAGTTTAGTTTGGGTCCCGGGGCATTTTTGGGTCATACCGGTAACTTATAGGGGCATTTTGGTAAATTGCATTTTTGGGAATTAAAATGTGATGAAAATTCGAATTACAATCTGACTATTTCTTTAACCCACTAACTACACTATGTGACAATATGGGCTACGGGAGAAGTTGATATACCATTCCAACTTACCAAAAACCAAAACACACCTCCATACCTCCATTGTCTTCAACCTTAGGAAGAGCTTGAGAGAGAGAGAGAGAAGGAAAGAATTCTGCAGAAAGATAGAGAGAGGACAGACTTAACTTCAAGATTCAACACCAAATTCAAAGATTAATTAAGGCAAGTGATTTAAACCCATTTTATTCAAGATATGTTTTCATGTTTAGGAATTTTCGAAATTATTCTTGGGAGATGATTTAGACCCATAAATTGGAAGTTAAAATCTTGGATATATGTTAGGAATTGCATGTAGTAATATTCTGGACGAAATTTATGTTCTAAACAGAACCTTTGATGATTTAAAAATGGAGTTAGAAGAAGTTTAATGATGTTCTTGAATGGGAGAATTCTGGAAATTATTTTGATGTAGTTTTGATCTAAACTAAGCCTTTAAATGATGAATTATGGGACTTAGAATGTTAATACTGCTGTAGGATGATAGTATAATGTTATAGTAACCTTG
Organism: Sambucus nigra; assembly: GCA_949130495.1. NCBI lineage: Eukaryota > Viridiplantae > Streptophyta > Magnoliopsida > Dipsacales > Adoxaceae > Sambucus > Sambucus nigra. The sequence goes on from OX422211.1 coordinate 23,082,692, forward strand.
TCTTGGAGTTTCATGCTTAAAAAATGGAGTTTTGGGATGAAACTGTAACTGCAAAATGAAGCAGTCCGTAACAGACCTGGTGCAATCGATCGATCGACATTCATCAGTCGATCGATCGACCACCATCGATCGATCGAAGGTAAAAGTCGATCGATCGACCTTCCCAGAATGAATAAAGTTTTCCTTAATTGAATTTTAATGGTGTTAACCCTTGGATAATATTATTGGAGACATTGTGAATACCCTTAACCTTAAGGAAGACCAGTAGGCATGATTATGAAATTGGACCTTAATTGGAATTTAATTTGAGGAATTATTCTAAATTAATGAAATTTGTTATGTGAGATAATATTTGGGCTAAAAGTGAAAAGTTGAATAATTTGATGAAATAAGGTTTGGGGCAGAAGTTAAGACCTTAGGTATAAAGATTTTATATGTGGGAATATTGGGGACTTAATAGTCTATTCGAGATAAGTTTTAAGTTTAAGAAATTACGACGTGAGATGTGTCGACTATTTAATTTATATATTATCAGGATACTTGAAATATATGAATTTGGAATAATGGTATAATGATTTAGAGTATACCTTTATTAATATTGAGGTATCTAAGATGTGTGAATGCTTAGTATATAATTTTATGTGTACGACATACCTATCATACTTGCTATCACGGGAGGTTTACGTTCGCTCAGGGCCTTCTTATCCTTGTGTTGCCCGGATTTAGATTGGTTACCTCGATGAACATAGGTCATAGAAGGACTTATTGTGATATTAATAAGTCTGCTGATCGTGGGAGCGTAGGTATGTGCGTGACCCATGTGATGGTGACTGTGTTCGCCTCCACTATTTGTGATGTTGTTATCTGAACGATTCCTGAGAGATTCGGAATGCGTGATCCTTATGTACGTGATGTACCGGGATGGATAGCAGAGTATGTGTGCACCGCAGCTTAGCCTTTGGGTGCTCGTATTGTATATTTATGATGTGATAATATACGGTTAAATGAGAAGGAATTTACTATGTTAAATTGTGAGTATAGTTATGGTAATGTTTTGAAAAGATAAAAAGGGAACTTTTATCAATAAATGGTTTTGTTAATAATTGGGAATTCGAGAATTAAAGTAGAACTCTCTATTTAATTGTTAATGATGGAACTTATAACGTGAACCGAGTAGAAGTGTTAGAAACTCTTTAGATAGTTATGAGATAACACAGGAATGGGTACAGGATCGTTAGGAGTGCACAGTTAGACGAGAGGTGAGTATCTCATGTGAGAGCACGTCCTAACATGTATTTTGCATATACTGTTTTAAATGTTTTTAAAGCACTTGCAGGTTTTTAAAATATCTCCACATTCGGGCTCTGACCCGTTTGCTTTCAAATCTATCTTTTTGTAAAACCATTTTAGGTGCCCAGCCACAAGGTCACCATGCGTAGGATTCTCATTTGGATGACGAGCTGTACTTGCTTGTGGAAGCTATAGGGATTTGCTTTTAGACGCTTATATCATTTGGATTCCTTATTCAGTATTCCTCAGTTGTAGGGCATGTTGCCCAAATTCTATTAGATACATTTCCATTTTAGTTTTTCAGACGTTGGCATGTATTCATTCTGTATTCAGTATTTCATTATTTACTTCAGTTATGGGATTGTGTTATGAGGAGTTTTTCCTCCAGGTTCATTTATATCATGTGACGGTTACTCTAATTACTTCATTATGGTGAATGGTGTTATTATTCTTTTTACACTTGTTGCATGTTAATCAGACTTTAATTAAAATTTGGCAACTTACTTTTTAAATACTAGGTGGTTAGTAAAAATAAAATGTTTTCGACAGTGATGCTTTTAACTGAGCCAACTTGGCATTTTGAATTAATTTAATAAAGGAGTAGCTACCCGGTATTTAATTTGTCGGGGTGTCACACTACTCTGTTAATTCTTCCCTCTTTTGAGTCCTCTCCTCATTATCCATAGATAACCTCATTCTTGTCTTGGGTGATTAGGGGGGAAGATGTAACTTAAGTGGTATTGTCCTATTTAGATCTAGGAGAATACTTATATCATGGAATAATACAGTAATTAGCCTCATTCTTAAGGTTATAAACCCTTTCAACTTAAGTGGTATTGTCCTTTTTTAAGGAATTAACAAAAAACCACAATGTGATGGCCATGACACCCTAAGAGTACAAGGTGGCATATAAAAGAAGATGAGGCACAAGATGTTGTCACATATTCACAGCCAAAAAGGGGTCTGACCTCTTGTTCATCTAATAACAAGGGCATTCAAGTAAAATGGATAGTTTTCCCTCACATACTTTTTAAAGTTCAAAACCCCTCACCCTAACACGAAAACCTCAAGAAAATGAGTATACCTCAAGAACCAAAAACAGCCTTATATCAAAACTGTGAAACATGAAATAGGCCTAGGGTAACAATTTTATGAGGATGAACAGGTCTAATCTCCAAAGTTGGAACAAATTTTAACAAGTCCAACTAGTTCTCATCTCAAAGAATGAAGTTAAGGAAACTAGTGTTTAGACAAAAGAAAAGAAGACGAGGAAGAATCTCCAACCAAGGCGGACACTCTCCAATCCTCCTCGCTCGACCATTGTCCTCCACCTCTGCATAGTCCTGGTCGCGGCCTTCCTACAATAGAGGAAGCTCCCCCCTTATTTCTCAAACTCCCACTCTCAAAAGCTCCATCTCAGTTGTTATAGTCTTGAAAAGTGTGTCAAGAAACCATATTTATAGTATTAAGGTGGAATTTACGGTTTCCCGAAATTTGAGAAGACCAATACCTTGATCCCCAAGTTATAATCTGATTAGTTCAAGTCATCAATCCTCGTCACGTGTTTCCTAAAATAAAAGGTCCACGGCCACCCATGAGGCATTGGCCAAAAATAACCAATAAAGTCTAAGTTCCTCAAAACACTACAGTCTACTCCCAAATCCTCGACTTCCCTGGGGCCTAACAAAACAAAAGTCCACAAAGTTGTGATCTAACTACACTCAGTTTCTCATGGGTTGGGTCTCAGGTGCACCACTTGGTGTGTTTTTGGAGACAAAATTATGAATTGGCACAATTTTCATTCAATATAAATTGTAATAAAGTGGCACATACATGTGGTGAAGGTGGCACGTCTGTGCAGTAAAAAGCAGCATAGATGTAGTAACTAATAATATACGATCGACATCTAGTAAACCTTTACATAAATGCATCAATCTATAAACAATACATTCTTTTACCTACAAATGGTGTGATTTACTTTATTATCCTTCTTGGAAATTTGAAGGAACATACATCAATTTAAAATTTTAGCAAATTTAAAAAATATCTCATCTTCGTCCTCTGCATCTTTCACAAGAACAAAAAAAAAAACACTCCAACACCCCTCCTCTCACCACCACTTCTTCCAACTTTTCCGCTCTTGAGCCACCCATACAAACCCTCCACCATGACCACTGCCGCTCTACCCAGTCTTGTTTAGCCACATTGCAATGACCAATGTCATGCCAACTCACCATTGGCATCTGGCGATGTTTTGAACAATTTTTGATATATTTACAGCCCATCCGAATAAGTGATGAAGGAAAGTCCTAACATTCGCAGCAGATTTCCTACTTGTGGTTTGTTGTTAACCCTTTCAACTAATAGGTTAGAGTAAAACTTCCAAAGTTTCGTTGTGGAAGTGTGCAACTACCTGATCGATCCCTATCATGGATCGAAAAAATTAATGTTTATGCATTTGAAAACCATCGAGATGACAAAGAAAAACATCAATAATCATACGTTGAACTATAAGAAACCAAATAATACAGTTCTAATGTTTTCACTTTGGAAACTAAAGACCTCGAATTGTGCATAGATTAAAAATACAAATTCGGAGCTACAGAAAAAAGCTGCTCATTGAACAATACTTGCACAATGTTTCCTAATTCTGTTCCCTTCCACAATTATATATATTTAACTTTCCCTACTGCCTTACATAAATAAGAGAAGACAGATCCCAGATTCATTTCACTAGAACGTTGAAAAATGTAGTTAAATGTACCAGCTAAATATACAAAACCAAAGGAATTATAGCAACATAATGCTTCTTTCGAGGCCTTGAAAACAAAAGCAATTGAAGAAATAGAGCAGAAAAGTCAAGTCCCGGAAGTACCTTTTTTATATAGTCAATGTAGTGCGTAACTCCATTGTTTTGACGAGGTAAGTAAGATAATGAAAGTACTTGGTTTGCTTAAAGATCATAGAGAAATTTGATTTAGAAGTAAGGATTACAGGTTGAATAAACCGGTGGTAAACTGTGACAAGGATGCCGAAAGTCGCCTCTAAACAACTAACAAAAATATCTACAAGTATATTTTTACAACAAACACCAAATAAAAAATTTAAAATAAAAAAAGACATCAAACTTGCAGATAAGTATTCAAATTATCAGTTATGCCTAATGCCATAATATATGTTATGATGGGTTGTTTAGTCTTTAGGGTTGAAAAAATAACACAAAAAACAAATCTTACCATACCACGTTTCTGGATTTAGGCCACGAAAGTGGAATCAAACATCTATGAGTAGTCTTAGGGCAATACTGCTCCCTTTGTTCCATGTGTCGCCTCGATTTTAATGCCTTAATGGACGGCATGTTGTTAAGACACGGAATGTAATCATGTTAGCATACACAAGATATTTGGCAATCAACATCATTAAAATCATGCTTAATAACAACTTGCTGAGTGGATTAGACAATGCATTTTTAATAATTTTGCCCCCACACAAACTTGTAACAATAACAAAAAGAGTGGGAAAAAATATATACGTACTTTTATCTTGTTTGATGCTTCAAAACCATCCAATTGGTTAAGAAGCTCCAGCATAGTCCGTTGTACTTCGCTATCACCGTTGTTGCCAGTTCCAGATTCCATGCAAGCAGATTCGATACTATCAATTTCGTCCATAAATATGATTGATGGTTCATGCTCCCTGTAAAATAGTGAAGTAATTAAATCATACAACACAAAGAAAATAACGAAGATAAAAGTAATTAACTTTACAGGTAATTTTAATATAGAAAACTTACCAAGGTATAGTTTCTGGACACATACGATGACTGCATCGTAACCAGAAAGAAGGGGTATTTCGATTTGAAACATTTAGCTGATTGAAGAGCTCTAGCTTTTCCAATGTTGGCCTTAGTAGGAAACTTAATGTCTTGAAATTTTTTAATGAAAAAAATATTTAGAATTGCAATATTCAGAAACTATGCAGTAGTAAAGTAAGGCATATGTTAGTCCCCTGCACTAGAATACCAATGAATATTTTCAATGAAACAAATGTACTAAATTGTAGTAGGGTACCAATGAGCAATAATGAATTAACTCAAATGCATTCATATGAATTCCATTGAATACCGTTGCATACTAATGAATTCCAATGACTACAAAACTGTGTCAACTACCAATGCATATTCTAGGCCCCTACAAAACGCAGTAGTGTTCCACAAAAGTTTAATAAAACAATATTTTTAGAAGTGCAATATTCAAAAACTATACATTAGCATACCAATGCATACTCTAATCCCCTGCACTAGAATGCTAGTGAATATTTTTACTAAAAGAAATGCACTAGACTGCATTAGGATACCAATGATTAATAGTGAATTCGCTACTCTGTACTATATCAAACGCATTCCATTCAATACCAATGAATTCAAATGAATTTCAATTGATATCAGCCAAAACTAGGTCAAATAGCATGTTAGAACTATTGCATTAACCACTACTGCGCAAGCAATCAACATTTTAGCCATTGTTGTACATAGATTCAAAACGAATTCAAACATTACAAAATTAGTACAATATGAAGCTTACATAAACGATAATAGAACGAGATACACACACGGCCCAATAATAACAAATTGTGGTGTCTTCACTTAGGAGTACAATCTTGTGGTAATTTCCATCTAGAACATAAACACGACATTTCGAATCAATATCGTTTGTGGAGAGAACACTGTTATATGACTCGATTTGCTCCAATGCAGAATTCATCAACGGCATGGAAGCTAATCCATAATTAAGTCCGGTGTACTCACGCACTGCCTGAAATTATGGGGACCAAACTCAATGTGGCAAAATAAATGATGACCAAACCCCAAATAATCCACCGTTTTTATCCTCTAATTAATGTTATCACTCTAATTCAATACTGACTAAAAAATTGAATTATTGAGTCATAGGCCAAAACTGTGTCTTTGAACCATTCCTCGTGGCGTCTTTACTCTGTAACCGAATGTCGGGCGCCAAGGGAGCGAGAGATGAGAAAAAACCTCCAGCAATGATGGAGATCGTGAATGAGTCAAAAACTATATGGATATAATTTTTGAATAAATGGATTTCTGTCATAAATATATGTATATATCTTAAAAACATATCAAAATTTTAAAACTGGGTAAACCCTAGAAGGGACTCTAATGCCTACAATAATACCAACACATGAGCATATATAATTATAAATACTACACAAAAAAAATGAGGCAAAAATTAATTTACCGATTGACATGGAGGAAAGCAACAGATCCTTATTCTCACTCTTCCTCTTAAAGTCATGTTTTTCGTTAAAGGATCCTCAAAACCTTCCAAATCTACCACTGGAACCCCAATAATATCACAAAGCCCGAGCTCAAAAATTATGAGATGGATCTCAAATAGTGATTGCTCGTGGTCTTGGAATCTCTCATCAAGATTAAAAACAAAATCGACCCCACCCTAACCTTCTGTCGATCTTGCTGGGAGATAGAGAAAATGGGTTGAGCTTTTCACGATGGTCTCGACCTGTTGAGAGAGAGAAAATGGGTTTCAGGGTTGAGATTTGGAGGAAATACGATTTGGGCGGGGGAAGGTGCTGAGTTGGGTTCTTGAAAATGAGAATTTGTAATGGGATGGAATGTAGGGTAAATGAAAAATAGACCCGTCCCATAAATATTTTAGGGACCAAATTTTTAGGGACGGCTAATAAAACATCATATATAATACTCTTTATATGTATTATTAGGGACGGGATGACCCTAGCCGTCCCTAATATATATGTATATAGGACGGGTATGGCGGCCGTCCCAAATAATTAGCTTTAGGGACGGTTGTGATCGGTCGTCCCTAATATGTCAGTCCCAATAGATCATTTTTCTTGTAGTGCAAGATTGTCAACAATTTTTTCAGTTGTTTCTTTTGGGGATTTTCTATAGATTTTGGAAAGAAATATCATTGGATAGGGTGGGAATCTTTGTGTTATCCTCTAGCAGAAGAAGGCCTAGGTATTAAATGTCTTTACTCTCAGGTGGAAGCAACCAATCTAAAACTAGCTTCGAAGGTTCAGTCTGGGGAAGGTTTGCAGGCTCAGTTTATGAACAAGAAGTATTCTACTAGGGATGGTATATATATGGTTCTTTGGCTTTTACAAGAATTTGTGCAGTTTGCTCTAAGTTAGAAGACAATACAGAAGTGTTAGATCATGAATTAGTGTGGAAGCCCTCTTCTAATGGTAAATTCTCTTTTTCATCTGCTTATGAATTAATTAGAAAGTGTAAGCGTTCTTCATATTCTTTTAAGGATATTTGGGATACTAGAATCCCTTCCAAGATGTCAGTGTTCTCTTGGAAGATTCTTACTAAGAGTTCTCCTTTAGATGAAGCCATGCAAAGTGTGGGAATTAAGTTAGCTTCAAGATGTATCTTCTTTAAAGATACTACAGATACAAGTAGGCACCTTTTCATTCAAGGTCCAATAGCTAAGAAGGTGTGGCTCTTTTTCTGTAGTTTAATGGATGGTCTCTTTATTGACAATTCCATTCATGATATCTTGATCCATTAGTGGCTTCAATAAGGTCACTCTCAGTTATCTAAATGGCCTTTCAAAGTCATTTTAGTTACTATTATGTGGGAGATATGGATTAGTAGAAATAAGGGTCATTTTGAAGGAAAAAAGATTGTTCTCTAATAATATTATTTCCAATGTTATTAACAAAATTTCTGAATTGGCTCAATGTTATTCCTTTAATGGTCATGGCCAGGATGTTACTCTAAACATTCTTAAAACAATAAATCTCAAGAAGTCTTTAGTTTACCCTTTCCCTGATCGGTTTGTTAGTTGGAAGAAACCAGGAGTTGGTAGACTCAAAATATACTCTAAAGGTTGGATTGATAGCAATGGTAATATGAGGATGGGGTCTATTCTTAGAGACAAAAATGGTAGTTTGATTTTGGCTCTTTCTAACTATGAAACTGGAGATTGTCATTTATTGGTAGAGGCTTTAACAATCAAGAGGGTTCTGGAATTCAGCCTAAGTAGAGGTGATAGCAATTTTTAAGTGGAAATCAGTTCAAGGCTTATTTTGGATGGTATTACAAACAATTTCAGTTACTGTCATTGGAAGCTTAGAAGACCTATCAAGGAAATTCAAACTTTGAGCCACAATCTTCAAGTCAAATTCAGCCTTTGTTCTCATAAAGTCAATCATGTTGCTTAACTCTTCTCTATGGAAGCAAATAGTCTTAATAAAAATATCCAATTCAGTAATGCAATTGGTATTTCTAGAAGGATTAGATGTGCCTTATTTTTAGATTCTTTAAATTTTCCCTACATTAAGTCTTTGTTTCCTTGTATGTCTTTAGCTCTTGTAATCCATCTAGAGAGGGCTCCTCTCTATATGATTGAATAAATTTCATTATTTCTTTAAAAAAAAGGTTATCCTCTAAATCAACATATGTTAACCATGATACCCAAGAATTATATATTAGATAGTTGAAATTGAACCATTAGTTTTTAATTATTTTGGGACCTTGGGAAAGGGATTGTTGCATATAAGAAACTAGGAAGCGCAAACTTGACACGTATAATAGGACACGAATCGATTCGGAGTACGTGATACGTGATTTTTTCAAAATGTAGTATATGGATAAGTTAGGATATGTTAAATATTTATTATTTTATTTTATAGATTAATTATTCAGACAATTTGGTAAAGAAAAAATGATTTAGACAAAAATAAAAGCTCAAAAAGTCCGGAATACTAAAAAATAATATTAAAAAATATAACTCAAAATGAAATATTAAAAGATAGCATAACTCTACAAAAACCTAAGAATGAAAAGAAAATTAAAAAAATGCTCTAAATGCAAAAATCACATATCAAAGTTTCCACAATACTCATAGGAGCCGGAATGAGGCCAGAATGTGGTCGGAATGATTCGGATTGGGGCGGAATATGGGTAGGAATGGATTGGAATGGGTAAACCCTAGCTGGGAGTGAATAGCAAAGTGAAAGTTGGAAGTCGGGAGTGGAAACCCTAGATGTAAAGTCGAAATAATTTTAGAAAGCAATCTGGGCCTTTTTTTGTCTAAGGTGATTTCTAATTGATTTATATTTCAAACTTAAAAACTTTTCATTATTAGACATTTGACCAAAAATAATTATGTTTTAAAAAAATCACACATATTCTCACGTAAGCTAAAAGGAATCCAAAAATCTATCGGGACGAATCTCAGTGTATCTCAACATAATCAGTGTATTTAAAAAAATAGGATGCTTTTAGATTTACGTATCCAACAAATCTAAATCCGATATGACTTTAAAAAAATATGTGATCTTCCGAGAGTATACATGCATCATAACTAAGAACTATACAATTTGCATTGCATAGTTTAATTTTTTCTTTTGTTACATCATAGTTCTTAATGTGAAGTGGGATAAGGATTATTGATACTTTTCAATTTAGGTTGGTTACAAAATTTTCCTCCACATAACATTACTTGAAGCCTTATTTCTCACTTAAATTGAAAAAATCTATATATATGTTGTATTAAGAGGTCATGCGGATGCACCTTCAATCGTTTAAGTGCCTCATGAAAGTTATAAGATTTCATGCATTACATATCTGATTTGCCATCTATGCTTACTATAGTATTAAAGGAGATCATTTACCTTTGCCAACATTTTTAAGTGTTTCTTCTTCTCCAGGGGGGATAGCTGATTTATCTCCCTTCTTAGCTTATGAGGAAAAAAAATTAAGCATCAGTGTTCTTGATTAAAGGTTGGTGTCCTTATTCATTAAACTCACTTACTATAATATTTTAAGCATCCAAATTCTTTATCCCTCTTAGTGACAGTTACAAATAATTTTGTTACTACTCCCGACAGTGATTAAGTTTCACTCCCATTAGTAGTTACAAGCAAGCAATTATAAAATTAGTGTTCTGGTATAGAATTAATTGTTTTTTTTAACTTTAAACTTTATGAATCATAATTCCATCCATATTTTCGTTTCGGAGAGAATTATTGACATGGGAGTTATTGTGGATTCAGTTAATAAGGTTCCGCAATTCAACTTTGTCAATTTGTTGGACTCTCACATAAGTAGTTATACATATTTGTAAGATTTACTTTCTCCTATTATTTGAATGATTCTTATTGAATCGACAATTATGTATGCTTGGTTTGTTACACACTATTATTTTCAAAAAGTTAAATTTGTACCATATTGGAGCTGATTAGTTTAGAATGAATCAGTTATGTTTGCAATTGTAATCTTTGTGTGGATCACAAACATAAATTTTGCATATTCATTTCAGACTTGCAACTTTCAAGCAAATATTTTTAATTAAAACTTACGATTATTATTTTAAACCACTACCTTAGTGGCTTGGGATTGGTCTCATGGTTTTTGCTAGATTTATATATGTAACGGATAATTTATTTTTGGCCTACGAGTGTGTGCAATTGTGTTGATGAGAGGCTATGGGAAAATACAATTTAACAACTATTGAATTGTAGAGTTGATTCTCTCTTTGTTTTCTTTAACTAATGACACTGTTGTGAAATGCGGTACATACATTTATGAACACTAGTTGTGCCCACATGCATTGCACGTGTGAGAGAATCCGGATATTCAACGTGATGATATAAGTGAGAAATGCATTATAAGTATACAAATTCATAATAACAGCAAAAGTCCATACAATGATTATAACAAAAAGAAAATCATGCTGTTCAAAATCAATTAAAATTACCTCCGAAATAAACGGGAAGTTCCTTCGATCGTAGATTCACAATCCAAGCATCTCGTACCGAGTCTATTATACACACAGATACAGAATCTAATTATAGTAACCAAACGAGAGATCACAAGTCCGGGAATGCGAAAATTTAAATATTACTAAGATGTATACATCCGATATTATCCATGATATGAAAACATCAATATACTCAAGAATGTAATACAATACAACTAAACAATAGAAAAACAATTTATTTCATGACACAACCCAAAAATCTTAAATCTCGAAGCACTAAATGTATGGGAGTGAGGTCTGTCTGAGTTCGATTTATTCTCAATGGTTAATTTGCTAAACATTATGGACAGTTAACTATGCAAACATTTTTATTCTTCGAGTTAAAGGTCAATGAACATTATTCCCTTTTATCAGGAAACAATTCACTAAATCTGTTACTTTAGAGCAACAGATTGATAAGGATATAATTATTAAGAAGAAAACGTAAATAGAAGGTATTATTATTAAAAATTGAATCAACAAAATCCAGGTGATAAAACATTCAATCACAAAGTTCATTTAGCATTTCCAAGTTGAAGTCTCTTCATAAATTAATGATCACATACACAAGTAGAAAAATAGAGAAGGTAACAAATGAGAATCAAAATACAAAAATTATTACAATTAGGAATGGTAAAATACATTTTTATCACAACGGTCACAGTTGACACCTTTTCAAATATTACTCTAACGTACATGTAATCAACCCATGTTTCATCTACTATAAGTTTCCTCTAAGTATGAGTTTTCATCTCGCTATGGGTTTTGATTACGTCACTTTTAGATCTATATTTTTCCCCTTCTTGATTTGGGTTATGGAAGAAGAGGCATGCAACTCAAACTTCCACACTGATGATGCGGTGACAGTCTTGGAAGCAAGTTTTTAGAATAGCATTTTAAATATCTTCTCTTAAAAACATAAGAATTTGTATACCTTCATATTTATACAAATATTTTTTATATGTCAAATTTACACCTTTCTAATTTTTTGTCTGCTCTCTTCCACTTCCAATAATGCCTTGATGCAAAAAAATGTGAAACGGATAAAAGATAATGCTATTTTGTTTTAAATGAGATTGATAAGAACGTATCGTTGATCTAGTGCCTTTTCGGTTGAAAGTGAAAGCCAGAATTTGAGTAACATTTAGAGCGAAAAAATTGAAAGTGAAAGTAGTAGTATAAGTGTAGATGGAAGAGTGTTTTTAGAGTAAACGGAGGGGGAGTTTGCGTGATTTGGATGTAATTGATCGAGTTATGATGTTCATGGTGATTCAAAAAGACCCACTCGGGAAATGGGGTTTAGCGGAGAGGTGTTTGTATTTTGTTCATTTTTCTAGTAGAGAAATCATTCAAAACCAAATCAAACTGGAAATACATATTCATCTCACCAGGTGAAACACATTCATAGTCATCCTGGGTACGAATCATTAAATTTGCCAAATAAAGAAGTTTTTTTAATGGGTGTTGTTCGGGCAGAAGTCGGTAATTTTTGGAGAAGCAGTATCCTAGTCCAAGAAAAACCTAGCATGATCTTTAAATGCTTGTTCACTTGTTGTACAATGCTCTTAACTTCATCAATTGTCATTTTCACTGCAACAACAGTTTCCAAAGGTAGGGTGTGACTAACAACAACAGCATTGCTTTGAAAAAAATTGATAATTTGATCGATGAATCCTTCAAATAAGTCACATAATAGAGAAAAACTTTTGCAACCATACTCCAATCCACTACAGCATCAAAGGCTTAAAGCTAAAGACACCAACTAACAAATCACAGACAGTTGCACTCTCGACAAGAAGACCATTTGGCAATGACAAGAAATATGATCCCAATTTCATGTCAAAAATTTTGGCCCTTGAATAAAACTTTATTGAACAATGAATATTCTCATAGGATAAATCTACAAGGCACTGCTGAGCATCAATAATCTTTGATATATTATGCTTCATGTGAACCTCCGGCGAAGTATGGAGGATATCTCCCTTGTCATGCGTCGTAAGAAGTTGTTCATCATTACCTTCCTTATATCCAATGATTTTATTCAACTATTCCTGGTCCTCTTCAGTTAGGTAAGTCTGTTCATTTTAATATATAACATGTTGATTGTTCCATACAAATGACCACCATGAACTCTTGGATTTTCCCTCAAGGAGAGTTTCGATTCCATCGACTTTTCAACAAACTTGTGGGAAAGCATCCTCCACTGAATAATGAGTTTTATATCAAGTTCCTGATCTAGTTCATCGATGTATTTGTTATCATCAACTACTTCCCGATTGAGGTCAGATTTTAGCAGTGAAGTATAAAGAGATATATATCTCTTACGTAATCCTGCATACCTCAGGACCTGCTCCCAAGACAATTTACCACTCGCTTTCATCATCTCGTCTGAAACAACTTTGTATGAATACTTACACCAATACGTGAGATCAAATTTCATGGAGGCAAGCTGGCGGTGATGAGTATATTACAACCGTTAATTAAAGACATAAAAATTATCACCTAATTTTAATACATCCCTACAACCATTATTTGACAAACATAGGGTAACATCTCATTTGGACGTTGTTTTGAGTAGTTAGCATTTCCGATCAAGGGTAGCAGGACATAACCGTGTTATCCTAAACTTTTAAGACAAATATTTTATTTTACCACATTCTAAACTCTTCTTACCATTAGGGACCACCGTGGAAAATATTCGGTGTTACACGATCATGTTGGCATCTGATACACTAAAGAAATAGTTGTAGGAAGATTCTATCACCTATATAATCTCTAAAGCTTTAAAGGATGTGGCCTACTCATTCAGCGAGGATTAGGAAGAAGAAAAATAACTGAGATACAAAACATTCATCAATTAAGATATCATACTTAATAAAATCCAAATGGGAATACATGAACAACAAAAAACATTCACGGGCATTGACCATAATATTTAACAAAATTGAAACCCACTCTGGTTCATATAGAAAAGTAGAAAGTAAAAAGTATGTATGCAATGAATCATATTTGTATTGTATGTTGGTAATAAAGCAGGATTGAAACCCACTCTGGTTCTAAACTCACCCTAAAAGGAAAATTACAACAATCTAAGAAAAGATAGAAAGTAAAAACCTTGTGCATTCATAGCGGAACCAAAATGGCCTCATATTGGGCCGATGAAGCGGATCAGGATGGCAAGAAGCCAACCCCGACTTCTATCTCCTCAACTGCAGCCTCGAACAACCTCCCCTCCATCTCACCTCACCCAATCAATCAACACTGCGTCTTCCTCGCTTTCTTTCTGCCCATGCCTCCAATGGCCTACACTCGCTCGGCACTGCAATCACAATATTATTTGGGGTTTCAGCTCCACAGTTGAAAGGGTGGATGGTTGGACAGATGGATGCTTGGCTCATATCAAGATACGAATCGTAATGGTGTGTGCATTAAGGGAATAACAATGGTTGTCTCAGATAGATATCCCCTCTTTTTCTTTTGAGCGGTTCTACATGAACCGCATGTAGACCGCATTGGGACCGCATTTTTGTTTTTTTCCTTTTTTTTATTCTTTTGTTTTTAACAGTTTTCTATATATAAGAATAAACAGTTTTTTTTTAAAATAAAAAAAACAGTCTTTTATAAAATAAAATAAAAAAAACAGTTTTTATATATAAAAAAGTAGTTTTCCTATTAATATTAAATATTTTTTTTATTAAAATTAAACAATTGATGTGGGTCCGTGCCAGCGGCACTAATTAATCGCGATATTTTTTCAATAAAAAATATCGCAATTAATTAGTGCCGCTGGCGCGGACCCACATTCCCTGACCCAAATCATTTATTGAATGTGGGTCCGCGCCAGCGACACAAATTAATTGCGATATTTTTTTTAATAAAATATCACGATTAATTAGTGTCGCTGGCGCGGACCCGCATTCAACAAATGATTTTGGTCCGAGAATGTGAGTCCACGCCAGCGGCACTAATTAATCGCGATATTTTATTGAAAAAAATATCGCGATTAATTTGTGCCGCTGGTGCAGAACCACATTCAATAAGTGATTTGGGTCCGGGAATGTGGGTCCGCGCCAGCGGCACTAATTAATCGCGATATTTTTTATTGAAAAAATATCGCGATTAATTAGTGCCGCTGGCGCGGACCCACATTCAACAAATGATTTCGGTTCGAAAATGTTTGTGCCGCTCGCGCGGACCTAAATTAATCGCGATATTTTTTATTGAAAAAATATCGTGATAAATTAGTGTCGTTGGCGCGGATCCACATTCAACAAATGATGTGGGACTTGGAATCCGAATTCTCGCTAGCGGAAGTAATCAATCGCGATATCACCATGTTAATAAGCATAGTTTATTTTTATTTATGAATTTTTTTTTTATAAAAAACTGTTAAGTTCTAATTAAAAAAAATGTTTTTTTATTTAATTGAAAAACTATTTCTTTTTAATTAAAAAAACTTTGGTTTTTATAATAATAGAAAAACTACTTTTTTTAACATAAAAACTGTTTCAATATAAAAACAAACGTATAAGAAACTAAAAAAAAAAAAGGAAAAGGAAAAGGAAAAAAGGATGCGGTTCCCAGGCGGTACAAATTGGCGGGACATATAAAGTTTCCCTTTTCTTTTTAGTTAATAGGATGTGAAGAGACGAACAGACCAAAAGTCCCATTTTCTCAATTTAATGTTGTGCGCGTCAAGGGAATAACAATGGTTGCCTCGAACATATATCCCCTCTTTTTAGTTAATAGAATGTGAAGAGACGAAAAGATGAAAAGTCCCATTTCCTCAATTTAATGGTGTGCGCGTTATAAATAGTACATCGACCTTCCCATTTTCTCTCATCACAACTTACAAAATACGTAAACAAAACATGGGTTTAGGAGTGAAATTGGATGTGTTGATAATCATGTTGCTCCTCATGTTTTCTTCACTAAAAGTTTCTAATGCGTATGTTTACTTGGTTGGGGACAAAGAATGTTGGACCCATATGAACGTTAATTACACGAATTGGGCTGCTAATCACCAATTTCACATTGAAGATATCCTCCGTGAGTGCTTTCTGCTTCTCTTATATATATATATGTATATTCAATATAAAATTGTGTTTGTGTGTGTTATTTAACTTTTGTTTGTAGTTTGTGTTGGGTTATTGTTTTTTTTTCTATCATGCCATGCATCAATAATTCTTTTTTTTTTAATTTAATACTTTATAATCTTCAATTTCATACTTTTAATACAAATTTATCAATTTATTAGACAAATAGTCACCAACGATCACTTTTAGTGAATGATTACTATTAGTGATGAAAGTCTAATAAACTGATAATATTGTATTAAAGTTAAAAAAAATCCATAATTCTTATTGGTATTTATAAATAAATTGCAAGAGAATAGTTTTTGGTAAATGGGACGTTTCTCCATGAGAAATAGATGTCTGTTGGAAAGAAATAGTTATGTCTCTTAAACTTTGAGTTGTAGTTGACTTTATTTTTTATGGTTTTAGTTCCCAGACAAAGCATCAGTTTTAAACATAGTGTTAACATCTTAAAATTCACAATGAGACTTGTTATTCATAGCACACGCAATTGATGGGAATTGCGTTGTAAATTCTACTTGATATATGACTCGTACAATTCAATTCCACTACGTTTAATTGATATCTCAGTATATATATATATATATATATATATAGGCAGGCTCCTGTGCACACTAAGTTTGCACACTAAGTTTGCACATTACCTTTTAAAAGTGTGCAAACTTAGTGCTGGCGCACACCAATTTTTTTATCTGATATTTAAACATTTCAAGGAACCCATATAAAAAAAAATCAGCTCAAAAAAACTTTTTTTGCTATTTTTAAAAAATCGGTCAAACTTTCGCAGTTTTTAAAGGGCTTAAAAACTGCGAAAGTTTGACCGATTTTTTAAAAATAGCAAAAAAAGTTTTTTTGAGCTGATTTTTTTTATATGGGTTCCTTGAAATGTTTAAATATCACACAAAAAAAATCAACTCAAAAATAATTTTTTCACTACTTTTAAAAGGTA
This sequence comes from Sambucus nigra, assembly GCA_949130495.1. Taxonomy (NCBI): domain Eukaryota; kingdom Viridiplantae; phylum Streptophyta; class Magnoliopsida; order Dipsacales; family Adoxaceae; genus Sambucus; species Sambucus nigra. The sequence continues at coordinate 23,099,845 of OX422211.1, forward strand.
ATGTGCAAACTTAGTGTGCACAGGAGCCTGCCTCTCTCTCTCTCTCTCTCTCTCTCTCTCTCTCTCTCTCTATATATATATATATATATATATATATATATATTTGTGTGTGTGTGTGTGTGTGTGCATGTGTGTGTGTGTGTGACGCCCCGCCTAATTAATCCCGGGTGATCAGTCCTAAATCAAGTTAGAAAAGGTTTCTCAGTTTGTCCATTCTTAGCATCACTGTCGTCTTTTTAAATTACTAACCACCTAAGTGAGAAAAGTAGACTGGTGCCAATTTTTATCTTTCAATTAACTAAATTAAAACTCATGCGGAACATACAATAATACACAATCATAGTTAATTAAAATAACCATCCACAAATAAAACACCTAACCGAATAAACCATCGGTCCAAATATCCAATACAAGTAAATATCATAAAAACATCTCAACAAGTCTACTACTGATAAATGAACTGTGAGCGACAAGCTCAGATAACCACTAGAGAGTCTCTACAAGAATGGAAGAATGAGGCATCTATCAAAACCCCACAACATCCACATGTGCTGCAGCAAAAGATACCTGGAATAGAGTCAAGCTTGGCGCCCTTGTGGTTGGACACCTAAAAGGTTTTTAAAAATTTTATAGCAAGGGTTAGTACCCAAAAACATTTGAAAACATTTAACAAATGATTAACTTGCAGTAATAAATAAATATGCATGCTCTTCATATTTTAGTTAGTGCCGCACTCTCTTGAGGACTTCCTCACCCCTCCTCTAATGTGCACTACTAACGCTTCCGTTTAATTTACTAGGTCCCACGCTCCTGACCCAAATGCTTATTTTAACCCTTGAATGTTACCTACTCTAACCGAGTATTCCTTAATTCATGATTTTTAAGTTATTATAAATGTCAAACTTAATTCAATCATTACTCCTTTTAATTTCATATAACATTCACTGATGTTATGCACATAATACATTTTTCACTATGCATTGATTATCCCATATATAATTATTTACCTAATTAAATAATTAATCATATTACTGTATTCACAAACATACTGGAATAACATTTAATACAAACTCTCGGCCGAGTAAGAATACTCACAAAATATAAATTTTCCCAAGTGCTATCCCACTAGGTGTATTCACGTAACCTAGTTATCCAAGTTAGATTCTCTCACTAACTTAGTTTAACATACGAATTTGGAGGCGGTCATATTCCTTCCCTGAAAGTGAGATGCCCCTCACCCATATAACAGACGCTATGACCAAGGATTATACTAGCCCTACTCCTCAAGCTAGGGGATTCATCCACTACGCGCAACCTCCCCCTATAGCACTAGAGTACGTACTAATAATATTCAATCACTGATATTAATGCACACACACTATATATATATACTGTCACATCCCATACATATATATAAATATAAAATGTCCCGGCTACACCATGTACACAATCCGTAACATAAGCCTAGTTAATTCATTAAGAGTTTATGGTCCAACTCTAATCATTAATTAATTCACACATTAATTAATTAATTAAGTCCCTTTGGTGTCTCCCCCACCATAAAATTTGACTTACTCTCGTAGTCCTAATCAACCTCACCCGAGTCTAAATCCCCGACTCTCAAATTATTTAACCTTTACCTAAAATAAGGTTTATCTCTCGGTATTCGTCAACCATTATCCCCGCACTTGTTTCCCAACTATTTTTAATCCTTTCGAACTCTTCCAAAAATTTAACCTTAGTGTATCACCAAATTTCTCCAAAACCTGACGAATAAAGATTTTGATGTCACACTAAGTCGTCTCCAAATTCTAATTAATTTTATTCCCCATTAATTAGATTTAAAACCCATGTATAAATTTCTCACCAAATTAATTCATGGAAAAAGATTAAATTAAATTTTCTTTATTTAAATTAAAACTGGGCGAATTGCCAAAATCTGCCGACCTTCGATCGATCGATCCCAGACCTTCGATCGATCGATCGAGCAGGTCTTCGTCTTCTTCGTGAAGACAGATTCTGCCATGGACGTTTTTTCTCAAACCCTAGTTTTCTCTACCAGCAACCTTAAGCCCTCTTAACATTAATACATGTTAGAAACCTTATTGGGGACCTCCATAATGTCCACCAAAATTATTAATTCATCCATTAACTACAATTTCTGAATATGGGGAAAATATCCATCTTTAATTCCTTACCCATTTACATCCCAAATCCATTCACCAAATTCGTTTCTAATTATCTAGATATCATCCTACCAGATATGTATCAGTTTATAATATCAGATTTCTACCAGAATCCTCATTCAAATTCGTAAATCAGATTATTACTTTTCAAAACCTCATGTTTATGCCATGAACACCCAAAACGAATTTTGATCAAACACATCACATGAATATGAATTTCAAAACAGATTTAATACTATTGCAAGTTATCCACTTGCCTTAGGTTTCGTAGTGTTTGATTCGGAGATGAATTCCAAGGTTGAAGATGATCCTTGTTGGCTCTCTAGTGATCCCAAAATTGCCTTTAACGTCTATTAGGGTTCCTTAATACACTTAGCCTTTTTCTAAAACTCTATCATCCGTTTTCTTATTCCTTCTAATTCCTTAATTTACCTAAATCCCGTTTTTTGCCTAATGGGCCAAGCCCAAGTGACCCAAATGCCCCCGTGTGGGCCCGACTATGTCTAAAAATGCCCCGTGACCCGTTTACAACCCCCGGGTACACTTTTCCGACTATTTCGGCCCATCCGGACTCAACCGTACACTCAAAATTAACATCCAAATTAATTTATTAGAATGTTTATCCCCTCACCCCTTTAGTCTATACCGACTCCCGGTTGAGATAAGTGCATACCCTGTCATTAATACTCGAAATGACTTAAATAAATAATTACTATTCACTTAGTAAATAACTTCCCGTAAATATTAACCATTTACTCCTCGATTAATATTTAAATAAAATTTTCCTTAATTAATTCAATTAAATTACGACTCACAAGTAATTTTCAATTCCCGAATTAATTAAATATTTAATGCATGAAAATGCGGGGTGTTACATACTCCCCCCCTTACAAAGGAAATTTGTCCCCGAAATTAGGTCATACCTGTGATAAAAAGCTCTGGATATTGCTCCCGCATATCCTCCTCCCGCTCCCAGGTAGACTCATCAATGTTGTGATGACCCCACTGTACTCTAACTAGTGGAACAACTTTGGATCGTAATTTTCGCTCGCTACGGTCTAGGATAGCCACCGGTCTCTCCTCATATGAGATGTCTGGCTGTAAATCAATTTCTTCGAGTGGAATGTGCCAGAAGGACCTCTCACTCCTGTGATATTTCTTCAGCGATGCTACATGGAACACGTCGTGTATCCGCTGAAGATGCTCCGGTAATCCTAGCCTGTAGGCTACAGGCCCCACCCTCTCGATAATAGGGAAAGGTCCCACGTACCTCGGTTCTAGTTTACCCTTCTTGCCGAACCTCATCACCCCTTTCATGGGGGACACCCTAACCAATACCTGATCCCCAACCTCTAACTCCACGTGTCTCCATAAAGCATCATCATAACTTTTCTGCCTATCCTGAGCTATCCGAATCCTCCCTCGGATAAGCTCTATCTTGGAAGATGTCTCCTGAACAATATCCGGCCCCAACAGTTTGTTGTCCCCCACCTCTAACCAATAAGCTGGTGAACGACAAGGTCTCCCGTATAATGCCTCGAATGGTGCCATGCCGATCGTGAATTGGTAAGAGTTATTATACGCAAACTCTACCAGATGAATATATTTCTCCCAACCTCCCCCAAAGTCTAGTATACACATTCTGAGCATATCTTCCAACATCTGATTGACTCTCTCGGTATGCCCGTCAGTCTGTGGGTGATAGGCAGTACTCAAACGTAACTCCGTGCCCATGGCCTCCTGAAAACTCTGCCAAAAATGGGCCACAAAGATCTTGTCCCTATCCGACACAATATTAATCGGTAACCCCGTGCAGTTTAACAATTTCCTCTATGAATAGCTATGCATAACGCATCGTCTCAAAGTCTGTGCGAACCGGTAGGAAGTGGGCCACTTTGGTCAACCGATCCACAATAACCCATATGGAATCGTGACCCTTCTGTGAGGTCAGTAACCCTGTAATGAAGTCCATAGAGATACTCTCACACTTCCACACAGGAATTTCAAGTGGCTGTAGCATCCCTGATGGTCTCTGATGGTCAACTTTCACAAGCTGACACGTGGCACATTTCGAAACAAATTCTACTATGTCCCGTTTCATCCCTGCCCACCAATACTGCCTCCTCATATCTTTATACATCTTATCTCCACCGGGATGTACCGAGAATCTCGACCCATGAGACTCCGTCATAACAGCGTGCCTCAACTCCGCATCCTCTGGCACAATCAACCTCCCATTATGGCATAAACCTCCCTCCGAGCTGATCGAGTAACCCTCTGCTCCCTCAGCTAGCAACTGGCTCACCCTATCCCGGCAGGTCCGATCCTCTGCCTGGGCCCTCACAACCCGCATAATGATCTCGGGAGTGATGGATAATGCTAACTTGCAATCCCTGGGTACGTCATCCTCGTATCGAAGTTCTCTCCACTTCGCTTTCCAGACTTCTGATATATCCCCAGTCGGTCTCCGACTCAATGCATCTTCCACCACATTAGCCTTACCAGGATGATACTGAATATCAAACTGATAGTCTTTCATGAATTCTAGACATCGCCTCTATCTCATATTCAAATCCTTCTGAGTGAAGAGATACTGAAGTGATTTATGATCCGTGAATAGCGTGAACTGCTCCCCTAGGAGATAATGTCTCCATATCCTCAAAGCAAAAATGACCGCTGCTAACTCTAGGTCGTGAGTGGGGTAATTCCTCTCGTGGGGCTTTATCTTCCTGTACGAATAACCTATAGCCCTTTCCTCCTGCTGAAGCACACCCCCAAGTCCCAGTAAGGATGCGTTAGTGTAAACCCGATACTCTAATCCTCCCTTCGACAATGTAAGCACGGGTGCAGATGTCAACTTGTCATTTAACTCGTCGAAGGCTAATTGACAGTGATCATTCCAGGTGAAAGGTACCCCTTTCCGGGTAAGATTCGTCAAAGGGCCCGCAATCTTTGAGAATCCTTTGATGAACCGTCTGTAATAATCGACCAACCCCAGAAAACTGCGCACTTCTGTCGGTGTCGTGGGCTGTCCCCACTCCCTCACTGCCGATACTTTACTTGGATCCACCGCAATACCCCGGTCTGACACCACGTGGCCAAGGAACTGGACCTCCCGTAGCAAAAATCCACACTTACCGAATTTGGCATAGAGTTGGTGATCCCGTAATGTCTTTAATACTATATGTAGGTGCTCTGCGTGCTCCTTCTAGGTACGTGAGTAGATCAGGATGTCATCAATAAACACGATAACAAAATGATCGAGAAACTCTCTGAATACTCTGTTCATGAGGTCCATGAACACTGCTGGTGCATTGGTGAGTCCGAATGGCATCACCCTGAACTCGTAAGATCCATACCGCGACAGGAAAGCGGTCTTCGGAACATCCTCCTCTCGGATACGTAGTTGATGATATCCTGACCTTAAGTCGACCTTAGAGAAATAAGACGCCCCTCTCAATTGGTCAAATAGATCGTCAATCCTAGGCAACGGATACTTATTCCGTATCGTGGCCTTATTCAGTTCTCTATAGTCCACGTATAATCGTAGTGAGCCATCTCGCTTTTTCACAAATAACACCGGTGCACCCCACGGTGATGTACTCCGTCGTATGAAACCCTGACCCAAAAGCTGATGAACCTGCTCCCTCAGCTCACGCATCTCTGAAGGTGCCATACGGTATGGGGCCTGAGCAATCGGCCTCGTCCCCGATGCTAAATCGATCACAAACTCGATTTCCCTGCTAGGTGGCAACCCTGGTATCTTTTGAAACACATCCTCAAAGTCTCTCACCACTGGGATTGAATCCAACGGAATAACCACCTCTTGTGAGGTCTCCTCCTCAATGTAATACAAGTGTGTGCGTGACCCTCCCTCGGGTAGTGGCATTGCTATTAAGAACATCTTCTGCCTTGGAATGGAGAACACGATAGTCCTTTCGTAGCAATCCACCGTCGCCCGATAACCTGCCAACCAATCCATACCCAAAATGACATCGTAACCCTCCATATCTAACACTAGTAGGTTCGCTGCTAAACTAAGTCTCCCAATCAAAATGTCCACACCCCGACAAATCGAGTGAATCGTGGCCCCGCTGCCAACTGGAGACTCTACACACTTCCGAAGACCTCCCGCGGTCTCTAGTAGTCTGGCCCGTTTAGCAAAATTTAATTTAATGAATGAATGTGATGCTCCCGTATCAAATAGAATACCACCCTCATAACCATGAATGAGAAACATACCCTCAACTGCTGGCGGTGCTTGCTGCGCCGGGGGATTAGGAACATCCCGGACGTTATACACGCGTCCGTAGTGCATCTTCCCTTGCTGAGGTGGGGCGGGTGGGGCTGGTGCTGCTGGTGGTAATTGCCCCCATTGCCCCTATTGGGCCTCCTGCTGTTGACCTCTACCCCTCTGTGGGCATTCCCTCTTGAAATGTCCTGGCTGGCCACACACAAAACAGCGTCTCTGACCATCCCCTTGTCGTTGGCCTTGTTGGCCCTGACGTGGCTGGCCCTAGCCCTGCTGGCCTCCCCCATTGTTCCCTTGGCCCTGACGGCCCTGAGGAACCTGCTGCTGCTGATTCGGGCCCGGCTGCCCCTGCCTGAACCCCTGTCCTCCCTGCCGGAAACCACCAGGCTTAAACTTCTTAGACTGATTCCCTTGCTGACTACCCGCCTGCTACTGAGCACCACTAGTGTCACTACTAGTAACAGCCTTGCTCTGTTGGCTCGGCTCCCCTGTTCGCTTTCTCCCCTTCGCATGGAAGTGATGGTCCTGGCAGTGTACAAGTGCAGCATTAACGATGTCTGTATACGTTACTAACGCCGGATTCCCAATCAAGTGTTGCCTGATTCGCCAGGCTAAACCGTCCATAAACCTCGATTTCTTCCACTCCTCATCGCTCACCTCATTTGGCACAAAGTTTGCCAAACGGGTGAGCTCTTCCTCGTAGTCTGCCACTGATCGGTCACCCTGACCTAAATCACAGAATTTCTTCCTCATCTCAGTCTCTACTGCCGGTGGAAAGTATTTGCGGTCGAACCGCACCCAAAACTCTGCTATCGGCATCGAGTCTCGCTCCCCGGCGGTGGTAACTGACTCCCACCACTATAAGGCTGCCCCTGATAGACGAAAGGTAGCAAGCATCTGCTTTTGTACCTCGGTACACTCTAGCATGCGCAGATGGCGTTGAATTTTCTTTTTCCAGTCACAAGCCTCTATCACATCTGTACTACCCCGGAACTCAGGTGGGTGACCCTTCTGAAAGGTCTCCCTAACTCTCTGCCAAGACGGTGGCCCCGCTGGACCCTGAACTGCTGGTGCCACTAGAGGCGGTGCCTGGGGCTGTGGAAAGTGAGCTTCCATAGCTCTCATTACTGTTTCGACCGCCTGGGCCACTATCACTGCCACCTGAGTAGTGGAAATCAACTCGGGTGGGGGTGGTGGTAGCGGTACCTGTGGTTCCTGATGAGCCTCCCTGATTTCATCCCTAGCCTCAGCCCTCTCTGCTCTCTGCCTCTTCGGTGGCATCTGAAATAGATTGAATTGTACAAGTACACAATTTACACAAAAATATACACAGCAGAAATACGACATCTCACAAGCGGAAAATGAATCAACAGTCCTAATAATAGGGCTCTATAACAAACGAGTGCTACACTAAAACGTAGAAAGCCTCACAGATCCTAAGGACACTAGAACCTGATGCTCTGATACCATCTGTGACACCCCGCCTAATTAATCACGGGTGAACAGTCCTAAATCAAGTTAGAAAAGATTTCTCAGTTGATCCATTCTTAGCATCACTGTCATCTTTTTAAATTACTAACCACCTAAGTGAGAAAAGTAGACTGGTGCCAATTTTTATCTTTCAATTAATTAAATTAAAACTCATTCGGAACATACAACAATACACAATCATAGTTAATTAAAATAACCATCCACAAATAAAACACCTAACCGAATAAACCATCGGTCCAAATATCCAATACAAGTAAATATCAGAAAAACATCTCAACAAGTTTACTACTGATAAATGAACTGTGAGCGACAAGCTCAGATAACCACTAGAGAGTCTCTACAAGAATGGAAGAAGGAGGCTTCTATCAAAACCCCGCAACATACACATGTGCTGCAGCAAAGGATACCTGGAATAGAGTCAAGCTTGGCGCCCTTGTGGTTGGACACCTAAAAGGTTTTTAAATTTTTTATAGCAAGGGTTAGTACCCAAAAACATTTGAAAACATTTAACAAATGATTAACTTGCAGTAATAAATAAATATGCATGCTCTTCATATTTTAGTTAGTGCCGCACTCTCTTGAGGACTTCCTCACCCCTCCTCTAATGTGCACTACTAACGCTTCCGTTTAATTTACTAGGTCCCACGCTCCTGACCCAAATGCTTATTTTAACCCTTGAATGTTACCTACTCTAACTAAGTATGCCTTAATTCATGATTTTTAAGTTATTATAAAGGTCAAACTTAATTGAATCATTACTCCTTTTAATTTCATATAACATTCACACCCGTTATGCACATAATACATTTTTCACTATGCATTGATTATCCCATATATAATTATTTACCTAATTATATAATTAATCATATTATCGTATTCACAAACATACTGGAATAACATTTAATACAAACTCTCGGCCGAGTAAGAATACTCACAAAATATAAATTTTCCCAAGTGCTATCCCACTAGGTGTATTCACGTAACCTAGTTATCCAAGTTAGATTCGCTCACTAACTTAGTTTAACATACGAATTTGGAGGCGGTCATATTCCTTCCCTGAAAGTGAGATGCCCCTCACCCATATAACGGACGCTATGACCAGGGATTATACTCGCCCTACTCCTCAAGCTAGGGGATTCATCCACTACGCGCAACCTCCCCCTATAGCACTAGAGTACGTACTAATAATATTCAATCACTAATATTAATGCACACTATATATATATATATATATATATATATATATATATACTGTCACATCCCGTACATATATATAAATATAAAATGTCTCGGCTACACCATGTACACAATCCGTAACATAAGCCTAGTTAATTCATTAAGAGTTTATGGTCCAACTCTAATCATTAATTAATTCACACATTAATTAATTAAGTCCCTTTGGTGTCGCCCCCACCATAAAATTTGACTTACTCTCGTAGTCCTAATCAACCTCACCCGAGTCTAAATCCCCGACTCTCAAATTATTTAACCTTTACCTAAAATAAGGTTTATCTCTTGGTATTCGTCAACCATTATCCCCGCACTTGTTTCCCAACTATTTTTAATCCTTTCGAACTCTTCCAAAAATTTAACCTTAGTGTATCACCAAATTTCTCCAAAACCTGACGAATAAAGATTTTGATGTCACACTAAGTCGTCTCCAAATTCTAATTAATTTAATTCCCCATTAATTAGATTTAAAACCCAAGTATAAATTTCTCACCAAATTAATTCATGGAAAAAGATTAAATTAAATTTTCTTTATATAAATTAAAACTGGGCGAATTGCCAAAATCTGCCGACCTTCGATCGATCGACCCCAGACCTTCGATCGATCGATCGAGCAGGTCTTCGTCTTCTTCGCGAAGACAGATTCTGCCATGGACGTTTTTTCTCAAACCCTAGATTTCTCTACCAGCAACCTTAAGCCCTCTTAACATTAATACATGTTAGAAACCTTATTGGGGACCTCCAGAATGTCCACCAACATTATTAATTCGTCCATTAACTACAATTTCTGAATTTTGGGAAAATATCCATCTTTAATTCTTTACCAATTTACATCCCAAATCCCTTCACCAAATTCATTTCTAATTATCCAGATATCATCCTACCAGATATGTATCAGTTTATAATATCAGATTTCTACCAGAATCCTCATTCAAATTCGTAAATCAGATTATTTCTTTTCAAAACCTCATGTTTATGCCATGAACACCCAAAACGAATTTTGATCAAACACATCATATGAATATGAATTTCAAAACAGATTTAATACTATTGCAAGTTATCCACTTGCCTTAGGTTTCGTAGTGTCTGATTCGGAGATGAATTCCAAGGTTGAAGATGATCCTTGTTGGCTCTCTAGTGATCCCAAAATTGCCTTTAACTGCTATTAGGGTTCCTTAATACACTTAGCCTTTTTCTAAAACTCTATCATCCATTTTCTTATTCCTTCTAATTCCTTAATTTATCTAAATCCCGTTTTTTTCCTAATGGGCCAAGCCCAAGTGACCCAAATGCCCCCGTGTGGGCCCGACTATGTCTAAAAATGCCCCGTGACCCGTTTACAACCCCCGGGTACACTTTTCCGACTATTTCGACCCATCCGGACTCAACCGTACACTAAGAATTGACATCCGAATTAATTTATAAAAATGTTTATCCCCTCACCCTTTAGTCTATACCGACTCCCGGTTGAGATAAGTGCATACCCTGTCATTAATACTCGAAATGACTTAAATAAAAAATTACTATTCACTTAGTAAATAACTTCCCGTAAATATTAACCATTTACTCCTCGATTAATATTTAAATAAAATTTTCCTTAATTAATTCAATTAAATTACGACTCACGAGTAATTTTCAATTCCCGAATTAATTAAATATTTAATCAATGAAAATGTGGGGTGTTACAATATATATATATATATATATATATATATATTCTTAAATTGTGTATGGAAGTATAAAAGTACAAGACCATTCATATTAAGGGTTTACAATTTTACTGATCGAATAAAGAATATCAATGAATTTAGGCTTTAATTGCGTTTTATTTTCTTTGTGTTGTGTTTCAATGTTATATTATATTTAATACAAGTGAAAACTCAAAATAGTATTAATGTGTCATAAAATGTCATGCAACACAACACGAAATCCATAATGTCTAATCAGATCAATCAAGAGATTTATACTATCATATTCTACTCTTATCTTCTATTTTAATATCCTTCCATATTCTGCTCTTCTCTTGTATTTTAATTTTATTAAAAAAAAGATTTCGAGAGAGAGTGAAGAAAATAGTTATTCTATGTTATTTGTTAATGATCATTAATCGGGGAACTTCACTTTCAGTAGGTTAAGTTATGTTAAACTATAATAATAAAACATCACGATTAATTAGTGCCGCTGGCGCGGACCCACATCAATTGTTTAATTTTAATAAAAAAATATTTAATATTCATAGGAAAAGTGCTTTTTTTATATATAAAAACTTTTTTTTTTATACAAGCCTGTTTTTTTTTAATTTAAAAATAACTATTTATTTTTATATATAGAAAACTGTTAACAACAAAAGAATAAAAAAAGGAAAAAAAATGCGGTCCCAATGCGGTCTACATGCGATTCATGTAGAACAACTCATCCCCTCTTTTTCTTTTCAGCGGTTATACATGAACCGCATGTAGACCGCATTGGGACCGCATTTTTTTTTCTTTTTTTTATTCTTTTGTTTTTAACAGTTTTCTATATATAAAAATAAACAGGTTTTTTTTAAAATAAAAAAAACAGTCTTTTATAAAATAAAAAAAACAGTTTTCCTATTAATATTAAATATTTTTTTATTAAAATTGAACAATTGATGTGGGTCGGCGCCAGCAGCACTAATTAATCGCGATATTTTTTCAATAAAAAATAACGCGATTAATTAGTGCCGCTGGCGCGGACCCACATTCCCGGACCCAAATCATTTATTGAATGTGGGTCCGCGCCAGCGACACAAATTAATCGCGATATTTTTTTCAATAAAATATCACAATTAATTAGTCACATTCAACAAATGATTTTGGTCCGAGAATGTGAGTCCACGCTAGCGGCACCAATTAATCGCGATATTTTATTTAAAAAAGTATCGCGATTAATTTGTGCCGCTGGCGCAGAACCACATTCAATAAATGATTTGGGTCCAGGAATGTGGGTCCGCGCTAGCGGCACAAATTAATCGCGATATTTTTTATTGAAAAAATATCGCGATTAATTAGTGCCGCTGGCGCGGACCCAAATTAATCGCGATATTTTTTTATTGAAAAAATATCGCGATAAATTAGTGCCGTTGGCGCGGATCCACATTCAACAAATGATGTGGGACTTGGAATCCGAATTCTCGCTAGCAGAAGTAATCAATCGCGATATCACCATGTTAATAAGCATAGTTTATTTTTATTTATGAAAAAAAATAGTAAAAAACTATTAAGTTCTAATTAAAAAAAAGGTTTTTTTTATTTAATTAAAAAACTATTTCTTTTTAATTAAAAAAACTCTTATTTTTTAATAATAGAAAATCTATTTTTTTTAATATAAAAATTGTTTCTATATAAAAACAAAAGTATAACAAACTAAAAAAAAGGAAAAGGAAAAGGAAAAAAGGATGCGGTTCCCAGGCGGTACAAATTGGGGGGACATATAAATTTTCCCTTTTCTTTTTAGTTAATAGGATGTGAAGAGACGAACAGACCAAAAGTCCCATTTTCTCTATTTAATGTTGTGCGCGTCAAGGGAATATCAATGGTTGCCTCGAACAGATACCCCCTCTTTTTAGTTAATAGAATGTGAAGAGACGAAAAGACGAAAAGACGAAAAGTCCCATTTCCTCAATTTAATGGTGTGCGCGTTATAAATAGTACATCGACCTTCCCATTTTCTCTCATCACAACTTACAAAATACGTAAACAAAACATGGGTTTAGGAGTGCAATTGGATGTGTTGATAATCATGCTGCTCCTTATTTTTTCCTCACTAAGAGTTTATAATGCGTATGTTTACTTGGTTGGGGACAAAGAATGTTGGACCCATATGAACGTTAATTACACGAATTGGGCTGCTAATCACCAATTTCACATTAAAGATATCCTCCGTGAGTGCTTTCTGCTTCTCTTATATATATATATATATATACACACATTCAATATATGTTTGTGTTTGTGTGTGTTATTTTACTTTTGTTTGTAGTTTGTGTTGGGTTATTGTTTTTTTTTCTATCATGCCATGCATCAATAATTCTTTTTTTTTTTAATTTAATACTTTATAATCTTCAATTTCATAATTTAATACAAATTTATCAATTTATTAGACAAAAAGTCACCAACGATCACTTTTAGTGAATGATTACTTTTAGTGATGAAAGTCTAATAAACTGATAATATTGTATTAAAGCTAAAAAAAATCCATAATTCTTATTGGTATTTATAAATAAATTGCAAGAGAATAATTTTTGGTAAATGGGACGTTTCTCCATTAGAAATAGATGTCTGTTTGAAAAAAATAGTTATGTCTCTTAAATTTTGAGTTGTAGTTGATTTTATTTTTTTTTGTTTTAGTTCCGAGACAAAGCATGGGTTTTAAACATAGTGTCAACATCTTAAAATTCACAATGAGACTTGTTATTCATAACACACACAATTGATGGGAATTGCGTTGTAAATTCTACTTGATATATGACTCGTACAATTCAATTCCACTACGTTTAATTGATAGCTCAGTATATATATATATATATATATATATATATATATATATATATATATATATATATATATATATATATATATATTCTTAAATTGTGTATGAAAGTATGAAAGTACAAGACCATTCATATTAAGGGTTTACAATTTCACTGATCGAATAAAGAATATCAATGAATTTAGGCTTTAATTGCGTTTTATTTTTTTTGTGTTGTGTTTCAATGTTATATTATATTTAATACAAGTGAATCATAAAATGTCATGCAACGCAACACGAAATCCACAATGTCTAATCAGATCAATCAAGAGATTTATACTATCATATTCTGCTCTTATCTTGTATTTTAATATCTTTCCATATTCTGCTCTTCTCTTGTATTTTAATTTTATTAAAAAAAATATTTCGAGAGACAGTGAAGAAAATAGTTATTCCGTGTTATTTGTAAATGATCATTAATCGGGGAACTTCACTTTCAGTAGGTTATGTTATGTTAAACTATAATAATAAAATATCACGATTAATTAGTACCGCTGGCGCGGACCCACATTCAACAAATGATTTTGGTCCGAGAATGTGAGTCCGCGCCAGTGGCACTAATTAATTGCGATATTTTTTATTGAAAAAATATCGCGATTAATTAGTGCCGCCGGCGCGGACCCACATCAATTGTTTAATTTTAATAAAAAAAAATTTAATATTAATCGGAAACTGCTTTTTTATATATATAAACTTTTTTAATTTTATAAAAGACAATTTTTTTTAATTTAAAAAAAACTGTTGATTTTTATATATAGAAAACTGTTAAAAACAAAAGAATAAAAAAAAGGAAAAAAACAAAAATGCGGTTCCAATGTGGTCTACATGCGGTTCATGTAGAACCGCTCAACCCCTCTTTTTCTTTTGAGCAGTTCTACATGAACCGCATGTAGACCGCATTTTTTTTTCCTTTTTTTTATTCTTTTGTTTTTAACAGTTTTCTATATATAAAAAAAACAGTTTTTTTTTAAATAAAAAAAAACTGTCATTTATAAAATTAAAAAAAAAAATGTTTTTATATATAAAAAAGCTGTTTTCGATTAATATTAAATATTTTTTTATTAAAATTAAACAATTGATGTTGGTCCGCGCCAGCGGCACTAATTAATCGCGATATTTTTTCAATAAAAAATATCGCAATTTATTAGTGCCGCTGGCGCGGACCCACATTCTCGGACCCAAATCATTTATTGAATGTGGGTCCGCGCCAGCTACACAAATTAATCGCGATATTTTACTGAAAAAAATATTGCGATTAATTTGTGCCGCTGGCGCAGAACCACATTCAATAAATGATTTGGGTCCGGGAATGTGGGTCCGCGCCATCGGCATTAATTAATAGTGATAATTTTTATTGAAAAAATATCGCGATTAATTAGCGCCGCTGGCGCGGACCCACATTCAACAAATAATTTCGGTCCGGAAATGTTTTTGCCGCTGGCGCGGACCCAATTGAATCGCGATATTTTTTTATTGAAAAAATATCGCGATAAATTAGTGCCGTTGGCGCGGATCCACATTCAAAAAATGATGTGGGACTTGGAATCCGAATTCTCGCTAGCGGAAGTAATCAATCGCGATATCACCATGTTAATAAACATAGTTTATTTTTATTTATGAATTTTTTTTTTACAAAAAACTGTTAAGTTCTAATTTAAAAAAATGTTTTTTTATTTAATTGAAAAACTATTCTTTTTAATTAAAAAAAACTTTTATTTTTATAATAATAGAAAAACTATTTTTTTTAATATAAAAATTATTTCTATATAAAAACAAAAGTATAAGAAACTAAAGAAAAAAAAGGAAAAAAGGTTGCGGTTCCCAGGGGGTACATATTGGCGGGACATATAAAGTTTCCCTTTTCTTTTTAGTTAATAGGATGTGAAGAGACGAACAGACCAAAAGTCCCATTTTCTCAATTTAATGTTGTGCGCGTCAAGGGAATATCAATGGTTGCCTCGAACAGATACCTCCTCTTTTTAGTTAATAGAATGTGAAGAGATGAAAAGACAAAAAGTCCCATTTCCTCAATTTAATGGTGTGCGCGCTATAAATAGTACATCGACCTTCCCATTTTCTCTCATCACAACTTACAAAATACGTAAACAAAACATGGGTTTAGGAGTGAAATTGGATGTGTTGATAATCATGTTGCTCCTCATTTTTTCTTCACTAAAAGTTTCTAATGCGTATGTTTACTTGGTTGGGGACAAAGAATGTTGGACCCATATGAACGTTAATTACACGAATTGGGCTGCTAATCACCAATTTCACATTGAAGATATCCTTCGTGAGTGCTTTCTGCTTCTCTTATATATATATATATATATATTCAATATATATTTGTGTTTGTGTGTGTTATTTTACTTTTGTTTGTAGTTTGTGTTGGGTTATTGTTTTTTTTTTCTATCATGCCATGCATCAATAATTCTTTTTTTTTTAATTTAATACTTTATAATCTTCAATTTCATAATTTAATACAAATTTATCAATTTATTTAGACAAAAAATCACCAACGATCACTTTTAGTGAATGATTACTTTTAGTGATGAAAGTCTAATAAACTGATAATATTATATTAAAGTTAAAAAAATCCATAATTCTTATTGTTATTTATAAATAAATTGCAAGAGAATAGTTTTTGGTAAATGGGACGTTTCTCCATTAGAAATAGATGTCTGTTAGAAAAAAATAGTTATGTCTCTTAAACTTTGAGTTGTAGTTGACTTTATTTTTTATGGTTTTAGTTCCCAGACAAAGCATTGGTTTTAAACATAGTGTTAACATCTTAAAATTCACAATGAGACTTGTTATTCATAACACACACAATTATTGGGAATTGCGTTGTAAATTCTACTTGATATATGACTCGTATAATTCAATTCCACTATGTTTAATTGATAGCTCGGTATATATATATATATATATATATATATATATATATATATATATATATATATATATATATATATATTCTTAAATTGTGTATGAAAGTATGAAAGTACAAGACCATTCATATTAAGGGTTTACAATTTTACTGATCGAATAAAGAATATCAATGAATTTAGGCTTTAATTGCATCTTCTTTTTTTTGTGTTGTGTTTCAATGTTGTATTTAATACAAGTGAAAACTCAAAATATTATTAATGTGTCATAAAATGTCATGCAACACAACACGAAATCCACAATGTCTAATCAGATCAATCAAGAGATTTATACTATCATATTCTGCTCTTATCTTGTATTTTAATATCTTTCCATATTCTGCTCTTCTCTTGTATTTTAATTTTATTAAAAAAAATATTTCGAGAGACAGTGAAGAAAATAGTTATTCCGTGGTATTTGTAAATGATCATTAATCGGGGAACTTCACTTTCAGTAGGTTATGTTATGTTAAACTATAATAATAAAATATCACGATTAATTAGTACCGCTGGCGCGGACCCACATTCAACAAATGATTTTGGTCCGAGAATGTGAGTCCGCGCCAGTGGCACTAATTAATTGCGATATTTTTTATTGAAAAAATATCGCGATTAATTAGTGCCGCTGGCGCGGACCCACATCAATTGTTTAATTTTAATAAATTTTTTTTAATATTAATCGGAAACTGCTTTTTTATATATAAAAACTTTTTTAATTTTATAAAAGACAATTTTTTTTAATTTAAAAAAATCTGTCGATTTTTATATATAGAAAACTGTTAAAAACAAAAGAATAAAAAAAGGAAAAAAACAAAAATGTGGTGCCAATGTGGTCTACATGCGGTTCATGTAGAACCGCTCAACCCCTCTTTTTCTTTTGAGCAGTTCTACTTGAACCGCATGTAGACCGCATTTTTTTTTTCCTTTTTTTTATTCTTTTGTTTTTAACAGTTTTCTATATATAAAAAAAAACTATTTTTTTTTAAATAAAAAAAAACAGTCTTTTATAAAATTAAAAAAAAAAACTGTTTTTATATATAAAAAAGCAGTTTTCGATTAATATTAAATATTTTTTTATTAAAATTAAACAATTGATGTTGGTCCGCGCCAGCGGCACTAATTAATCGCGATATTTTTTCAATAAAAAATATCGCGATTTATTAGTGCCGCTGGCGCGGACCCACATTCCCGGACCCAAATCATTTATTGAATGTGGGTCCGCGCCAGCTACACAAATTAATCGCGATATTTTACTGAAAAAAATATCGCGATTAATTTGTGCCGCTGGCGCAGAACCACATTCAATAAATGATTTGGGTCCGGGATATTGGGTCCGCGCCATCGGCATTAATTAATAGCGATATTTTTTATTGAAAAAATATCGCGATTAATTAGCGCCGCTGGCGCGGACCCACATTCAACAAATGATTTCGGTCCGGAAATGTTTGTGCCGCTGGCGCGGACCCAAATGAATCGCGATATTTTTTTATTGAAAAAATATCGCGATAAATTAGTGCCGTTGGCGCGGATCCACATTCAAAAAATGATGTGGGACTTGGAATCCGAATTCTCGCTAGCGGAAGTAATCAATCGCGATATCACCATGTTAATAAACATAGTTTATTTTTATTTATGAATTTTTTTTTTACAAAAAACTGTTAAGTTCTAATTTAAAAAAATGTTTTTTTATTTAATTGAAAAACTATTCTTTTTAATTAAATTTTTTTTTATTTTTATAATAATAGAAAAACTATTTTTTTTAATATAAAAATTATTTCTATATAAAAACAAAAGTATAAGAAACTAAAGAAAAAAAAGGAAAAAAGGATGCGGTTCCCAGGCGGTACATATTGGCGGGACATATAAAGTTTCCCTTTTCTTTTTAGTTAATAGGATGTGAAGAGACGAACAGACCAAAAGTCCCATTTTCTCAATTTAATGTTGTGCGCGTCAAGGGAATATCAATGGTTGCCTCGAACAGATACCCCCTCTTTTTAGGTAATAGAATGTGAAGAGATGAAAAGACAAAAAGCCCCATTTCCTCAATTTAATGGTGTGCGCGCTATAAATAGTACATCGACCTTCCCATTTTCTCTCATCACAACTTACAAAATACGTAAACAAAACATGGGTTTAGGAGTGAAATTGGATGTGTTGATAATCATGTTGCTCCTCATTTTTTCTTCACTAAAAGTTTCTAATGCGTATGTTTACTTGGTTGGGGACAAAGAATGTTGGACCCATATGAACGTTAATTACACGAATTGGGCTGCTAATCACCAATTTCACATTGAAGATATCCTTCGTGAGTGCTTTCTGCTTCGCTTATATATATATATATATATATATATATATATATATATATATATATATATATTCAATATATATTTGTGTTTGTGTGTGTTATTTTACTTTTGTTTGTAGTTTGTGTTGGGTTATTGTTTTTTTTCTATCATGCCATGCATCAATAATTTTTTTTTTTTTTTTAATTTAATACTTTATAATCTTCAATTTCATAATTTAATACAAATTTATCAATTTATTTAGACAAAAAATCACCAACGATCACTTTTAGTGAATGATTACTTTTAGTGATGAAAGTCTAATAAACTGATAATATTATATTAAAGTTAAAAAAATCCATAATTCTTATTGTTATTTATAAATAAATTGCAAGAGAATAGTTTTTGGTAAATGGGACGTTTCTCCATTAGAAATAGATGTCTGTTAGAAAAAAATAGTTATGTCTCTTAAACTTTGAGTTGTAGTTGACTTTATTTTTTATGGTTTTAGTTCCCAGACAAAGCATTGGTTTTAAACATAGTGTTAACATCTTAAAATTCACAATGAGACTTGTTATTCATAACACACACAATTATTGGGAATTGCGTTGTAAATTCTACTTGATATATGACTCGTATAATTCAATTCCACTATGTTTAATTGATAGCTCGGTATATATATATATATATATATATATATATATATATTCTTAAATTGTGTATGAAAGTATGAAAGTACAAGACCATTCATATTAAGGGTTTACAATTTTACTGATCGAATAAAGAATATCAATGAATTTGGGCTTTAATTGCATCTTATTTTTTTTTGTGTTGTGTTTCAATGTTGTATTTAATACAAGTGAAAACTCAAAATATTATTAATGTGTCATAAAATGTCATGCAACACAACACGAAATCCACAATGTCTAATCAGATCAATCAAGAGATTTATACTATCATATTCTGCTCTTATCTTGTATTTTAATATCTTTCCATATTCTGCTCTTCTCTTGTATTTTAATTTTATTAAAAAAAATATTTCGAGAGACAGTGAAGAAAATAGTTATTCCGTGTTATTTGTAAATGATCATTAATCGGGGAACTTCACTTTCAGTAGGTTATGTTATGTTAAACTATAATAATAAAATATCACGATTAATTAGTACCGCTGGCGCGGACCCACATTCAACAAATGATTTTGGTCCGAGAATGTGAGTCCGCGCCAGTGGCACTAATTAATTGCGATATTTTTTATTGAAAAAATATCGCGATTAATTAGTGCCGCTGGCGCGGACCCACATCAATTGTTTAATTTTAATAAATTTTTTTTAATATTAATCGGAAACTGCTTTTTTATATATAAAAACTTTTTTAATTTTATAAAAGACAATTTTTTTTAATTTAAAAAAAACTGTTGATTTTTATATATAGAAAACTGTTAAAAACAAAAGAATAAAAAAAGGAAAAAAACAAAAATGCGGTGCCAATGTGGTCTACATGCGGTTCATGTAGAACCGCTCAACCCCTCTTTTTCTTTTGAGCAGTTCTACATGAACCGCATGTAGACCGCATTTTTTTTTTCCTTTTTTTTATTCTTTTGTTTTTAACAGTTTTCTATATATAAAAAAAAACTGTTTTTTTTTAAATAAAAAAAAACAGTCTTTTATAAAATTAAAAAAAAACTGTTTTTATATATAAAAAAGCAGTTTTCGATTAATATTAAATATTTTTTTATTAAAATTAAACAATTGATGTTGGTCCGCGCCAGCGGCACTAATTAATCGCGATATTTTTTCAATAAAAAATATCGCGATTTATTAGTGCCGCTGGCGCGGACCCACATTCCCGGACCCAAATCATTTATTGAATGTGGGTCCGTGCCAGCTACACAAATTAATTGCGATATTTTACTGAAAAAAATATCGCGATTAATTTGTGCCTCTGGCGCAGAACCACATTCAATAAATGATTTGGGTCCGGGAAGTGGGTCCGCGCCATCGGCATTAATTAATAGCGATATTTTTTATTGAAAAAATATCGCGATTAATTAGCGCCGCTGGCGCGGACCCACATTCAACAAATGATTTCGGTCCGGAAATGTTTGTGCCGCTGGCGCGGACCCAAAGGAATCGCGATATTTTTTTATTGAAAAAATATCGCGATAAATTAGTGCCGTTGGCGCGGATCCACATTCAAAAAATGATGTGGGACTTGGAATCCGAATTCTCGCTAGCGGAAGTAATCAATCGCGATATCACCATGTTAATAAACATAGTTTATTTTTATTTATGAATTTTTTTTTTACAAAAAACTGTTAAATTCTAATTTAAAAAAATGTTTTTTTATTTAATTGAAAAACTATTCTTTTTAATTAAAAAAAACTTTTATTTTTATAATAATAGAAAAACTATTTTTTTTAATATAAAAATTATTTCTATATAAAAACAAAAGTATAAGAAACTAAAGAAAAAAAAGGAAAAAAGGATGCGGTTCCCAGGCGGTACATATTGGCGGGACATATAAAGTTTCCCTTTTCTTTTTAGTTAATAGGATGTGAAGAGACGAACAGACCAAAAGTCCCATTTTCTCAATTTAATGTTGTGCGCGTCAAGGGAATATCAATGGTTGCCTCGAACAGATACCCCCTCTTTTTAGGTAATAGAATGTGAAGAGATGAAAAGACAAAAAGCCCCATTTCCTCAATTTAATGGTGTGCGCGCTATAAATAGTACATCGACCTTCCCATTTTCTCTCATCACAACTTACAAAATACGTAAACAAAACATGGGTTTAGGAGTGAAATTGGATGTGTTGATAATCATGTTGCTCCTCATTTTTTCTTCACTAAAAGTTTCTAATGCGTATGTTTACTTGGTTGGGGACAAAGAATGTTGGACCCATATGAACGTTAATTACACGAATTGGGCTGCTAATCACCAATTTCACATTGAAGATATCCTTCGTGAGTGCTTTCTGCTTCTCTTATATATATATATATAATATATATATATATATGTATATATATATATATATATATATATATATTATATATATATTCAATATATATTTGTGTTTGTGTGTGTTATTTTACTTTTGTTTGTAGTTTGTGTTGGGTTATTGTTTTTTTTTCTATCATGCCATGCATCAATAATTCTTTTTTTTTTTAATTTAATACTTTATAATCTTCAATTTCATAATTTAATACAAATTTATCAATTTATTTAGACAAAAAATCACCAACGATCACTTTTAGTGAATGATTACTTTTAGTGATGAAAGTCTAATAAACTGATAATATTATATTAAAGTTAAAAAAATCCATAATTCTTATTGTTATTTATAAATAAATTGCAAGAGAATAGTTTTTGGTAAATGGGACGTTTCTCCATTAGAAATAGATGTCTGTTAGAAAAAAATAGTTATGTCTCTTAAACTTTGAGTTGTAGTTGACTTTATTTTTTATGGTTTTAGTTCCCAGACAAAGCATTGGTTTTAAACATAGTGTTAACATCTTAAAATTCACAATGAGACTTGTTATTCATAACACACACAATTATTGGGAATTGCGTTGTAAATTCTACTTGATATATGACTCGTATAATTCAATTCCACTATGTTTAATTGATAGCTCGGTATATATATATATATATATATATATATATATATATATATATTCTTAAATTGTGTATGAAAGTATGAAAGTACAAGACCATTCATATTAAGGGTTTACAATTTTACTGATCGAATAAAGAATATCAATGAATTTGGGCTTTAATTGCATCTTATTTTTTTTTGTGTTGTGTTTCAATGTTGTATTTAATACAAGTGAAAACTCAAAATATTATTAATGTGTCATAAAATGTCATGCAACACAACACGAAATCCACAATGTCTAATCAGATCAATCAAGAGATTTATACTATCATATTCTGCTCTTATCTTGTATTTTAATATCTTTCCATATTCTGCTCTTCTCTTGTATTTTAATTTTATTAAAAAAAATATTTCGAGAGACAGTGAAGAAAATAGTTATTCCGTGTTATTTGTAAATGATCATTAATCGGGGAACTTCACTTTCAGTAGGTTATGTTATGTTAAACTATAATAATAAAATATCACGATTAATTAGTACCGCTGGCGCGGACCCACATTCAACAAATGATTTTGGTCCGAGAATGTGAGTCCGCGCCAGTGGCACTAATTAATTGCGATATTTTTTATTGAAAAAATATCGCGATTAATTAGTGCCGCTGGCGCGGACCCACATCAATTGTTTAATTTTAATAAATTTTTTTTAATATTAATCGGAAACTGCTTTTTTATATATAAAAACTTTTTTAATTTTATAAAAGACAATTTTTTTTAATTTAAAAAAAACTGTTGATTTTTATATATAGAAAACTGTTAAAAACAAAAGAATAAAAAAAGAAAAAAAACAAAAATGCGGTGCCAATGTGGTCTACATGCGGTTCATGTAGAACCGCTCAACCCCTCTTTTTCTTTTGAGCAGTTCTACATGAACCGCATGTAGACCGCATTTTTTTTTTCCTTTTTTTTATTCTTTTGTTTTTAACAGTTTTCTATATATAAAAAAAAACTGTTTTTTTTTAAATAAAAAAAAACAGTCTTTTATAAAATTAAAAAAAAACTGTTTTTATATATAAAAAAGCAGTTTTCGATTAATATTAAATATTTTTTTATTAAAATTAAACAATTGATGTTGGTCCGCGCCAGCGGCACTAATTAATCGCGATATTTTTTCAATAAAAAATATCGCGATTTATTAGTGCCGCTGGCGCGGACCCACATTCCCGGACCCAAATCATTTATTGAATGTGGGTCCGTGCCAGCTACACAAATTAATCGCGATATTTTACTGAAAAAAATATCGCGATTAATTTGTGCCGCTGGCGCAGAACCACATTCAATAAATGATTTGGGTCCGGGAAGTGGGTCCGCGCCATCGGCATTAATTAATAGCGATATTTTTTATTGAAAAAATATCGCGATTAATTAGCGCCGCTGGCGCGGACCCACATTCAACAAATGATTTCGGTCCGGAAATGTTTGTGCCGCTGGCGCGGACCCAAAGGAATCGCGATATTTTTTTATTGAAAAAATATCGCGATAAATTAGTGCCGTTGGCGCGGATCCACATTCAAAAAATGATGTGGGACTTGGAATCCGAATTCTCGCTAGCGGAAGTAATCAATCGCGATATCACCATGTTAATAAACATAGTTTATTTTTATTTATGAATTTTTTTTTTACAAAAAACTGTTAAATTCTAATTTAAAAAAATGTTTTTTTATTTAATTGAAAAACTATTCTTTTTAATTAAAAAAAACTTTTATTTTTATAATAATAGAAAAACTATTTTTTTTAATATAAAAATTATTTCGATATAAAAACAAAAGTATAAGAAACTAAAGAAAAAAAAGGAAAAAAGGATGCGGTTCCCAGGCGGTACATATTGGCGGGACATATAAAGTTTCCCTTTTCTTTTTAGTTAATAGGATGTGAAGAGACGAACAGACCAAAAGTCCCATTTTCTCAATTTAATGTTGTGCGCGTCAAGGGAATATCAATGGTT
This sequence comes from Sambucus nigra, assembly GCA_949130495.1. Taxonomy (NCBI): domain Eukaryota; kingdom Viridiplantae; phylum Streptophyta; class Magnoliopsida; order Dipsacales; family Adoxaceae; genus Sambucus; species Sambucus nigra. Next base: position 23,124,351 of record OX422211.1, read on the forward strand.
GCCTCGAACAGATACCCCCTCTTTTTAGGTAATAGAATGTGAAGAGATGAAAAGACAAAAAGCCCCATTTCCTCAATTTAATGGTGTGCGCGCTATAAATAGTACATCGACCTTCCCATTTTCTCTCATCACAACTTACAAAATACGTAAACAAAACATGGGTTTAGGAGTGAAATTGGATGTGTTGATAATCATGTTGCTCCTCATTTTTTCTTCACTAAAAGTTTCTAATGCGTATGTTTACTTGGTTGGGGACAAAGAATGTTGGACCCATATGAACGTTAATTACACGAATTGGGCTGCTAATCACCAATTTCACATTGAAGATATCCTTCGTGAGTGCTTTCTGCTTCTCTTATATATATATATATATATATATATATATTCAATATATATTTGTGTTTGTGTGTGTTATTTTACTTTTGTTTGTAGTTTGTGTTGGGTTATTGTTTTTTTTTTCTATCATGCCATGCATCAATAATTCTTTTTTTTTTAATTTAATACTTTATAATCTTCAATTTCATAATTTAATACAAATTTATCAATTTATTTAGACAAAAAATCACCAACGATCACTTTTAGTGAATGATTACTTTTAGTGATGAAAGTCTAATAAACTGATAATATTATATTAAAGTTAAAAAAATCCATAATTCTTATTGTTATTTATAAATAAATTGCAAGAGAATAGTTTTTGGTAAATGGGACGTTTCTCCATTAGAAATAGATGTCTGTTAGAAAAAAATAGTTATGACTCTTAAACTTTGAGTTGTAGTTGACTTTATTTTTTATGGTTTTAGTTCCCAGACAAAGCATTGGTTTTAAACATAGTGTTAACATCTTAAAATTCACAATGAGACTTGTTATTCATAACACACACAATTATTGGGAATTGCGTTATAAATTCTACTTGATATATGACTCGTATAATTCAATTCCACTATGTTTAATTGATAGCTCGGTATATATATATATATATTCTTAAATTGTGTATGAAAGTATGAAAGTACAAGACCATTCATATTAAGGGTTTACAATTTTACTGATCGAATAAAGAATATCAATGAATTTAGGCTTTAATTGCATCTTATTTTTTTTTTTGTGTTGTGTTTCAATGTTGTATTTAATACAAGTGAAAACTCAAAATATTATTAATGTGTCATAAAATGTCATGCAACACAACACGAAATCCACAATGTCTAATCAGATCAATCAAGAGATTTATACTATCATATTCTGCTCTTATCTTGTATTTTAATATCTTTCCATATTCTGCTCTTCTCTTGTATTTTAATTTTATTAAAAAAAATATTTCGAGAGACAGTGAAGAAAATAGTTATTCCGTGTTATTTGTAAATGATCATTAATCGGGGAACTTCACTTTCAGTAGGTTATGTTATGTTAAACTATAATAATAAAATATCACGATTAATTAGTACCGCTGGCGCGGACCCACATTCAACAAATGATTTTGGTTCACAACTTACAAAATACGTAAACAAAACATGGGTTTAGGAGTGAAATTGGATGTGTTGATAATCATGTTGCTCCTCATTTTTTCTTCACTAAAAGTTTCTAATGCGTATGTTTACTTGGTTGGGGACAAAGAATGTTGGACCCATATGAACGTTAATTACACGAATTGGGCTGCTAATCACCAATTTCACATTGAAGATATCCTTCGTGAGTGCTTTCTGCTTCTCTTATATATATATATATATATATATATATATATATATATATATATATTCAATATATATTTGTGTTTGTGTGTGTTATTTTACTTTTGTTTGTAGTTTGTGTTGGGTTATTGTTTTTTTTTTTCTATCATGCCATGCATCAATAATTCTTTTTTTTTTTAATTTAATACTTTATAATCTTCAATTTCATAATTTAATACAAATTTATCAATTTATTTAGACAAAAAATCACCAACGATCACTTTTGGTGAATGATTACTTTTAGTGATGAAAGTCTAATAAACTGATAATATTATATTAAAGTTAAAAAAATCCATAATTCTTATTGTTATTTATAAATAAATTGCAAGAGAATAGTTTTTGGTAAATGGGACGTTTCTCCATTAGAAATAGATGTCTGTTAGAAAAAAATAGTTATGTCTCTTAAACTTTGAGTTGTAGTTGACTTTATTTTTTATGGTTTTAGTTCCCAGACAAAGCATTGGTTTTAAACATAGTGTTAACATCTTAAAATTCACAATGAGACTTGTTATTCATAACACACACAATTATTGGGAATTGCGTTATAAATTCTACTTGATATATGACTCGTATAATTCAATTCCACTATGTTTAATTGATAGCTCGGTATATATATATATATATATATATATATATATATTCTTAAATTGTGTATGAAAGTATGAAAGTACAAGACCATTCATATTAAGGGTTTACAATTTTACTGATCGAATAAAGAATATCAATGAATTTAGGCTTTAATTGCATCTTATTTTTTTTTTGTGTTGTGTTTCAATGTTGTATTTAATACAAGTGAAAACTCAAAATATTATTAATGTGTCATAAAATGTCATGCAACACAACACGAAATCCACAATGTCTAATCAGATCAATCAAGAGATTTATACTATCATATTCTGCTCTTATCTTGTATTTTAATATCTTTCCATATTCTGCTCTTCTCTTGTATTTTAATTTTATTAAAAAAAATATTTCGAGAGACAGTGAAGAAAATAGTTATTCCGTGTTATTTGTAAATGATCATTAATCGGGGAACTTCACTTTCAGTAGGTTATGTTATGTTAAACTATAATAATAAAATATCACGATTAATTAGTACCGCTGGCGCGGACCCACATTCAACAAATGATTTTGGTTCACAACTTACAAAATACGTAAACAAAACATGGGTTTAGGAGTGAAATTGGATGTGTTGATAATCATGTTGCTCCTCATTTTTTCTTCACTAAAAGTTTCTAATGCGTATGTTTACTTGGTTGGGGACAAAGAATGTTGGACCCATATGAACGTTAATTACACGAATTGGGCTGCTAATCACCAATTTCACATTGAAGATATCCTTCGTGAGTGCTTTCTGCTTCTCTTATATATATATATATATATATATATATATATATATATATATATATATATATATATATATATATATATATATATTCAATATATATTTGTGTTTGTGTGTGTTATTTTACTTTTGTTTGTAGTTTGTGTTGGGTTATTGTTTTTTTTTTCTATCATGCCATGCATCAATAATTCTTTTTTTTTTTAATTTAATACTTTATAATCTTCAATTTCATAATTTAATACAAATTTATCAATTTATTTAGACAAAAAATCACCAACGATCACTTTTAGTGAATGATTACTTTTAGTGATGAAAGTCTAATAAACTGATAATATTATATTAAAGTTAAAAAAATCCATAATTCTTATTGTTATTTATAAATAAATTGCAAGAGAATAGTTTTTGGTAAATGGGACGTTTCTCCATTAGAAATAGATGTCTGTTAGAAAAAAATAGTTATGTCTCTTAAACTTTGAGTTGTAGTTGAATTTATTTTTTATGGTTTTAGTTCCCAGACAAAGCATTGGTTTTAAACATAGTGTTAACATCTTAAAATTCACAATGAGACTTGTTATTCATAACACACACAATTATTGGGAATTGCGTTATAAATTCTACTTGATATATGACTCGTATAATTCAATTCCACTATGTTTAATTGATAGCTCGGTATATATATATATATATATATATATATATATATATATATATATATATATATATATATTCTTAAATTGTGTATGAAAGTATGAAAGTACAAGACCATTCATATTAAGGGTTTACAATTTTACTGATCGAATAAAGAATATCAATGAATTTAGGCTTTAATTGCATCTTATTTTTTTTGTGTTGTGTTTCAATGTTGTATTTAATACAAGTGAAAACTCAAAATATTATTAATGTGTCATAAAATGTCATGCAACACAACACGAAATCCACAATGTCTAATCTGATCAATTAAGAGATTTATACTATCATATTCTGCTCTTATCTTGTATTTTAATATCCTTCCATATTCTGCTCTTCTCTTGTATTTTAATATTATTAAAAAAAAGATTCCGAGAGAGAGTGAAGAAAATAGTTATTCTATGTTATTTGTAAATGATCATTAATCGGGGAACTTCACTTTCAGTAGGTTATGTTATGTTAAACTATAATACATGATATGTTAAAATAATTTTAGATTAGATATAAATAATAATATATCTTCTTTGTCATATCTCATAAATGTCATTGTGTACAGTTTTTCGGTACTTGCCAGAGAATGACAGCAATGTGGTGCAAGTTGATACGAAAGAAAAGTATTTATCATGCAATATGGCGTCCCCTCTTGCCACCTACGCAACAGGAAATGACTTCATCACTCTCAAGAATATCGGATACTATTACTTCATCTCTGGAGTCCTCACTAATTGCATGGGCGGACAAAAGGTGGAAATCAATGTGGTTGAAATGGCTTCAGCAGCTACATCTCCAGGTGGTATACCGTCTTCTGAAGTTCCAAAAACTCCATCTTCAGGTCCACCTACTTTACCCTCTCCTCAAATTCCAACGGCTTCATATCCACCCACTCCAACATCTCCTGAAGTTCCAACAACTCCTGACGTTCCAACAACTCCATCTTCAGGTCCACCTACTTTTCCCTCTCCTCAAATTCCAATGGCTCCATCATCTCCAACTGATATACCGTCTCCTCAAGTTCCAATAACTCCATCTCCATCTCCACATTCTTTACCCTCTCCTCAAGCTCCAACGGCTTCATCTCCACCCACTCCAACATCTCCTGAAGTTCCAACAACTCTTGAAGTTCCAACAACTCCATCTTCAGGTCCACCAACTTTACCCTCTCCTCAAATTCCAACGTCTCCATCATCTCCAACTGATATACCGTCTCCTTAAGTTCCAATAACTCCATCTCCATCTCCACATTCTTTACCCTCTCCTCAAGTTCCAACGACTTCATCTCCACTCACTCCAATATCTCCTCAAGTTCCCACAGCTCCATCTCCATCTAATTTACCATCTTCTCATGTTCCAATGACTCCACCTCCACTTAATTTACCCTCGATGAGTCCCTCTCCGTCTCCATCTGACATAGTGAAGCATCTACATTGTATCCCGTGGGTAGGCTTTTTAGCGAGATTCTATTAGCTATGGTTGTTATTACAGCTCTTGTTTAATTTTTAAAAATCATTGATGTTTCCTTTCATGTACTCTAATAAACTAAAGTATTTCTGGAGGTCGATATCTAGTTTACCTTTAATGGTATTTTGTCTTAGTGAAAACATACTTAAGAATACCATAATATTAATAAATAACACATTAATTTGATTAAACTTTAGCATACAATTTTTCTTGATAAAATGATCTTGGATCTTCTTTTTTTCATAAATATGCCTAAATGATAGAAATGAAGACTTACCTTGATCCAATTCATTGATCAAGTATGTTGTAAAAATCTCTTTGAATCATCTTGATGATTGCTCCATTATAAACTTCATCAATTTTATAGAAAATAAATGTTGTTATATCAAATTTCTCCCCTCTTACCCAATATATTGTGTTTAATGAAAATTATTTGATAGAGAATAATCTACAATATATAAGGTGAGATAGAACCCAATTTCCTAGTTAGACTATAATTCTACCATCCATCGCAATAGAATTGATTAGGAATTAACCACCCATCAAAGTCATTAATATTTAAATGATTTATCTAAAAGAATCCTATCAAATCCAAATTCTTATGTGGACAACATTAAGTTGGACACTTATATTTAATTAAATAACTAATTTCGAATTATCTTAATTTTAAAATTAGATATTTATTAAATATTTCCAATAGTCTTCCACTTGGTCCACATAATCATTTCACTTTATGATTTGATTCAAGGAACATAAGACACATAATAAACTTTAGAATAATCGTAATAAAGTATTTCCCTTAATTAAATAATACACTAATGTGATTCATGGCAGTTCCAGACTTATTCAAGAGTATGGTTTCTTCCATGTAATACGCCACTAATGTCATATTCAATTAGGCCCAAAGTGTGGGTTGTCAATAATGGTCCTATAATATCTTTATAAAAGAGCTATTCATGTCACATTCATTAATTCACATTCATGTATACAATAAAGACAAAAATATTGAACACTTTATTGATATCATAATGTAGTGTAAAAAATAAGCACTAGCAATTCACAACATCAAAACATTATTGGCTACAATTAAGACCCGTGTCTTAAGAATGCTTCATTAATGCCTATTGTGATAGCCCATTTATGTGAATTTTATATGTTAACAATTGTATTAATGTGTTCAAGTGACACTCGTTGTTTAAGAATTTCTTCTTTAATTAAAAGGTATTTACATTCAATGTGCTTAGTTACTCTTAGAATACCTAATATTTCTGCATAAATAAGATTACATCGACATTATCATAATATTTCAGCGGCTTGATAATAGTGCCGATAACTCTTAGTCCTGAAATGAAGTCACATTGCTATAATACATAATTTGTATCATTAAAGCATGCTACAAACTCAGTTTTTATAATAGTTAATGGATTGTGTTGCACTCCTTCATTATATTGGTCGTTAAATCAAAATAAATATACTTAAGCAAGAGTGAACTTCATATTATCCATACAACTAGTAACTCAGAGTCATAATAACCGTTTATATTTAAATGGAATGATATCCTAAATGTGAGCATATAGTCTTTTATGTATCTCACTACTTCATACATAACTCTTAAAACCCATATAAAATTATTTTATTTCTCTTATTTATAAATATGTGCTTGTATATAAAGAAAATATATAAACTTAACCCCACTGATCTGAACATGTATACCAATATACAACAATTTAAGACATAATGGTATTATTTCTTAAAATACCTTTTGCAGGAAACTTATATTTACACAGTGATCTCTTAAACGTATACACATGGTTTATTAAACTCAAAAAAGTAGTTTTCACACCCACTTAATGTACCTCTCAATCACAATTGTGAAACCCCGCCTAATAAAATACCGGGTGATGAGTTCTATATCAAATTAAAACAGGAATCTCATTTAGTTCATTCTTAGCATCACTGTCGAAAACATTTTAAACTTACTAACCACCTAGTATTCAAAAAGCGGATGTCAAAATTTAAACTTTTTATATGCAGTCAATAAAGCGGAACATCAACAATAATATAATATGCCAACACCAAAATAAAACCCAAACCATCACATGTTATAATTGAAGTTTGGCCAAAAACCATCAGCAAGGAAACTAAGCAAGTAAACTACTAAAACCACTGAACTCTAAATACTGAATCTGAAAAGTGTAGGCAACATTCCCTAAAATAAATCTGACATCAGAAGATAAATTCCTACACTAGGAATGATAAATGAAAGCGTTGAAGCAAAGTCCTGCAAGAATCCACTTTTTTCACAGTTGCGTCTTCCGGGATCAGAATGTCACGCCTGGCGTCCCTGTGGCTGGGCACCTAAAAAGTTTTTAAAAATATTTTATAGCAAGATCTAGTACTCAAAACGTTCTAAAAATATTTTTCAAGCAACTATCACAGTAAGATGAGTTATTGATTACACACGTTATGATTTCGCACTCTCTCTTGAGTTGACTCACCCCTCATCTATAGTGCATGCCTAACATCCAGTTCTTAACCCACCTAGATATATTACCAAAGTTACCTAGACTAAACTACTCAACTGAACTTAACTAAGAGACTAAGTTCCCATACCGCCCTTACAGTACGCTAACAGTAACACATCTCATATGTTATGCTTAGATAACTTTTCTCATCTCATTACCACTTACTTTTATAATTAAGTCCCACTAATAAATTTCATTATTTAGAAAATCACTATCTATAAAATAATCTTTCCAACTAAGTCTCTCCCATTAATTTACTTGTAGATGTATGTACGTCATCTAATTTCTACTATCTTATATAATTAGATTATTTATATAGTATACATTCCACACATAATATATACTAAAATTCATGCTTCACTATTATGTCCTTACCCACATATTTAGGAACCTTGGTTCGGAATAGTCCATCGACCCCAAGTAAAAGTATTGGTTCGGAATGTTACTTCGACCCCAAATTTATTTCAAATATTGGTTCAAAAAACTACCTAGACCCCATTTATGAAATTCTTATATATATTATTGGTTCGGATCTCCTTGATCACGACCCCAATTTACTATTTCCATATATTAGTTTGGAATTCATACCTTGACCCTAAAATAGGCAATTATACTCTAGGTACTCTCTCTACCTAAGTATGTATATAATTCAGTAGGTATACACACAACCTAAATATTTCAACTCGTACGTAATATTTTTCGCTCTAATATCCACCGTACTTTTAATTTACGATTTATCTCACCATCGCATTTAATTGAGTATTCACACAACACTAAGGGCCCTAGTTACCCCTCTATTATATTCAATAGTTAATCTATCTCTAACCTACTAGTATACTCCTTGGATTGACGGTTACTCTCTCCGTAAATTCAAATCCTAAATTTTGATGCCCCACTCGATTGGTTTATCCTCGTCGGTCCATCTCTCCAATTCTTGCACTCAATGAATATAACAGACCTCTACTATACTCCTACTAGAATCACTAAGGTTTCCCTCAAGCGTCGGCGATCGAATTGAACTCAACCATAAAATAATCCAAAATCAGCTTGGATTGATCGATTGAGGGATCGATCGATCGATCGATGGAGTCGATCGATCGACATTCAAGGTTCGATCGATCGATCGAGTAGGTGCAGGCGCGGGTCATCTTATTCATGCGTTTCTCACCATTTTTAGTTATCTAACTCACATGATAATGCACCAAACTCGCAACCAAAGATCCCTAATCATTCCTACATACTCTAGGATGATTTACAACGACTTAAACATCATAAATCTTCACAAATTAGGCCCAGAATAAATCAAATTCAAGAATTATTCAATAATTTACTATGTTCTTCCCATATATTAAATCATGAATCCAGCTTTAATTTGATTTAATCATCCATCTTCTGTGATTTCAAATCCTCTACGGGTCTAAATCGTTCTACATGCCATCCCTATCAATCATGCACTATTTTCAATTCTTTATCTCCAAGAATATTCATCAAATCATATTTTCATAAACCTTACACACGGGTATTATAACTCAATTTAATTTGCAAATAACCACTTGCCTTGTATTCAGTAGGGTCTGATTTCGTTATTGTTGTGGTTGCTTGATTGTCTTTCTCCTCCAATCTTCCTTCCCAACTAGTTGTGGTGCAAGAACCCTTGGAATCCTTCACCAAATCTTCCTTAGGCTTTCAGAATTGTTTCTATCTTCTCTCAAATGGCTTTTGTGAGTTTATCCTATTTCTAACCCTAGACTTCAACTCTTATAATCAGATTTAGAGTTTGTAAATTCGTAGGTCTCCTCACCCCCATATGCTAAAAGACTAAAACACCCCTGAATGGTCCCTGTTTAGTCCAAAAATGTCCTGATACCCGACTAGTACCCCCGGACATACTATTTTGACTAATTCGACACTTTCGGAATCAACTGTGACCTCTAAATTTACATTTAAGTCACTTAAAAATATATTTCCTATCTCACCCTCAATTTAGTCTACACGCGACACTCGGTTGAGATATAATCAAGTACGTCCATATCACTCGCTATGCCATACACATTAACCATCAATATTTACTATTCACACTAAGTAAATTCGAATCATAATATTAATCAGTTCTATCTCTCAATTAATATTTAATAACTATAATTATTATTTAATCACTCAATAATCATAATTATTATTAAATCACATTAAATTACTTCACTCGTGTAATCTAAATAATAAATCATATTAAATTACTGCACTCATGTAATTTAAATTGAAACGTATTTTCCTATTTAATTACTCAATTAATTAATTTCTAAATATGCAAAAATACAGGGTATTACATACTTCCCCCTTACAAAGGAAATTTGTCCTCGAAATTAGGAAATACCTGCTGTGAATAACTCTAGATACTGCTCTCGCATATTCGCCTCCCTCTCCCAAGTCAACTCCTCAACGTTATGATGTTCCCACTACACTCGCACTAATGGTACCACCTTGGATCATAATTTAAGTTCACTATGATCTAGAATAGCCATGGGTCTCTCCTCATACGAGATAGCTTGCTGCAAATCAATCTCCTCAAGTGGAATGTGCCAGAAGGCTCTCTCGCTCCTCCTGTATTTCTTCAGCGACGCCACATGGAACACATCGTGTATTTGTTGAAGATGCTCTGGGAGTCCGAATCTGTATGCTACCCCTTCTTGTCAAACTTCATAATCCCCTTCATAGGAAATGGTCCCACATATGTTAGTGTTAACTTCCCCTTCTTGTCAAACCTCATAATCCCCTTCATAGGAGATACCAGGATCAACACCTTGTCGCCCACCTCTAGCTCCACGTGTCTCCTATCGACGTCAATATAACTCTTCTACCTATCCTGAGCTATTCGAATACATCCTCGAATTAACTCTATCTTGGCAGAAGTCTCTTGTATCATCTCCGGCCCCAATAACTTGTTGTCCCCCACTTCTAACCAGTAGGCAAGCGAACGACAAGGCCAACCATAAAGTGACTCGAATGGAGCCATACCGATAGTGAATTGGTAAGAGTTGTTATACGCAAACTCTACCAATGGAAGATATCGCTCCCATCCTCCCCCAAAGTCTAGGATACACATCCTTAACCTATCCTAAAGCATTTAATTTACCCTCTTAGTCTGCCCGTCCATCCGTGGGTGATACGCCGTACTCAAGCGCAAGTGTGTGCCCATGGCATCCTGAAAACATTACCAGAAATACGACACAAATATTTTGTCTCTATCAGACACAATATTAATAGGAACCCCGTGAAGCTTAATGATCTTCAAAATGAATAGCTACGCGTACGACATCGTATCATAATCAGTAAGAAGCGGTACGAAATGAGCTACCTTAGTCAGCCAATCAACTATCACCCATATGGAATCGTGGCCTCTCTGCGATGGTTGTAGCCTAGTAATAAAATGCATTAACAGTATCTCCCACTTCCAGACGGGAATCTCCAGTGGCTGTAGCATCCCTGGAGGTTTCTGATGGTCAACTTTCAGACGGGAATCTCCACTCCCTCACCGTCGATACCTTACTCGAATCGACAGCAATGCCCCTGTCGGACACAATGTGGCCAAGAAATAGAACCTTCTGAAGCCAAAACCCACACTTCCTGAATTTAACGTACAACTAATGGTCCTCTAACGTCTGAAGAACCATTCGTAAGTGCTCGGTGTGCTCCTCCTCCGTGCGAGAGTAAAACAGAATGTCGTCTATGAATACGATCACATACTGGTCCAAAAACTCTCTAAATACTTTGTTCATGATATCCATGAATACTGCAGGACATTAGTGAGCCCAAATGGCATCACCCTAAACTCGTATGACTCGTACCGCGACAGGAAAGCAGTCTTAGGTACATCCTCCTCTCGAATGTGCAACTGATGGTAACCTGACCTCAAATCGATCTTTAAGAAGTATACATCCTCTCTCAACTGATCAAATAAGTCATCAATCCTAGGTAACAAATACTTATTATGTATCGTCACCTTGTTTAAATCTATGTAGTCTACATATAAACGGAGCGAACCGTCCCTTTTCTTTACAAATAACAATAGTGCACCCCACGGTGACGTACTCCACCGGATGAAACCCAGTACCAAGAGCTGCTGAATCTGTTCTCTCAGCTCTCGCATCTGTGAAGGAGCCATACAATACGGTTCTCGGGCAAACGATCTCATCTCCGGTTCTATGTCAATAACGAGCTCGATCTCCTTGCTAGGTGGTAACCCTGGTATCTCTCGAAAGACATCCTCAAAACCCCTCATGACTGGGATTGATTCTAGTGAAACAATCACCTCTTGTGAGGTTTCCTCCTCAATGTAATATAAATGAGTGCACGATCCTCCCTCGGGAAGAGGCATCTCCACTAGGAACATCTCTGGTCCTGGAATGGCAAATACGATAGTCCTCTCAAAGCATTCTACCATCACCCTATAACCCGCCAACCAATCCATGACTAAGATGACATCGTAACCTTCCATCTATAACACTAGATGGTCTGCCTCTAAACTCAATCTTTCGATCATAATGTCCACATCCCTACAGATCAAGTGTATAAGGGACCCACTACACATCGGTGACCCCACACACATAAGATGAGTGTCAGTTATCCCTAAAAGATCGATCGCTCAGGCGAATATAGTGGCAATAAAATAGTGTGTCGCACTCGTGTTAAATAGTATACTACCCTCTTGCCCATGGATAGGAAACGTACTCGTGACTATCGATGGTGCTGGAGGTGCTGGTTGTATGGAGACGTCTCGGACATTGAATATACGCCAGTAATGCATTGGGCCCTACTGCTGCTGTGGGGTCTGTGCTGGTGCTGGGTCAACGGAGCCTGCTGCCCCTATTGGGCACCTTGATATTATGCCTTATCTCCCTGTGGACAAGTCCTACTCTTGTGACCCTGCTGTCCACATGTGAAATATTTCCCCTCAAAACTGCCTCTGCTATTGGCCCTGACGACGTTAGCCCTGATGACCTCCCCCATGGTCGTGACGGCCCTGATGAACCTGCTACTGGGGACCCTACTAGCCTTGCCTGTCAGATCGATGTCTCCCATGACTGAATCTCTTGGCAGAGTTCCCCTGTCGGGAATCCTGCCCTAGCTGACCCGCTACCTGCTGCTGCGATGCGTTACTATCACTGCCCCCATTTGCCTTGCCAAATTGGTTAGGCTCAACTCTCTTGATCCCCTTCGTAAGGAAGCGATGATCCTGATAGTATACTAGTGCGGTATTGATGACATCTATATAGGTCATCAATGATGGGTTACCGATGAAATGTTACCTGATCTTCCAGGCTAAACCAATCATGAACTTTGACTTCTTTCGCTCCTCGTTGCTCACTTTGTCTGGAACAAAGTTATCCAGGAGGGTGATCTCCTCCTCATAGTCAGCTACTGAGTGATCGCCCTGAACCACCTCACTAAATTTCTTCCTCATCTCTGACTCTACTGCAGGCGGGAAGTACTTGCGATCAAACCGCACCCAGAACTCAGTAATCGTCATCAAGCCCCTCTCCTCTATGTGGTAACTGACTCCCACCACTATAATGTTTCTCCCGCTAGACGAAAAGTAGCAAGCATCTATTTATGTGCCTCGGTACACTCAAGCATGCGAAGATGGCACTGAACGTTCTTCTTTCAGTCGCAAGCCTCCACTACGTCCGTACTACCCCAAAATTCAAGCGGATGGCCCTTATGGAAGGTCTCCCTAACTCGCTACCAAGAAAGTGGTCCTACAGAGGCCTGAACTACTGGTGCCACTGGGGGATGTGCCTGGGGCTGAGGAAAGTGGGCTGCCAATTCTCTCATAGTTGTCTCGACTGCCTAGGCCACTATCACTGTTACCTGAGTAGTAGAAATCATCTCTGGTGGTGGTGGTGGCACCTTTTCCTCTTAAGGATCCTCCCTAGCCTAATCTCTAGCTACTACCCTCTCTACTCGCTCTCTCCTCGGTGGCATTTGGAACATAGATAGAATTGTATGAGTTCATATTCAATACAATTTAAAATAGCAGAAGCTTGTAAATCTCAAACACGTGATGTCATGCGCAACAGTCCTATCAATAGGGCTCTATAGCAAACGAACAATACACAGAAAATGTAATAAGCCGTACAAATCCTAAAGACACTAGAACCTGATGCTCTAATACCATCTGTGATACCCCTCCTAATAAAATATCTGGTGATCAGTCCTATATCAAATTAAAACAGGAATCTCATTTGGTTCATTCTTAGCATCACTGTCAAAAACATTTTAAACTTACTAACCACCTAGTATTCAAAAAGCGAATGTTAAAATTTTAATCTTTTTATATGCAGTCAATAAAGCGGAACATCAATAATAATATAATATTACAACTCCAAAATAAAACCCGAACCATCAAATGTTATAATTAAAGTTTGGCCAAAAGCCATCAGCAAGGAAACCAAGCAAGTAAACTACTAAAACCACTCATGTCTAAATACTGAATCTCAAAAGAGTGGGCAACATGCCCTAAAATAAATATGACATCAGAAGATAGATTCCTACACTAGGAATGATAAATGGAAGCGTCTAAGCAAAGTCTTGTAAGAATCCACTCTTCTCACAGTTGCGTCTTCCTGGATCAGAATATCACGCTTGACATTCCTGTGGCTGGGCACCTAAAAGGTTTTTAAATATTTTATAGCAAGAGTTAGTACTCAAAATATTTTGCTAGTAATTATCAAAGTAAGATGAGTTATTGATTACACACGTTAAGATTTTGCACACTCTCTTGAGTTGACTCACCCCTCATCTATACTGCACGCCTAACGTCTAGTACTTAGCCCATCTAGTTGTACTACTCAAGCTAACTAGACCATACTACTCAACTGAACTTATCTAAGTGACTAAGTTCCCATACCTCCCTTACACTACGCTAATAGTAACACATCTCATATGTTATGCTTACATAACTTTTCTCGTCTCATTACCACTTACCTTTATAATTAAGTCTCACTACTAAATTTCATTATTTAGATAATCACTATCTATCAAATAATCTTTCCAATTAAGTCTCTCCACTTAATTTACTTGTAGATATATGTACGTCATCTAATTTCTACTATCTCATATAAGTAGATTATTTATATAGTATACATTCCACACATAATATATACTAAAATTCATGCTTCACTATTATGTCCTTACCCACACATTTAGGACCCTTGGTTCGGAATAGTCCATCGACCCCAAGTAAAAGAATTGGTGTCGAATGTTACCTCGGCCCCAAATTTATTTCATATATTGGTTAAAAAAACTACCTCGACCCCATTTATGAAATTTTTATATATATTATTCCTTCGGATCTCTTTCATCGCGACCCCAATTTACTATTTCCATATATTAGTTCGGAATTCATACCTCGACCCTAATATATGCAATTATACTCTAGGTACTCTCTCCACCTAAGTATGTATATAATTCAGTAGGTATACACACAACCTAAATATTTCAACTCGTACGTAATATTTTTCTCTTTAGTATCCACCGTACTTTTAATTTATGATTTATCAGACTATCGCATTTAATTGAGTATTCACACAACTCTAAGGGCCCTAATTACCCCTCCCTTATATTCAGTAGTTAATCTATCTCTAACCTACTGGTATACTCCTTGAATTTATGGTTACTCTCTCCGTAAATTCAAATCCCAAATTCTGAAGCCCCACTCGATTGGTTTATCCTCGCCAGTCCATCTCTCCAATTCTTGCACTCAATGAATATAACGGACCCCCAGTATACTCCTACTGGTACTCTCTAGGTCCCTACATAGGTAAAATATCATCACAAAGGTTTCCCTCAAGCATCGGTGATCGAATAGAACTCAACCAACAAAAGAACCCCAAATCAACCTGGATCGATCGATCGAGGTATTGATCGATCGATCGACTCCATAAATCGATCGACACTTAAGGTTCGATCGATCGATCGAGGAGGTGCAGGCCCATGTCATCTTCTTCGTGCATTTATCACCATTTTTAATTATCTAACTCATATGATAATGCGCCAAACTTGTAACCAAAGATCCCTAATCATTCCTACATACTCTAGGATGATTTCCAAAGATTTTAACATCACAAATCTTCACAAATCAGGCCCAGAATAAATCAAATTCAATAATTATTCAAGAACCCTAATTTACTATGTTCTTCCCATTTATTAAATCGTAAATACATATTTAATTCTATTTAATCAAGTCTTCTATGATTTCAAATCCTCTATAGGTCTAAATCGTTCTACCTGCCATCCCTATCAATCATGCATTATTTTTAATTCTTTATCTCCAAGAATATTCACCAAATCATATTTTTCATAAACCTTACACATGGGTATTATAACTCAATTTAATTTGCAACTAACTACTTGCCTTGTATTCAGTAGGGTCTGATTTCATGATTGTTGTGGTTGCTTGATTGTATTTCTCCTCCAATCTTCCTTCCCAACTAGTTTGTGGTGCAAGAACCCTTTGAATCGTTCACCAAATCACCGAATGGTCATTTTGAGTGCGCCAACGTGTCCGGAAGGGTCGAAATAGTCAGAAAACACTAGCCGGGGGTTTAGTTTGGGTCCCGGGGCATTTTTGGGCCGTACCGACAACTTAAAAGGGTATTTTGGTAATTTTGAAATTTTGGGAATTAAAGCCTACGAATTTTTAAGAGTTAATTATACATTATTAGAAACCCACTAAGCCCATTACCAACACTTGACAAGTTATAGGGCTACGGGAGTTATAGGAAGAGTTGGAAGAGGTTCCCAAAAGAAAATCCATAACCACCATCTTCAACCTTGGGAGAACTTGTAGAGAAAGGAGAGAACCAACATCATTCACCAACATCAAATTCTAAAGAACAACTTAAGGAAAGTGATTTAGTATTTTTATGCATTGAATATGTCTTACATGCTTAGTGTAGGAATGATATTTTCTTGATTTTTGAAGAAAAACCCATGAAATTTGTTGGAGAAACTTGAATTTGGGTTAGGATTTGCATGTAGTTTGTTAATGGACTGATTTATTACTTGAATAGTTATATATGATGATTTAAAAACGGATTTTTGATGGGTAATTAGGCATAAGAAAATTGGGAGTTCATGTTCATAGGGTTTTGGGAAAAATTTGAAGATTCATATTGATTCCATGATAATTTGTAAGAATTGACCCCTTAAATATGTTAAGGAATGATCTAGGATGGTTAGAAATGGTTTATATACGTTAAAACATAATTGGGATGGTCTTAGGGTGGATTTAGAGGAGGGAATAATTGAGAAAAATGGACTTGGGGATTTCTTGGCTGAAACTGCCATCTCGTTAGAAGACCTGCCCAGGTCGTTCGAACGACCTCGTTCGAATGAACTTCTAACGAGATGACAGTATGACTTCTAACGAGTTGGTATTTCGTTCGAAGCCCTTCGTTCGAACGAGACTTCTAACGAGTTGACAGAATGGCCTTTTTGGCCTGTTTTGATTTCTAGTATACTATAGACACATCTAAATGATGAGATAACTTTCCCTTATTTACTAGTGGATATAGTTGGGAGATTTGATTACATTGAGGAGTAGAACTTACAATAGTGTCCTAAATCGGGTGTCAATTGTGGATTGGGAAGCGAGTAACTAACCACGAAGTGAGAATAATTGATAATTTAAATACATATAAACCAAGGATATGTGATTTGTTTAACACTAAGTGTTGGTATAAGAACAAGAGGTATACCACTAATGAAATATTGTGATATCTAATATCTGTGAATGCTTAGTATACGTAATTATCTGTGTATGACATACCTACCGTACTTGCTATCATGGGAGGTTGGCGTTCGTTTAGGTCCATCTAATCTTTGTGTGCCTACGGGGGGATTTTGATTGGTACCTCGAGGACATAGGTCTGAGAAGGGCTTATTGAGAAGTTAATAAGTCTGCTGATCATGGGAGTGTAGGTATATGCGTGACCCATGTGATGTGAACTATGTTCGCCTCCATTGTTTGTGATTGTTATTAATGAAACGATTCCTGAGAGATTCAGAATACGTGGTCCTCATGTACGTGATGTACTGGGATGCGATAGCAGAGTACGTATGCACCGCAGCTTAGTCTCGGGGTGCTAGCATTGTATATATTTTTATGATGAGAATAGTATACTGTTAGTTGAAATGAATTGTCGTGAACAATTATGAGTAAAAAAAAATAGCAACGGTTTGTAAAGTTAAAATGTAAGATCTCTGATAAAATTGTAGTACTAAAGTGGGAAACGGTGTAATAAGGTACAATACTCTATTAAATTGAAGATGTTGGGATTTGAATTTGATATCATATAAAAATGTTAGATTTAGCGTTGAAGTAGATAGATGTGGGAGCAACTAGCAATGGGTACGGGTACGATAGGAGTGCACAATTAGTTGAGAGGTGAGGAACTCATGTGAGTGCACACACTATCATGTACTTTATATTCACTGTTTAAAGATATTAAACACTTGCATTTTTTTAAATTATTTTCACATTCGGGCTCTGACCTGTTTTCTTTCAAATCTATTTTTTTTGTAAAAACCTTTTAAGTGCCCAGCCACAAGGACACCATGCATAGGAGTTCTATTCAGGTGACGTGCTGTAGCTGCTGTGGAAGTTACAGGACCTTGACAGTAGACGCCTCCATCTTCGATCTTGACTCCATTATCAGTTTTTATCATTTGTTGGGCATGTCGCCCATTCCTTTTAGAGACATCTCAATTATCCAGTTATTTCAGACTTTGGGTTGTAATTAATTTTAGTGAGGCAGACTTTGTATTTATTTATTTTGAAATTCGGTTTGTTGTGAGGAGTTTTCCTCCAGACTCTTTATTATTGGATGGTTGTTATATTGTGATTATATGGTGTTGGTTATGTTAACTTTTCATAATTCATTTTTTTGCATGTTAATCTGATTTAGTTAAAAAAAATTGACAACTCACTTTTTCAATACTAGGTGGTTAGTAATTATTAAAATGTTTTCGACAGTGATACTATTAACTGAACCAACTTGGCATTTTGTATTAATTTAATAAAGGAGTAGCTACCTGGTATTTAATTAGTCGGGGTGTCACAGGTGGTATCAGAGCATCAGGTTCTAGTGTCCTTAGGATCAGTACGACTTGTTATGTTTCCGCTGAGCTTTCTTTAATATAGAGCCCTATATTTTAGGACTGTTGTATTCTTTTGTGCCTGCTTCGCTCTTCAGCTATTTTGAGTTAATAACTGAGAACTTATAAGACTTTACTCTCATTTTAGATGCCTCCATGACGTGCGCAGCGAGTACCTAGGGATGCACAGCCTGCACCAGTTCAGGGCACTATGAATGACGCTGAGGTTGCAGCTATTGTAGCCCAAGCGGTAAATGACGCCCTAGCCATTGTACAGCAGGAACCACCCCAGGCACCGGTAGTCGCGCCTATTCAGGCTCATCCATTCCCGTCTGCATGGGAACGCGTTCGTGATGCTTTTCAGAAAGCACACCCTTCAGAGTTCGCAGGTAGCTCCGATGTTGTGGTATCCAATCAGTGGAGGAATGATATTCAGAGGCACTTAAGGATGTACGAGTGCACAGATGTTCAGAAGAAGATACTAGCTACTTTCAAGCTAGTAGGATTTGCATTGCAGTGGTGGGAGTCCATTACCACTACAGAGGAGAGGGACACCCTCACTATACCGGAGTTCTGGGTGTGGTTCGACCGCAAATATTTTTCGTCAGCTATTCACACGGAGATGAGGAGGAAATTGATGAACCTCAAGAAGGAGGGAAAGACTGTGGCCGAGTATGAGGACGAATTCACCAATCTCTTGAACATTGTTTCGGATGAGATTTCTACTGGCGAGAAGAAGATTCAGAAGTTTATGGATGGATTGACTTGGAGGATTCGTCAACACTTGTTGGGTAATCTCTCGTTGGCCACTTATTCTGATGTGGTTAACGCTGCATTACTTCATTTCCAGGATCATCGCTTCCACATGTCTGAGAGAAAGAGATCAAGAGAGTCTAGCCATCAGGGCAGGACCAGGGGAAATGGTGCCAGCGGGGCACAATCTGCTCAGGGACAGCACAGGCAGGGTGACCAGGGTTCCCAACAAGGGGATCATAAGAGATTCAGATTAGGAGGTTTTAGGAGTGGTCATGGAGGTTTCAGGCAAGACCATCAGTGTCAGAACGGCCATCAGGGCCAGCAAGGTCAGAATGGTCAGCAGCAGCAGTTTCAGCAGGGCCAACATGGCCAGTGGAGGAATGGTAATGGCCACCAGGGCCGTGGGCAGCAGGGACAGCGAGGGGGAAATTTCCCGGGGAAGTGCTTTGTTTGTGGCAAGACTGGCCAAAAATGCCAGGACTGTCCTGATAGGGGCAAGGCCCCACAGCAGCAGCAGCAGGATGCTCGACATGAGCCACAGAGGCCTATGTTTCCCGCCGCCCTCCCAGCACCACCACAGATGGAAGCACTACCACCCATTCCAGTAGTCCCAGTTCAGCAGGGACAAATTCAGTATGGGAGAGTGTATCAGCTTCAGCATGCCGCAGTCCGAGAGGATCCACCGGACATTGAGGGTATGTTCTCTATCCAGGGGACTATGGGGCAAATTTTATTTGACACGGGGGCCACACATTATTTCATTGCCATGAGATTTGCATGCACTATTGGGTTGTTAGACACCACCGAGAGCACGGTTACTTGTGTATATTCACCGTTGAGTAGGGGTTCTGTGATTTCCCTTATTTGCAGAGGTGTGGATATAGAGATTGCGATGTTTACTTTACCCGCTGATATGTTAGTGTTAGAGATGACTGAGTACGATGCAATTATTGGTATGGATTGGCTAGTTGCGTACCGAGCCATGATTGAATATTTTAGTAGGAGTATTATCTTTGCCATTCCCGGACAGGAGATGTTCTTAGTGGTGATGCCTCGCCCTGAGGGAGGATCGTCCACTCACTTGTACTATATAGAGGAGGAGACCTCTAAGGAAGTGGTGATACCACTTGATGTGATTCTAGTTGTTAGAGAGTTTGCCGATGTATTTTCGGATATACCTGGACTACCTCTGAGTAGATAGATAGATTTTGTGATCGATTTGATGCCGGGAACTCGGCCTATTGCCCACGCACCTTACCGTATGGCTCCAGCAGAGATGAGAGAGTTAAGGGATCAAATTAAGCAGTTATTGGGTCAGGGATTTATCTGGAGGAGTACTTCGCCGTGGGGTGCCCCTGTGTTGTTCGTAAAGAAGAGGGATGGATCGTTGAGATTGTGTGTAGATTACTGAGAGTTGAATAAGGTCACGATACGGAATAAGTATCCGTTGCCCCGAATCGATGACCTATTCGACCAGTTGAGAGGAGCTTCCTTCTTCTCAAAAATTGATTTGCGATCGAGATCCCATCAGTTGCACATCAGGGAGAAGGACGTCTCGAAGACTGCTTTCTTGACGAGATATGGTTCCTACGAGTTTTGGGTTATGCCTTTTGGCTTGACCAACGCTCCATCCGTGTTTATGGAATTAATGAATAGGGTGTTCAGAGAGTTCCTAGACCAGTTCGTCATTGTCTTTATTGATGACATTCTGGTTTACTCCCAGACAGAAGAGGAGCATGCCGAGCATTTGAGACATGTTTTGCAGACGCTACGTCAGAACGAGCTGTATGTAAAGTATGAGAAAGTGTGGGTTTTGGCTAAAGGAGGTTCAGTTTTTGGGGCATATCATTTCACACCGGGGGATATCTGTAGATCCGGGGAAGGTATCCGCGGTGAGGTAGTGGGGATAGCCCACGACACCGACTAAGGTCCGTAGTTTCTTGGGCCTAGTAGGATACTATAGGAGGTTTATTCGGGGTTTCTCAAAGATAGCGGGTCCTTTGACACATCTAACTCGTAAGGGTGTGCCATTCATCTGGAGCGATGCTTGTCAGTTGGCATTCGATGAGTTGAAGGAAAAGTTGACCTCAACACCTGTGTTAGCATTGCCGAGACCGGGAGTTGAGTATCTAGTCTATACCGATGCATCCTTACAAGGACTTGGAGGTGTACTACAGCAGGAGAGTCAGGCCATAGCTTATGCTTCACGTAAGATTAAGCCTCACGAGAAGAATTACCCCACCCATGACTTGGAGTTAGCGGCAATTGTATTTGCCCTTCGGATTTGGAGACACTATCTCCTGGGGGAGAAATTTCGGTTGTTCACATACCATAAGTCTTTACAATACCTCTTCATGCAAAAGGAACTGAACATGCGTCAACAACGGTGGCTTGAGTTTGTGAAGGATTATCAGTTTGATATCCAATATCACCCGGGGAAGGCTAACGTGGTAGGAGACGCGTTGAGACGTAGGCCAGTAGATAAAGTGGCCGAGGTGTGGAAAGAAAAATGGAAGGAGTTGGGACACCAGGATGCAGTGGCCCAATCGTTCATGTCTGTGATGACTGTTACGCTGCAGATTATTTCAAGAGTGGTAAAGGCACAGGCAAATGACTCGTTCTGTCAGGAGCAGATAGTTCGATTACTATCAGAGGGAGCCGATTCCTATACCGTTAGCTCAGATGGTGGATTACACTTCAATGGGAGAGTAGTCATTCCGAAAGGGGAAGACTTGCCACACGAGGTGATGACAGAGTCGCACGGCTCACGGTTCGCGGTACACCCTCGTGGGGATAAAATGTACTAAGACATGAGACGTCAGTATTGGTGGAGCGGGATGAAGGGAGATATTGTCGTTTTCATTTCTAAATGCGCCACTTATCAGCTGGTAAAAGTGGATCATCAGAGATCGGCAGGACTTCTACAGCCATTAGAGGTTCCGACATGGATATGGGAGAGAATATCCATGGACTTTATCACGGGGTTACCTACGTCATAGAGAGGTCACGACTCCATTTGGGTAATTGTGGACCGTTTGACCAAAGTTCCTCATTTTCTACCCGTAAGGACAGACTACACTACGGGATAGTATGCCCAGATTTTCAATTTAGAAATAGTGATACTTCACGGTGTGCCTCTAAATATCGTGTCTGACCAAGATAAGACATTCATATCACGGTTTTGGGAGAGTTTCCAGGGGGCAATGGGCACGGAATTGCGGTTGAGTACGGCTTATCACCCGCAGACCGATGGGGAAATCGAGCGTACAAATCAGATGCTGGAGGACATGTTGTGTATGTGCATCATAGACTTTGGGGGTGGATGGGAGCAGTACCTTCCACTGGTGGAGTTTTCTTATAATAACTCCTACCAGTTCACCATTGGCATGGATCTATTTGAGGCGTTGTATGGTATACCTTGTCGTTCCCCAGCATGTTTGTTAGAGGTGGGGGACAATAAACTACTTCGGTCGGAGGTGATTCAGGATACTTCGAGAAGGATATAATTGATACGGAGTCGCATTCGGGTAGCTTAGGATCGGCAGAAGAGCTATGCTGATGCGAAGAGGTTCTTCAGGGAATTCAAGGTGGGGGACCAGGTGTTACTCAGAGTATCTCCTATGAAGGGGATTATGTGTTTTGGGAAGAAGGGAAAACTGGCACCAAGATATGTGGGGCCATTTCCTATCATCGAGCGAATTAGGCAGTTGCATATAGACTTGGGTTACGGGATCACTTGCATAGGATTCATGATGTGTTCCATATCTCCTCGCTAAGGAAATATCTTAGGGACGATTTGGCTCATACTCACATTGCTTTGGAGGACATCGATCTCCAGCTCGATAGTTCTTACGAGGAGGAACCAATTGATATTTTGGACCGAAGCGAGCGAAAACTGCGGTCAAAGATAGTACCATTGGTACGTGTTCAGTGGCGGCATCATAATATCGAGGAGTCCACATGGGAGCGCGAGGATGAGATGCGAGAACGTTATCCAGAGTTGTTTTTATCAGGTACTTTCTAGTTCTGAATTTCGGGACAAAATTCTGTTATTAGGGGGGAAGTATGTAATACCCCGTAATATTATTAATATTTATTTACGGGATTAATTAAATTAAATGTGAATTAATTGATAATTAATACGGATATAAATACTAACGAGATGTAAGTTGGTATTTGATTATGATGAGTATATATGGCAATATATGAATATTTAAAATATTAAAATTATCGCGAGACTGAAATACGACAATTTGGGAAATTTAGTTGGGACGCACGTGTCAGTCGCGTCCAAAATGTAATTATTTGAATTAAAAAGTGAATTTTATTTTTATCAACCAAATGGTCATTTTGAGTGGGCCAACGTGTCCAAAAGGGCCGAAATAGTCAGAAAACACTAACCGGGGGTTTAGTTTGGGTCCCGGAGCATTTTTGGGCCATACCGGCAACTTAAAAGGGTATTTTGGTAATTTTGAAATTTTGGGAATTAAAGTCTACGAATTTTTAAGAGTTAATTATACATTATTAGTAACCCACTAAGCCCATTACCAGCATTTGACAAGTTAGAGGGCTACGGGAGTTATAGGAAGAGTTGGAAGAGGTTCCCAAAAGAAAACCCATAACCACCATCTTCAACCTTGGGAGAACTTGTAGAGAAAGGAGAGAACCAACATCATTCACCAACATCAAATTCTAAAGAACAACTTAAGGCAAGTGATTTAGTATTTTTATGCCTTGAATATGTCTTCTATGCTTAGTGTAGGGATGATATTTTCTTGATTTTTGAAGAAAAACCCATGAAATTTGTTGGAGAAACTTGAATTTGGGTTAGGATTTGCATGTAGTATGTTAATGGACTGATTTATTACTTGAATAGTTATATATGATGATTTAAAAACGGATTTTTGATGGGTAATTAGGCAAAAGAAAATTGGGAGTTCATGTTCATAGGGTTTTGGGAAAAATTTGAAGATTCATATTGATTCCATGATAATTTGTAAGAATTGACCCCTTAAATATGTTAAGGAATGATCTAGGATGGTTAGAAATGGTTTATATACGTTAAAACATAATTGGGATGGTCTTAGGGTGGATTTAGAGGAGGGAAGAATTGAGAAAAACGGACTTGGGGATGTCTGGGCTGAAACTGCCATCGCGTTAGAAGACCTGCCTAGGTCGTTCGAATGACCTCGTTCGAACGAACTTCTAACGAGGTGACAGTATCACTTATAATGAGTTGGTATTTCGTTCGAAGCCCTTCGTTCGAACGAAATCGTTCGAACGACCTCGTTCGAACGAGACTTCTAACGATTTGACAGAATGGCCTTTTTGGCCTGTTTTGATTTCTAGATACTGTAGACTTTTCTAAATGATGACATAACTTTCCCTTATTAACTAGTGGATATAGTTGGGAGATTTGGGCTACATTGAGGAGTAGAACTTAGAATAGTGTCCTAAACCGGATGTCAATTGTGGATTGGGAAGCGAGTAACTAACCACGAAGTGAGAATAATTGATAATTTAAATACATATAAACCGGGGATATGTCATTTGTTTAACACTAAGTGTTGGTATAAGAACGGGAGGTATACCACTAATCAAATATTGTGATATCTAAGATGTGTGAATGCTTAATATACGTAATTAACTGTGTATGAAATACCTACCGTACTTGCTATCATGGGAGGTTGGCGTTCGTTTAGGGCCATCTAATCTTTGTGTGCCTACGGGGGGATTTAGATTGGTACCTCGAGGACATAGGTCAGAGAAGGGCTTATTGAGAAGTTAATAAGTCTGTTGACCATGGGAGCGTAGGTATGTGCGTGACCCATGTGATGTGAACTATGTTCGCCTCCATTGTTTATGATTGTTGTTAATGAAACGATTCCTGAGAGATTCGGAATACGTGGTCCTCATGTATGTGATGTACCGTGATTCAATAGCAGATTACGTATGCACCGCAGCTTAGTCTCGGGGTGCTAGTATTGTATATATTTTTATGATGAGAATAGTATACTGTTAGTTGAAATGAATTGTCGTGAACAATTATGAGTAAAAAAAAATAGCAACGGTTTGTAAAGTGAAAATGTAAGATATCTGATAAAATTGTAGTACTAAAGTGGGAAACGGTGTTATAATGTACAATACTCTATTAAATAGAAGATGTTGGGATTTGAATTTGATATCATATAGGAATGTTAGATTTAGCGTTGAACTAGATAGATGTGGGAGCAACTAGCAATGGGTACGGGTACAATAGGAGTGTACAATTAGTTGAGAGGTGAGGAACTCATGTGAGTGCACACACTATCATGTACTTTATATTCACTGTTTAAAGATATTAAACACTTGCATTTTTTAAATTATTTTCACATTCGTGCTCTGACCCGTTTTCTTTCAAATCTATTTTTTTTTGTAAAAACCTTTTAAGTGCCCTGCCACAAGGACACCATGCATATGAGTTCTATTCAGGTGACGTGCTGTAGCTGCTGTGGAAGTTACAGGACCTTGACAGTAGACGCCTCCATCTTCGATCTTGACTCCATTACCAGTTTTTATCATTTGTTGGGTATGTCGCCCATTCCTTTTAGAGACATCTTAATTATATAGTTATTTCAGACTTTGGGTTGTAATTAATTTTAGTGTGGCAGACTTTGTATTTATTTATTTCGAAATTCGGTTTGTTGTGAGGAGTTTTCCTCCAGACTCTTTATTATTGGATGGTTGTTATATTGTGATTATATGCTGTTGGTTATGTTAACTTTTCATAATTCATTTTTTTGCATGTTAATCGGACTTAGTTAAAAAAAAATTGACAACTCACTTTTTAAATACTAGGTGGTTAGTAATTATTAAAATGTTTTCGACAGTGATGCTATTAACTGAACCAACTTGGCATTTTGTAGTAATTTAATAAAGGAGTAGCTAATCAGTATTTAATTAGTCGGGGTGTCACATCAGTAACCTGCAAAAGAAAAATTAAACAACAAAACACAAAAAAATTATTAGATCCTAACACATAAACATACATGTAAATATAAACTTACATGTAAACAAATATAAAACAAAATGAATAAAATCAAAATAGATCTTAACTAGAATCGAAATGAACAAAGTCCTAAAATGAACCCTAAATACAGTGGATGTGGGTACGTATCTAAACAAAGATAAATGGAAAGAGTCTAACAAAGGGAAATCGCGAGAATGTGAAAATAGGGTTCCATTTGAAACCTTCGAACCCTAGATTTCCATTTGAAACCTTCGAACCCTAGATTTCCCCCAAGATTCATTCGAGAGAGAGAGCAAAGAGATTGATTTCTAAAGAACGAATGCAGAGAGAGAGAGAGAGAGAGAAAGATCCGTGTACTTGACTAGTGTGTAAAAGTTTCCAATGTGTTAATTTCCTATTTTATCCATGTATTTGAATTTTGGGCAAAAAGGAGGAAAAGAAATGAAGGGTGTTAAAAGAGGGGGAAACCAAATATTTAAGGGACAAAAATGGTAATAGGGGTATTTTAATCTCAACCATTTAATTTTTGCCTAGGTTGTTTCATCCTCACCACTACTTAGCTTATCATCTTATTGAAT
Source organism: Sambucus nigra (assembly GCA_949130495.1). Taxonomy (NCBI): domain Eukaryota; kingdom Viridiplantae; phylum Streptophyta; class Magnoliopsida; order Dipsacales; family Adoxaceae; genus Sambucus; species Sambucus nigra. The sequence goes on from OX422211.1 coordinate 23,151,584, forward strand.
AGTGCAAAAATTCTACTCCTTATTATATAGACTAGAGGAATGCCCTTGACTGAAGGCACGGTGAAGATTTTCAACAAACATAATCATAAAACGGCAAAAAAATTCAAAGTACATAATTGAAAAACGGCAAATATTTCATTCCAAAACAAAACAAAGTGTAATTTAAAAAAAATGGTCCTATTCTTCTTTATATAAAGAACTATCCACCCTGTTTAACAAATAACAAATAGTCCAAGAAAATTTACACAGTCTAACTTCATCAAACAAATTCACATATAAATGAGAGGTGTGAATTTACATAGTTTATATAGTTTATCCATTGCCCAAGTATGGCACAACTATTTATAAAGAACAAACAAATAAACTAAGGTATACAAAATTGTAAATGAGAGGTGTCTTGTCCTACCTCCTCTAAAATATCTTCTAAATCACACTTTCGAATGCACATGTACTCACCTCTGTGCAAGAGAACCTACAAAGAAAAAGAAACAATAGTTAGTATATGCTTCATCATAATGTAAAATAAAGTATTAAAAAAATCATTTTTTAAGCAACAGGAATAGCTCACGAAGCATTTTGTTGGCAAAAGTAAAGGATACCATATGTAGAAGACAAAAAATATATATACCATGCCACAACCAACTAAATTCAAAAGTTAATATGTAAATTAAAACTAATAATAAGAGATGACTAAAATATTATTTATAAGAAGAGGGATGATTATATTCCTTTATAACTCATAATAACAATAGTTTGTGTATATGGAAGCCTAATGAATATGGCAGACTGGGCGTGATTACGTATATGGCAGCCTAATGAATTGTTGAATGAACAAAAAGTGGAGGGGAATAGCATAGAAGAGAGGAAAATAATTATTCCAACAAAAAGGGAGGAGACAAGATTGGGCGCTTACATATATTGCAGCAGCCTAGACAACATCTGGACAGATGTTGCAACAACTTTTATTGTATCAATCGCATTTTTTTCTTCCACTCCATATTCGTTTCTTCAAATGCTAGCAGACAATGCATCGTATAAGGCAAATGCTAGCAGATAAGGCATCACCCACGTTAAACCAAATGCGTCACCTCCTACTTAATTGTACCACACTGCTGGGTGAATAGTTCCTTTACAACAAACTTAATTGAAACCTAAAAGAATAATAAAAGAACACAAACTAAATTTACAAATATAATTGTGTTAATCAAATAAGACTTGCAAAACACAAACTGAGAAGAATTACCTTTTACTAAGCAGAGAAATGAACAAAGAGGAATAGATTCTTATGCACAGAGCAATACATAATCATGCGCCCACGTTCCACCAACCAGTTTCTTCTACAAATCAAAAAAACTAGATGAGTTACACTTTGATACCTCATATTGATCTAAGTAATTAGTATTGACACCAAATGACCTCCAATTTAACGCTTGTATCTTTCACAAACATGTTTTTTACGGGATGGAGCATGCATAAGCTATTCAAACACTGCTATATTGTTCCATTTCGAATACCAATTTCCCTTCAGAAATACTAACTGTCATGCTTCCAATAATAACTACCATGCATTTTTAATACTAAGTGTCAAACATAAAACATTTATAAAAACTAAAGAGACAATAAACAGACTATAAAAAGCAATAAAGACAATCAACAAGACAGTATATACCGTCATATTGTACTTAGGGATACCAAAATAGGAGTGCCTAAGGGTGTTTCTTGATGCAAATGAAAAGTTTCTAGGTGTGACCGGGGTCAAAACAATAGCAGCCACCACAAAAATCAAACGGCTTAAATGGCGGTTCAAAAGTCAAACAACTCAAAGCTCAAACAACTCAAAACTCATACAGATGACATATCAATATTGGGAAGAAAATTTCTCTCAATAAAAAAACGTTGCACTCAAATTGTGACCGTGGGAAAACAGAATATCAAATAATCCCGTATGGCTAAAAATCGTACATATGTAATAAAACAAGCGAAAATATCAAAATACCATATTCAAACGTATATGTACTATCATAAACATAGTAGAAAACAAAGATGCACAAAAAAATACCCGTTGATATAAATGACAAAATATCTTTCATTCAAACTTCTCATTCTAGTACAAACAACTGAGATTCAAAAATATAATTTCATTTCAGCTACAGTTTTCGTGGACTAAAATAAAAGAATAATTTAGGTTCACAAACCATTCCTCTTAATGCTTGAAATTGTTCAAGCTAGTTATAATAATTATAACAAACAAACTCAAGCAAGCATGTTGTTACACATCACTATGCTTTTTGGTCTTATCTGATTACTATAACTTTTCCATCAGTAGTTGCTCACAAAATAACAGAATATATTTGAAGTGATGATAAATTTTAGCCTCTAGGCAAATATATGAAAATGGTGCTAATAATAATCTAAAATCCAGTCTTAAAAAATGAACATAGTTTCCATATATAAATTTCATATCTAAACCAATACACATATCTTATCATACTCCCTCCAACTCCAAACACTATGCAAGCTAGAGACTACAATAAACTCACCCCCAGTCATCATTAAACAATGTCTACTCCTTTCTAAATAAAAATGTATGAGAAAAAATCATATCAAACTTTATAATATTAACAGATTGAAAAAAAATTGAATCTAAAAAAAAATAGAGTAATGAGTAAACAAGCACTTAATAGATTCAAATGTAATAAACAAATTTTTAATACATCTTCTCTTGCATGCTTGAAAATGTATAAGTTCCTTAGAATCATAAAAAATGCATTTTATTGGGAAATTTAACTGAATACTTTAGTGAAAATTACTGTGAATTCTTGACCTAAAAAATAGTTTTGAAGTCTCAACAATAGTTTCGAGCAGACTTTTGTTAGTGGGTATTCAGTCAGCAAGATTGTGAATTACTGTGTATTCGGCCAGTAAGATTATGAATTATCATGTATATTTCATGATATGGTTTTTCTTTGAATGTTACATAACATAGGAAGTAACAGAAAGATTTGCAATGTTATGTAGCTTACATGTATTGAGTATAATATGAACAAAGTAATGTAAACTTCAAAATTGTAGTGCACTTTACTAAACTATAGTGCACTGCCAATTGCCAAAACACTTTGTACTGAATAAGAGAGCAAAATATTCATGATTTGAAATATGAATCAAATATCTTGTATAAATGTTTGTGATCTTCCTATTGCATCTTGTTTCATTGATCCACTTGCATTAGCTAACAAAGACCATCACGTATCTAAAATTTTAGAACTTTAAAAATCAGAAAGAACAACAATCTACAGGTATTGAAAAACATAGGGATGTTATAACATGAACAAAATACATCTATAAAGTCAAAATTCAAACATTGAAAGGAAGCACAAAAAATTAGATCTGGAAATTATTTCATTAAGTGAGATACGACATAAACCCATTCTTTCAAGAGAAAAACAAAATTGAGTGTTTAAAACCCAAGATACGTCATTGTTATTTAGAATATTGGCAACGAACGAGGAATGGGTTGGTGCCACGATTAATCCTTGGTACCTTAATATGAAATTTAGTAAATGGCCTTAGACTCATGAGTATTTTCATCCGAAATCCAGTTTCTGTTGTAATTACCATCAATCTTCTGAGAATACTAGAGAAATGAAACATATATTCTGTATAAATCAACAAAAAAACAAAATTAGGCATGCATACATGTAATGGACATATTAATAATGGCATTAAATTAACACTTAACACTTGGAGATGTTAATTCATAGACATGCATACATGTAACTGACGTATTGTCTATAATTAACTTGACACTTAAATACTTGAATTTTATTCATAGGAGCAATTACTTACAAACTATATATCTTATTTCGAAATGTGTCTCATGCTGAAGATAACATATCTATAAATATTCCAATCACCTTATTAAGATTTTAATATAATTTCACTCATTCTGTAGTGCGTGTGTATTTGAATGTGACCATTTCCACACTCTTATGTGCTTATTTTGACATGTCCCTTACGAACACATTTTAAAAAAATGCTAGACTGAAGGCGGGCAGTGAGAGGCCTCCTAGCGCCTATTCGCATAATTGTAAGAATTCAACACAAAGTCTGCGCAGTTAAATCAATGTTACTAATTCTATTTCACCAAAATAGTATCCAAACATATATTAGGGCCCAGTTTAGACAACAAATCACCGCCTAGCACCTAGTTAGGCATGCGACCTGCAAAGATTTTTATAACATTGCTTATGAATTATGATTAAAAATGTAAATCTTTCAAGGATAATAAAATATCAATAGAAAAATAGACATTCATTGAAATATTCACATAAGAATACAAAATAAAGGTTAATTTAAATCAATTTACCTCTTACTATTAATTGAGAATGACCTTCGGATAGAAATAACTGAAAACGGTCTTCTATGAGTACTTTATCGGCTGGTCAGTGAATACTTCTCGGCTGTATTAAAACGTTTTCATCTACTAATTTGATAACTCAAAAGAAAAAAAAACGTGAATTCGTAATATCGTAAATAGCGTGAAATAGATCAGGAATTACAAAGTAACCAAATCCATAGATTCAAAAATGATATCATGTGAATTTCAAGGAACCAACTTTATTAACCACACATGATTGTTTCTTAATATATGGTGCAATGTAAAAAAAGGTCTTTGGTGTACCAAAATGTTTTTTTTCCTAATGCCTACGTCATTTGTGTAATTATCATAATATATTGTTCATGTTACAATGCAGAATGCACCCAAACAGAGTACACATGCATTAGTAATAAAATTGTAAAAGAAATAATGATACCCTAACAATCAACATCAGACTATGCTATTTTATTAATACGAGACTTAAAAATGAAAGGCCCCAAAAATACAAATCACACATTTCTATATGAATATAATGAAAACACATTTCTGAAAAGATATGTAAAATACTTTCCTAATAACTTTGTCAAGTATGAAAAATCCAAGATCTCCCTGTTACACGCCTTGTTTTTGTCGAAATATGCAGGGTGGGCACAATTAGTTAGTCAATAGTCTCATAAGTAAATGAACCTGCTGAGACCGAGAAAATTCTGCTGACACCTGAATCTTCACCATCATGGGCAGTAGTGAAAGGAGGTATTGTCAATGATGTTTCAAATACAGGAATGAGAGTGACAAAAGTGTAAGTGCAGAACATCTGGTATTTTGTTATGGAGTGCTATCAAGATTCAAATCAGGGCTAAAACAAAAAAAAATACCAATTCAAAAACATATTTTCAATAATTTGATGAAAATGATAATTTACTAAATGATCATGCTTGTGTGTAGTAATTCCAATCTTCCCAAAGTAAATACCTAAAACCATACATATAAGAAACTATTATGACCATATTTGTGTTTATAATGGATGGTTCGTTCTTTTACAAAATAGGAACTGATTAATATCGATCCACGTTGTCTAGTTTAACAAAATGAAAATGAATATTGATCCACGTTGGTTTCTTTGATATCAATCCATGTTGGTTCCTTTGATATCATTCCACGTTGCTCTGAAAAACAATAATGAAATCAAGAGGCTTCTAAACTAATAGGACACTGAATATTGTTGTAAATATACAGTTAATTAGATTTTATAAAATGCATATACGATGGGAGTAACACTCAAATATCTTACGACTTAATATATATAAAAGTTAGAAATTAATATTCATTTTCTAATCTCAGACACTCTAAACCATCGCAGCACCTGTTTCATATGGTGAGAAAAACATAGCAAAGTTATTGTAACATAGTACGATTGCATGGTAGTCAATATTAGATACAACAATCGTGAACACTAAATGGATACTAAGAAAAACTCATTGCGGCGTTATAAATAGACTAAAATGAATTTATTGCACTATTTGAGCAGGGTGGGTCAGAAAAATCAAGAATTATCCGTGTGTTCGAGAGATTTTATAATTATTTTAGTTTAATAATAAAGATAGACAAAGTTGATGTAAAATCATGTGATTTAAGAGATCTTAGAGCACAAATTGCTCTAGTTATGCTAGGAATTCAAAACCCAAATATTTAACTTAAATCCAAGTCATAAAAGAACATTAGAATTGGGGCACACAGCTAACATTCTAAATGAATTACAAATACCACATTAAAATAATAACAAAGAATAAATTGCATAAAAATGAAGAGGCAAACAGAACACTATTGAATGAACAATTACTTACTGAAAAAGGTGGGGGCTAAGTGCCTCACCAATATCCAATCTAAGTGATAGAAGATCGTGAGATTGATTGTGTACTATGAAAAGGTCAGTGTGTGAAAGAACTAATTCATTAAAGTGAAAAATTCTCAATGAGTATCCCAACTTTACGATGTGCAAAACTTAAACAGGCCTTTTCCGTATCCCTGTGAAAAACTTGAGCAGAAATAATGAACTCATTAAATTCAGGCCTTTTCCTCACCCATGTATGAAACTTAAGCAAAAATAATAAACCCTATGAGTATCCCAACTTTAATATGTACAAAACTCTAGTGAGTTGATCTATTATACCCTCTGTGGCGTTTTCCCCAATGGTACTCTCCAAAGCATCCCCAATGGTACTCCAGTATCTACTTGACTGTAGGTTGTGTTTCATTGAAAAGATGTCATTAGAAAGAAAGCATCGTCAATTTTTTAGAAGTATTGAACTCAAATGTAGAAATCTATTAAGAAATCTTTCATGAAAGCATGAAAAACAGAATATTCCTTGTAACCTAGGTAAATTGTAGCAGTGACAATCACAGAAATAAACCCAAAATCGATTTCAATGCCTTAACGGTCATCAATCTGCATCAATAGACCCATTTTGTTTCATTTCCTTAAGTGAGAGATGTGAGCCAAGTAAGTGACAAAGTGAAAAGCGATACATTCTACATCAATGATCAATTAGAAAGAAATAAGATAATACAAACAATTTACCTTATTTACCTTATAATGTTTTCTTGGAACATTTATGAACTCGATCCAACCCCAACTTCAAATCTACTTGCATTCTTTATGATATTATTCACAACACATCAACACGGTAATAACATAACTAAATATGTTAAAAAATAACAAAGTAAAACAATGCTGAAATCCCCCAAGTTAAATTAAACACTGTCAATATATCAGATAGATAGAGATTACTGATATATAATTAGTCATTCACATACTAGTTTGGAGAGTTATCTTGATGCATAAAAAAAGTAACTGGAGATGTTTCTTAGTTTGGTGTTGCTGTGAAATGCTCAAGTCCTTAATTCCAGATTTGTGCCATGTCTGTAGTACCGTTTGGTCATTAAACCAATATTTAAATGATGCCATATGAATGATTTTACTAGAAATTGCCTCTGAGATGGTCTCCACCATCCATTTCTGTAACAAATGCCTGAAAGATCATATGAATTTAAAACCAAGGCAAGTTCGCAACAACATTCGGTGTACTACTATGACATGTATGAAGTGCATTATATGTCCGTAACAACATGCGATGTATTAACATTTTATGAATCCAATTGATCAACAAAAAACTTGGTCTTGAATATTCCATACGTGAGAAGAAGTTTCATAGCCAACCATTATTGTGAGCATTCACCACGTCATTGATGATAATAATGATGAAAACATGAGTTGGATCCTATTGATCCTACTTAATAAATTATTGATTGATATTACCCTGAGTCTCATCAGATACAAAAAGATACTGCAATGTGATTTGCATCATTAGCAATTAATTGCTGCGATTTATGGCCACAAATGGAAGAACTCGCCTATTGGTGCCACAAGAGATAATTTTTCTCATCAAGTTTTGTAGGTAGAGAGTGTGAAAAGAGAATTAGACGAAGTCGAGGGTTTGAATTGGTGCCAATAAAAACATAAAACTAACAATTAAAAAACTATTACAATGGTCGAAGTGTGAAGGGTAAAATGAGGCATATTGCATAATAGTGCTTTCGACAAAGATAAAGTATCCACTAAATGTGTAAGATAATATTTCTTATACATTTAGTAATCGGGTATAAGAAAAAGACAACTTTTAGGAGCAACTTTCACTATATACCTTCAAAAGAAATATTCCCTTAAGAACGCGATGAGCACATTACATTAGCAGGGCTGACTTATCATTGAAAAACTGGGAAAGGGATGAGCATATTATCAAAAGCAACAACTTCCCTACTTTCAATACCAATCGTTCTCGTTTCATACTAATTACATTATCCGAACTGAATTATCATTGAAAAAAAAGGAAAGGGATGAGCACATTATACATGGGAAATTAAAAGAATACAACCGAAATAAGAGAAATGACTGGGCTCACCTTGGCATTTTTTCAAGCACTTGGCATTCAATAAAGAAAAATGTCAAAATTTCAAGGTCTATAAATGATGCTTCTAAAGGCATCAAAATAGTTGATAGTTTACAAATAGTATACATGAAAACATCCTTAAAAGACTAAATTAATTCATATGAACCTGTACATAGAAACCAAACGTAGTTCTCCCAAGGTCCATGTGAGATCCCCTCATATATCATTAATAAACTTGATCCCTAAAATCAAGGTGGCTGAACATCAAGAATAAATTAATCAACTGACATATACTTCTAAAATCACATTGTCAAAAGAAATACTAATAAGAGAAGTCAGAAAAAAATGTAAAAGTATAGCATCCATTGAGTCGAAAATGCATATAAAACATTCATTGAGTAAAAAATGCATATAACTCATAAGATAATAGAGCTTAGCAAATACATACAACATATAAAACAATCATTAAGATGAATTTCATATCTGTATCAAACACATACAACATATGAAACATTCATTAAGATAATATAGCTTAGCAAATAGAGATAAAAACTTCAATAAAATTCACAAAAAGCTTACAGTTACAACATCAATACGAAACAAATTTGAAAACTTCAATGAAATGCATTCCAAGTAAACATGAATGTGTGTGATTGACATATATGGTGAACTAATAATGGTAAATGGTAATGATTTCAAACTCCAAAAATATAACATACCATTCAGCATCTTGCTACTAATTTCTAGCTGAACCATTGTCAAATAAACCTTTCCCCCAATTTTGGAACTATCAAAACCTACAACATGCATTTGAGCACCTAAAAATATTACCTAAAATGCACAAAAAAGGGAAAAAAATAAAATCTATAAATAGACACGTAATAAATAAAATAAAAGGAGTATACCTGTTTAGGTTGTTCCAAGTGTAATCAGTAACCTGCAAAAGAAAAAATAAACAAGAAAACACAAAAAAAAATGATTAGATCCCAACACATAAGCATACATGTAAATATAAACATACATGTAAACAAATATAAAACAAAATGAATAAAATCAAAATAGATCTTAACCGAAATCAAAATGAACAAAGTCCTAAAATGAACCCTAAATACAGTGGATGTGTGTATGTATCTAAACAAAGAGAAATGGGAAGAGTCTAACAAAGGGAAATCGCATGTATGTTAAAATAGGGTTCCATTTCAAACCTTTGAACCCTAGATTTCCATTTGAAACCTTCGAACCCTAGATTTCCCCCAAGATTCATTCGAGAGAGAGAGAAAAGAGATTGATTGCTAAAGAAAAAATGCAGAGAGAGAGAGAGAGAGAGAGTTGTACGATTGATAGAGAGAGATATCCGTGTACTCGACTAGTGTGTAAAAGTTTCTAATGTGTTAATTTCCTATTTTATCCATGTATTTGAATTTTGGGTAAAAAGGAGGAAAAGAAATGAAGGGTGTTAAAAGAGGGGGAAACCAAATATTTAAGGGACAAAAATGTTAATAGGGGTATTTTAATCTCAACCATTGAATTGTTGCCTAGGTGGCTTCATCCTCACCCCTACTTAGCTTATCATCTTATTTATTAGTGCCAAAATTATACTCCTTATTATATATATATATATATATATATATATATATATATATATATATATATATATGTAATGCATTCATACTTTAGGATAGATTGAAACTAAGTTGATGACGTGAAACGAGGCACATGAAAATCGGCAAAGATGTTCTCTTGATAAGTAGGTCGCAACGTCTTCAACTTTAACATGTCATAGGCTTGAAGCATACACAAGAACACTATCCTAGGACTCAATTTTTTTTGTCCGGAATTGAGCCTAAACTACAAAGGACACGATTGGAAATTTGTGTCCTTACAAATCTCCCGCTTTGGCTATTCCGGGACAAAAACCAAAAAAGAAATCCTAAAGGTCCGTCAAGCTCTACTAGACTCAAAAACTTCCCACCAAAAATAAAAAAAATACAAGATAGACTCAAAACCCAAGAATGAATGGCTTTGCCGATGAAGGATTTCCACTAAATAGAAGTCCTGCACACTTAAGCAAACATTAGACGCATAGGGAATATCAAAAGATTAAATGCAATTAAAATAAATAATCCCCCTAAATTAATTCTTCCATTGAAGGTCGCGACTCGACCTAATTTAAACCTCCTAAACGAAGATACGATTATGATAGGATTAAATACCATTTATCCCCCTATCATTCTCCCCCTTTTTGTTCAGGAATAGACAAAGGTGATAGAATTAATGACATTCTCCCCTAATTTAACTAAGTACTATTTCTCCACCTAACAACTACATAAGGGATAAAGTATGGGAAAGCAACTAAAACATGATTGAGCATAAAGTGACAAGAGCATGAAAGCATATGGGTAACAGAATCATAACTAATCCATACAAATAATAAATGATACCAACTATGAATTAAAGCATAGGTGGACTAGCTAAAGAGGCAAAGACAAAAAAAAATACCGTATGTATGTAGACATAACTAATATCACAAATGCATATATAGGTATAAACACCACACATGACACAAAATACATTAATATTTTCACACTTGTGTGGAAAAAATGTGTCCAAATACATGTGGTCAACAGAAGTGTAGGGGTGTGAACTACTAACAATTAAATTTAGACCCAATCACTTAAAACATGTTCACGGAGTTCTCATTTGATTTCAAACTTTATCACATTTGAATATAACCTCATGTGATAATATAGATTGAACTCAATGAACAAACAAACAGAATGCATACAAGCCTAAAATTTTGATGATTTTACAAACCAATAGAGTCATGACATTGAAAGTACAACTAGGATAAACGGACATTGTGCAAACCGTTGATATACCATCCAATATCCCTCAAAATAAGCATATATATTTTAATCATTTGAATGAATAAATCAACTACACAAAATAGGCCTTGGCAAATATTTTCTTTTAATGCCATTTTTCTTTTAGGCCTCTGGACCACGTATTTCTTTTAGGTCCAAGCAAACGGTGGCTTACTCGCAAATGATGATATTTCCTTTCGGAGCCCTTCCCCATGAACATTTATATGTATCATTTTATATATCAATCAAATCTCACGGTCAACGGATTTAACATGCACAAATCCTCCTAGGTAAAAAATATGTAGATGACTAGATTGGTAGGAAGCTCAAGTATACATGTGAAGTTGAAATTTCAAGTGTGCATGTGCGAATTGAGTCATATGAAAATAGAATCCATTATAGCAACACAAAATCTAACTACTCCATGTAAGCATGGTAAAGAACATTTTAATGATTGACAACCTTAACCAAAAGTTCTAGCCACATGGAAGTGAAAAAGAAGGGATTCAAACACAAGTATATGCCACATAAAATGTGTCAAACTAAAATACACATAATAGAAATCTTTTTTAGTTTTTGAAAGTTTTTACCAAACAAGCAAAAATATTTACTCAAAAGACAAACAAAAATCATTTGTATTTTTCATTAAGCCAAATTTCTAAAAGGCAAAACTCAAAAGATAAACAAAAATCTTTTTGTATTTTTCATTTAATGCAAACTAAACTAAATATAATACAAAAGATAAACAAACATCATAATTCTAGCCTAAAATATGAGATAAAGTAATGACTAAACATGCATACACATGGCAATGATATATAATATGAAGTGCAAAAAACGAGAGTGTGCAAAAAACTAGAGTATGAAAAAACAACTAACACATTCAACCTTTAGATATGGCAAGGGAGGAAGCATGTGAAAGTAAATGAGAATAAAAATTCCTATGTTGTAAAGCTACCAAGTCGGATCTCCTAACCCAAACTAATGACGAATTACGATATCGGGATATAGGAATCTTGTCTACCTCGGTTGCCTTACGTTGGGATTTTTTAAGACCTCATTTAAGATCAAAACAAAACATCGTAATATGACTTTTTCGACCATAGTGTGAACAAGTGAAAACACGTCGAAAATGGGTACCTAAGGAATGATCTCTAAAGGATTTCCAAGATGATTCTTCTAAAACATTGGTTTTGGCCTTATGAGTTGACTCATTACAAGTATCTAAGCCTAAACCACACGTGTCAATTTTAATTTGGACCGTTCCTAATATTATATCTAATTTCTCCGAACGACACTCCAAATCAAATTTGACTTTACTAGAGTCTTTTAATTTATTTTTTAAATCTAAAATATGAGACTCTAATAAAACATTGAGCTCTTCAAACGCAAGAAGCTCCTTTTTCATTGACTACATTAAACCTCTAAGTCTATCTTTCTCGCCTTCTACATATTCAAGCTTCTCTCGAAGAGCTCTTTCTTGTGTCCAGAGGTTATCAATTAACACACTCTCATCAACGACCTTGACACGTTCTTTTAAACTAGCTTCTAACTTCAAATTTGCTCTCTTTAATATAATAGATTCTTCATATAATTCTCTAAATGTAAATTGAAGTTCACTCATATCAACCTCAGTTTCACTTTCATTCTCTCTTTCTTCTCCACTTTCACTACCATCATCTTTTATAGCTTCACACATAAAGGCCTTGGAAGTTTCATGTATTTGTATATCTTCATGGGAATATTCAATATCGGTGCTCACATGACTATCCATGAACGCGACAAAGTTTTGCTCAATGGGGGAAGCAAATCCCTCTTCTTTATCACTATCACTAAGGGTTGCATTATAGGAAATTAGTTGCTTACCGTTTCTCCTTAGTTTGGCGGGGCACTCAGAAGCCCTATGGCCATACCCTTCACAACCATAACACCTTTTTGACTCATCCATATTTAAATTTTCATTAAAAGTTTTAGGGATCTTTTCGGCTTTGTCATGCTTAGAATTTTCAAATTTCTTAAAATCATTCTTAAATTTATATTTGTTAAATTTAAGAAATTTGTATAACATCCTACCAAACATAGCCATATCTTCCAAGTCACTATAACTTTCACTCTCTACTACTAGTTTTTCCTCCTTTCGGGCTTTCAAAGCAACGTCCTTATCTATTTTCATTTCAGTTTTGGAGTGAAACATGTCTAGTTCATATGTTTGTAAATCACCTACGAGATCTTCTAATTTCGTAGAGGCTAAAGTGGGTAAAGAATTTAACACGCTCACCTTAGGAATAAATATATCGGGTAGGGACCTTAAAATTTTCTTTACTACTCGGTCGTCAAGTATTTTCTCTTCCAAATTAAAAGATGAATTAACTATATCGAAAAGTCTAGCATAAAATTCATGAAATGTTTCTTTTTCATTCCTTTTGATGGTTTCAAATTGAGTGGTGAGGTTTTGGAGTTCAGAAGCTTTTACGACACTAGTTCCCTCGTGAGTGAGTTGTAAAATATTTCAAGCTTCTTTAGCGGTTTCATACGTCATAATGCGTCCGAATTCATCTAGTGTGACCACGCTAAACAAGGCATTTAAACCTCGGGAATTAAAATTTGCAAGTTTAAATTCATTCTCACTCCATCTATCCGTGGGTTTGGGAACACACTCATTTTCTACTAAATATGTGGGTGGGGACCACCCATTAACAATAGACAACCAAACCCTCTCATCGATAGACCTAAGTTCTGATTTCTTATGCGCTTTCCAATATGAATAGTTGGAACCATCGAAAACCGGAAATTTTGAAAATGGGGAAAATTCCATTTTTTAACAAAAATATTTAAAAAGTACCTTAACGCAATAAATTAGCGCTCCGGCTCTGATACCAATCAGAAAGGGTGCAAGGACCCCCAATTAAAATTTTTTAAATATAATTTCCTTTAATGCGGAATAAAGATGGTTCAACACACTCAAATAAAAAATTTTAATTTCTAAAAACAAAATTAAAATTAAACTTAAATAAGTGAATTATGGTGAACACACACACGAACACAAAATTCACACAAACCAATTTTTGGATTTTCTCACAAACCAAAATTGCGCTTGAAGTTAACTATGAGAAATTTACTTTTAGCCCAAAATTAATTTAACCCAAGTCCTAAAATTTGCCTACACAATATTTTCAATATAAACAAATTGGGCCAAACCAAATTTAGCAAATTAAATTTCTTACTTGAATTATATTAACTTAAATTTAACCCAAATTAAATTATAGAACCAATTTAAACAAGATTGCGAATTAAACCATATTTTATCTTTTAATCCTAAGAATGCATTATAGGTGATTTACAAGATAAAATAAATTAACAACCACTACGTCGCGATGTACGAGAAAAACCTAAATGGGAAAAATCTTGGACGACCCTAGCCATAAGTCTATGAAGTACGGTATTTTACAAGTACAAGACAAATGACTTACTCAACTCGACTCGACTCCTTTCAAGCCCCTGATGCGTCTTCTTGTACCAACCTCCTCCTAGTTGATAATCCCGGAATCCACCGAAACCTTGGAATCCACCAATGAAGCTTTTAAGTCAACTATCAACCCTCGCACAATGCCTTTCACTGTGTGAGTATGCCGCGGAAAAATAATGAACTTCTTTTTATGGGTTGTAGAAGTAAACCCAAATGAACTCTTCAACTCGGAAGAGTAGAACACGGTACTAAAACACTCTCCAAGCAAGATACCTATATGTGGTACTTGGAATAAACTAATATGGGCGTAAACAAAAGTGTTTAAGAATTTTCTTGAAAAACACACACTCAAAACTTGAACCTTTTCATGGAGGAATTAAACTATCAAAAACTCTCTCTTGAGATTGTAGGACATGAAAAAGTTAGTTTTTCAAAGTTGGTTCCCGTACATATTAAACCTGGCAACAGTTAGTGGGACAAAAGAAGTGGGAACATGGAGAAAACTACCGAAATATTTTCCCCCTGAAAATCTCGTTCGTACGAGATTTTCGTTCGAACGAAGTCTCGTTCGAATGATCTTTCTAATGAAGTTCTAGAGGCCAATTGGGAAAAGTCATTGGCAAACTCGTTCGAACGACATTCTTGTTCGAACAAAAAACTCGTTTGAACGACAATATCGAACGAAGTGACATAATGGTCATTTTCAAAATAAAGCCCAAATTTTTTTTATACGAAGTTCTAAAGTAACCTTCTAAAAATAAAATTTATTTTAAAATAAAATTACACCCAATAAAACTTGTTCCAATATCATATATATATATATATATATATATATAATGAATTCATTCCTTAGGAGAGATTGAAACTAAGTTGATGACGTGAAACAAGGAACATGAAAACCGACAATGATGTTCTCTTGATAAGTAGGTCGCAACGTCTTCAACTTTAACATGTCATAGGCTTGAGGGATATATAAAAACACTATCCTATGACTCAATCGTTTTGTTCGGAATTGAGCCAAAACTACAAACGACTCGATTGGAAATTTGTGTACTTACAGAGTGCTTTGAGTAAAACGAAAGGGTGTGAGGGAAAGTGAATAGAAAAGAGATAAAACCTAACGAAATTCATAAGTGTGTCAAGAAAGATTAATGGATTCAAGAACAATTCGAGTGAGAAGATTTGTAGAGGTACGTGGAGATAATATTCATCTTCTACAACAAATTAAGACTCTATGAATTTAAAGTCAAGTAATTATCTCACTAATTATTGTGTGTAATTTTTAATTCACATTATAGTTGAGAACCTTCGCATTAAAATATTTTTGGGATTGAAATTTTATATGAAAAATTGGATTTTGACACATGATTATGCAAAATTGGGTTTTGACAAATGAATATGAAAATTTATGGGTGAACATTTAGAATGAAATTCAGGTATTATGTGTTCATATATAGTTGGATTAATTTAGAGAAACTTATGATTGAAGTATTTAGGAATTTGTGGATATAGAATGTAGAGATTAATTTAATTCCCATGAAAGTTACATATATAGATGAAGGATATGTGTGATATTTTAGGATTGGAATTTGGAAATTTTAAATCCCACGTGGATAGGTAAATTCTACAATGTGAAGAATTTAGAAAAATGATTTAGGGTGATATTGTGAGAATTTTATGTTAATTTGAGATTAAGAATAAATTTCCTATAATCATCTTGTGTGGTTGAATTCTAGATAAAAGTGGAAGTTTTATATCTATGATTTCTGTGAATTTGATATATTCATTGTGATATGAATTGGAATTCAGGTGGTTGGAATGAAATGGAGAAAATCAGTTTTGGGAAATATCTACGATTTATGTGAATTTGATATATTCGTTGTGATATGAATTGGAATTCAAATGGTTGGAATGAAATGGAGAAAACCAGTTTTGGGAAATGGCTTTCGCCCCATAATCGAACCTTTTGATCCATGGGCTACTCACAGTGTGGGTTATTTTATAGAAACTCTTATAATTTTAATTCATGGATGGAATTATAAATTTTTAGGGGCAATTAAGGACTTCTAGAAAAAATATATTAATTGAGATTGTGGATTCAATGAATTGCAATTTTTTCAGGATGCAAGTTAGAGTAGTTAGGAAGGAATTTTAGTCGAATATGAATAACTGAATTTGTGATGAAAATTTGGCAAATAGGGATACAAGATGAGTGATAATAGTACGTGCCCATAAATTAAGTTTTGGGAATAAATTAATTAATTAAGAAATTAACTAAATGAGATTGTTAATGATATTAAAAAAATAATGTGTTTGTGCCACAAATGATAGGAACGATAGTTAGAATTATTGAGAAATACATACATGTGTAGAGACTGTATATATATATCGATGTGAAAGATATAGTTATATGAATATATGGACATACCCTTCTACTGCTATCGTCGGAGGTTTAGCAATGCGTGTGATTTTCTCTAGCGAAAAATAGTAGGGTAAGTGTAGTCCCCAAGTCATAGAGCCATCCGTGTGTCCTGGTGAGGTTGAAGTTCAAAGTGACGTAATTTTGGGCTATGGTTATGAGTCATTATTGAAGAACTTATGATCGCCTCCTATACATTATAGTTATATCGAAGTTCGGTGAGAGATTCCAACACAATAGCCTGGATGATGTGACTATTCCCTTGGAAATGATAGCATTGTAGAGACTTGCATCCAATAATGTTATTAATTAGTGGTATGGGGGTTATACATTATAAACATGAAAGAATTATATACGTCTTTCAGACATTAAGTGTAAATAATGTTTAAAATAACTGGTAAAAGTTATTGGATTGAGAATAATAGTTTATAATTGAGAGTCATAATTATTAATTATAAGTGAAAATTAATTCGATAAAATACGCAGGAAAGGGATAGCGTATAGAAATAAGGATGCTTTGGAACTAGTTAGACGGGTTCCATAACTAGGTGATTAAAACGTGTACGTTAGGTGCACACTTTAGATAAGGGGTGAGTATTGTCTCATGAGAGTGGGGTACCAATTTAAATATGGAAGAATGTGACAACCCGCTCACCAAAATAAGGGGTGGCCAGCCCAATACTCTAATAATACAGGAATCATGGATGGAATCATTCTCAGCATCGTGACAATATAAAGAGTAAACGGGCTAACCACTCAATAACCCAGAAAACGGGTTGTCAATTTTTTTTTTTAACAATTTTAAAGAAAACATTTTAAACAACCCCTAATCAAAAAGAAAAGTGGAAACCCAAAAGATCATATATTACAACAACAACAAGTATACAAGATGAGGACCGAATATGTTGTTGGTCCTTTACTACATACAATGTATAACAAGTTCAATAAGTTACAAATTACATTCATTATACAATTACAAAGGTTTGGGCCACACGCCCGAGTAAAAGACCCGATCATAGCTAGAAAAAAAAATATAGGCGTCTAATCAAAGTATCCCGTGATATCCGTAAAATGTCACGGCTCCTCAAAAGTCACCAAAATGGGAAAGGTCAGTACGGGCGCCCTTGTGGCGGAGCACCTGAGCAGATACAAGATTCATGCACAACAAGAAATATGAACGGGTCAGGGCCCGATTTTATGTAGTCACTAGATGAATTAATGATATGATAGTTATGAACCGTTAATCATGAATAACGAGAATGAGAATCTAACTCCACAGTTTTAGAATATGAACTAAGGCAGTTAAGATGATCACAAATTTATTTCAGTTATGCAAGAAGATATACATGAATATCATTAATATAAATCATACATGAATATCATTAGTAGAAATCCTTCCACATTTTACATATCACATTTCATCATTTTCGTTCCTTACTAGGAACCGTAATCATAGTCATATGCTCGGTGTGGCATTTATTTCAATTTTATGCCCTTTATGGCATTTCATTACGCTCTTTGTGGCATTTATAATCCATCAAGCCCCACTTGATTAAGAATAGTTATAACCATATATATATATATATAACGATTCTAAGACCGCTCGTCCGGGTTTCCCCACTGTGCGCGCCCCTAAATGACCATCATCTTCCAAGGCCTATAAATTACGACCACCTGGGCACCTATAATGCAAGACGTCGGGAAGAGGCCATATGCCTGCGGGGTAGTCATAACCACACCCGGAATTACCTACCCATCACAGAAAAATATACAACAAGCGCTCATATGGCCTAGGACTATATCCACCCTGCATTCACTAGCCAGGGGGCTTAACCTTACGCGCGAACTTCCCTTATGATGGCATTTAGAGAGGGTGTGTTTAATTTATTCTTCAAACCTTCTTTAAGGTTTTATACTACCCACAAATATTATCATATCTCAAATTAGCCTCTAAGTCTCCAATTACAACCTTACAATCTCCTAGACACCTACTAATTAAGTAAAGAAAAGAAATGCACTAACATCCTATCTAAATACCCCCGGAATAACCCCCATATAACCCAATTCTAATATAGGGTAGTCAAATCAATCAACTAGAACTCTAGGACTCTAAGTTTACTTCCTACAAGAAGGTTCCTAGGCCCTAATCCTAAAGAAGAGGAATTATAATTGAGCTAAAAATTAACTCAAAAACAGCATAAAATCGAATCGATTCGCCCTAGCGAATCGATTCACCCAAAAAGAAAATCGGTTCGGACAAGGGAACCTGGGTTTATGTAATTTTTGAATCAATTCGGCTTGGCCAAATCGATTCGGTCCAAGCAGACCTGGAAACTGATTCTATGCGAATCGATTCGCCCCTGCGATTTTGCCAAGTTTGGCTATGGAGTCTTGGACTCCAAAAATTGCCCCAACACAAATCCTTTCAAACCAAGATCATTTAATACAACCAATGCATCATAAATACATCTAACTACCATCATTTACATCAATGATCATCCAAATCAACCTCAATGGATTTAAAACCCATTAAACCCAAATAAACCCTAAAATTGATCAACCATAACAAATACACAACTATCAATACCAAATATTCATCTTAAATCACATAGTAGCAAGTAGAAAACTTGCCTTGATGTAGGAATCCCAGATTTTTCCTTCCTAGAAACACTTTCCAATCTTCAATCTCCAATCTCATCTCTTTTCTGTAAAATTTCTCTTCCTCTCTCTTTCTCTCTAGGTCAAAAAATATACCTATGGGAAATAAATGGAAGGCAAGACTTAATCGTGTCTTAAGTCTACAATTCACAACTTATGTGCTTAATACCACGTTAAAATGACTCGCAACTACACATATAAGCTAAAACCAGTCAAAAGTGCCCAAAACATAAAAATACAACCTGGCACTCATTTTGACTATTCCGCACGTTCCGAAACTAACTACTCCCTCCAAATTATCATTTGGAAATTTTATAACCCGTTTCAAGTTTCGGTCTCGTTTCAAACCATAAATGTCATTTAAATCTTATGACACTACAAAACGCAACATGATAATATTTACTTACACATACAATAAATATGCAACAATTTTGTAAGTACAAACTTTTATCAGCTTCAATTAATATTTACTTCATATTCCAACATTTTATATAATTACTTCACATAGTAGATTAATATAGAATCATGTCTCAAAAGCGAGGGTTGTTACATACTCCCCACCTTATGAGGTAATTTTTGCCCCTAAAATTCAATCGTACCTTGCAAGAAGAGATGCAGATACTTTTCCCGCATATCATCCTCACGTTCCCACATCGATTCCTTGGCATTGTGATGACTCCATTGGACTCGCACCAAGGGCACCACTCGAGACCTCAACCTACGTTCCCCATGCTCTAAGATAGCCACCGGTTGTTCTTCATATGAAATGTCGGGTTGCAAGTCGATATCCTCAAAAGGAATATGCCAAAGGGTACCTTCGCACCTCATATACTTCTTCAAAGAGGAGACATGAAACACACCATGGATTTATTGAAAAGGGTCCGGTAAGGCAAGTTGACACGCCACTGGACCTACCTTGGCAACGATAGGAAAACGTCCGACATAACGCGGCGCAAGCTTTCCTTTCTTCTCGAACCGCTTTATACCTTTCATTGGTGACACCCGCACCAAGACTTGATCTCTAACTTCCAACTCAACATGCCTTCTACCCGCATCGGCATAGCTCTTTTGTCGATATTGGGCTATCCGGATGCGATTTCGGATGAGTTCAATCTTGGAAGAAGTATCCTGGATCATTTCAGGTCCAAGAAACTTATTATCCCCCACCTCCAACCAACAAGTGGGTGATCTACATGGTCTCCCATACAATGCTTCATAGGGCACCATCCCAATAGTAAATTCGTATGAATTGTTATAAGCAAATTCTACCAATGGGAGATATTATTCCCAACAACCTTTATAGTTGAGCATACACATGCGGAGCATATCCTCTAACATTTGGTTGACTCTTTCTGTCTGCCCATCTGTTTGAGGATGATAAGAAGTTCTTAACTTCAGTTCGGTTCCCATAGCCTCTTGGAAACTTTGCCAAAAGTGGGAAACAAAAATCTTATCTCGGTCGGAAACTATATTTAAAGGCACCCCATGGAGTCTAACAACCTCCGCGATGAACAACTGGGCATAGTGAGCAGTATCATAATATGTACGCACGGGTAGGAAGTGTGCCGACTTAGTCAAACGGTCAACAATCACCTAGATAGAATCATGACCACTCTGTGATCTTGGTGAGCCCGTAATAAAGTCCATCGATATACTCTCCCACTTCCATTGTGAAATTTCCAACGGTTGCAACAAACTTGCCGGTCACTGATGATCTATCTTGACCAATTGACAAGTAGTGCATTGGGATACAAACTCAGAAATATCCTGCTTCATGCCTGGCCACCAATACTGATGGCGCATGTCTTGATACATCTTGTCCCCACCAGGATGTACCAAAAATTTTGACCCATGAGATTCTGCCATCACAGCCCTTCTCAAATCCCCTTCATCCAGGATGATGAGTCTTCCGTGAAAACGTAATCCACCCTCTGAAATTATTGAGTGGGATTTCTCTCCCTCGGACAACAATTGGCTTATGTGATCCTGACAACCTTTATCCCTTCCTTGTGTTTCCATAATCCTTGCCACAATGGTAGGTGTAACGGTCATCACTGACATGAACGCCCTAGCAACTGCGTCCTCCTGACTAAGATCATTCCACTTAACTTTCCACACCTTCGCTAACTCTCCTTCGGGTCTTCTACTCAAAGCATCAACTACCACATTCGCCTTGACAGGATGATAGTGGATGTTAAATTGATAGTCTTTCACAAACTCCAACCACCGACGTTGTCGTATATTTAAATCCTTTCATGAAAATAAATACTGCAATGATTTATGGTCCGTGAAAAGACTAAATTTCACCCCAAGGAGATAGTGCCTCCAAATCTTCAAGGCAAAGACAACCACGGAAAATTCCAAGTCATGCAACGGATAATTCCTTTCATGAGGCTTCAACTTGCAAGAAGCATAAGTAATGGACTGTCTCTCTTGTTGAAGTACACCTCCCAAACCTTGTAGAGATGCATCGGTAAAGACTAAATATTCCAATATCGGCTTTGTCAATGCAAGGACTGGAGCAGAAGTCAACCTCTCCTTTAGCTCATTAAAAGAAGACTGACAAGAATTATCCCATACAAATCTCACTCCTTTTCAGGTTAGGCTTATCAAGGGACGAGAAATCTTGGAAAAACCCTTAATAAACCGGCGGTAATAACCCGCCAATCCCAGGAAACTACGAATTTCGGTAGGTGTCATGGGCTGACCCCACTCCTTCACCACAACCACTTTGCTTGGGTCCACCGAAATACCTTGGGCCGTCACAATATGACCCAAAAACTGAAATTCCTGCAACCAAAAGCCACACTTCTCGAACATTGCATATAATTGGTGATCCCTCAATCTTTGCAGGATCAACCTTAAATGAGTAGCATGGTCAGATTCTATCTAAAAATATAGTACAATATCATCAATAAACAGGATGACAAACTGGTCCAGGAAGTCTCGAAACACCATTGTGGTCCATAAACACGGCGGGGGCGTTGGTTAGTCCGAAAGGCATAACCAAAAATTCATAGGACCCATATCTCATAAGGAAAGCAATCTTGGACACATCTTGCTCCCGTATCCGCAACTGGTGGTATCCCGTCCTCAAATCTATTTTAGAGAAGTATGACTCTCCCCTAAGTTGATCAAATAAGTCGTCGATACAAGGCAAAGGGTATTTGTTCTAGATAGTGACTTTATTCAACTCTCTACAGTCAACATATAACCAGAGAGATCCATCCCTCTTCTTCATAAACAACACTGGAGTTCCCCACGGCTATGTGCTACGCCGAATAAACCCTTGCTCTAGAAAGTTCTGAATCTGGTCCCTCAACTCCCTCATTTTAATAGGAGCCATACGATAAGGAGCTCTTGCGACCGGTCTAGTTCCCAGCACTAAATCAATCACAAACTCAATCTACCTACTAGGAGACAACCTCGGTATTTCTTGAAAAATATCTTCAAAATCTCTAAAAACCGGAATAGTATCTAGGGAAACAAATATATCTCGAGAAGTCTCCTCCACACTACAATATAAGTAAGTGATAATACCTCCTTCTAAG
Source organism: Sambucus nigra (assembly GCA_949130495.1). Taxonomy (NCBI): domain Eukaryota; kingdom Viridiplantae; phylum Streptophyta; class Magnoliopsida; order Dipsacales; family Adoxaceae; genus Sambucus; species Sambucus nigra. Next base: position 23,174,867 of record OX422211.1, read on the forward strand.
CGAGGCATAACCACTAAAAACACTTCCTGCCCCGGAATGGAAAACACTATAGTCCTCCCATAGAAATTAACTATCGTGTGATACTTCACTAGCCAATCCATACCCAAAATCACATCATACTCGACCATGTCAAGGACGAGCAAATCAGCCTCAAAGAACAAATTACCAATATTAATTCCTAGTTGTTTACAAATAAAGAAAATTAATGAACCATCACCTATTGAGGACTCAACGCTAGTGAAGGTGCTCTCTGCAAATTTTATTAACTCTGTAGTCTGAGCAAAGCTCCTATAAATGAATGAGTGTTTTACACCCGTATCAAATAGTACCCGACCCATATGCCATTGAATAAGAAACTTACCCTCAATTGCTAGCGGTGCAGGAGGGAACGGAGGAAGTCTAACATCCTGAATATGATAAACCCGTCCATACTGTAGCTGTCCCTGCTGTGGAGGAACAATCGGATTAGGTGCCTGTGGCAAAAACTGAACATATTGCTACTGTGGAGCCCTAGGAGGTTGTCCCCCAATCAACTTAGGACACGACCTCTTATAGTGACCCAGCTCTCCGCACTGAAAACATCGGTTCGTCGTATTCTCTTAGTTCCGCCCTTGATTATTTAAAAATTGTCCAAAACCTCGGCCCTGGTGGCCTCTACCTCCATTTCCTCCTCTACCTGCTTGTTGATGTGGCGGTACACGTTGACCCTGCCTATTATTGTTTCCACCCACAATAAAACCACCAAAACGTTATCGCTTGGACAAATCCCCTTGTTGGGGGTCCCACTCTCTCTGCTTACTTCCCGAAGATTGGGATGAAGGAGATGCTCCTCCTCCACTCCCATTTCCTCCAGGTTTTCCCACTTGCCCCATTATTGTAGCCTTCTTGCTATTTTGCACAAACAATCTATATTCTTGACAATGAAGTAATGTCGCATTCAACACGTCCCCAAAGGTTTGCAAAGACGGATTACCCAGCAAATGTTGTCTTATCCGCCATTGTAAACCTCCCATAAACTTGGAGATTCTCCTCTCTTGTAGAGTCACCTCATCTGGTATAGAACTTTCTAACCGGATGAACTCCTCTTCATATTCTGCAGCTGACCTCTCACCTTGTACCACGTCCTGCAGCTTCCGTCTCATCTCCCTTAAAACTGTGGGAGGGATGTACTTTCAGTCAAACAAAGTCCAGAAATCAGTGATTGTCATGGTGTCCCTCTACTCTGGTGTAGTCATCGACTCCCACCATTGTAACGCAGATCCAACAAGCTTGAAAGTAAAAAGGACTTGCTTCTTCTCCTCATTACATTCCACCATTCGAAGATGGAGGTGCATGTCTTTCTTCCACTGATTAGCTCGAATAACATCAGAACCTCCATCAAATTCAGGGGGATGGCCCTTTATAAAGGACTCTCTAACTCTCTCCCACGGAGAAGGTCCCATAGGAGCTTGCGCATCCGGATCTCGTTGTTGAGCTTGTGGCATTTGTTGTACCATGGCAGTCATCGCTGCGTCGAACGCTTGGGCCACTATATTTGCTACATCTGTAGCACTTATATTCCCCTGTGGCGGAGGAAGAGGACCATTATCCCCTTCTACTACTCTATTCCGTCGAGCGGGTCGGCCTATCTTAGGCGGCATCTGAGATGAAGAAATAATAGAGTCATAAAACTACATATAACAATCTAACTTTGCAGAAGAAGGCATGCATAAGCAACAAAGCAGTCCTAACAATAGGCGCTATATCAAAGAACGCTACGGTAGAACGTGACAAGTACGCATAGATCCTAAAGACTCTAGAACCTGATGCTCTGATATCATCTGTGACAACCCGCTCACCAAAATAAGGGGTGGCCAGCCCGATACTTCAATAATACAGGAATCATGGATGGAATCATATTCAGCATCGTGACAATACAAAGAGTACATGGGATAACCACTCAATAATCCAAAAAACGGGTTGTCAAAAATTTTGTTTTATAATTTTAAAGAAAGCATTTTAAACAACCCCTAATCGAAAAAGAAAGTGGAAACCCAAAAGATCATATATTACAACAACAACAAGTATACAAGATGAGGACCGAATATGCTGTCGGTCCACAAGTACATACAATGTATAACAAGTTCAATAAGTTGCAAATTACATTCATTATACAATTACAAAAGTTTGGGCCACATGCCCGAGTACAAGACCCGATCATAGCTAGAAAACAAAAATATAGGCGACTAATCAAAGTATCCCGTGATATTCGTAAAATGTCACGGCTCCTCAAAAGTCACTGAAATGGGAAAGGTCAGTACGGGCGCCCTTGTGGCAAAGCATCTGAGCGGATACAAGATTCATGCACAACAAGAAATATGAACGGGTTAGGGCCCTGTTTTATGTAATCACCAGATGAATAAATGATATGACAGTTATGAACCGTTAATCATGAATAACGAGAATGAGAATATAACTACACAGTTTTAGAATATGAACTAAGGTAGTTAAGATGATCATAAATTTATTTCAGTTATGCAAGAAGATATACATGAATATCATTAATATAAATCATACATGAATATCATTAGTAGAAATCCTTCCACATTTTACATATCACATTTCATCATTTTCGTTCCTTACTAGGAACCGTAATCATAGTCATATGCTCGGTGTGGCATTTATTTCAATTTTATGCCCTTTATGGTATTTCATTACGCTCTTTGTGGCATTTATAATCCATCAAGTCCCACTTGATTAAGAATAGTTATAACCATATATATATATATATAACGATTCTAAGACCGCTCGTCCAGGTTTCCCCACTGTGCGTGCCCCTAAATGACCATCATCTTCGAGGGCCTATAAATTACGACCACCTGGGCCCCTATAACGCAAGACATCGGGAAGCGGCCATATGCATGCGGGGTAGTCATAACCATACCCGGAATTACCTACCCATCGCAGAAAAATATACAACAAGCACTCATATGGCCTAGGACTATATCCACCCTGCATTCACTAGCCAGGGGGCTTCACCTTACGCGCGAACTTCCCTTATGATGGCATTTAAAGAGGGTGTGCTTAAACCATTTTATTAATTTCCATATCATGATTAAGTAAATTATCATTTACTCTATTCATTTTTCAATTTTATTTCCATTTTATCAAATGCATTAGTTAACCGAAGCTATACGTAGTTTGCATCATCATAATAACCTCAATGAATAAGTAATCTCCAAATTTATTCTTCAAACCTTATTTAAGGTTTTATACTAAACCACAAATATTATCATATCTCAAATTAGCCTCTAAGTCTCCAATTACAACCTTACAATCTCCTAGACACCTACTAATTAAGTAAAGAAAAGAAATGCACGAACATCTTATCTACATACCTCTGGAATAACCCCCATATAACCCAATTCTAACATAGGGTAGTCAAATCAATCAACTAGAACTCTAGGACTCTAAGTTTACTTCATACAAGAAGGTTCCTAGGCCCTAATACTAAAGAAGAGGAATTAAAATTGACTTAAAAGTTAACTCAAAAATAGCATAAAACCGAATCGATTCGCCCAAAAAGAAAATCTGTTCGGACAACGGAACTTGGGTTTCTGTAAATTGCCGAATCGTTTCGTCTTGACCGAATCGATTCGGTCCAAGCAGACCTGGAAACTGATTCTATGCGAATCGATTCGCCCCTGCGATTTTGCCAAGTTTAGCTATGGAGTATTGGACTCCAAAAATTCCCCCAACACAAATGCTTTCAAATCAAGATCATTTAATACAACCAATGCATCATAAATACATCTAACTACCATCATTTACATCAATGATCATCCAAATCAACCTCAATGGATTTAAAACCCATTAAACCCAAATAAACCCTAACATTGATCAACCATAACAAATACACAACTATCAATACCAGATATTCATCTTAAATCACATAGTAGCAAGTAGAAAACTTGCCTTGATGTAGGAATCTCAGATTTTTCCTTGCTAGCAACACTTTCCAATCTTAAATCTTCAATCTCTTCTCTTTTATCTACAATTTCTCTTCCTCTCTCTTTCTCTCTAGGTCAATAAATATACCTAAGCGAAATAAATGGAAGGCAAGACTTAATCATGGCCTAAGTCTACAATTCCCAACTTAAGTGGTTAATACCACATTAAAATGACTCACAACTACACATATAAGCTAAAACCAGTCAAAAGTGCCCAAAACATAAAAATACAATATGGCACTCATTTTGACTATCTCGCACGTTCCGAAACTAACTACGCCCTCCAAATTATCATTTGGAAATTTTATAACCCATTTCAAGTTTCGGTCTCGTTTCAAACCATAAATGTCAGTTAAATATTATGACACTACAAAACGCAACACAATAATATTTACTTACACATATAGTAAATATGCAACAATTTTGTAAGTACTAACTTTTATCACATTAAATTAATATTTACTTCATATTCCAACTTTTTATATAAGTACTTCACATAGTAGATTAATATAAAATCAAGTCTCAAAAGCGAGGGTTGTTACAAAGAACAAACACATAATTAATTATGAATTTTAATTACTTGCAAAATATTTTCAAAAGGATTTGGGCTCTGACGTGTATCTAATTTATTTTCAAAACCTTTTGGTGTCTAGCCACATGGACACCAAGTGTGATTATCACTCCAGGCAATTGTAGCTGTGATAATTGTGGGATGCTGCAGGATTTTATGAAATCTCTTTTATTCACACATTGTAGACATGACTCTTTTCATATTCGGGCATGTTTCCCATGTCAGTCAGATTTTATTTTATTTTATTATTGGGATTTATTATATGAATGTTATACCGATGGTTTATTTGATTAAATTTGCATGTAATGGATTTCTTTTTTAGACTTAATAATGTAACACCCCGTAATTTTGAGGATTTAAAATTTAATTATTTTTGGGAGAAATAAAATATTTGAATTGGAAAAACTTAAATTTATGTTTTGGAGAATTTAATTGAGTGGGAAGAATTATTTATATTTGGTGACTTTAAGTTTAATTGTTTGAAATTTCGTGTGTCACATTTTGAGGTAAAAAATGGAGAATGTTATAAAGTATTTCGGATGATAATTCAAAGTGCGCGGTTGATTCCGGATGGGTCTAGATAGTCAGAAAAGAGTACCCGAGGGTAGTAATCGGGTCTCGAGGCATTTTTGGGCATAGCCCGGCCCACATGGGGTGATTCAGACCATTTTAATTAGGCCCATGTGACCAAAAACGGATTTGGGAATTTAAACCTAATTAAGGGAGTATTAAACGGCAGTTAACAATTCTAAACCTCGGGTTTGAGAGAGGCACAGAGGAAACAAATCAAGAAGAAAATTGGGGATCTTTTTGGAGACAAATTAAGGGACAAATTGGGTGTTCTTCATCAACACCTTTTCTACACAAACGGACCAGACTCTACTAACAGTTCTAGGCAACTGGTTAACTATTGTGATTCTTAAATTGATGATAATAAATTCATATTATGGGAGGTGTAAACCAAAAATCGTTTTGCGGCGGGATTTCATGTAAAATTGGGTTTTTGGTAATTGTCATACTATGGGATTAAGGGTGGAATTTATTATATTCATGATTATGGAATGTTTGGGTATGAATCGTATGCTAAAATGAGTAAGAATCGATGGAAAATTTTTGTTACTAGGAATGAAAATCATATTGGAGATTCGAAAATCGGATAAAATCGAAATCGGGAAAACGTTGGAATTAATGGAAATTAGGTGTTGGATTAAGGTTTCTAGGACGATTAGAAACTGTTTTCATGTGAAAATATCGTTGATTATAACCAGATGATGTTAAGAGAGGAACTAAAAGCTTGGTTGGGTTAACAATGGATGAAACAACAACTCGGAGAAGAAGGGTACCTGTTCGATCGATTGATAGATGGAGGGGATCGATCGATCGATGGTCCCAAAATTCTGACAGGTCTACCAGTTTTATATATAAAGGGAAATTAATTTAAGATCTTTTCCCTACTTCTTATTTAGTGATAAATGCATATGTAGCACATATCCCTTAGCAATTATAAGGGGATATAATTCGGTTTACGAGGGTGATAATTGTATGTCACGAGATGAATAAATTTTGGGAAATAATTCGCAAGTATTGATTTTGGACCGAGGGAAAATATTCGGGTATCGTAGTTGAGTGGCACTACATTATTAAAGGAATTGAGGTGTAATTAATTAGTTATGGGGAGAAATATAGAATCGGGTATTAACGGTGGTACGAGCCAAGTGAGGGAGTCCGGGTATATTGGTTGAGCGACACCAAGTATTAAATTAATTGATGTGTTTAAAAATTAAATTAGATTCTGCCTACAAACTCGGGAAAGTAATAAATTTATTAATGAGAAATTAATTAATTTAGAGTCGATCCATAGACTCGAGACTATACAGGCTAGCGTTACGGGTTTTAGTACACGGTAAAACCAAGATTTATATTATATATATATGGTGTGGTAATAGTTCATATATATGTGTGTACCTCGTGTGTGCTATTAAATACCAGGGACTAGATATTTATTTAATTTATATACTCTAGTGCTATAAAGGGAGGTTGCACGATGTGGGTGAATCCCCTAGCTTGATGAGTAGGGTGAGTGTATCCCCATGTCATTACGCACGGTATATGGGTTAGGCGTTTATCTCACTTTCATGGAAGTAATATGATCACCTCCACTACGTTATATTTTTGGCCATGTTGGCGAGCGATTCCAACTTAGGTAACTAGGTTATTTGAGCACACCTAGTGAGATAGAACTTTAGAGGGAATCATCCGGTGAGGGTATACTCAGAGGGATGGATATACATTTGATATATGTGTGGATGTTTTTAGTAAAAGTACATATCTAATGGTGTTAAATATTATATGCGGGTCATAATACATTTTGTGATGTATTTTTCTTATATAACTTGTGTCACAATTATATGATATTATTTAAAAGGAATTAATTAAGTTAATCGTTTAGATAAATAATGACCCATGAATAATAATACTCAGTTTAGAGTAGAAAGGCAAGTAAGGATTACAAGGACTAGTTGGACGGGGTAGTACAACTAGGTGGGGGTTAAGGTAATCGTTAGGTGTGCACATTAGTGGAAGGGTGAGTATGTCCTCATAAGAGTGTGACACTAAATTAAATATGGAGAGCATTCATATATTTTTAATTACTGCAGTCAATTCACTTGCTAAATATTTTCAAAATGTTTTGGGTTCTAACCCGTGTTATAAAATTATTTTCAAAAACTTTTTAGGTGTCCAGACACAGGGACGCCAGACTTGATATTTTATTCTAGGGACACGGAGCTACGACATATGTCGATGCTAGCAGGAGCTTGGATTACACACCCCATTCATTCTTTCCTAGAGTAAAAATCATTCATCAGTTTCAGTTTTACTTAGGGCTTGTCGTTCAGACTTTTCAGTACAGTTTTCAGAATTTATTTGTTCAGGTGTTGAATATTTGTAGTGGACTGTTTACTTTGGTGAACGATGGTTTATTCGACATGTAGTTTAATTAATTGTCCAGTTGATTTAATTCAGTTGTGTGAATGGTTCATATTTAAATTTCTGCATGATTGGTTGTATAATTAAAACATAAAATTTGGCAACAACTTTTTGGAATACTAGGTGGTTAGTCAGTTTTAAAAAGGTTTTCGACAGTGATGATAAGAATGAACCAATTGGGATTCCTATTTTAATTTGTTATAGGACTGATCACCCGATATTTTATTAGGCGGGGTGTCACAAATGGTATCAGAGCATCCATTTCTAGTGTCCTCAGGATCTGTGTGGCTTTTCACGTTTTATCTTAGCGTTTTATTGATGTAGAACACTATCATAGGATTGTTGTATTCTCATATGTATGCGCATTTACTATCTTCTGCCAATTACTTTATATTTGGGGGTGAACTCATATGATTCGATTCTCATTTCAGATGCCACCCAGGAGAGATAGAGAAACTAGGGCAACAAGGGGAGATGAGACTAGAGAGGCTCATCAGGAGGCAGAGTTACCGCAACAACTGCCAGAGATGATTTCGGTAGCACAGGCAACTGAATTAGTGGTGCAGGAAGATGAAGCAATAATGATCGCAATGGCAAGGTACTTTCCACGAGATCATCCACATGCATTACTAGTAACAGATGTTCAGTCCCACCCGGGGCCGTCAGGGTGGCAGCAAGTACTAGAGATTTTTCAAAAAGGGCATTCGCCAGAGTGTCGAGGGGTTTCAGATGTGGTGCTAGAGTTTCAGTGGAAGAGAGATATCCAGTGTCACCTACACATGGTAAATTGCAATGAGGTGCAAAGGAAAATGCTAGCCACTTTTAGGTTAGTGGGAGCAGCGATACAGTGGTAAGAGTCGATAACCACAGTTGAGGAAAGGGATACATTAGCTATTGCAGAGTTTCAGGTGTGGTTCGATCGCAAGTATTTTTCGCCAGCAGTGGAGACTAAAATGAGGAGAAAATTTAGAGAGGTGACTCAGGGGGACCGTTCAGTGGCCGATTACAAGGAAAAATTCACTCGTTTGGCAAATTTTATACCATATGAGGTAAGCGATGAAGAAAGAAAGTAAGGTTCGTGGATGGGTTAATCTGGAGGATCAGACAACATTTGATTGGTAATCCCACATTAGTAGCTTATATAGATGTCGCTAATGCAACACTCCTGCACTGCTAGGAATATCGCTTCCACGTGAAAGAAAGTAGGAGGGGAGTGGAAACCATCCAGTCGGATAAAGCAGGAGGGAATAGTACCAGTGGGGTATCCTAGAAGAAGACATGGGGACATCAGGGGTAGGATTTCTAGCAGGGGAATCAGGCCAAGAGATTTAGATCTGGGGGCTATCGACAAGATGGCCAGGACTTTCGACAAGGCCAGCAAGGAAGGGGTCAGTGACAGGGTGAATTTATTAGGAGGTGTTTCATTTATGGGGAAGCGGGACACGTGAAAATATATTGTCTTATGCGAGGTAGGGGTGAAATACAGGGTGAGGTTTTGGATGTACATCCACTACAACAAGTCATGGGTGCATTCAGGCAGGGGGAGCTTCTCAGGAACCCGAGGATCATCCATTGCTGCTAGAATATGGAGGTAATTATCTTTTTATCCTATGTGCATGGGATATGTTTTGAGTAACAGTAAGGGTGTCTATATATGAATTATTTTCACTAGAGTTCACGAGCAAGTCGAATTTAGGGGGTGCGCTGGCTATAGTAGCCAAATTACATATAGATATTTATGTGGAATAATGGATTCCTTTGGTGTTAACCACAAGAGAGTGGGGGTGTACACATAGAGAAGGTTTGAATTATGTGAGGGGTTAATACTTACGAGAATTATGAGAATAGGGTATATGATTTTTCAAATATCGGTTGGATATGATTTGAACTATTGTGAATAGTGAGGGTAAGTTTTGGTGTTCGCGACACTAGGGTATGAATGATTTTTACTAGGTATCACCTCAAAGGGTGTCTAGGCTATATATATGTGTGTATATATGTTGTATTGTGTGATGTGATAGACACATAGTGAGGTATTGTGTAATCATATTTAATCCGGGTAAGTAGGGGTATCTACTGAAGTGAATTTGGGCGGTTCGATTTATTTTTGAGCAGGGAGAGATAGCTCGGGACTTATTTTTTGCAAGAACTAGTGATAGTAAGGGCGCGGTATTTTATGTTGTCTTTTGTAACATAAGAGTAGACTTGTATGCCTTTGTGTTAATAGACAAGTATTTGGGGGTATGTACTATGGACTGAGGGTCTAACAGATCTCAACGACCGAGAATGTTAGGTAGTAGTGTATTGGGGGGGTTCCTTATTTGGATTTCGCTTGCGAGACATCCTACGCACGAAACTTAGCGCAACGTTGCAAGTTGGGAGATGTTTGGTCATTAGCATATGGGTTGGGTACCCCGATTATTATTCATATATGTGATATGACTACGGGTTGGAAGTTATATTACGGGTAAGGGATAGCATAGTTGGGTAACTTTCATGCTGTTAAGCACGGGGAAAGGGGATATGGGCATGTCACAACCCGCCTAAAATAATAACGGGTGGCCAGCCCTATACTATATTAAATCATGAGTTTCAGATGGTCCAGTCTCAACATCAACTGCCGGTACTATATAATATAGGACTAACTACCCTATATCATATAAGCGAGAAGTTAAAAATTAAATAAAATAAGCAACATACAACCAACTAACACTATAACACCACCAAGAAGAAAAGAAAGATGCATGAAAGAACTAAGATAAATGAAATGCTAGAAATAAAATGAACTAAATAAAAACAACCGAATGTACTACCAAAAAGTAGACCAGAATAAGTTGTCGGGTCACAGCCAATACAATAACTGAAATGAAATAAATATAAACATGTATATAAATATCCATTGGGTACAAACTCGATATACAACATGAATCCTACCTAGAATTTTAAAGAAGTAGGAAGCGGCTACATGAAACATCCCGCAACAGTCCGCACCTGTCACGGCTCCCAAGACTCTGGATAGAAAGTCATCCGGCATCCATGCGGTAGGATACCTGTGGTAATATATATATATATACAAGAAGGAGAGAAAAGTAAATGGGTCAGAGCCCCGAATGTGAATAATATTTACCAAGTGTGTTAACCATGCATAATAAATACCAGTGCACTTTATTTCATAATTAAAGTGAGACCGCACTCTCGTGGTACCCCAACTCACCTCTCATCTAAAGGCGCGCACCTAATAGCATCCTCAAGTTTTAGTTAAATTACCCCCATTGTTATTAGGACAACCTAACTTATCATAGGCCTAGCCTATACCCACGAGAGCTACTTTCCCGTCATAATCTAAGGATCGACCCTTTTTCTAATCCTAATAGATTATGATTACAAATAATTATGCCATAATAAGCTTAATGGATTCCGATTTATAATTTCATGAATTATAATTCTTAAAACATTACCCCTATATATATATATATATAGTCTAAAATATTAAAATTAATTTCTAAATATCATGCACATGGAATACTGGCAAAACTTCTCTCTAATATCAAAACTGTACTACGTTTCGTGCGTGGGGAGTCTCGTAAAGCGAAATCCAAAAAAGGAACCGCCCCATTACACTACTCCTGACAAGGTCAAGACCAGAGATCCGATATGCCATATATGATTACTTCTCTCAAATCTCAACATTGCACTACGTTTCGTGCGTGAGGTGTCTCGCAAAGCGAAATCCAAACAAGGAACCACCTCGTTACACTACTCCTGGGCAATGTCGATCCTAGAGATCCATAATTCTTAACATACAATTTAATACTACCATTAATACTAAAACTTTAAACTACAAAACAAAAACGACTAAAAACCTCCAATAATATCCGTGGGATGATGTAACCGAAATTATTCCTTAAATGCGATACATCAACCCCCAAATAATCTGGTACACCATAATCGTCCAAGATGTACCCCATAGAAATACCATATCCTTTCATCTAGGATATATAAATATATATATATAGGTATTTTATTCTCACCATATATATATACATACCATCATCCATACCCATGACCAAGTGTACATACCATATATGATGTACAATGGCCATGCACATATAATACCCGGCTATATATAGCGCCGATAAAACTGCATCAATGCTATCATCTTCCCAGAGTCTGGCTCACGTAACAACTGGGGACCACTTGGTGGGGATCAACGACACCCACCTCGTGAGAACTCACACACACGACGTCCCGAGAAGCGGTCATAGATCCAACCGGTAATGAGACGAAACATACCCACCACGTCTCACCCCCAAATATATATCTATCGTATAATAACACAAGGGACGACTATGACCTGGGGAATATCATCACCCTGTTCTATATGCCATGATGCTCACCCTCTGGGCGGAACTTCCCAATGATAGCATGAGCGGGTTATGCTTAACCACATAAGTATATATATCGCTCACATGCGCAATATACATACATCCATATGATCCCATCATATGATCCAATATAGTAAACCATCATATACGGTTTAAATATCCATTACATGTATGTCCACAACATAAATATATCCATATATTCATTTTCATACATAGATATATGTACATATATTCAGACATCGCTACATCATTATATATACAAACTAATTCTCGTTCATATGTATAAGATATATAAACTCGGCTATAAGTATACATACTCCTCAATATACAAGCCGTCACCACAATTTCCATTAAATTTACCTCGATATGTGAATATAATCACTCACTCGAAACATATTCAATCATTTTTACTATGATGAATAGTCTCCCAAAACCATATGTATATATCTATACATATACATATTCAACCTTAGGGTTATCACCCAAGAGTTTGTGTAGGAATCCATCACTACACGTTTCATCCAAATCCAAAAGTACCTAATTACCTTTAGTACTATTTAACCATAGGCATACACATGACTTAATAGTCTAAAACCTCAAATTATTTCAATCCTTGTTTCAAGTATTGGAATCTCAATGGTCATTTCCCCATTATTACGTGTAAACTATCCTAACTAGAATTTATACTACTGCTAATTCTAGTCGATAATACGATCCCAAGCGTTCCCAATGTCACCTATGGTTCAAATAAATCTCGGGAACCCTTACTCCTATAGAGTTATCAATTGTCCCTTAGTCTAAACATTTCTAAGGATATGAGACCCCACACTCTTAAAGAGTATGTAACCATTTTCTTCCATTTGACCCCGAATTGTATCTTAACAATATCTTATCCTCACTAGGATTTGACATAAATGTCGGCCTAGAAATTTCACAACATACATGGATATTTCTTATCCAATTATTCCAAGAAGTTCCCACTATTAGGTACTAAGTGAGAGACCCCCTATAAGTCACCAAAAGATATCTCTTACTTTATAAGAGAGAACCCCAAATCAACAAACCCAACCAAAAAGGGATAGAAGTCATCTTAGGAAACCCATAAAACAGCCCATTAAGGAAGCCCCTAAGAATAAACTCCAAAAGAAAAGGGGGAGAAGAAATCCAAGTTTTGGGCTAAAAACAGGGGATCGGTCGATCGGTCCCAGACCCCCGGTCGACCGCGAGTCAAAAATTTGCCTACGAAGAAATGCAGTAGGCTTTTCCCTCAAGGCGCGGTCGACCGGCCATACTAGATATGCTGGCCGAGTTCCCCTTCTCATCAAACCCACGAAATTAATACCCTAAAACTTGCATTCTAATCCCCAAACTTTCATCAAATCATAATTTTATGCCCATTAATCAACCCAAAGTTGATCCCAACCACTTCTAATCCATTAAATCCATATTTAAACATTGATTTCAAGATTAAACCTAAAATCTAGGTTTTGATGTTAATACCCAAAAATCCATTTCTTTACCCCACAAATTATGAAATGAAATACACAAATAGCTATTTAGCAAGATTAAACACTTGCCTCAGATTTGTAGAGGTTAGATCGTCCTCGATGTCGCGGTTTGGGCCGGAATCTCCAAGCTTTCTTCCTATCTCTCTTCTTTTCTTCTTCTTTCTCTCTTCTTTTTCCCTCTAGGGCTTTTTCTCTCCTTCTCAAAATGAGAAAGGCTTGATCCGTAAGCCTTAAATCCCTTAAAAGAATAAACCCAATTTTAAATGTTAATACACACTTTAAATGACTCGTTTACTCCAATTCGAGTCAAAATAACATAAAAACATTCCGGAGCCGAAATAAAACCCAATGACAGTCATTTTGACTATCTCGACCCTTCCGGGATCGATGGTACCCTCAAAATCATCATCCGGAATACTTTAAAATATTCTCTATTTTTGGGCCTCAATTCCCAAATTTTGAAATTCTCCAATTTTATTAAATTTTATTTTCCCAAAATTTAATTTCTCAGTGTGCAAAATCGAGGGTTATTACAGGGCACCCTGGTTAATTAGGGTAACTTTCGTGCAGTAAAGTACGGGTAAGGGTGTATGGGCTCCCTTGTTAATTAAAATGCTTATTTACGTAACTCATAGTTAGAAAAGCGAGAGCTAGATAAAGCGAGCTTAGAGGCACATAAATAGGGAGTGATATTCGAGACTTGGAGTACTATGCTTATCTTAATTTTGAGGACGAAATTCCTTTATAAGGGGGGAAGTACGTAACACCCCGTAATTTTGAGGATTTAAAATTTAATTATTTTTGGGAGAAATAAAATATTTGAAGTGGAGAAACTTAAATTTATGATTTGGAGAATTTACTTGAGTGGGAAGAATTATATATATTTGGCGACTTTAAGTTTAATTGTTCGAAATTTCGTGTCACATTTTGAGGTCAAAATTGAAGAATTTTAAAAAGTATTTCGGATGATATTTTTGAGTATGCAGTTGAGTCCGGATGGGTCGAGATAGTCAGAAAAGAGTACTCGGGTGTAGTAATCGGGTCTCGGGGCATTTTCGGGCATAGTCGGGCCCACACGGGGTGATTCAGACCATTTTAATTAGGCTCATGTGGCCAAAAACGGGATTTGGGAATTTAAACCTAATTAAGGGAGTGTTAAATGGCAGTTAACAATTCTAAACCTAGGGATTGAGAGAGGCACAGAGGAAACAAATCAAGAAGAAAATTGGGGATCTTTTTGGAGACAAATTGAGGGACAAATTGGGTGTTCTTCATCAACACCTTTTCTACACCAACGGATCAGACTGTACGAACAATTCCAGGCATGTGGTTAACTATTGTGATTCTTAAATTGATAATAACCAATTCATATTATGGTAGGTGTAAACCAAAATTCGTTTTGGGGTGGGTATTCATGTAAAATTGGGTTTTCGGTAATTGTTATACTTTAATGTGATTGAGGGTGGAATTTATTATATTTATGATTCTGGAATGTAGAGGTATGAAATGTATGTTAAAATCAGTTAGAATCGATGGTAAATTTCTTTTAATAGGAATGAAAATCGTATTGGAGATTCAAAACCCGGATAAAACCCAAATTAGGAAGACGTTTGAATTGATGGAAATTAGTTGTTGGATTAAGGTTTCTAGGACGATTAGAACCTGTTTTCATGTGAAAATATCGTTGACTATAACTAGAGGATGTTAAGAGAGGAACTAAAAGTTTGGTTGGGTTAACAATGGCTGAAACAGCAAGTCGAAGAAGAAGGTTACCTGTTCGATCGATCAATCGATGGTCCCAGAATTCTGGCAGGTCCGCCAGTTTTATATATAAAGGGAAATTAATTTAAGATTTTCCCCCTACTTCTTTTTTAGTGATAAATGCATATGTAGCACATATTCCTTAGAAATTATAAGGGGATATAATTGGGTTTAAGAGGGTGATAATTGTATGTCACGAGATGAATAAATTTGGAAAATAATTTGTAAGTATTGATTTTGGACCGAGGGAAAATATTTGGGTATTGTAGTTGAGTGGCACTACATTATTAAAGGAATTGAGGTGTAATTAATTAGTTATGGGGCGAAATATAAAATTGGTTATTAACGGTGGTACGAGCCAAGTGAGCGAGTTCAGGTATATTGGTTGAGCGACACCAAGTATTAATTTAATTGATGTATTAATTAATTAAATTAGAGTCGGCCTACAGACTCGAGAAAGTAATAATTTATTAATGGGAAATTAATTAATTTAGAATCAGACCATAGACTCGAGAATATACAGGCTAGTGTTATGGGTTTTAGTACAGGGTAAATCCGAGATTTATATTACATATATACACTAGTGGATACCAGTGCCTGAAGGCACGATGAAAATTTTCGAAGTACATAATCGTAAAACGGTGAAAATTTTGAAACTACATAATCAAAAAACGGATTAATCCATCATGAATCTCATAATAATGCAACTATTGTATAACACAAATATTTGTAAACGAATTAAAAAAATTGGGAAACGTTTCTTTGTTTATATGCGATCCACCTTGTTGAAGAAATAAAAAATATCAATAACAATCCTAATTGGCATAAAAAAATATACACAAAAATATCAAACTTTTTAATCATAACTGGCATAAATCAGTGCAAGTGGCATTTTCATGCTTGAAATTTTTATTTTTACTTTTAATCATTAACCAAGATGAATTACTCTAACTTTAAATATTCTTTTGTGCATATGATGGTTAAATTTCATTACAACACCACAAATGGATACAAAATAATGTAACACCTGGAAAATACACACTCAATTACATTAGTTGCACATTACTGCGCCAAGATATCAGATATTGACTTTTTTACCGTTTGAAACAGCTCTTCCCTGTCAGGTTTGAATAAGAGATACGGATAGATGAACCGTGAAGAAAACACTATACCAACGAACTCAAGTGCACTTGCAATAAGAGGAAGCTTGTCAATGGCTGTAATAAGATTTGCAGATGCCCAAAGAGCCACAATGTAGGCGCCCAAAGAGACACAATGCTCCTAGAAGTGGGTTTTCACTACGCTGTAATGATCCTCTTACCAAAAGAGTCCCTGGGATTTGTTGAAAGACTGAAATGTAGAATTTCAAGTCATTTGAAGGAGAGTTCAAATAATTTGAACCATTGGATGTGTCCACCTCATATTGGCAAGCTTCTCGTTCTGCCTCATTCCTCAAGATTTCATCACAGTGACACTCTCTTCAACAACTGATGTGTACCACCGAAAAAATTCCTTCAATTGAACACTATCTTCAATAATGCGACTTATAAAAGTTCGTTCCCCACCGGGACATACCATCGTTGCTAGTGTCCCACCACACGAAGTATTTGGATTCAATACTGAGTCTTCCATTATCTCAAAAAATGGAGGATTACATATACAAAAGTCAAACTTCTCATCATCTTTTACAGAACCAAGAAGCATCAGCAGTCCTTGGTAACATAGTTTCAAACATGTATTTGATTCAAATGAAGATGAAGTCATAGGGATCCAAATGGAGAAAGCAACTTCAAAGAATTTATGTCCTCGGGTGAATGGAAATGTTGCTGCAGCAGGCTGCAGTACCAGAAGTAGCTCCAGTTCCAGTGTTGTTGTTATTAGAGTGAAATGAGAATGTTAATAAGAAGTAATACACACGAAGGTAGTATTTATTCTTTGGTACAAATATGAATAATATGGAAATAAGAAGAAATTTTTACAGTTAAGACCTATGTATTTCTTATTTCAACATATAAAAGCAAGATGATAATGTTATGAATCTAAAGTTGCATACAACTGCTTGAATCACTCCTCTATGTACACAAACTTTTGAAAAAAAATTGAGAATTAGTAATCACTCCAGCACAAAAGGATCATATGTACTGATAAAAAGAGAGAAGTGACAGACATAATTAGAATAAAAAAATCTACATTGCAAAAAATTATGCTAACAAATCATAAATAGGCAATAACATAACTTTTAATAGTATTTGATCCTAAAATCATTTCAATGGAATTATATCAACTAAAAAACATGAAACATAACATAAATTTTGAATGTTGTAAATGCATAACTATTAGTTATGAAGAGTGAAGGCCTAGATGACAATCCACGACATGAAAAAGACAATGTATAAATCTAGTTTGACATTCATGGGCATATTACCTAAACCATCAAAACCTCTGGCACTTTCAGTTATCAGTGCTAGTGGGAAAGACACATAAATTTGTTTTCCAATCAACAACTATTTTTCATAATTCAAATATGAGAATTCCATGTTGGTTCTATGCCCTCCTCATTGCTGATTGAGAAGTAATTATGATTCTCATCCTTAATCTACTGAATTAATTAGTGCAGAATAGAGAATATGACAAATAGATTTGAACACCCTTGTAATATAACACCTTAATTAGAAACACCCTAAATTTGCTTCTACAACTGAATATTCATACATAGAGATTACAGACTGTTAAAGGGGAATTATAATAACCCCAGGTATCGAAGTGAAAGAAGCATACTAAAGTTTTAATGGAAATATGTTGGAAATTAAAAGAGAAAATGAAATGAAATGAAAAGTACCAACTGTGTAAACTTCCATCCTAAATCTTTAATGAAGTCCTATAATACGTGATTTGGTCACCAAACAGTGAGCGAGAAAAAGAAATGAAAATTGAAACATGGAACAAAATTGATGAAATACAGAGAGGTACACCTGAGAGGGTGAGGGGTAGGCGAAAGACTATCTGCTACTAAAATAACAAAAAAATAGTAAATATTAGGTAGATAAAAGGGGGTTAATGGTTTCAAAACACAAAAAAAATGAAAATATAGAAATAAGCCCAATGTTTATAGCCAACGTGTTGAACCGGGGAAAATCTGAAACACATAACCCCAAGAAAATTCTTCAAATCTAGAAAGGAAAAAAATCCTAATACAAAAGCAAATCTAGATCAAATATGTATAAAAGAAGTTTAAATTTGTAATATCCACAGTAGGCACATATGCAGATGCAACATTCAACATCCTCTAGAGGAAGATCATGTTCAATGGGTGTATTAGTGTCACTCTCTCTCATTATTCCTCCAAAAGATTCTCGAATCCCCTATTTTGTTTCTCAAAATCACCGAGTCTTTGAATATTTTACTTGGGCAGTTGATCCTTCCTGATCTGCCACTGCATACAAAATGTAGATAATACATGGCAGATAACAGCAAACAACAGTTGATCCTTCCTGATCTGCCATTGCATATAAAATGGAGATAATACATGGCAGACACCAGCAAACAACAATACCAATGACACGTGGCATAACAACGCAGATGACGACAAAAAACAAATCGAATGCCAAGAATGTAATACAAAGCCTGTAAAGTTGAGGTGAATCATGTGTCAAAAGTTGGCCACCACTAGACGCCCTATAGATTCCAGATTGGAGATTCCCAATAGACACCCAATAAATTCCCAATAGATTGCAGATTCCAAATTACAGATGCCCAAGAATGTATTTGCAGATTCCAAATACTTAGCAACACGGGGGTGATTGGAATTTTGATGGTTGGCCAAAACATAATCCCCAGCAGAGTCTCTCTCATCACTCTCTGAATTGGACTTGGAATAGTGATCATTATCAGATGAATTGATCCGGTGGTGACACCTTTGATTATACTCAACAAAAGCCCAACAAATTTCATTAAATATATATATATATATATATATATATAAATATAAATATATATATATATATATATATATATATATATATATATAATATAAAAAAATAAAAAACCGAAAACCGAAAAGCAAAAAGAAAACTCTCACTTGAAAATGACACAAACTTATTTAACATCATAACAGGTATGAGCATACATGTATGAGCATTATAAAAAAAATGATACTTGTTTAACATTATTACAAAAATGATCATATAAAAATATTTATTGGAATTTTTCATTAAGTTTCCTTAATTATAATGCTACAAACTTGCGAAGACTTCGTTACGTGTTTACAACATTTCACAACTCTACATACTTTTGCACCTTTTAAATTCATTTGGAAATACAGTATTTACCCGAAAGTGCAGATTTCTGTGTGCTTTCCCATGAGAGGGTAAACATACAGTTATTTGATGCCAAAAAAGACAACCTAAGTACCTCTTTTAGTATCTTGGTGTGTATTGTGCAAAAAAGTTCTTAAGAAATTCCTTGTATTATTAGAACTATTTCAAAGAAAATCCAAGGATATGTATGCAATTAAAAGGATAACATATGGTCTAAACAATATAGAGAAGCTTATGGAAATGCATAGTAATGTGTCTTTTTGAATCAATAGAAATGAAAGATAGAATATTTCAAGACAAAGAATACAAAATTTATATATTGTATTCCGAAAAAAAACAAATGGAACATAAATAAAGGGTTGTAAACCTCACATTACCAACACAGATCGAACGTGCATCTGCAAATAAACCACAAAAAATATTGGAATTCAGCTTGAGAGACAACATAGATCAAACTTTTTAGCTTGAGAGAGCGTTGCTGGATGAATCTTCTATCATGCCCATTTACAAACAGAATTCAATAAATATTGGAATTCAAAATTGAAATCCCACTAACAGCATAAAATATTTCAAATAAAGTAAACCAAGTGACATCATTTTTACAGGATAAAATAACTATCAGTTCATTCTCTTTTTTTATCCACCAGCTGGAAAAAAATTCATCACATACAAAAAACCCTTAGAAGTTAGTTTAAAACACATTAATTAACACACTTGCAACACGCTTCTAGACTCAATCATTCCTCACATTACACCATATACCTATTACGTTTCCCACACCTCATCATATGCAAATCTTCCAATAAATCTATTTTTCAAACAACTTCATCTTAGAAATGTTGTCACAAATACATGTTTCCATACAAAAGTAGTCATATCTCATAAATACTAAGATGAACCACCATTAAACCAACCTTCACATATTGACAATAAAACGGTAGTAAAGTAGATAATCAATTACCTTCAAATCAAACAATTATCAATCAAATGACTAAAGAAAAAAAACAAAATTTCTATCAATAAAACAATTTAAGCATTACAGACCTTCAAACCTTAGGAAAAAGAGTTTCACACTGCAAACCTTCAGAAAAGAAAGAGGAATGAAGCAAATTAAAATTGTTTAGACACAATGGCATTTCATCAAACCCATAGTATTAATAGTATGTCATTTCTAAATTAATAACACATATTATCTCTAAATTAATACAAATCTAAACCATTAATACGTATATAAAACATCAAAGAGGAACAAACCATTGTTTGCAAGAACAACAAAAATAAACAATCTAAGAAAATAACAAAATTGATAATCAACCCCAAATAAGATTCAAGATCCAACCCTAATTTAAATTTAACAAATTTAAATCCTCAAAACCATGGATTGAACCTGAAAAACATGATTTAAACCGTAAAAAACCTAAAATCTTATGAGAAAAACAAAAAATGAAACCCCTAAATCCATATGCCTGGTGGAAGAAGCTAAGAGAACTAAAACCCGTATGAAAAATCACAAAACTCTAGACTCAAAACCTTATAGTTTTGAAGTGAAAATGTGTTAAAAACAATACCCAAACCAAAATCTACCAAATCCATAGCAAAAAAAGTAAAAACACTACCCAAAAATTTAAGAGAAAATTTTTATGAAACCACCCCTAAAA
The DNA here is from genome assembly GCA_949130495.1 of Sambucus nigra. Taxonomy (NCBI): domain Eukaryota; kingdom Viridiplantae; phylum Streptophyta; class Magnoliopsida; order Dipsacales; family Adoxaceae; genus Sambucus; species Sambucus nigra. The sequence continues at coordinate 23,196,043 of OX422211.1, forward strand.
TCTTATGAAACCCCTAAACTCCATACACCCAAAAACCTAAAACCTAAAAGCTTATGAGAAAAAAAATAAAACCCCTAAATCAAGAAGAAATCCCTTTAAATTCGTGTGAGATATATAGAGAGGTTTACCTGGAAGAAATCTAAGAGAGAGAGAAGTCAAATGCCGTAGGAGAGAGTAAGAGAAATGAGAAAAGTGGGCTGTTGTGTGAGAGCACATGAGGAGAGAGAGGCATATTGGGTTGGCGAGTTTACCACATGTTTGGGCGGCATATTAAAAAAGCAAGAGCTAATTAGGGCCCTTCATTTTTTCTCAAAGAATCTCAACCCTTATTGTGCTTTTACATTTTTACCAATTCAAAAACCATTCCATCTTATTATATGGATGGTGTGGTAATAGTGTATATATATGTGTGTGTAGTTCATGTGTGCTATTAAATATCATGGACTAGATATTTATTTAATTATATACTCTAGTACTATCAAGGGAGGTTGCGCGATGTAGGTGAATCCCCTAGCTTGAGGAGTAGGGTGAGTGTATCCCTAGGTCATAGCGCCCGGTATATGGGTGATGGGTTTATCTCACTTTCAGGGAAGGAATATGACCGCCTCCACTACGTTATATTTTGGACCAGGTTGGCGAGCGATTCCAACTTGGGTAACTAGGTTATGTGAGCACACCTAGTGAGATAACACTTTAGGGGGAATCATCCGGTGAGGGTATACTCGGAGGGTTGGATATACATATGATCTATGTGTGGATACTTTTTGTAAAAGTACGTATATAATGGTGTTAAATATTATATGAGGCTCATAATACAGTATGTGATGTATTTGTTTTATAAACTTGTGTCACAGTTATATGATTTTATTTAAAAGGAATTAATTAAGTTAATTAGTGAGTTAAAATATGACCGATGAATAATAATACTCAGTTTAGAATAGAAAGGCAAGGGAGGATTACAAGGACTAGTTGGATGGGGTAGTACAACTAGGTGGGGTTTAAGGTAATCGATAGGTGTGTACATTAGTGGAGGGGTGAGTATGTCCTCAAGAGAGTGCGACACTAACTTAAATATGGAGAGCATTCATATATTTTTAATTACTGCAGTTAATTAACTTGCTAAATATTTTCAAAATGTTTTGGGTTCTAAACCTTGCTATAAAATTATTTTCAAAAACCTTTTTGGTGTCCAGCCACAGGGACGCCAGACTTGATATTCTATTCAAGGGATACGGAGCTACGCCATATGTGGATGCTTGAAGGAGCTTGGATTAGACGCCTGATTCATTCTTTCGTAGAGTAGGAATCATTCTCAGTTTTGGTTTTAGTTAGGGCTTGTTGCTTAGACTTTTCAATACAATTTTCAGAATTTATTTATTCAGGTGTTGAATATTTGTATTGGACTGTTTACTTTGGTGACCAATGGTTTATTCGACAGGTAGTTTAATTAATTGTTTAGTTGATTTAATTCAGTTGTGTGAATGGTTTATATTTATATTTTCGCATGTAATTGGTTGTTTAATTAAAAGAAAAAATTTGGCACCAACTTTTTGGAATACTAGGTGGTTAGTAAGTTTTAAAAAGGTTTTCGACAGTGATGCTTAGAATGAACCAACTGGGATTCCTATTTTAATTTGGTATAGGACTGATCACCCGGTATTTTACAAATATGTGATTCCAGACTTTTATTTTTGTCTAAATAACTTATCATTTGATTATAGTGTTGTTGTGTTACGTTAATAAAGATTAAAATTGACACGGGGCTTAGTTTAATAATAGGTGGTTAGTAATTAATTGGTTTTGGTAGTGATTCCAAGAATGAGCTAATGAGATTCATGTTGTATTATAGTAGAGGGTTGCCCATCTGTTATTTTAATAAGTAGAGTGTTACAAATGTGTTCCATGTATCCATGCCTATTTGATTCTTGTGTGGTGAAACCTCTTATCAAAACATTGATTTATGGGATATTCAACTTGAGGTTGATGCTTCGTATAGTGATGAGCCCGTCCGTGCCTTAGCCTCTTGGCTCTAGATTCTGAGGCCTAAGAAGATAACCTTAGTTTGCATTTAATGGGGTCATCATAGCTAGGAATAGTCAAATTGGTAGCAAGAGTATACGATGAGACAACATTATCACAACTATTTTGAGTTTGTATTTATTATTTGTTATAAATTTCTATGACATAACTCTTTTTATAAAAGAGGAAGAATGCAAGACCCGATATTTTTAAAAGTACTTTTAATTAACTAATAGAGAACAATTTTAATTAATAAAATAGAAAATAAGACTAATTATATAATGAAAATTGAGAATTTAAAATCATTTATGAGGATGCGAAGTGAAAATGATTAAGTTTGGAATTTTATAGTTCATTTGATTAATTGATATAGTTTTATGGGATAAAGTTTAATTTTATTAGACTCTACGGTTATATTGGTAATTTTAATAAGATGTTAATGGATTTAAACTCATGGTTAATTTTGAGAAAGATTTAATGGTATTTTGGTACTTGTACTTTTCTTGTGAAGCTAGTAGGGTTATGTGAGTTTAGGTTTACAAGGTTTTCAAGCTACCGCAAAGGGGCCTCAACACATGAACACATATCCATTTGTTGTGTTTTGCCTCTTAAATAATTTTAAAAATCTATTTTCACACACTGACTCTCATTTTACGTTGCCTTATTCACAAAGAAATTCTAGATATCGCTAATCCTTTTTTCTAAATGAACCCTTTTCACCTAATTAAGACAAATATATTTTTCAGAGAAATAAAATGAAGCTTTGCCATATTTTTTCAAGAAGGATTCAAGGACAACTTTTCAATATTTTTTTGTATCCAAATTCAAGTAACGTTTTAATTCATCCTTTAAAGCAAATTGTTATATACTCCTCTCTTTTTATCTAAATACATGCATGTTAAATTTGACCTAAACCCTAATTGTAACATTAAAATAAGTTGGGAACTTTTATATATTTAATACATCCTAGTGTATGATAATAATTAGGTAAAATTAATTATTCGGGCATGTTATATATTTTTATTAAACCCTAATTAATATGAGAAATTAAATATTACACCTTGAGTACTAAGCTCGTATTTTGTGGATTAAAGTTTCATATTGGATTTATGAATAAGTGTATTAGATATTGAGTAATTTGGACTCGTTTAAGGGTTAATTAAGTTATGAAAAAACCTGTGCTTACTAGGATTGTACCTTTATCTTTGAGAATAATACCTTTTGTAGTAATTACCTAATTAATGAGGTTTTAATATGATGATTTTTATTTGCGTCCTAGAAAGTTAGGGTGATTCATTATTTGTGATTATTTTATGTTGAAACCCTTGGAAATAAAAATAAAACCCCGATGTTGAATTATACACTCGAAATTGAATATATGACTAATTTGTGTAGGAATCCAAGCTGATCTTATACTACTTGTAGTATGTTGTTTATAGTGAATTTAGAAGGAGTATGGGATTAACATACTGGCTTGTTGGGTTAGGGTTGTTGTGGCTTATGTTTAATGAAATATGATTGGGTTTGGAAGTTGGATACCGAATTAGACTAATCTGTTGATTAAAATCATCATTATAGACATTCAACAAAATTATTGTCCTAAAGACTACCTTATATAAACGGAAGTGTATTAGATGTTCATTATTTTAATTTCATTTTTATGAGACGTCCCATGCACAGAGTTTAAACATGAATAGTAGTGACAAATTTAGAACATTTAATTAACCAATACTCCCTCTTACTTTCAAGTTATTATTTATGAATAGTTCCTTCTTAGATATATCATCCCTTTAGCCTATAATGTAATGGCATAAGGATTGTCGTAGCCCTTTATTTAAAATGTCATGAGGGGTGGGATAATGGGGTAATAATGGCGTAACGATCAATAATAAGTTTCAACTAAAACTTGGGATTTGGGGTATGCAATGAGAAGGAACACTCTAACATTAGCGTACTTGAGGATTACGGCTTGATAGGGACTTTGGTTGCGTGACATGTTATTATGAAGATACGACAATGTGAATCACCTAGATACATGTTGTGTAATGATTATTTATCGATCTACCTCTTTTTTCGTGAGATGGCGATAAGGGGAACATGTCGGTTACATTGTAACTAGTTATGAGAATAGTTCATTGATGAAACTAGTGAGTTAATTAAATGCATTGTGATGTTTCTTGACATAAGTTGAATTATCTTTATTTATTATAAAAAATGTGAATTTGCTATTTATATATATATATATATATATATATATATATACACATCTTATCTCAATTACTTAGCTTAGCAACTTGCTAGTATTTTTGACCCATTTTATTTATGGTGACTTTCTAGGTGTTAGAGGTTGTCCTCCCACTTAGACCTCCTCTTTTTCTGCTAGCGTGTATTATTTATTATCCTCTTCATGAATTTATAGCTTCAGAGATGGATGTAGGTCCATCTATAATGGGCTCTCATTTAAATTTTTATTTGTGTGAGCTATAATTTTGAGTTAGGTGAGATTTATATTGCATAACAAGATTTGGCTTGTATTATTGAGATTTAGTGTTTCCATGTATATTTAGGAGTTGGTGTTTAGTTTTAGATCTCTTTCACTCTACTTATGATTTGAAACAACTTTGTGAGTTTTATATTGGAGGACTTTCATATCACATCCTTATATTTGTCACCTGTTTCGTTTGTTTAATAGTTTTAACAACATGTATAATTTAATAATTAGACTTGATCAAATTGAATATTAAAATACAAGGGTCTTGACATCCTATGCCTTTTCCTATATGATGTGGCATGTCAAGGGATAAAATTATCAAATGGGAATTTGTACATGTAGAAATATCTAATAGGTATTTTGATATGACATGGAAAAATATAATTGAGCCAATACATTATCTATATACACTCTACTATTAACACATAAATATAAATACTTTTAAAATAGCACCATTGGTGATACGTTTCTTAAAACTTTTCTTTTAATATAAAAATATTTTCCAAATGACATAGAAATTTCAATATATAATTTGACACATATGGTAGAAATACATGACCATGGAGATGTCTTGAGTTACTGTGTTCCTCATTTTTTTATCGCATAAAGTGAATATTTTCCTCAAAGAGAAAACTTTTGACAAAGGTTTCCTCCACATAATTTCTTCCCATTCATGGAGTTTCACTCACTACTATAAAGGAGGATTCACAACATCGAAGCTTTTGTCTTTCATCTCGCCTATGACTCTTAGCCTGGTCCCTTCCCTTTCCAATCGGTTTTGGCGAACCCATTGAATAAATTGTATGAGAAGAGGACATGGGCAAACTTTGTGAAAAAAAATTCCTTATTAGTAGTACATTTAAATAAGCATGAGATTATCTTATAATAATATGGGAACTTTATATAATTAATCAAAAAAGTTTAAATTTCATGGAACAGACCTCCTTTATTCGTAAACATGGACACTTCTTCTTTTGTTTCTATATTGCAATGGCCTAACCTCTTGTTATGGGATTCTAGTGGAACATTTAGAAAAAAGAGTGGTATCCGTTATTATGGCAAAGGAGAGTGTTGTGTTATCTTAAATGATTTTTAATTGTCTTACATAATATATTAACATTGATTAAAATAGGAACAATGAATTGAAATTAATATGAATGATCTTAAAATATGACAACAAAAGAAAACTTTATTGATTGAGCACAGTGTTGAACACTATGTACTTAAGACGAGATTTGACATGTACTATTACTCCATGAAGTGAGAAACAGTCATCTCCTAGGATAGAGCAATATCACTTGTAGTAGTATCACTCCAAATTGCAACTCATTGGTGAACCAACAATGAAAAATTATGTTTTTATGTGGACTAAAAATGGGATTGACTGAAGATAGAAAATACGTTTTAAAACCATGTCAAAAATGAATAACCAAATCATTTACTTACAATAAATAAGTGAAAGTTAAAAATAGTTGGAAAATCTCTCAACAATCATAATTGTTGCGATAAAACTATCAAAAAATAAAATATCTCAACGGTCATGATTGTTGAGATAAAACTTTTAAAAAATGAATAAAAAATTGGGCCAACAAATAAACAAAATAAACCAAAAATGGGACTCGAAAATAAATAAAAGTCCCAATAAAATTGGTCCAAAAATGTATTTCTTTGACCAAGTCAAAGTCCAAGGCCCACGACCCATGCCCGAGCACGTGTAGTGCCGAACAAATTTGAGTTGGATTGGGTTGGGTTGGGCGGGCGATGACAACACATGCATGTGGTCTTAGAAGTCAATACAAGCGCATGTAGGTTCACATAGTAATTTTTTGTGTAAATCTAGTCAATATACTTCACATAGTAATTTTTTGAACAATGTTGGTTCTTTTATTTATGTTCTTTTTGGCCATGAGCAATTCCTTGTTTCAGTTCTTTAGGGAATTTCAGGTTTTCAAAGCGCTCTCATTAAAGCGATCATTTCACACTCACATATGTGACTTCCCATTAAAAGTATCCTATTATACCCTATTTGAATATTCAAATTATAGGAGTTATTAAAATATAACCTTATCCTTACTTACTTTGTTGGAAACACTATTTTATCATAGGAATGTGCATGAGTTTGAAACATATCAGTTCTCTGTCCAAAGAGTCAATTGAGATTTAATTGTCCATTTAAACCTAAATATTGGGATCTCCATACATGTAGGTAGAGTTTCCATCAAGACAACTCGTTCTTTTGTAGGATTTAATGTCAGTCCCCTCGATAAATGATACACTTCCTCTCTATTCAACCCTTTGATAAGCGAATATGCTATATTTTTCTTAGAATTAATATAATCAATGAAAATAATTCCATTAGAGAGAAGTTTTTAATGATATTTTGCCTTTGACGTATATGTTGAGACTTACCATTATGCATATGATTATGTGCTCTGCTAGTTTCGATTGACTATCACAATGTATGCAAATTGCATGAACATGTTTTGGCTGCATTAGAATATCCTTTTAAAAGTTTAGAAGACATTATGCTTCTTCTACTACTTTATCTAAAGTTATTAGTTCAGACTCCATAGTGAACCTAGCAATACAATCCTGTTTGGAGGATTTAAATGACACAACTATAATACCCCTTATTTATGAGTAATTATTTTTATATTAAATTACCTTGTGAGTAATTATATAAAATAAAGGAAGTTGAAGTAAATATTATTTTAAGTGATTTAAGAGATAATATTTATAGAGTTTGCATATTTACTGTTAAGTGAACGTAAATACTCTAATATTGTGTTTTTTACGTCATTATGCTTTAAGCCATGGTTGTGACTTGTACTCCAAACTGATTATTATTAATGTGTTAATATGATGTTGGAACATGAATTAATGAACTATATCCCAGATGTCAATTTAGAGGGCGCGGTTAGTCTAGAAATGGTTAAGATAGTCAAAATAAGTACCAATTGTGTTTTTGGGTTTCGGGGTACTTTTGACTATTTATAAGTTAATTATGATGTTATGAGTCATTTTAATTGTGTAGTAGCATTTAAATGATTAGACTTAATGTATTTGGGTATTTTAGTCTTGCATGAACATTTATTTCTCATTTTATGTTTCTAAACCTAAAGAGAGTTAGAGAGAAGAGAGAGTTTGGGTGGAAAATGAGAGAAATAGGAGATTTGCAATTTTTGAATTGGAATCGTTTCAACGAGCAGGAATCTGAGGCTACAATCTTGAGGAAAGTCTCTAACTTTCAAATAGGTATGTTTGAGTGTGAGTAATATGTCTATATAGTTGTGTTCTTGAGATTTAACCATTTATGGTTTTTAATGACTTTTAGTGTTTAGACCTCTAGATTTTGATTTAGATATGATTTGAGTTGATTATATTAGTTAGTTATGTGTGTAGGAATCATTTTGTGAAGTTATTAGATGATGATGTTGAGAGAATTGGAAGAAATTAGGTTTAGAGAATTATGTTTTGTTAGAAAAGTGGGGCCGATGGACCTGGTGTGATCGGTCGACCGCGGCCAAGAAGCTGATCGACCAAGCCTAAAGGGGAGAGCCTACTGCTTTTCTCGCAAGACAAATTTCAATAACGCGATCGATCGGGGGTCAGGGGTCGGTCGACTGGTACCCTATTTTTAACCCAAAAATTAGGATTTTATTCTAATATTTTCTTTTAAAGTTTGAGGCCTAGGAACCTTCTTATTAGAAGTAATATAGAGTATTAGGGGGATTTATACCCTAGTATAGAAAGGGTGTGTTCAGGCTTATGTCGGGAATTAATTAATCATTTAATTAAGGCAGTTAATGTCTTTTTCATCTAGTAAGCTAGTTTAGGACTAGGGGAGAGTTGGGTGGTATTGTTTTTTACTTTTAGAGACTAGTATGAGGTAAATTACACTTGGTAGCTTATAGTGTTGTCGTGAACTCTCGGAGCCTAGTATGGGGGCAATTAAACTTTGTAGTTTATGTCGTTAGGAACATATGGTTCCGAACATAATAAATGTACATTTTAAATTGGCATATCTTGGGATTTATGGATTTCATATACATACCTCTCTAAATTCTATCATAAGGGAAGTTACACGAATGAGGTAAATCCTCTGGCTAGTGAATGAAGGGAGAATATAGTGCTCGGCCATAGGACCGGTTGTTACATTGTGGTGTTGTTTTATTCGAAGTGAGGTAATTCTAGGTAAGGTTATGACTCTCTGTCGAAGGTATATGGTCGCTTCCCACGCGATGCGATTTAGGGTGCCCGGGTGGACTTGGTTATAGGCCCTGGAAGATGATAGCATTTAGGGCCGCATCCAGCGGGGTGACTCCCGAAAGGGTGGTCTTAGAATCATCATATTTTTATTGTAACTGTTCTCACGAATGTGGCATTTCTTAAATGGCTAATGCATTTATAAATCAACTGTATGGCATATGTTTCCCAAGGACAAATGGACTTATGAAGTTATATTTTATGAGTTTGGAATTCAATCATGTTAAAATGGAATTTAGCTCTCTCTCTTAAATTGATGGGTAGTTTAACTTAATGAACCGTATAGCGCTAGGATGTTCACTTAGATGAGGGGAGAGGATGATTCTTATATTGTAGAGCGAACTTAACCTGTTTAGGATGTTAGTAGTCATAACCGTTATGCGCTTTATTCACATGTATATCATATCATAGCGGGCCCTGACCTGTTTATATTTCTATGTCTTATGTGGTTCATATATATCCTTACGTGCTCCGTCGCAAGGACGTCCATGTTGATCCATCCTTCCCAGTGTCCAGGAGATACGTAATTTTTGCTGATGCTGTAGGACTTTCTTAATTGACGCATCAGTCTTTTGTATAATCTAGTTATGATCAATCTATACATTCGGGCGTGTTGCCCCAGTTTTTGTTCATACTTGTTGTAATGATTTATGTGAACCTTTTGTATTAGCCCATGAACCGACATCTTATTCGGTTCTATTTTACCTAATGGTTATTAACTTGTACATGACTTTATTTATATATCCACCTTATTTTATAAATTGGATTGTCCATTTTTTTTTGTTAAACTTGCAAAATTATTTGACATCCGTTTTCTAAAATATTTGGTGGTTGTCTCATACTGTTATTTATGTGATTGTGGCGCTAAGAATGGACCATCGATGATTCCTATATTTATGGGAGTATCGGGTTGGCCACCTCTTATTTTAATAAGAGGGGTGTCACAAAAGCAACACTACAAAGTGTTAATACATAATCACTTGTAGATTTAGAATCTTTTGAATTAGATTTCAAATTGGAATCAATGTATCCTATAAAAATAGATGGACATCTAGTGTATTTTAATACAATATCAAAGGTATATCTTATATATCAAAGAACATTTATTAGGGCTTTTCAATTGTCATTACATGGATTAGTCATATACAACCACAATTTTCCATCTAAGTAAAAAATATATGGCCTAGTGCAATTCATAACATACATTGAATTGTCTATAATATGAGGGTATTCCAATGAGATATATCATTTCTAGTATTTTTATATAAATGAAGATTTAGGTCAATGTTTTTTTTATCAATTCTATCACTACCTTTATCAAACTAATCAAGTATGCTCTTAATATAATGACATTGAGACTAGATAAGTCCTTATGATGTTTTAGAAATTTTAATTCCTAATATAACATCAACAATACCCATATCTTTCACATCAAGTTTACTTTACAATATTCTCATAGTAGATTTAATGATATCTCTATTACCTCTGTAAGGACAAATTTCCAATAGAGTCAATTTGTAGTATTGACTTAATTTTGGACAAAACAATTTGATTCGTAAGATTGATGTTGTACCTTCTAGACTATGGCATCTATGTTGAAAACATAACGGCCAAGTTCAATTGAAGATATTATTGCCCTTTCAAGTGCCTCATTTCTCGTCATCAACATTGTCTCATTTTCTAAGATCTCCAAAGGTTTGAATGCATTTATATATATTTTGGATCTTGAAAATTTTATTTTGGATGTATTTTATAAAATATTTTTTAATGACTTTGTTTTTCTCAGAAAATCATTTTTAGAACTTTTTATATGTTTGTGGGCTTAAAAAGAAATTTTTATATTTTCTGTAATGTCGTTCGAATGAAACCGGGATCTCGTTCGAACAAAAATCCCAGGTCATTCGAACGAACTACTAACGACATTGTGCTCCAATTCTCTGTTTTCTCGTTCAAAGTTTCATTCAAACAACCTCGTTCGAACGAGTTTATCCAACGAACTTTTGTCCTTATATTCTTCTATTTTCTCGTTCGAACAATGTCATTCGAACGGTCTGGAAAAGTTATTTGAACAACTTGGGCGGATTTTGAAATTTTTTATCATTTTTTAATTTCAACCACCCACTTCTCCATAACTTTTACTAGCATTATATGGGCGGGAAGTCAATTTTTTCCATGAGGACTTTTTAATTTTTGAGAGCTATAGAGAGAAGATTTTCCATACAAAAATGTCCCCTTCTTTGTGTTATGATTTCAAGAAAAATATTTCCAAAACACATGTTTTTACATCCAACTTGTTAGTTTAAGACACAAGTTCCAAAAATATATATTTATGTTGTGAGATTTTGTTTTGCATCGGTTTTCTTTTTCCACACAACAAGAAGAGAAGTTTGGGCTTTCATTCTCTACCCATAAAGTAGAATTTTTTTGTTTTGAGGTGGCATTCCAATACGGAGAAAGGCTTTGTGTGCGGGTTGTCGGTGTTCTGTAACAACCCTCGATTCTGGGAGGCTCATTTTATACTAATTTTACCGCATAAGGTAATTATATAAAATGTGGGGACCGGAGTAAATATTAATTTAATGAATTGAAAGCTAATATTTACTAGACTGATGCATATTTACTGTATGTGAAAGTAAATAACATCAGGTTGCATGTCTGTAGTGTCATGTATTTTAAATGGACTTTTAGTTTAAATGATTTTGGAACTCGAAATAATTTATAAAATTTCCGGATGCCAGTTTAGAGGGTGTAGTTAGTCTCGGAAGGTGCGAGACAGTCAAAATAAGTGCCATATTGTATTTTTATGTTTCGGGCACTTTTACCTGGTTTTAGCTTATATGCGTATTTACGAGTCATTTTAATGTGGTATTAACCATTTAAGTTGGGAGTTTTAACCTAAGCCACGATTTTAGTCTTCTAAATCCCTTATTTTTCCCCATTTTATGTCTTAAAACATAGAGAGTAAAGGAGAGAAAGAGAGAGGAAGAGAAAGAATGGAGAAAGAAGAGAAAATGAAGGTTGAAGATGGATTGATGCTCCTACTCAAAGAAATCTGATATTCCCTACATCAAGGCAAGTTTTCTACTTGCTAATATGTGATTTAAGATGCATAAATTGTATGATAGTTGTGTATTTACATTTATGGCTTAAATGTAGAATTTGTGGGATTTAAACCCTAGTCTTGATTTATGTTGAAGAAATTGTGGGTTTTGATGGCTAATAATCATGTAGATTAGTTTGGGGTAGATTTTTGTTGTTGGATGTGTATGAAAAGGAAGAGATTTGAAGTTTGGAGGATTTAGGGTTCTTAACCCATCGAAGCCATTCTTGGCAAATTTGAAGGACCGAATCGATTCGTCCCTATGGAGAATCGATTCGGTAAGGGGTAGCTTCCAGGTCTGCATAACCCGAATCGATTCGGGTTAAGGCTGAATCGATTCGGCCAATTGCAGAATGTTGGTTTAGTAGTCCGAACCGATTCGCTTTTTGGGCGAATCGATTCGTTTTCCTGCTGTTTTTGAGTTAATTTTATAACTCAATTTCAATTCTTTTCTTTAAATCTAAGGCCTAGGAATCTTCTTGAATGAAGTAAACTTAAAGTCCTAGAGTGTGAGATGAGTTAGTTGTGTGCCCTACATTAGGAATGGGTTATGTGGGGACTTTTCTGGGGTTATGCCTATTGAAGTTAGGGCACTTTTCCTTCTAGTTGATTTGTATATAAACTAGGAGATGTAGTGTCATGTCAGGGAGACTTTAGAAGCTTAATTAAGCTATACTAGTTTTGATGGTTTATATTACCACCCCAAAAGGATGTTGGAAGATTTTAAAAGTTCGATTGAGCTATGTTAACCTTGGTGGTTCATAATAGTACCTTAAAGGTGAGTTTGGAGAATAAATTGAAAGTCATTTCATTCCTTCGAAAGATGATAACCTTGGGGTTTTAAAATAACATCCAAAAATGCTTGGAGACGATGAAGAGTTTATTTACTCCTTTGAGGTTGTAGTATTGATATAATTTATTGTATGGCTCCGAATAATAAGTTCTATCTGTTACTAGAAGTAAATAATAACGGTTTCGAATAAAATGAAACATATTCGTGGAATGGAAATGAAATGGTAATGGTATTGATATTAGTAAATGATAATTTACTTAACCCTGAAACCGGTAAATAATGGTTTACTTAATTTTCGATATGATAAATAAAATGGTTTAAACACACCTCTCTAAATGACATCATAAGGGAAGTCCGCACGTGAGGTGAAGCCCCCTGGCTAATGAATGCAGGGTGGATATAGTCCTAGGCCATGGGAGCGCTTATTATTGTATATTTTTCTGCGATGGGTAGGAGATTCCGGGTGTGGTCTTGACTACCCCGCAGGCTCATGGCCGCTTCCCGATGTCTTGCGATATAGGTGCCCAGGTTGTCTAATGATAGGCCCTGGAAGATGATGGTCATTTAGGGGCGCGCACAGTGGGGAAACCCGGACGGGCGGTCTTAGAATTCGTTATATGTATATAATTATAACAGTTCATAATCAAGTGGGACTTGATGTATTTGATATGCCATAAGAGCATGATGGAGTGCCACGAAGAGCACATGTAAATGCCACAAAGAGCATCTGAAAATGAGTATTTTCCTGATAAGGGAAGGATTTTTACAAAAGGTAAAATTGAAAGAAAATTTCCTTAAAGAGCAAAAGATCGTGATTATATATATATACTTCCTGCTAAGGAAAAGATATAAAAAATAATTGGCACATTTGGTGGAGTTTTTGGTTTAATGCTTCTTATTTTTGTTCCTGCTTAGCTTATGTTTTAAATTGTATAGGTTGCTTCTTATTTCTCTTTCTTCACGATTGATCATACATAACTGTCATACTCTTTATTCATCTGGTAATCATATAGAACTGGGCCCTGACCTGGTTACATTTCTTGTTGCATATTCATCTTGTCTCTGCTCAGGTACTCCGCCGCAAGGATGCCTGATTTGAATTCCTATTCCGATGTTTTCGACGAGCCGTGATGAATTGCGGGTATTACGGGATACATTTGGTATAGACGTTTTCATTTTTATCCTAGTTAAGATCAAGTCTTTTGTTCGAGCGAGAGGCCCAAGCTTTTGTAAATGTCTAATGAAATGTAATAAGTAACTTATTGAACTTGTGTATTATTGGTGTATCAGTTTAGTGACCGGTTACCTATTCGGTCTTTTTATTGTATTCTCGTTGTATTATTTATATATGTCTTGGGGTTTCCCTTATCTTTCAGGAATTTGGTTGTTTGTTTTCATTTATTTACTTTCAAATCAAAAAATTTTTGGCAACCCGTTTTCTGAAATATTGGGTGGTTATCCTGGATACTCTATATTTTTGTTATGATGCTGAGAATGATTCCATCCATGATTCCGTTATATTGGAGTATTGGGCTGGCCACCCCTTATTTTGGTGAGCGGGTTGTCACATGTTCGAACCCCATCGGTGGATTCCATTACTATAGTGGAGTCTGTGGTTTTCAACTAGGCGGAGGCTCGTACAAGAAGATGCATCAAGGCTTGAAGGGTGTCAAGTTGAGGAAGTAAGTCGTCTGTCTTGTAATTGTAAATTACCATACTTAGTGGACTTGTAGGCAGGGTCGCCCGAGGTTTTTCCCATTTGGGTTTTCCTCGTACTTCGCGGCGTAGTGTGATTGTGATTTTTGTTTCATCTCGCAAATTAACTTAGATGCATGCTTAGGATTATAATGATAAATTTTGGTTTAAAAATCAAAATTTTAGTTTAAAAATCATAATTTTAGTTTAATTGGTACATCGCAACGTAGTTTAATTGGGGTTTTTCGAATGTTAGGTTTCTTCCAAATTAAGGTTGGCCAAGATATCTGGTATGACCGGTCGACCGCGGTTTGGAGGCCAGTCGACCACGCCTCAAGGGAAAATCCTAATGCCTCCTTCTTAAGGAAAAATTTAGAACCGCCGTCGATCGGGGGTTAGGGGCCGGTGAGCCGGTCCTCTGTTTTTAGCCCAAGAATGGGATTTTATTTCTACCCTTTTCTTTTGGGTTTAAAAAGTAGGGACCTTCTTAGTTGATGTATTCTTGAGGGTTAGGTAATAATATCAAGGGATTGATATCTTAGGATAGGAAGGCGTCTTTTGGGCCTATTTTAGGAATGGCTTATGAGAAGTATGTTCATTGATATTTTCAGGGAGTTTCAAACGTGAAAAAATATTGGGGGCGTATCGAGTTATTTCAAGAGAGTACAATTTGAAGATCATCGTATCGACTAGTGGGGAATCCTACTATCGTCGATATTTCTATTTGGAGATAATTATGGGTCAATAAGAGAGAGGCATGATGCGCTTAGTGATGCTGGACTTTTGGATTAAATCACAAGTGTGATAATGTTAATGGTTCGTATGATCAACTGAACCAAAATTTGAATTAGGAATGTTTTAGCATATTACCGGCTAGAATAAGTTGTGTATCTACTTATAGCCGGGTTAATCACTGTATATCGGAGAGTATATAAATAAATGGTGTGAATGTATATACCTTGTGTGATGGTTTGTGCATATATGATGTGATTGCATATATATATATATACTTATTATGGGCATGCCCTCCAGTGCTATCATGGGAAGTTGTGCGATGTGGGTGAGGCCCCTGGCTTGAGGAGTAGGGTGAGTATAGTCCCCAGGTCATATTTATCCATTATTTATTGCGTGATTTTATTCTGGGTGAGAAGTCTTGGGTATGATTCGTTCTCACTTTCAGGTTCGGAACTATGACCGCTTCCTATACGATGTGATTTGTTTTTATTACCAGGGCGGTGCGATAATAATCCGGTAGGTGGTAACTCGAGATAAAGCGAGTAATTCCTGGAAGATGATAGCATTGTGAAGTATTTTTCTATCCATAACGGTTTGCGTTTTGGATATTTGAATGTACGTTAATCGTGTTATGTGTACTTTCTTGTTAGGGTTGAATGATTGTGTTTTATAACTAGAATAATGTTATATAGACCCTAAAGGTCCGGTGTAATATCTTAATTGTGATATTATAGATTGCTACTCATTACAAGTAGTCAAAGTTATGTTTTAGATTCCGAGGGTGTAATGGATCTCAACGACCAACATTGTCAAGGAGTAGTGTATCAGGGGGTTCCTGGTTTGGATTTCGCTCTCCGAGATGTCCCATGCGCGAAATGTAGTGCAATGTTGGGAGTGGCGATAAGTCTAGTCCTTAGTACTCGGATGTATATGTTATAGCGAAACAATGCTTATTGAGAACAAATTAGAGTAATACTCTAAATAAGGAGCTGATGTTATATGCGTCGTGCACCGAGGGCATAATGGATCTCGGCGATCAACATTGTTAAGGAGTAGTGTATCGGGGGGGTTCCTTGTTTGGATTTATCTTTGAGAGACGTCCCTGTAATACCCCTTAATTTTATTAATTTTTATTTAAGGGATATATTGAATTAAATGAGAATTAATTGAGAATTAATCCGGATATAATTACTAGCGAGATGTGAGTTGGTATTTGATTATGATGTGTATATAAGGTAATATATGAGTATTGAAAATATTAAAATTTGTCGCGAGACTAAAATACAACAATTTGGGAAATTTAGTTGGGACGCGCGTGTCAGTCGCGTCAGGAATGTAATTATTTAAATTAAAAAGTGAATTATATTTGTATCAACCGAATGGTCATTTTAAGTGCGCCAACGTGTCCGGAAGGGTCGAAATAGTACGAAAACACTAGCCGGGGGTTTAGTTTGGGTCCCGGGGCATTTTTAGGCCAAACCGACAACCTAGAAGGGCATTTTGGTAATTTAAAAAATTAAGGAATTTAAGACCCACGAATTTTAGTGTTAATTTAGATATTTTAAAAGAGCCACTAAGGCCATTATGAGCATTTGGTAAGTTAGTGGGCTACGGGAGTTAAAAGGAGAGTTTGAAGAGGTTCCAAAAGAAACCTCCAACCACCATCACCATCCTTGAGAGAATTCTTTAGAGAAAGGGGAGAAATCAACCTTCATTCACCAACATCAACTCAGAAGAACAAATCTAAGGCAAGTGTTTTGATTTCATTATTTGCATTGAATATTTGCTCCATGTGTAGTGTAGAAAACTGTTTATGTCTTGGATATTTTGATGAAGAACACCCAATGAAATTATTATGAATCTTGTGGTTTTGGGTAGGAATTTGCATGTAGAATGATTATGGACAAATTCAATATACAAAACATATCTTTTGATGATCTGAAAACGGATTAAGAAGGAGTCTTTTTATGAAATTAAATTTTGGGTTCAAGTTCATAGGGTTTGGGACAAGAATTGGGGATTTATGATTTTGGTATGTTAATTTGTAGGATTTGACCCCAAAAATATGTTAAGGAATGATCTAAGGCGACTAAAAATAGTTTACAAACATTAAAATGTGATTGGGATGATCTTAGGATGAATTTAGAGAAGAGAAAAAGGAAGAAAAACGAATTTGGAAAATTCTGCGCGCAGTCTGCCTTCTCGTTAGAAGACCTGCCTAGATCGTTCGAATGACCTCATTCGAGCGAGCTTCTAACGAGATGATAGTATCCCTTCTAACGAGTTGGTAGTTCATTCGAAGCCTTTCGTTCGAACGAGACTTCTAATGAGTTGACAGAATGGCCTTTTAGGTCTGATTTCATTTCAAATGTTCCCATAGACTTATTTAAAGGAGTAATAACCTTCCCTTATTGACTAGTGGGTATAATCGTGAGATTGGAGTATGTTGAGGAGTAAAACTTAGAATCTTGTAGTAAATCGGATGACATTTGTGTATTAGGAAACAAGTACCTAATTACGGCGTGAGAAGAGTTGACAACTTTAATGTATATGAATCGGGGACTGGTAAACGTATAACACTAAATGATGGTATAAGAAAGAGAAGTATACCTCTATTAATGTTTTGAGATATCTAAGATGTGCGAATGCTTAGTATATGTGGTTTTATGTGTATAACATACCTACCATACTTGCTATCATGGGAGGTCGGCATTCGATCAGGGCCCTCTAATCTTTGTGTGCCTATGGGGGGATTTAGATTGGTACCTCGAGGACATAGGTCAGAGAAGGACTTATTGAGATGTTAATAAGTCTGCTGATCATGGGAACGTAGGTATGTGTGTGACCCATGTGATGTGAACTATGTTCTCCTCCATTATTGTGTGATTGTCGTTATTTGAGAACGATTCCTGAGAGATTCGGAATCCGTGGTCCTTATGTATGTGATGTATCGGGATTAGATAGCAGAGTATGTGCGCATCGCAGCTTAGCCTCGGGGTGCCAGTATTGTATATTTATGATAAAAAAAATATACTAATAATTGAAATGAATTGTCATGTATAAATGTATGTGTGAATTATAGAAACCTTTTTGTAGAGTGAATATTGGAAAATCCCTAGTGATTAGTGTTACAAATGTCGAAAACTAAGAAGCTAAGTAAAACACTCTATTTAATTTAAGATGTTGGGAATCGAATTGAAAATCGTATAGTAAGGTTAGATTGTGTATTGGACTAGTTAGATATGTGAATAACTAGAACGGGTACGATAGGAGTGCAAAATTAGTTGAGAGGTGAGGAACTCATGTGAGTGCACACACTATCATGTAATTTATATTCACCGTTTAATGATATTAAACACTTGCTATATTTTAAAATTGTTTTCACAATCGGGCTCTGACCCGTTTTCTTTCAAGTCTATTTTTTTGTAAAAACCTTTTAGGTGCTCATCCACAAGGACACCAAGCATAGGAGTTCCATTTCGACGACGTACTGTAGCTGTTGTGGAAGCTACAAGACCTTGACAGTAGATGCCTTCATTTTCAATCTTGACTCTATTTTCAGATTTCCTCATCTGTTGGGCATGTCGCCCCATTTATTTTAGAGACATTTTATCTATTCAATTATTTCAGATTTCGGGTTGTAATTGAATTAATGATTCAGACCGTGTATTTGTTTATTTCAGTATTCGAATTGTTGTGAGGAGTATTCCTCCAGATATTCACTAATATTCCAGGGTTATTATATTGTGATTATGTTATGGTTGTATCTTAGCATTTCTTAATCTCACTCATTGTATGATAATTGGATTTAATTAAAATTTGACAACTCACTTTTTAAATATTAGGTGTCTAGTAATTGTTAAAACGTTTTCGACAGTGATGCTATAAACTGAGCCAACTTGACATTTTGTATTAATTTGAATAAAGGAGTAGCTAACCGGTATTTAATTAGTAGGGGTGTCACAGTCCCACGCATGAAACATAGCGCAATGTTGAGAGTTGCGAGAAGTTTAGTCCTTAGCATTTGGATAATAATAACTTGTTTAAGTTAATAACTAGAATCTGATGATTTCTAGTAAGAGATGTGTATATGTATATTTATATGTTAACATAAGTTTAGAGGCACACTTGGGTTAGGGTAGAATAGGATGATTATGGTTATGTTTTAAATGATGGGTTACACGAGTGTGGATTAGGCGTAGGTTAGATTGGACTGTACCTAGAACGTTTCGGCTAGTTTAACTGAGGATTCATGTGCATACGTTTAGGTGCGCGCTTTAGTTGAGGGGTGAGTTGGAGTTCCAAGGGAGTGCGACTCCACTTTAATCATGTATAGTGCATTTTAATGCACTTGTTAAAATGTTTTCACTCCTTGGGCTCTGACCCATTTATATTTTTCTCTTGCTATGCATATTGTATTATATTTTAGGTGTTCCTCCACAAGGACGCCAGTGATTCTTTTCTATCCAGTATTTGTGGAGTCATAGGAGATGCGGACTATTGCGGGACTTTTTTTTATAGACGTTTCCTATATTTTGTAAATCTAGTTTAGGATTCAGTTTGTATATTGGGTTTACACCCATGGTTTGTATATTTAACACTTTTATATATCTTTCCTTATGATGTTGTATTGTTTATGACCCGACATCATATTTTGGTATCTCCTTTTGTGTATTTATGGAATACTATATAACTATTCGCCTTTTATCTTAGCATGTATGTGTACATTATCATGTTTAGTAGTTATTATGTGATTGGTTAGTTTATGTTTATTGTATGTTTAAAAAAAAATTTGCATCCGCTTTTTATAGTATTGGCTAGTTAGCTATGTTTCCTCAGTCTCGTTAGTAGATGCTAAGAATGATCCACTTGAGATTACTCATTTATTTTAGTATAAGGATGGACACCCGTTATTATTTTGAGTGGGGTGTCACAGGTGGTATCAGAGCATCAGGTTCAAGTGTCTTTAGGATTTGTGCGGGTTTCCTACGTTCTACCGTAAGCGTTCTTGATGTAGAGCCCTATTATTAGGTCTATTATGTTTATTACGCCTATATTTCTTCTGCGATGTGTAATTACTTGAACGGCATTCTGATACAGTTGTTCTTGTTTCAGATGCCACCGAAGAGAGGTAGTCGAGGCAGGGCAAACAAAGGGGCTAAGAATATGGAACCCCAAATGCCTTAAGGGAATGTGACCACAACCGAAGTTGCCAATGTTGTGGCACAAGAAGTAATTGTTGCCATTTCTGTAACGGCACATCAACCTACAACTCTAGTAGCCCAAGCCCACCTAGCACCATCAACATGGGAAAGAGTACGAAAAAGGTTTTCGAAAGGGACATCCTCCTGAATTTTTGGGGGGAGCCGACGCGATGGTTATAAGTTTTTGGAAGAAGGGTATGCAAAGGCACCTTTAAATGATTGAATGAAGTGAGGTGCAAAAGAAATTTCTCGCCGCCTTTAAATTAATGGGAGCAATTCTACAATGGTGGGAATCAATCACCACCTCTGAGCAGAGAGATGCAATTCCCATAGCAGATTTTTGGGAACACTTTGACCGAAAGTATTTTCCTTTCATGATCTAAAATGAAATGAGGAGGAGATTGATGGATGTGTTTCAAAGTGATCGAACGGTGTCCGAGTAAGAAGAATAATTTACTTGATTGATGAATTTAGTTCCTGATGAGGTAAATACAAAGGAGAAATGAATAGCGAAGTTCGTGGGAGGTTTATAATGGCGAATTCGACAACAAATTGTTAGGGAACACAACATTATTGAATTTTACTAAGGTGGTGAATGCGGCATTATTACAGTGTCAGGAATATCGTCTTTATTCACAAGGGGGTAAGAAGTTTAGAGACTCGGGTTTGTCAATTAAGTCTGGAGAAGAAGATTACAGTGGAGCAAGATGGTATAAGCAGGATTACCAAGGGTCACAATAGCATTTTGTTACTTAGGTTGGGTAGGGAGGATTTACTGGTAGATGTTTCTTTTGTAAAGAAATAGGCCATAGGAAGAAGAATTGTCCTGAAAGAGGTAGAGGACAACTTTTTGAGGAGGTTTTGGATGTGCAACCCCGACAATAGATCATAGGCTAGTTTGGGTAGGAGGACTTTGAATAGGAACCCATCGATGAAGCAATGCAATTGGACTATGGAGGTATTATGTAAATTATATTTTTCCTTTGGGGTTAGATTATGCCTTGAGGTTTAGTGGGAGTATCACACGTAAGATTTTAATGTGTGTTTAGTTGTTATAACCCTGTTATGTATTGCATGACCTGGAAGAGAGGAGTGAGAAAGTGGGTCACTCAGATGATATCTTTTCAAAGAATAGATTGTCTTGTGATGTGCTAGTAGTTACGAACTTGTTTTGAACGAAGGAACCGTTGAAACTTGTTGGGTAGTAACGGTAAATCTATCATTTTATAGTTTTTCTAGACTTATGTAATTGTAACGTTCCAGCTATGGGAGGGCCTAGTGTATGGCAATGTTTTGTTAGGATGTAAAGGATTTTTGTTGCGAAAAAGATTCTGGGTTTAGTGGGTTATTGTTGAGCTAGGAATTTTAGCTCACGGTTGTGTGCATATTGAGAATTAGAAGGTTTGTAAGAGTATTGTATCTGTTGATGCCTTGTGTCATGGGCATAAGGTATTTGATTCGGATGTCAAAAGACTTAAACTATTTTTAATATTACATTATTTTATAGGCCTTTGAAAAATATCAAAATGATTCAAAAATATTCTTTTTTAAACTTAAGTCCCGATCTAATGGATCTCAATCCCCGGCATAGCTACACAGTAGTGTATTGGGAGGGTTCCTTGTTTGGATTTCACTTGCGAGACCTCCCCCGCATGAAAGTAGCGAATGTCTAGAATTGAGAATAGTTAAATCTTTGGACATTTCAAATTTTTTATATGATTAGTAAGTTATATTGGATTTATTTATTTCGAGTTATTTTACGATTTGAGGCTAAGTGGAGCCGAGTAATGTTTATGTAGTTGAGCTCGGGTACATTGTGTATGGGCGCCCTGGTTAACTAATTTTGTTTTAAATTAGGTTGATTCGTCGTGAGAAGTGGGATGAATTGATATAGTGATCTTGGGAGTAGGTGTCTTTCGATCTAGTTGAGGTTTGGAGTACTAGGCTTAACTTAATTTCGAGGATGAAATTCTTGCAACGGAGAAGTCTGTAATGCCCCGTGATTTTTAGGACTAAAAATTTAATTTATTTGGGAGAAATAATATTTATTTAAATTGGAAAATTGTAAATTGGTTTATTGAGGTCAAATTTGAGAATGTTATAAGGTATTTAAAATGACGATTCTGAGTGTGCGATTGATCCCGGATGGGTCGAGATATTCGGAATGACTATACTTGGGTCGTATTTGGGTTCCGGGATATTTAAGTTCGTTTGACTCGAATTGGAGTAATCGAGTCTTTTAAAGTATGTATTATCATTTAAAGTCGGGTATATTGGGGATAAGGCTTAAAAATCCTACGGGAGATAACAATCTCATTTGTGAGATTTAGAGAAATCCCTAGAGAGAGAGAGGATGAAAGGAAGAAGATAAAGAAGAAAATCTTGGGGACTCTGTCTAATACGTGATTTCGAGGAAGATTCAACCTACACAACTTTGAGGCAAGTCATTAAACTTTCTAAATAATTTATGTGTGTAATTTATTTCACGATTTGTGGATAAAAATATGGATTTTGAGTTAGTATGTTAAAACCTAGATTTTTGGGTTAAATCTTGCATTTGATGTTTATATATGAATTTGAGGTTGTAAATTAGTTGGGTTAATCTATTTGATAAGTTTTAATGTTAGGAACGTGATTGGGTTGAAGATTTATGGTTAGAGGGTGGTATTTTGGGGTTTTGGGAATGTTAGGTTTCTTCCAAATGAAGGTTGGCTGAGATATCTGGTATGGTCGGTCGATCACGTCTTAAGGGAAAAGCATATTTCCTCCTTCTTAAGGAAAAATTTAGAACCATGGTCAACCGGTGGCCAGGGGCCGGTCGACTGGTCCTTTGTTTTTAGGCCAAGAATGGGATTTTATTTCCACCACTTTTATTTTGGGTCTAAAACTAAGGGACGTTCTTAGTTGATGTATTCTTGAGGGTTAGGTCATAATATAAAGGGATTGATAACCTACGATAGTAATGTCACACCCCGCTTATTAAAATAAGAGGCGGCCAACCTGATACTCCAATAAATACAAGAATCATATATGGTCCATTCTTAGCATCACTGTCGTGAAAATAATAATACGAGATAACCAACAATTATTTTAGAAAACAGATGTCAACTTATTTTGTAAGTTAAAATAAAACCATTAAGACAATCCAGTTTTAAAAGAAGGTGGATACCAATAAAGCCATATAACAATTTAACAATCATTCACAACATAATAACTGAATAAGTTGTCGGTTAACAGACCAATACAAGTGGTTACACTGAGTATTAAAAATAAATATCACATTATATAAGCAAGTACAAAACTTGGGCAACACGCCCGAATGTTTAGACTAATCATAACTAGAATGCACAAAAGATAGAGGCATCTATAACAAATATCTTAGAACATCCGCAAAAATGTTATAGCTCATGGACACTTGGAAGGAAGGATCAAAACGGGCGTCCTTGCAGGAGAGCACCTGGGCGTAAAAGAGATCCATACAAAACAAAGAAATATAAATGGGTCAGGTCCCGGTTTGATATGATATACATGTGAATAAAATGCATGACAATTATGAATTTCTAACATCATATTCAAGATTGGCTCGCTCTTCACAACAAGAATAATCCTCACCTCTTATCTAAATTCACAACCTAGCGCAATGTCATTTATAATGATAACTATTCATCAATGCAAAATAAATAACTCGATTTCAACTTAATAAGTTTACATTCCAGTTTTGCACAATATAACTTCAAAAGTCCATACCTCATTAGGAAACTTAATCCAAACAGTTGATTTATAAAATGCTTTGGCCATTTATAAAATATCACATTCGGGAGAATAGTTATAATCACATTATATAATGATTCCAAGACCATCCTTCCCGGAGTCACCCCATTAGATGCGCCCCTAAATAGCTATCATCCTCTAGGGCCTATCACCAAGACCACCTGGGCATCGTAAATTGTGTCGTGTGGGAAGAGGCCATATACCTTCGACATTGAGTCACAACCATACCCGGAATTACCTCACTTCGAATAAAATAACATCACAATATAACACCGATCCTTTGGCCGATGACTATATTCTCCCCACATTCACTAGCCAGGGGACTTCACCTGATTCGCGTAACTTCCCTTATGATAGGATTTAGAGAGGTATGTATATTCAAATCAGTATTTACAAGATATGGAAATTTATAATGTACATTACATTATATCCGGAGCCATATGTGTTTAATGACGTAAAACACAACATTCAATTTTCTTCATTTTAGTCTCCATGAATTAACGATAACCCTATGAGCCCTCAAGTATAATATTACCTTATCCCAATTCTAAAAGTCCAAAATAATATAACCCTACTTCCCCCTAGTCCTAGACTAGCTCACTATATAAAAAGGACCCTTACCTTCTTCTAACAACTAATTAATTAATTCCTAACCTAAGCACGAACGCTCATTTTCTAACCTACGTTCTTGATTCCCTCAATACTAGACTCTAATACTCTAGTTTTACTTTAGGCAAGAAGATACCTAGGCCTAAACTTTAAAAGAAAAGAGGTAAAGAAAAATACATTTTTTGGGGTGAAAAACAGCGGACCGGTTGACCGGCCCCTAACCCTCGGTTAACCGCGCTTTCAGAAAATGGCCTTGTAAAAGAAGCAGTAAGCCCCTTCCCCAAGGCCCGGTCGACCGGTCCTTAGACTGCGGTCGATCGTGATTTTTTAAATATGCCTATCGAGAGAAGTAGTGGGATTTTCTCTTTAGGCCCGGTCGACCAGGCTTTGGACCGCGGTCGATCGGACTCACCAGTTCTCATGGCCAACCCCTCTTTTAACAAGCCAAACCCAAAAACCTATCCCCATTTTTCTTCCACTTCTCTCAACCTCATCATCTAATAACATTACCCCAACCTTTCTACACAACAATAACCCAATATATTCAACTTAAATCATACAAACATCAAAATCTAAGGGTTAAACACCAAAATTCTTCAAAACCCACAATTTGTTCAATTCTCCAAACACACAACTATTAATACAATTTATCCTCAATAAATAATTCATTTGCAAGTTAGAAACGTTCCTTAAGGTTGTAATCTCAGATTATCTTCCGGTAGCAACAAATTCAAGCTCCAATCTTAAATTCTCCCTCTTTTCTCTTCTTTTTCTCTAAAATTCTCTCTCTTTAGGTTTAAGACATATAAATAAGAATAAACGTTGTTGAAATACTTAAAAGCCCATTAACACTAAATTCCAACTTTAAATGTTACTACAAAGTTAAAATGACTCGTAATAACATAAGTAAGTCATAAACGGTCAAAAGTAGCCAGAACCCAAAAATACAACATGGTACTTATTTTGACTATATCAACCATTTCCGGACTAACCATGCCCTCTAAATTGGCATTTGGGATAACGTAAATTATTTCATGTTCCAACATCATGTTAAATCATAACCGTCACTTAAGGCACAACGACACAATAAAACATAATATGATGCTACTTACATTCACTTAACAGTACATATGCAAAACTCAGTAAATATTATCTCTTAAATCACTTGAAGTGTTATTTACTCCAACTTCCTTTATTTATATAGTTAACCCGCAAGGAAAATTAATAAAAACAATTTCTCAAAAATTAGGGGTATTACAAGTAAGGCGGCTTTCGGGCCTATTTTAGGAATGTCTTATGAGAAGTATGTTCTTGGAGATTTTCAGGGAGTTTCACACGTGAAGAAATATTGGGGGCGTATCGAGTTATTTTAAGAGAGTACAAATTTAAGATTACCGTATCGACTAGTGGGGAGTCCTACTATCATCGAGATTTCTATTTGGAGGTAATTATAGGTAAATAAGAGAGAGGCAGGATGCGCTTAGTGATGTTGGAATTTCGGATTAAATCACAAGTGTGATAATGTTAATGCTTTGTATGAATAACTGAACCAAAATATGCATTGGGAATGTTTTAGCATATTACCGACTAGAATAAGTTGTGTATCTACTTATAGCGAGGTTAATCACTGTATATCAGAGTGTATATAAATAAATGGTGTGAATGTATATACCTTGTGTGATGGTTTGTGAATATATGATGTGATTGTATATATATCTAGTGTCAATGATATATATATTTATTGTGTGGACATACCCTCCAGTGCTATCATGGGAAGTTGAGCGACGTGGTGGAGGCCCCTGGCTTGAGGAGCAGGGTGCGTATAGTTCTTAGGTCTTAGTTGTCCATTATTTGTTGCGTGATTTTATTTTGTTTGGGAAGTCTTGGGTATGATTCGTTCTCACTTTTAGGTTCAGAACTATTATCGCTTCCTATATGTTGTTATTTGTTTATATTACCAGGGCAGTGTGATAATAATCCGGTAGATGGTAACCCGGGATAAAGTGAGTAATTCCTGGAAGACGATAGCATTGTTAAGTATTTTTATATCCATAAGTGATTGTGTTTTGGATACATAAATGTACGCTAAGTGTGTTATGTGTACTTGCTTGTTAGGGTTGAATGATTATGTTTTATAACTAGAATAATGTTATATAGACCCCAAAGGTTTAGTGCAATATCTTAATTGTGATATTAGAGATTGTTTCTCATTACAAGTTGTCGAAGTTATGTTTTGGGTACCGAGGGCATAATGGATCTCAACGACCAACATTGTAAAGGAGTAGTGTATCGGGGGGGGGGGGGGTTCCTTGCTTATATTTCACTCTGCGAGACGTCCCACGCACGAAACACAGTGCAATGTTTGGAGGGGGAGAAGTTTAGTCCTTAGTACTCAAATTTATATGTTATAGTGAAACAATGCTTTATGAGAAAAAACTAGAGTAATACTCTAAATGAGTAGACAATGTTATATGCGTTGTGCACCCAGGGCGTATTGGATCTCGACGATCAACATTGTCAAGGAGTAGTGTATCGGGGGGCGTCCTTATTTGGATTTCTCTTTGCGAGACGTCCCACGCACAAAACGTAGCGCAATATTGGGAGTTGGGAGAAGTTTAGTCCTTAGAATTTGGATGACAATAACTTTTTTAAGTTAATAACTAGAATCTAAAGATTTCTAGTAAGAGATGTGTATATGTATATTTATTTGTGAACATAAGTTTAGATGCACAATTGGGTTAAGGTAGAATATGAAGCTTATGGTTATGTTTTAGATGATGGGTTACGCGAGTGTGGATTAGGTGTAGGTTATATTGCACTGTCCCTAGAATGTGTCGGGTAGTTTAATTGGGGATTCATGTGCATACGTTTAGGTTCGCTCTTTAGTTGAAGGGTGAGTTGGAGTTCCAAGGAAGTGCGACTCTACTTTAATCATGTATAGTGCATTTATAATTATTATGTTTTTTAATGCAGTTGCTAAAATGTTTTCACACCTCAGTCTCTGAATCGTTTATATTTTTCTCTTTTTATGCATATTGTATTATATTTTTGCTGTTCCTGCGCAAGCTCTCCCAATCATACCTTAAGCTATCTCTATTGCCAAATGCCCCCACCCAAATTTAAAAAATATCTATAAATATTCAATCCAACAAAACATCCAATCATATTGAAAATTTTCTCTTTAATCCTCAGCCAAGCCACCTAGCAAACATTAATCCTCATTCCACCAAAACCATACTTGCTTCAAAAATACAAGATTTCATAACCAAAATTCAAAATGTTTATCTTGAAGACTATGAGACTAGGGTTGTTAATCGCTTAAACTTATCTCCTACAGCCACAGACCTGCCTAACTCAGAGCCAAATGGTACACATAAAGGCCTTGCTTTTACTGATAAAGATAAAGACGGGAATTTTGGTCCTCCATTGATAGAAGAACTATAATTCTTCTTTAGATGTGTCATAATAAAGTTCGAATTAAGAATCCAAATGAAAAAACAACTAGCCATCAAACATACCATCCATTAAGAAAAATTACCCCAAATTGATACCAAGAGAAAGTAATAAAAAATTCAAGACCCACTGTTCAGAAGACTGATCAGAGCTTCCCTCTAGTACTCTCAAGTTATCCTACCCAAATGTTCCAAATGATTAATTTCATATTATGGAACATCAGAGGTTTATGTATTAAACCTTCCCAAAGGAGAATCAAAAAGCCGTGTAAAACCTATAATCTTCCATTCATTGCTATCCTAGATTCGAAATCAAAATCCAATAAAATTGAGGACATTGGAAGAATCGTTAAATTTAATCGTGGAGTATTAAATTCAAATAACAATATCTAATTTTTATGGAGCTTTGGCATCACTTGTGAAGTCATAAAAACAGAGGAGCAAGATATTCTCTTGAGTATTTACCATCCCTATCTTCCTCAGTCTGTGTTCTTTTTAGTGGTCTACGCTAAATGTTCTGTACATGATATAATCCCTCTTTGGGACTCTCTCATGGTCCAAACATTCTTGGTGAATGACCACCCCTGACTTATCATGGGGGATTTCAATGTGGTAGCTACGAATGGTGATAAAAATAATGAGGGAATCTGAAAATCTGTTGCTAAAGTCGTTTAATAAAATTAAACTATTTAAGTAACTCCGAATAGTTTTTTAAATAAACTCTTTTCTTAAAAACCAAAACTAATTGAACACAAGATGTGTTTAACAAAAGTATGTACGAGATCTGTTCAAGATTTTATTAACAGGTTTATAAAATAGTTTAAAAACTTTAAACTCAGCACAACCAAGAATGAGATGAGGAGATGTAGAAAGACTAAGAACAAGATTTTTTACGTGGTAAACATCACCCAACTGAGGAAACAACCACGACTCCATCTACGGAGTAAACAAAAAAATCCACTAAAACAAATTTAACAGTTACAAACTATATAACAAACATGCATACAACTCAGACCTATATAAGCTGAGGAATGTACCCTCTAGTGTCCTTATAACTTCTCTGCAGTTCTGATTGTTGATGTTGTTCTCCCAGTTTGCTAACTTCCAATTTGTTCAACTTATTTACATCGACTCTTGTTCTTAAGATCTTATTACCAACACTTTTCGTGTGGTAGGGTGAAAGTGTTTATGGAGGTGCTCTCTAACACATGCATGCACACACACACTTATTATGTACAAATATTCCTAACAAATTACATATAAGACTGTATGCAGTGACTTTTCTTTTTCTCTCTTCTCACAAAACTTAACCTTTTTGACCTTTAAAACAATCCCAGAATCCACGGCTATCTTGCTCAGAAGACGTATCAAGATCTTAATCAATCTCGGGTTTTGAAAAGATTTTTGAGATTGAAAACCACCAAGTGCGATTCCAAACTAGGTCAAAGGTCTTGTTTCAAGAGAACTAGAAACAGAAAACATTATTGTTGATTTCAAAGTTTAAAAAAATTTACAGGAAAATAATCAACAATATATTTCTCAAGCTGAGAAACGAAATATGCAAATCTTAGTGTAATATAACATGACGAACTCAGATCTAAAATTTCTATAAGGCAGAAAATAGATCTAAGACACAATGTTTAAGTTGGACACAAGATCTAAAGAATGAAAAGGTTACAACAGCAAACCAACTAAACAAAACAACTCCCAAACACTCAAGGTTGTGTTTGGGATATACTGGAGTTGAAAATGAGGTTTCGATTTGAAAACTGGTTTAGACGATTTAGGGTTTGGGTTAGGGTTTCTAATTCTTTCTCTCTCTTATGGTTTCTCTCTTCTCTCTCTTCTCTCTACTCTCTTTTTTCTTTCAAAGGACGAAATGGCAAAAGTCTCAGAAAGCTGAGTAAAGGGGTCCTTTTATAGGAGGCTGAGAAGATTCGAGAATGAGGACCAAAATCAAGGGTTGAGATTAAGTCAAGATGGATTGACTTTAATCCAAGGGTTCACGATATGCAGTGATTAAAACTCACCTGATTGGTTCAAATGGGGTTCACAGGGATTACGAAAGGGCGCATGCAGATCGTTGATTACTGACGATCCAAGGGTTGTAAACACACGCTGGTTTACTCTCTATAAAGAAACACACTTCCCACCAATCAGAGGGAAACAAATGTTGGCAAATAAGAAGAGATAAAACGCGCGTCTGAAATAATTAAAAAGACACCCTTAAGTCTCTGCCGCTTTCGGAGTCTACCCAAGGTAACTTTAAGCCAATAAAACCATTAATGTTAAATTGCAGATTGACCCCACAAACTTTTAAAACCAAGTTTTAATTAAAAAAAACTTATTTTTAAATGTTTATAAAATCCCAAAAAATATTTAAAAAATAATATTAGGGATTTAAACACACTCAACATATGTACACACACTTATATGCAATATGAGATGCATATGATGCATTCTACTGTGTGTGAGTGTTGGTAATATGGGCTAGATCACTTCAATCAAAGATAAAATAGCAATGCAAGCTCCAGGGTTCTTTGCATTCTAGGTTAGACATAATTTTGTCACAATTTCCAAACTAGATGAACACTTATACAATATAGACTCAAGTGAGTCAAGAGTATAAGGTTCTTCAATCTCTCCCTTTGGAAATATGAGATAAAATCTCCTTTGAGTCATCTAGAACTCGTAGGGCAACAATAATGAGGAAACCTATTCCTAAAAAAATTCTATCTACCTCTTTTCTAGAAAGCAAAAGTACATAACTCAACTATTTACAATTGAATACCCTATTACAACTGTTGAGAATAACTGTACAGAATCCTGCAATGAATCACTAAGATCAAGTTGTTTAGCATATATGAATTTCATTAGACTCAAATTTCTCCCCCATTTTGTCTCAAATAGACAAAGAGAAAAAATAAAGAGATCAAAGAGATTAATCATCACACACCATACCAATAGATTTACGTAAAGAAATAAATCGATTGTAATCTAAAGGTGTGGTGAACATATCTGTTAGTTGCAAATCAGTAGGAAGATAATTGATTTCGAATTCCTTGGTTTCAACCAATTCGTGTATAAAATGATGTCTTATTTTTATGTGTTTTGTTCGCGAGTGTTGAACAGGATTTTTAGAGATATTAATCGCACTTTAATTATCACAATAGAGATGCAGTTGTTTTTCTTGAATACCATAATCACTTAGCATTTGTTTAAGCCACAGTAATTGAGCACAACAGCTTCCAGTGGCTATGTATTCAGATTCAGCTGTTGAGAGTGATTTGCAGTTTTGTTTCTTACTACTCCATCCTACCAAGTTATTACCTATACAATAACATGCTCCTGATGTGCTTTTACTATCATCAGTACACCCAGCCCAGTCAGTATCAGTGTACCCAATTATAGTGCTTGGTGTGTCACTAGTGTACCAAAGTCCTAGATTCAGAGTGCCTTTAACATATTTAATTATTCTTTTAACAGAAGATAGGTGGCTCTCTTTAGGGTTATTTTGATAATGAGCACATACACACACAGCATACATTATATCAGGACGCGAGGCAGTGAGGTATATCAAGGTTCCTATCATACTACGATATAGAGTTGGATCTATGGATTTTCCATTTTCGTCTTTAGATAGTTTTGCCGTAGTACTCATGGGTGTTTTAGCATTTTTAGCACTCTCAAGGCCAAATTTCTTTACAATCTCTAAAGCGTACTTAGATTGCGAAACAAATAATCCTTCTGAATTTTGTTTGACTTGAAGACCTAAGAAAAATTGCAACTCCCCCATAAGAGACATTTGAAACTCTTTATGCATAATATCAGAGAAGGATTTCACTTCTGAGGGGGAAGTTGAACCAAAGATAATATCGTCAACATAAACTTGAGTAATAATAATGTGTTTACCAAAATGTTTGACAAATAGAGTTTGATCATTTCCACCTCTTTTAAAACCTTTATCTAAGAGGAAGCTGGAAAGACACTCATACCAGGCTCTAGGCGCTTGTCTAATGCCATACAAAGCCTTTTTAAGACGAAATACATGATTTGGATATTGAGAGTCAATGAACCCTTTTGGTTTTTCTACATAGGTCTCTTTAGTCAATATTCCATTAAGGAATGCAAATTTGACATCCATTTGGTAGAGTGTAAAATGCAAATGTCAAGCTATGGCAAAGAGAAGATGAACAGATTCTAAATGAGTAAAAGGAGCAAACGTCTCATTAAAATATATTCCTTCAATTTGAGAGTATCCTTGAGAAACTAATCTTGCTTTGTTTCTAATGATTATCCCCTTTCATCAGACTTATTTTTAAAAATCCAACATGTGCCAATAACCTTTTTATGATCAGGCCTAGGTAGAAGATACCAGACATCATGAATGACAAATTGAAGAAGTTCTTCCTGCATAGCAGAAATCCAGTGAGAGTCATTCAATGCCTCATTTACATTCTTTGGTTCCACTAGGGAAACAAAACATGCATAATGTGCATAATTTTTTAATTGAGATCTTGTACGGACTGGTTCACTAGGTTTACCAACTACGTTATTCATGGGATGCTCTTTTGAAACCTAGTTAGGTACTTCAGGTATCTCATTTGGTAATGAGTCATCTATTTCAGGAGAGTCACTTTCTAAAACATTTGTATGCTCTTCCTCAATAGTTGATTCACCAGTCTTACTCTCTACAGTAGTGTCACTCACAATTACATTTATGGATTCCATCAAGGTTTTAGTGCGAAGATTATACACTCGATAGGCTCTACTGTTAGGCGAGTATCCTAGAAAAATATCTTTATCTCCCCGGCTCTCAAATTTGGACAAGTGTTCCTTATCTTTGCATACATAACAAGTACTACCAAAGGTTCTAAGGTACTTAAGATTGGGATTTTTCTTATACCAAAGTTTGTACGGGGTTTGTTTGGAATTTTTTCTAAGATAGACCTTATTGATAATGTGACATACCGTACGAATAGATTCTACCCAAAAGTATTTGGGCAAATTCTTGGCATGTAACATAACATGTGCCATCTCTTTAAGGGTACGATTTTTTCTCTTGGAAATTCCATTTTCTTGAGGGGTTTTAGGAGCACATAACTCGTGTTTGTAACCATTATAGTCACAGTATTATATAATACCAGTGTCTTTGAATTCTCCACCTCTATCACTACGGATTCTATTTACTTGAGTGTCCTTTTCATTTTCAATCCAAAGAAGTATTTTTAAGAAATTTGAAAAGTGTCGGACTTATTTTTCAAGAAGGCTACCCAGGTAAATCTAGTGAAGTCATCAACCATAACAAGAATATAACTGTGTCCACAGAGACTAACAGTTTGGGAGGGACCCATTAGGTCCATATGGATGAGCTCCAAAGGATTAGATGTAAGTATATCTTTAACTTTCTTACGAGGAGCTTTAACAATTTTTCCTTCCTGACAGGGACCACAGACAATGTTAAAAATAGGTTTGATTTTATGGAACTCCTCTAACTATTTCTTGAGAGGTCAGTCTATTAAGATTATCGTAATTTATGTGACCCATACTGTTATGCCATATCTCGTTGTCATCCATTCTGGCAACATTACATATTTCAGAATTATTCATGACAGTATAACAATTGTCAGGAGTTCTGAATCCTGTAATTATGCATTCACCTTTTTCATTAAAAATTTTGTAATTGTTCTTTGAAAATGTAACAGTATGATCTGAGTCACAAAATTATGAGATACTAAGTAGATTGGCCTTAAGACCTTTAATTAGAAGAACATTTTCAACAATCGGAAGTCCACCTTCTTGGAGTGTTCCTTTGCCTATGATTTGAGATGATACTCCATCACCAAAAATAACTTTTCCTCCAGCAAAGCTAGTTTTGTTAAAAAGTTTTGTATCATCACCAGTCATGTGCTTAGAACATCCAGAGTCTAAATACCAACCAGATGATGTGCGTTCTTCTTTTAAAGCAGTAATAACTATGTTACACTTCATCTGGGGGTAATAGATCATCTTTTCTAACCCAAATTGCTCTAGTTTTCATTTTACGCTTATTAGCTCTCAATTGATAAAATTTGCGAGCATTCGATTTTTGTTGAATAATGTTTTGCTCATGATTTTGAATTTTATGAAAGACATGAGCATTTGGTTTAGGAAAGTGTTTAGGAATCCTCCTAGGAAATGTTCTTTTAGGTTTGGTCTTTCTCTTCCTATAATTAGAGTTTTTGCCTGGTTGTCTAGGAAGTATATAATTGTTGCGGATTCTTCTAGAATAGTTAAAATTCTAATAGATATGAGGGTTGCAGACATGTCTAATTACTCTTCTAGCATAGCAACCATCAAAAGAGTGACCGTATATATCGCAGTAGGAGCAATAAAGATTTCTCAAAATTGGGGTCTCCTTAGGAAAGTCTCTAAACAAAGGTTTTGAGGAATTTTGAGGTTGAACTCTATTCCTAGATAGTACAGTTTTGAATGTAGATTCACTCTTCCTAATAGAGGGGCGGACGTATTTAGCCTTAGGTGAACTTTCATGTTTAGAGCAACTTCATTCCCCAATGTTATAATTTTGATGCTTTGAGTCAAACTCAGTTTTTAGAGAATGAAAGTCTGGGCATGTTTCAATAGGTCTTTTACCTCCTGACACAAACTTGAGAGGTTCAAAAGATTTTGTTTGTGTCTTCAAATTGGGGCAAAACCCTATTCCAGTTCGATCATCGGAATTGGTTTTAGATTCAACAACAAATTCATCAAAACAGTTTGAATTATTTTCAAATTTTGTAAATTTTTTTAAAACAGTTGTTGTCTTTTATTTAGTTTGTTCCAATTCTAACAATGTCCCTTTGTATTTTTTCTCTCCAGAGTTTCATTCGTTTTAGTCAAATTTCTGAGTTTTTGATCAAACATTTTTATTTCACATTCATGAGTTAAACATTGGGTAGTATACTCTTCAGCATTCAGTTTGACCATCGGGCTTAGATCTTCTAGCTTCTTGGTGAGATATTTCACAATCTTTTCTAGTCTAGTGCTTTTCTTGAGAGTTTTAGCATAGAGTGTGTGAATATCTGGGAGATCTTCATTATCCGAGTCACTAAGTTAAGTGTGTTAAGTGACCCCTAAGGCTTCATTTCATGGACTCACACACCCATTGACAGCGTCATTATCGCTTTCCCTTTAACTCACACACCCCAAGGTAGAAATGGCAATGTTCTCAGTAATTAAAGCATCTAATCCAGTAACAGCATGATTCACAACAACAGAAGTAGAATTACTAGATTCATCCTCACTAACAAACACAGGCATATCACCTTTATAGATAATCTTGGCAAAGAAAGACAAACAAGGGTCAAAAACATCAGATGACTCAGGTTCCTCATTTTCAGAGTCACTTGAATCATCCCATGTCTTGCAAATGTTGGCTCTAGTGTGTTTGTTTTGAGTGTTCAAGTTAACTCTACAGTCTTGTGCAATGTGTCCTAGTTTTCCACATCTAAAGCACTCAGTCTTCTTAAGGTCTCTGTTAGGTCTAGTGTGAGAATCCTTATGATATTTGTCATGACTTTTCTCATGAGGTTTATGATTAGAGTGAGTTGGATAATTTGACTTGCCTTGTTTGTTTGCCAAATTGTTTCTAAACTTAATGATTTTCTTAAACTGTTTTGACATTAAGGCAATCTGATTGTCCAAACTCTCTATATCGCATTCCTCATCAGAATCATCATTGGAAATGTTGAACTCATGCTTAATCAACTTAGAAGAGAAGCTTAGATTGGAACTAGTCTATTTCCTATGGGACTGGGTCAATTGTTTCTTAAATTCTAGTTCCATTTTCACAGTTCTTAATTTACTACTGAGTAATTCAGGAGTGAGATTGACATCACACATTTCCTCAATAGCATATCTTTTGTTGTCAAATTTTTGTGGTAATGATCTCAGAATTTTAGATACAATTTCATGTCTATCATAAATTATCCCATTAGCATTCAGTTTTGTCACAATATCAGTCAAGTTCATATAGAAGTCATCAAATGACTCAGTCTCAGACATAATTAGAGCGTTATAATGTTGAATGAGCATTTGAGTTTTAGCAGCCTTAACTCTAGTCTCACCTTCATGAGCAGTTACTAAAGTGTCCCAAGCTTCCTTAGAAGTGGTACAGGATGAGATTCTTTTGAATTCATGTTCATTTATAGACATAAATATGGCATTCTTTCCTTTGTTATTGTTGCGAGAAACTTGTTTCTCTTCTTATGTGAACTCACTTAATACTTTCTTAACCCTCTCATTACTTCCTTCAGTGGCTGGTTTAGTAGGAAAAATGTATCCATTTTCAACAATGTCCCAGACATCATCTCCCAGAGTTCCTTGAATGAAAGCAATCATTCTTACTTTCCAGTAAGCAAAATTGGTTCCATCAAAGATAGGAGGTCTAGTCATGTTACTAAATCTTTCATTTTTCTCGTCCATATTTGATTCTCAGAAACACAGGATCTCTTTAAAAGAAGTTTACAAAGCTCTGATACCAATGGAAAATCTGTTACTAAAGACGTTTAATAAAATTAAACTATTTAAGTAACTCCGAACAGTTTTTTGAAGAAACTCTTTTCTGAAAAACCAAAACTAATTGAACACAAGATGTGTTTAACAAAAGTATGTACGAGATCTGTTCAAGATTTGATTAATAGGTTTATAGAGCAGTTTGAAAACTTTAAACTCAGCACAACCAAGAATGAGATGAGGAGATGTAGAAATATTAAGAACACGATTTTTTACGTGGTAAAACCTCACCCAACTGAGGAAACATCCATGACTCCCTCTACGGAGTAAACAAAAAAATCCACTAAAACAAATTTAGTAGTTACAAACTATATAACAAACATGCATACAACTCAGACCTATATAAGTTTAGGAATGTACCCTCTGGTGTCCTTATAACTTCTCTGCAGTTCTGATTGTTGATGTTGTTCTCCCAGTTTGCTAACTGCCAATTTGTTCAAGTTCTTTACGTCGACTCTTGTTCTCAAGATCTTATTACCAACACTTTTTGTGTGGTAGGGTGAGAGTGTTTGTGGAGGTGGTCTCTAACAAATGAATGCACACACACACACTTATTATGTACAAACATTCCTAACAAATTACATATAAGACTGTATGCAGTGACTTTTCTTTTTCTCTCTTCTCACAAAACTTAACCTTTTTGACCTTTAAAACAATCCCAGAATCCACGGCTATCTTGCTCAGAAGACGTATCAAGATCTTAATCAATCTCGGGTTTTGAAAAGATTTTTGAGATTGAATACCACCAAGTGCGATTTTAAACTAGGTCAAAGGTCTTGTTTCAAGAGAACTAGAAACAGAAAACATTATTGTTGATTTCAAAGTTTAAAAACATTTACAGAAAAAGAATCAACAATATATTTCTCAAAATGAGAAACGAAATATGCAAATCTTAGTGTAATATAACATGACGAGCTCAGATCTGAAATTTCTATAAGGCAGAAAATAGATCTAAGACACAATGTTTAAGTTGGACACAAGATCTAAAGAACGAAGAGGTTACAGCAACAAACCAACTAAACAAAACAACTCTCAAACACTCAAGGTTGTGTTTGGGATATACAAGAGTTGAAAAGGAGGTTTTGATTTGAAAACTGGTTTGGACGATTTAGGGTTTGGGTTAGGGTTTCTAATTATTTCTCTCTCTTCTGGTTTGTTTCTTCTCTCTTCTCTCTTCTCTCTACTCCCTTTTTTCTTTCAAAGGACGAAATGGAAAAAGTCTCAGAAAGCTGAGTAAAGGGGTCCTTTTATAGGAGGCTGAGAAGATTCGAGAATGAGGACCAAAATCAAGGGTTCAGATTAAGTCAAGATGGATTGACTTTAATCCAAGGGTTCAAGATATGCGGTGATTAAAACTCACCTGATTGGTTCAAATGGGGTTCACAGGGATTACGAAAGGGCGCATGCAGATCGTTGATTACTGACGATCCAAGGGTTGTAAACGCACGCTGGTTTACTCTTTATAAAGAAACACACTTCCCACCAATCAGAGGGCAACAAATGTTGGCCAATAAGAAGAGTTAAAACGCGATGTGGAAATAATAAAAAAGACACCCTTAAGTCTCTGTCGCTTTCGGAGTCTACCCAAGGTAACTTTAAGCCAATAAAACCATTAATGTTAAATTGCAGATTGACCCCACAAACTTTTAAAACCAAGTTTTAATTAGTAAAAACTTATTTTTAAATGTTTATAAAATCCCAAAAATATTTTAAAAACAATATTAGGGATTTAAACACACTCAACATATGTACACACACTTATATGCAATATGAGATGTATATGATGCATTCTACTGTGGGTGAGTGTTGGTAATATGGTCTAGATCACTTCAATCAAAGATGAAATAGCAATGCAAGATCTGGGGTTCTTTGGATTCTAGGTTAGACATAATTTTGTCACAATTTCCAAACTAGATGAACACTTATACTATATAGACTCAAGTGAGTCAAGAGTATAAGGTGCTTCAGAATCCCATTTATTTAAATGCAAAAGTTGATCTTAATTTGTTTATGTCAAATGCAGGTGATTAGGCACATATTCTTCATATTTATCCCCTTAATTTCGGTATTTTTATGATCCCGTGCAGTGTATTTAGCTTGGATTTGTCTCTTATTTATTCTACTAACCTTTTTTGGCAAGTATTTCGTGTTTTGTGTATTTCTCATGTGTTTTACTGGTATTTCACGCAAGTTAGTGCGAAGGAGAGCTCAAAACAGTGAAAGAAACTAAGAAATGGAGAGTTGAAGGGCATTTTCGTAATTTTACAGCCTTAGTCCGGAGGTGGGGCCAACTAGAAAGTTGAAGAGTTCTAAATTACAAGAATACTGGAAAAAACGGCACCTCAATCCGAGCTACGGTGAAGAAGTTACGATGTTTTGAAGTTGTGCGATAATGAAGAGTCTGGATGTGCGGATTTCTGTAATTAATTATGCATTTAATGCAGTGCAACTCTTGGAAAACTTGTGCCACAAGCGAAATTTGATGTCAAATTCGTGCAACTTGGTGCTATAAAAGACAAAGCCCTACCTCATTTTCAAAGGGGAGTTGAATTCTAGAGAGAGGGAGTCAAATTCTAGAGAGTAGAATAGAATTTTAGAGAGAGAATTAGATTTTAGAGTCTTTTTGTAAGTTTGAAGAAGAAGAATTTTTCTTGATTCAAGTTCATCTCTTTTCCCTATTGCTGAATTCAAGTAAAATCTTTCCATTCTCTAGTTTTATTATTTGCAAATTATTTCCCATGTCTTGTAGATCCATAATTTTGTGTGTGAATTTATTCTTGAACCAAATCATGAGTAGCTAAATTCCCAATGGGTTGGGGTACATGAACTCAATCCAAGGCAAATTATTTATGTAGAAAATAGAGGTTAAATTAAAATATTGATTGAATCGTGAAAGCACCGCTTCATATTTATCTTTGATTTCATATGATGCAGGCTAGATCCCTCATATATGTAATGCTTAGAATGTATAAAGACCGGATCTAGTCAATAATTTTAATTTACAATTCTAGTATTCTATACGGTAATTTGTTGAGGGTTGAGGGATTGTACCCGACCCTATTTTCTCCCATTTGTCAGATCTAATTTCTTTTTCACTTTTCAGTTTGTTAAATTTTCCCAATTATTAATCATCTTTTCGTTTCTTTTAAGAAATCATTTCAAGATTTAATAATTTTTCTTATTACTATTTGGCAATCTCGATCCCTGTGGATACGATCCCGACTTACCGGGTTTATTACTTGATCGACAGGCTTGCACTTGAGCCTATATTGTACGCACTTTTGAGACAAATATTAAGTCGCGTCAGCAGGCCTTCTAAAAGTGAGCTATTCAGGGTCAAATTACATATGGCATAAATTTAAAGAAAGAGGAAAACTGTGGGCCAGATTAGATAGAGGTATGGTATCTCCTAAATGGATATCCACCTTCACTAAATTTTCCCTTAAACATCTTAAGAAAGAATGCTCAAACCACTCTCCACTCCTTTTTTCTATCTAAACTAAACTTGATAGCATACCTAAGTCATTCAAATTCCTCAACTTCTGATGTTGCTTCCCTAATATCAATTAAGTCATTCTAAATTCTTGGAACTCTCCTCTTGAAGCTAATCCTCTCATAAAATTTTCTTCAAAAATTCATAGGCTGAAAAAAGATTTAATTAGAGAGAATAGATCTTCAAACCCTAACATTTTTTATCTAGTTCATCAGTTAGAGGAATAATTAAACCTTAAATAGAAATTTTTTATTATCATCCCAACTCTTTTAACACAGAGAATCTATCCAAATCCAAAGCCAAGATCTTAGGAGCTTTGAAGCAGGAAGAATCTTTTTGGCATAAGAAAATGAGAGGTAGATGGATTTTAAAAGGTGAAGCTAACACAAAGATATTCGATGCCTTTGTTAAATCAATAAATTCCAAATTGGTCATACATAGAATCAAAGACAAAGAAGAAAATTGGATATCTGACTCTAAAGCCATCGAAGATGAATTCATAGACCATTTCCAAAAAAATCAAAGTTAATTTCATGGAAGAGGATAAAGAACTGTTAGAATCTTTAAATGCTAGATGACTTACCTAGAGAAAATGAGATTATACAAGTTGTTACAGATCTAAATGAATAGTTGTGCGGGGCCAGATAGGTTTCATATTTTTTTAAAACAAATATTAGGACATAATCAAGAATGATCTCATCCAAGAAGTTACATACTTCTTTTCATGGAGGGATCTTCCACAGAGTTGGACCAGCTCAAATAATATCCTCATTCCTAAATTTAAACTCCTAAATCTTGTGTTAATTTTAGACCAATTAGCCTCTGTAACTTCTGTTAAAAAAACATCACCAAAATTCTTTCCAATAGACTCTCCCAAATCCTTCCCATTATTACAGGAAAGTCTCAATCAAGATTCATTAAGGGTAGACTCATTTCAGAAAATATCATCCTTGCTCAAGAACTCATGTCTTTGATTGGTAGGAAATATCATGACCCAAATTTGGTTGTCAAATTGGATCTATGAAAAGCCTATGACAGAGTCTCATGGCTTTTCCTCATAAAAATCCTTAAGAAGTTTGTGTAATAACCTGCATTTTTTAGGGATTTGATTTTAATTATGGAATTAGGATTAATTAATTTCAATGGAAAAAATTTATTTATAATTAATGCGGATTTAAATTTAATAATTACTAGCGTAATGAGAGTTAGTATTTATTGGTGATAATTATGTTGAATATTACTTAATGAGTAAAGTAATATATGATTATGAACAGGAGTGAAAAATACGACAGTTGCAATACATTTAGTTGAGACATGCATGTGAGTCATGTCGATATTACTTTATAGGATTAAAAAGATAATTTATTTTTAAAGTAACTTGTATGACCATTTCTAGTGCGCCGATGAGTCCGGAAGGGTCGAGAT
This sequence comes from Sambucus nigra, assembly GCA_949130495.1. Lineage (NCBI taxonomy): Eukaryota > Viridiplantae > Streptophyta > Magnoliopsida > Dipsacales > Adoxaceae > Sambucus > Sambucus nigra. The sequence goes on from OX422211.1 coordinate 23,237,649, forward strand.
AGTCAGAAAACTCTAGTAAGGTGTTTCATTTGGATTTCGGGGCGATTTAGGCCAAACTGACACCCCAGAGGGGTATTTTAGTCTTTTAAGATTTCTGGGAATTAAAATTGATGGAAATATAAAATTAAAAAGGAAGAGTACTTGGGTAATAGGCTATCTATCAGTTTACAAACCTACATGAGAGAGAGAGAGAGAGAGAGAGAGAGAGAGAGAGAGAGAGAGAGAGAGAGAGAGAGAGAGAACCAAAGAGGAAGAAAAAGAACTCCATAAGAGCCCTCTAATAAAGACTCAAGCTCTCACACCAAAAATTATAGCAATGCATAGATCGTTAAGGGAGGATCACCCCTATACCAATTTCATTTAGCGAATCAAAAGTTCACAAAAAGGTAAGTGTTTATCTTGCTGGATATTTAGAGCATATATGATTCATCTTAATTTAGATGTTGGATTAATCATAATAGCATGTAATTTGGACTGAAATTAGGAATTTATTCATGATTATGGTATAGGAATTGCATGTATTTAAATAGCTATTTTTTTACGGATTCAAAACCCAAATTTATATGTTGAAACCACGAAATTATATCTGGGTTTAATGGGTCATTAATGGTGATTACATGAAATTAGGGCCTGCTGAGGATTTGGGTAAATTTATCAAAATTCTTGTTGAAATTTAAGGATATTGGTGTTAAAAATGAATGGGGAAGTATTCAAATACTAGGGGATGTAGATTAGAGTTGTTGAATATGAATTAAGATGGGTTTGAAGCAATTTTGTTGCTGAATGAATTGAAAAACGTGACTTTTGGAAGACATTAACGAACCCTAAATTCTCATTTGAAGACCGACCCAGGTCGTTTGAATGAACTCGTTCGAATAATAATTCTTATGAGTATTCGAACAAGATTACTAACGAGATTTTAGTGTTCATCCAAAGTGAGATTTTTGTTCGAGCGATCTCGTTCGAACGAAAACCCCTAGGTTCTAACAAGATTTCAGAAACTCTAGTTTTTGCTCAGACGAGTTAAAATCCATTTAGTTTAATTCAAGTAAAATAATATGACCTATGCTATTCTGTAGTAGCTTCATTTCATGGTCTGGTAGTAAGATGAATTTTGAAACTACTAAGAGTGTGTTGGAGTGAGAGAACCTTAAAGAGTATATGCGATTAAGAGATTAGTCGTATGTTTAAAGTATTGCGAGTAGTAGAGATGATAATACTACATATAAATTCGAACACTTGGGTTTTGTGAGTACCTAATGAATATAATAAGTTGTGTGTGTACTAATTGATTGAACTATTATGTGTACGGCATACCTACGCTGCTTGCTATCGAGCGGAGGTTCCGCGTTATGGACAATCATTCCTCAAGGAGGCTACGGGTGGGATTTTAATTTGTACCACTAGAGCATAGAACATAGGTACTGGCTATCTTCGATAATGACAATGATGACGGATGTATGGGTTCGTAGGTATGTGCATAGCCCATCGTCTTCGAACTATGTTCGCCTCCAATATGTGTGTTTGTTTTGATGGTTCGCAAGAGATTGAACCTACAGTCCTTTATCCAATGAGTGATGCACCAGGACATATATATATATATATATATATATATATATATATAAGAGTGTATGTATATATGTACTTGTGATACAACCTACAGTGTGAATTAAGTACACATGAATAATAATGAAATCGGAAATGAATTAAGTTGGTGAACACTTTATCTATATTAAGTTGAAAAAGGCGCTTATCCATATTAAAGAGGAATTAACTATAGGTTTTATGCATAGTGCGAGGGAGATACATGGCAAGAATATTAGGCTATGATTAGATGTTAGACAAGAAAGAACTAGTTAGTATGGTAATAGAAACTAATAGGGTTTGATGGAACGTTAGGCGTGCACATTAGATGAGAGGTGAGAATCTCAAGTGAACACTATAATCTAACATGATTAATATATGTTCTATAAACTCATTTTAAGCACTTGTTGATTTTGAAACTATTTTCAACTAGGGCTCTGACCTATTTTCTGCAAATCTATTTTCATGTCAAATTATTTTAGGTGCCCAGCACAGGGACACCAAGCGTAGGAATTCCATTCACTCGACGAGCTATAGCTGTTGTGGAAGTTATAGAACCTTGGTAGTAGACGCCTCTATGTCTATCATTTCTTCTTTTTGAGTTATTTCATCAGTTAGGGCATGTTGCCCCCTTTGCTATTTAGATATCTTGAGATTTTATATTTAGATATTTACTTCATTCAATTGTTAGGTTTATTTCTGTTGGATTATTGTATTTGGGACGTAGACTGAAAATGTTTTCTCCAGTTTCCTTTATTATTGTAGTTATTTCCTATCATATGAGATTCATGTGAATTGTGAAGTATTAATTATTTCATTAACCTAGTTTTATATTAATTAAAAGATAAAATTTTGACATCAACCTTTTTAAATATTAGGTGGTTAGTATTTAAAAATAAAGTTTTCGAAAGTGATGCATAATTGAAACCAACCGGATATTCAGTTTTAATTTAATATAGGACAAGTCACCCGATATTTAATTAGCAGGGATGTCACAATTTGGTTTCACTGGAGTTTTCATTGATAGAATTTGTTGACTTCTCTCTAATAACTGGTTTCAACAATTAATAATGGCCAAGTTACATGTTACTTCAAATCAAGTATATGTCTTAAACAAGGAGATCATCTCTCCCCTGGCCTCTTTGTCCTTATAGATGAATTTTTGAATCAAGGCATTCATAATTTTGTGTCCTTAGGTAAGGTGTGATCTTTTTACCATCCTAGAAGAACTCCTCTCATTAGAAATTTAAGCTTTGCAGATCACTCTATAATTTTTTTCAATGGAGCTTGTTCTCATATAAAATCTTAATGGAATTCTTGAGAAAGTTTGAGAAAGGATCATGCCAAGTGATTAACTTTGATAAATATAGTTATATTGTTCATCATTCAATTAGTAGAAGAAGTAAAAAAATCAGTGGAGGCCTGACCAATTTCAATCAGAAGAAGATTCCTTTAAAATACCTGGGGTGTCCCATATTTTATTGTAGGCCTAAGAATGCTTACTTTGATGAGCTTATTCAAAAAATTCAATAAAAATTAATGGTTGGCAAACTAAATTTATCTCTTTCCCAGGTAGAAAAGCCTTAGTAAATTCATTCTTAGCTTGAATCCCAATCCATATAATATAAGTCCTGAATCCTCCTCAAAAGACCTTAAACCTCATCAATAGCCATTTCAACAACTTTTTATGGGGATCTTCAATTGAATTTGGTAAGAGGCATCAGTAGATCAGTTGGGATAAGCCAGGTTACCTAGAGATGCAAGGATGCCTTGGTTTTAAAGACTTAAAAGCTTCAACCAAGTCTTTTAGCATGAAGCTTTGGTGTAATCTCTCTAACTCTAACTCATTGTGTTCTTATTTTCTTAAATGAAGGTTCAATAACTCTCCATCCAACAAAAGTTCAACTCTAAAGAGATTAAAGATGATCATAGATATTGCTGACAGCTTTATTGTTGAAATTGATTGAACTAAATATAGGTCTCTTTCAACAAGTTGAGACTTCATAATGAAATCAACATGGGAAGTAATCAGGAAAGTTAGGTCGTGTTCATTTCTTTTCAAATTCATTCGAAAATATGAGATCCCACATAAGATATCTATTTTCCTATGGAAATGTATGCACATGATAGTTCCATTATAAGACCAGATCCAACTCAAAGGGGGTAAAGATTGCCTCTGTTTACAAATATTGCTATAGAGATTCTGAAAATTTCAACCACTTGTTCCTTTATGGTCCTATAGCTAGTATTATATGGTCAACTTTTTTTTCTATGCTTGGGATCGAGATCTCAACATCATCATTTCATCGGCTGCTTTTGTCTTGGTGGCTCAAAAATCCAAGTAAAGATTTCATTACATACCTGTTGATTATAGTTCCTGGAATAATTCTTTAGGAGATTTGGATGAGTAGAAACAAATGTGTTTTTGAAGATGTCAAAATGGATAGTAACAAGATCATTTCCAGTATTATAAACTTCATTATTAGCTGCTCTTTCACCTTCAATTCAAATCATCTTTCCAACACAATGAAGAGTTACAAAGCCTCTTTGGAGTGAAATACTCATCAAATTCTCCATCTTTCTCTTTAGTAAAATGGTCTCCCCCGATAGATCACCTACTCAAGATGAATTATGATGGGGCATCCAATGGTAATCCTGGGTTTTGAGGATCCGGTGGATTATAAGAGATAGATCATGCCATCTCATCCAAGAATTTGCTTCCAATGAAGATATCATTTCTAATAATAAAGGTGAATGTAATGATATTCTAAAAGGTATTCATATCTTCAATAAGATTAAAATCAATCACATTCTGTGGTCTTAGACTCAAAGATGATGATTGATATTCTCAAAGGGAAAATTCTCAAACCCCCTATCTTTAATTGATGGCATGTCTAATTCTCAAACTCCCTATCACACATTGCTAATTATGGAGCTCATAACTCAAGCCACTTCTCTTTCTCATCGGTTTTAGATTGCCCAAGATTTCAAGAGGATGTTTCAAGATGGACTTGCTAGGCATGCCATCAATTAGTTTTTTTTTTATATTTTTTTAGCTTCTTTCAAATTTTCTGTAGGTTCTTATCTTCTTATACTTGTCATCTAGGTTGGGCTTTTCTGCATATATAACAATAAATAATTCCTTTTTCTCGAAAAAAATATTACGAAAAAGAGGGCTAGATGAAACCAATATCTCTCATTAAATGCCAATATGATTTAACTATGAAGTTTCCATATTTTGTCAATATCCATTTTCCAAAAATAAAGTCAAAGTTTTTTGAAAATTCCTCCGAAATACTCTACATTTTTCTCCGCACCTGCAATGCTAATGAGATTGTCCCTCTAAAATTGTGAGCTTCCAGTTTTTTATATTTGACACGCATGAAGAGAGACCATAAATATTTAGAATTAAAAAATTTCCACCACAAATTATGAGAATAATAAAATGATAAGCCAATCGTTGATCTGAGATTTTTCCCTCCTTCTTCTTTAGTTTTACAAATATCATGCCATTTCACCCACAGAAAATATATCTTTTCTTATTCTTTTACCCATAAAAATTGAGCCAACAGATTATTAATGTGAGTGAGAACATTTAACGGAGGATTGATTACAACCAGGAGAAGGTGCATATATTCCTTTCCTGATTTGATAAGAGTCACTCTACCTGCTTGAGAGATACACTCATGATTCCAGAAATTTAGCTTCCCTAGCAGTTTGTCTAATATGAGGTGAAATAACCTTTATATTTCTTGCTTGAGAATAAAGAGATCCCCAAATAAATAATTGGGATCTTTTTACATTTGAATCTGGTGACATTTTCAATTGGTTTCTTCATGCCATTTGTCTCTTTTACTGGAAGGTAAAAGGAAGATTTATTGCAGTTGACCACTTGTCCTGACACCTCTTCATAATTTTTTTTTTTTTAAACCATGAGATGATTTACTGAACATTTTATTTTATAAAAATTCATGAGTGGAGAGATCATATAAATATAATGACATTATTTTTTAAATAAGAACTGGCAAACAAATACTGATCTTAAAGTAAATAATACACATGTAATAAAAGTGAACTATTAGTCTGAATTAGACATAAATTATTATAACACATTTGTTTTTCATTTTGTATAAGTAAGCACTAAGTATAAAATAATTTTATAAATAATTAAATATGTATTAATTTTTCTTAGTGCCCATAATAAATATTCGTAGCATAGATTATTATAAAAATGTTTCTATAATTAATTAACACAAAAAGCCATTGTGGAATATCATAACTGCAAACAAAACTCATGTCTCAAGATTATTATCCAAAATGATTTTGTATTATTTTACAGAATGTATAAACATTAATTAATACGTGAACAATAATCTGAAAGTCTAGTGGGAGGCTTGTAGATAAGCTACTATTTTGAAATTAATAATCTTTAGGGAAGAAATGTTGAATCTAACATTTGGGATTGACCTTGTTAGAGAGTTACTTTCGTACACATCATACCTCCAATATTTTAGACTACATATCTCTAGTGGAATTACACCTACGATGTAGCTTTTAGTTATGATACATTATAAGAATATAATCAGTAGACTTGGAGGGATCATAACTAAGTTGGTGAGTAACATGCAATCTGTTTTTATTCGAAGTAAGAATATTTCTGATAATAATCTTCTTATGCAAGAACTGGTGAGAAGTTATCATATAGATACTGACATGCCTAGTTGTGCTTTGAAGATTGATTTAATGAATGTCTATGATTCTGTTAGATGGGAGTTTATTTTAGATGGTTTAAAATCTACAAACTTCCCTCAAAATGTTATTTAGTGGATTAAAGAGTGTATGATGACTCCCAATTTTTACTATGTGTGTTAATGGGGAATTCAATGGGATATTTAGAGGTACTAATGGTTTAAGATAGGGAGATCATGTTTCCTTTTACTTATTCCTTCTTGTGATGGAGACATTGTTTTGAGTTCTTGATGATGAAATTAGTAGAGAGGTGTTTTATTTTCATCCTACATGTGGTGGTTTAAACCTCTTTAATGTGATGCGTGTTGATGACCTATTCATTATGGCTACGTCTAATAAAAATTCCTTGATTGTTATTGATGAAATTCTCCAAGATTTTAAGTAGTTTTTTCGTCTTGGGGCTAGCTATGCTTAATGTATAATATTTTTGTTGTCGTGGATGATATGGAAAAGAATTGATTAGATAATACTTTGGGTATGAGAGTGAGGATTCTTCGTGTCAAATACTTAGGTGTTCCTCTTATTTCTACCAGTTAAAAGCTTAAGATTGTAAAATACTTATGGAGAAACTTATGCGTAAGATTAAGTCTTGGACCAATAAATGGCTTTCATATGCTTGGAGAATTCAAGTAGTTATTTGTATCCTTTAGAAAAAAAAATTTACTCAATTATTATTTTCATCCTTCCTAAGATGGTTATTAAGTATATTAATCAACTATTAAGAACGTTTATTTGGTCTACTATAAATCTTGATAAGTATGGAACTAAAGTGGCTTGGAAAGATGTCTGTTTTCCTATGAAAGAGGGTGGCTTAGGGATTAAAAAATTTCTTGTGTGGAATAATTCTTGTATGTTGAGACATATGGGATTTAACAAGGAAAAAAGATTCTCTATGGGTCAAATGGGTTCACTCTGTTATTATCAAATAAGATTAGTGATGAATAGTTAAATTACATGTTGATTGATCTTAAAGTTGGAGGAAAATGTGGAGATTAAGGGATCGAGCCCGGAATATTAGCAAGTATCATATTGGGAAAGATGATAGGACATTCTTCAAGATAGACAATTTGCATGAAAATGACCCACTTATGAATTTCTATGGGAAAATAATTGTTTATGATGTATTTACCAATGTGAAATGTAAAGCCTCTGAGTTCATTAATGAAAATGGTTGGGGTTTCTCTATATTTATCACAAATGATTTGGTGGATATCTCTATAACTATGATCATTCCTTAGGGTAATAGTGAAAACGGGGTAAGTTGGGTGATTTCGAAATATGGTAAATTTAGTTACAAAGTCACCTATGATTATTTTAGACAATGGAAGACTATTGTTCCATGGTATGAATTAGTTTGGTTCAATAAATAATCCCTACGTGTGCCTTTATTATTTAGATTTATTGTCACAATAAATTATGTACTGGGGATAAATTAAAGATTTGGAAAATTATTAACGATTATCATTGTGTACTATGTGGTACTATGGTTGAAAAAAAGAATCATATATTATTAGAATGTGGCATCTCTAGACAAATTTGGGGAAACGTTTGGACTAACAATGGATTCATAGATAATATTAGAATCTTTGAAGATGAAGTGTTTGTATTGAATATTGACAGTAAAAAGATCAAGATTTTAGTACAGAAATTATGACTATCAACCACTATGTATAATATATAGAGGGAATCGAATGATAACATCTTGTAGAATATTCATATTACCATTGTTAGTATTTGTTGTAGGATAAATAAAATGGTGCAGGAAAGTACATACAGTTGGAAGAAAATTGAAAAGAATGAGGAGAACTATGAAATTTGAAATAATTGGTGAATTTCTAAGAGTATACTTATCTTATGGTTTAAATGGATCTGGATGGTCGACTTTTAATCTCCCTGAATCTTTATGATGTTTTTTATTCCTTTGATTGGTTTGTCCTTCTCTTGATTCTGTTATGGAGGCTCTGTATATTGTGTTTTCAATCTGGTTGCCTTGGATTTTGTGATTGAAGGTCTGATGTCTGGTGAATGGGGTTATTAGTGCTTTGGTTGTTTGATCTCATGATGGCTTTTAAAGACTTTCATTATCTTATTGCTCCGATGGAGTGGTCCTTCCTTTGATCTATGTTATGGCTAAGTTTTATGTGGCTTCTAGTTAGTTTTGTTGTTCTTCTTGACTATGAAGTTTGCATGTGAGATTTTCCGTGGTTTGGTTTGATTATTTTCTTCTTTTAAGTCCCCCTTACTCTTGCATCCTTATTTTGGACGTTGTTTATGTTTGGTCTGTAGTTCGTATTTGAAGAAGATAGATCTCAAAGTCTGGTTATGAGGGGAAGTTTATATGGATTTTTCTTGATTTTGTGTGTGTGTTGATGCTTTGGCCTTTGGGGTTTTGAGTTTCTTTCTCTCTAATAGTGGTGAGTCTGGTTTGAAGCTTTAGGTGGATGTTGGTTATAGTTGAAGCTCTAATGGAGATAGGATGGTTCTAATTTTTCTCTCCTCTCGTCTGATGGTGTGGGGTTCGAGAAGGGTTTCCTAGTTTTGGGTTAAGATTATTGTGTGATGGTAGTTATTTTTTGTGGGCTCTCTCAGTGGAGGTTGCTACGTGTTTGTGTGTACAGTTGTGGTGTGTAATGATGACGCGTAGAACTAATCTAATGCATGTATTTTTTCTTGTTTGGGTTGGGTTTTGTTGGGTTTGGATTATTTGGGTTGGTTTTGGTGTTTGGGCATGTTTTGAATCTTTATTTTGGGATCGTGTACTTTTGTTTTGGAAGTTTGTTGCCTTTTATTTGTTAGATTAGCCTTTGATATTTTGTATGATGTGTTTGCTCCTTTTTCGGGCTTTTTCCCTGGTGTTAATTAAATAACATTTCACTAAAAAAAGAATATTGAAAAATTAAGGGAATAGGGTTGAAGTTTGTCAAAAATATTTCATATTCGAAATTAAAAAAGAAATTGGTAGGAAATAACATGGAAATCCAGGCTTCAACTATTTTTAGTCCGGATATGAAAATGAAATTGTATCTAGCTCGTAAGTTGTTTTTACAAGAAATAAGTTGTTGAGCATACTTCCTTCCAATTTTTCTAGGTACGCTATTGTGGCCATCCTGGGATCTTCCCTTCCCATTCTCCATGTGTGGACCCCTTTAGGAGGAAAAAGATGGAGTAAATAAAGGTCCCGCACCCCGATACTAATCAAATGGTGATTCGATCTCGTCGATGCGTGGTAATATAAAAAGATAGAGTCGCCATCCAATTTTTGCACAAATCAGGAAAAAGAATAGGTTACTGCCTCGAGATAGAGGTATCAAAGATAAACGAATTCTTACGAAACTAATAGTTCAGAGGTTCGAGGGCTAAGTTATGGATTGGGAAGGTGTTAGGAACCCATCATGCCCCTTCGTTCTCTCATGGTCTTATGTTATTATTTTCCTAAGTTTCTCTATAATGTGTGTGTGTATATAAGTGGAGATCGGAATCTCTTGACTCGCATCATGGAAAAGATGGAATGAGGTCATCCAAAGGAATGATACACAAAATAATAATTAAAAATAAGATGCATGCACTTATCGAGATATTGATCGGTACGATGAAACGATAATACGTGTTACATAAGAGGCACTTATGAATCACGAGTATGATATATATGAATGATATAAGAATAAAATTGGAAAAAAATTAAAATATGAAAATAATAGTCGAGTCTCAAGTTTTAGTCCGAGATGCCTATGTAGCCTATAAAGGCATCAAAGTCAATGCAGTTCGCATGTGGCATAAGGGTGGGGTTTATCCCATAGATTCAAACGGGTGTTTATGTATGCATGTGTGTGTAGAAGAGATATTTTAGCTTTGAGGAAATATGATGAAGAATCCCATCGAAATTTATTGGTGTAACCCTCTTTTTCTTGTTTTGTTTTTTTATAGAAAATATATTTATGTGAAATTTAACTAATAAAGGATAAGGTATTAATGTATGTGATGAAAAGATAAATTATGAATTTATATAACTAATGTGAAATTAAAAGGAATTAAAAATGAGAAAATAGTGTTTGGACATTCTTTGAAGAGTTAGAGATTGATATTGATTGATGATGAGCTTCCTTGTAAAGTGAATGAATAATGTTGGAGGATTTTTGCTAAATTGGGTGTTAATGTATGGTAATGAAAGGTGGAATAAGGTTTCAAACAAGAAACCCCGTTAATGAAGAAGAATGTTGCTGAGATCACTAAAGTTGATAACTTTAAGGTATCCCCTGGAAGTGAGCTCATGACCTTCTTATATAAATTAGGGGGACTGGCGATTGACATAGTCCTTTCCCTGCCAATCGGCAGGTGACCCTAGACACACTACATATAGGCAGGGAAATGGACCTGCCAATTCGCAGTCTCGTGCAATTTTTTCAGAAAACCCATCGTAGAACGCAATCCGTAAGTCCAAATCGCACAAACGGAATACCGTTGGAAACGTAATTTAAAGACCATTAAGAATTCGTTGGGCCTCTCATCTCGGGTCTAGGAGTTAACTTTGGGTCAAATAAGGCTCGGGAGTGCCCGTTGGTACTTTGGACAAAAGATCGTCAGCCGACGATGGATTGTTCATTCGAATCATGCACAAGGTGAATTGTTTGAAAGGATATGCATGGAACTTTGATGTTCCAAAGGTCTTATATAGGTTCAAAGAGTAAACTTTGGTCAAGCGGGTCCTGAAAATGCTCGGTGACATTTGAAATTAAAACGTATCGTTCGTCTGTACTATAAAGACGATTCGCACATAGGATGGACCATTATAAAGGGTATTCAGTTACTTTCAAAAATTCATTCAGTCTCTTTTGAGCTGAAGGGTTGACTTTGGTCAAATAAAGCTAGGGAGCGCCTGGTGGCCTTCAGATTTATATTTGGTGGAAAATGGATAGTATGTCAGAACGGATAGTATGCCATTTTATGCACGGGGTGAACTGTTTGAAAGGAGTCTCAGTGCCCTTCGAAGATTCATTGATCTTTTGTTATGACGATGAAGCTCATTGGGTTTAAACCGAGGGTTGGGAGCACCCGATGAACTTCATATCATTTTTTGGTAAAAAATAGCCCGTTCATCCGAACCATTATTCTAATTCATGCATGTGGTGGACCATTGGAAAGGGGATTCATATCCTTTCAAACATTTATTGATCTCTTTCTCTGATAATGAAGTTGACCAAAGTAAAATGGGGCTTAGGAGCGCCTGATGGCCTCTAGATCGGTACTCAAAGCATGATATAGGCTTTGTATTGATTGGGGAGGTGCTAGGGACCTAAGAAAGGACTTAGGGGATCCTATAATGTTGTGTATACAAATCCCCTCTACGAGTTAGTTTTTAACAACTAAAAGCCATCGAATAGGCACCCCATGATGTTTAGGAAAGAGGTCAATTCTGATGACCTAACGGGATAAATATGATCAATTTAGAGGGTAGAGGTTGATTTTGAGGACCAAAGGCAATTTCGAGGACCTAAATTTGGGGCAACGAATTCGGTAGGTCGAGGTAAATTCTGAGGACCTAATAGTGGAGGCGATCAATTCTGAGGGTCGTGGTCAATTTTGAGGACTTCAGGTAAGGGCGACCAATTTTGAGGATCCATGTCAATTTATATTACCTTAAGCAGTGGCCACCGATTCTAAGAGTCGAGGCCAATTATGAGGGTAGAGACGACCGATTCTTAGAGTCAGTGCCAATTATGGGGGCCTTAAGTGGAGGCGACAAATTCCAAGGTTCGAGGCCAATTCTGAGGGCCTTAAGTTGTGACAACCAATTCTGAGGGTCGAGGTTAATTTCTAAGACCTTAGGTGTAGGCGACCAATTCTGAGGGGAAAGGTCAATTCTGAGGACCTTAAGTTGTAACCTGGGGTATAGATCTCATGGGGGACATTTAAATTATCTTTTTGATACTCTACTGGGGAAGAGATATCAATTTGGGTATTTTGTGGATGGATTGGGAAGAAATTTACGCAGTCCTACTGGAGAAGCATTTTGATTTCTACTGAGGGTTTTGGGATTTCATCGAGGAATGTGTTTCTTAGAGATGCCTTAATGGAGAGATGTCCGTTTAGGGTTTCTAGTTCTGCTTGGGGAAATTTAAATTTTTCTGGGAGAAAGTTTTAATTCAGGAATGTTTTCTGGGGAAACGGGTAAGATAGCACGCAACCCACTTGGGGAATCACTTATTTGCGGATGAGTTTTAGGATTCCGCTAGGGAGTTGGTGTTATGGGACGCGGTTGTGCTGTTTTTTTTTTTAGGTTTATGCTGGGGATAAAATGAGGTTTTAATCTGGTTGGGGATTTGGTAGCTTTAAAAATGGGTTTCTTAGTGAAGAAATCTTCTACAATTTCTTTGGAAATTTTAGGATTTTTATGGGAATTTTTTGTAATTTTCTGGGATTTTTGTACGAAATTTCAGGGGTACTACCAATCGGAGGGTAATACGACTTGCCAATCGATAGTGGCACAATATTTTCAACTACCTAAGGAAGGGTAAGGGATAGTGTCGGTCGATGGGTGTCACGGGGTTACTGATCGACATGTTGTTAGAGAAATAGACTAAAACCATGCTTTATGTGATAATTTTAGTTATGGAATTATTATTATAATAAAATCATTTATTCCTATTTTAATGAGAATTGTGTATGGACATAATGTTTGCAGTGTTTTATATATTGTCGATGTCCTTTATTCTGCCTAGTAGGTGTTCTGGTGTGTAGAGTATGACTTACATGCAGAGGATCGAATCACTAATTCTTAAGGAATATAAGTTTTATCGTTCACAATCATAGATGGAATTGGAAAGATCATCGATAGGAATGTAGCACAATATTTTAGTAGGTCTATCATGATTACAGGAAACTGTAAAGTTTTAACTTTTTGTGTTACTAAACTTTGTGTGTATTGAAAGGGACTAATTTGAGGTGATTGTTTTTATACTGATTTTATAAGACAATGTACATCTCGTGATTATTATTTTTACTTAAGGATCTTAATTCGGATATGATTGATCGACACAAGCACTAGTTATTTACTACTTTGACTTATCAGGTGAGATTCATTATAGGATCAATAATCTTGATAAATTGGGTAATGGTGATTAATGTATGGTGAAAGTCTTTTATGGATATAATCCATGTCTCGGTATAGAGACTGGTGATACCCCTTGAGATACTTATGAGTTTTGTAGGTATCAAACCTTGCAGGTGGATTATATTAATTTAACACTACAAATAAGTTAAGTTGGACCTCTCAAGGACTTAAAGAAGTCAGTAAAATAAATTATCAGTAATTTGTTTTATTAACGTGTATCTGTAACCTTAACGTGGGGAGAGTTAAGTAACTGATAACGTGGAGCTCGAAATATAATTTTGACTTAAGGAGTTGTGTTGCAATTCTAATTACTTAGTGGTATTAATTATAATTAAGGTACTGAGATTAGGATCAGGGATGGATTAGGTTTTCTCAGGCCCATTAGGAGCCACATCCTTATCTCACCTTAGGGTCCCTACTATAGCCTCTATATATGCACCTAAATCTCATTCTTTCTTAACCTCTCACTCTTGGGTACTCAGAAGACCCGAGTTCATACTTGTGAGATAGAAAGAGATCGAAGAAGAAACAGGAGACAAAAAGGTGGTCAAGAAATATGAGCCCATACTCTACTCATAGCTATCCAAATCGGGAATATAGTTGAAGATTGTGAGGTGAATCGAGCCCTCACATATTATGTTCGTGATGAAACGATATCCAATCAAAGAGATCTCGTAGGTAAATCCTAAATCTTCCTTATAGGATTTAACATCTGTATAATTTTTTGTAGTTCGATCTATACGCATTTCAATATAGCCTCGGACATCTGCTCCATCATATGCCCCTTAGCCTCCTATAAAAAGGGGTGAATTCTCTTCATTTTTCATAGCTTATAGCTTTTCAATCTTCTGATTCTCTCTTCAGTGATATGCTCCTTTGTTCTTTCATTATTTTAGATTAGAAAATGGCGGATTTCTCAAGTAGCGAGACACACATGGTGTGATTGGAAATTGACGAATAGGCGAACCTGGAATGGCGGCCTAAGGTGCCCTTAGAGTTAGGCAACGAGAACTCTTTTGATTTGTTTCATCATATTGCTGACGATTACACTGTTCTGCGTGGGCCTTCGCCCCATCGGTCGTCTAGGGTGAGGAACCCATAGGGCTATGTAAGTACCACATGACTTTGGTATTTTTTTTCCATTTTTTTGCATTTTCCTGTTTGAATTTTTCCAAAAGGTTTCTCTTCCATTTTGGCACATAGACATAGGTGCCATAAGCCCTCGATAACGGGGGATGATAGTATTTAGAGATGTGTGGGAGCACCTTCCTATAGTGGTGTGCTGGGTAGTTTCTTCTGTGGATTTTTTCCACTTTGTGTCTACTCTAGCTGAGACATCGCGTTTTACGGACGTTCTATGTGATCTGGGGGAGGTGGTGGGACACTACCCACACAACACTCTTTGGAAGCGTGGAGATGACAGTGACCCCTATTGATGTTCATCAACTATTAGGGATCGATTGCGATGTTAACAGATAGAGGTGGATAGGTCTCTGAGTGTGACACCTATGGTAGTTCATGTTGCGCTGGGCGATGTGGGACGGATAGTCTCTGGGGAATAGATCTGTATGTGTATTATTTAATAGGTGTTGTTAAGTCGGAGGATTGACAAGACGATTATGCTGCAAGTTCGATATATGTCTCATTTGTTTATTCTTTTGTTGTCAAGGGGTTTCTTGCTGGCATCGAGCGGGGATGTCATTCACTTGCATTTTTTTACCATTTTTTAGGGTATTTTCAAATATCCCTCACTATGATTGAGGGATCCTGACTTTGGAGACCCTTTATTCTTTTATGGATGCTTTCAGTCGGTATTGTCGATAGACTTTTACTAGAGCCACGTATCTTCTGGAGGTATTTTCTAATTTCTCTTTATGTGTTTCTTGCATTTCCTTTTGGATATTTTTTAGTTGTTGACTCTTTTCCTATTTTCAAACGTGGTTTTATGAAGAGACTAGGCTTAATGCCCATTGGATTGATTTACAGGATGAAGAGGTGGGGGGCTTCTACCAGATTTAGAACTGGCGGATGTCCAACTTGAAGTCAAAGTGCTCTCTTTCCATATCAGTAGTGCAGCAGGTCTTGAATGTCCTAACGAGCGATAAGGTTATTTCTTATTTTCTCTTTTGAATCATTTTTTTCTTTTCCTTTGTTTTGGCAAGTATTGAATTTATTTTTAAAAACTACATGTGACTTTCTATTCCTGGGCAACTGCTATCCAGCATACAGGGGTGACCCGAATGAATGCGCATATGCACCGACTGCTGGCACACGAGTTCGACTATTCATGGTATTTGGGAGAGATTAGTCTGATAGATTGTGTAGGATGATGTGATGGTCCCACTCGCGATGCCCCTGGGGTATATGAGGTTGGTGCGAGAGATGTCAGAGGGGGATAGGGCGACGATGATGGTTGGAAAGCTCTACTCGTCCTATACTAATACGGTGGTGACCTACAATTATCTTGACTTCGTGATGAGCTAGCTGATGTCATCCTGTATCTATGTCATGGTGAATATGTCTCCACCTCCTACGGCTTCAGGCAAGTGTACAAGTTGGTCGATGGGGTCTACCCACAACACTGGTGGTGCATCGTCGATAGCGGCGACAGCGGTGACGGAGGTTCCAATCCTTCAATTTGCTCCTCCTCCCTAAAATATCAGACAGGATGGAGGGGATGTTTGAGTATGAATCACTGTCGTAATACAGCGGGCCCGACGGTGTTTGGGCTAGTGGAGGAGGTCCTTCAGCCAGATGTATATCTTTTAATTTCTTTGTCCTTTGTTTTTTATTTCTTATTTAATTTTAAACTAAGTGATTTGCCCCTTTGTCTTTCTTGCAGCATGTACGGGTGTTGACTACTTGATTAAGAGACATCCGAGACTGGTGTGGCTTCTGCGATGCCTCAAATTCAGGATTCGATTCCGGTTCCTTCCTGCCTCGTGCCATCTGCTTTTTTCGAGGAGGGATCTGGATCAGGTAGTGGAGGCTCCTCAGTTCATCACTGGGGAAAGCATATGCATTGTAGGGACGGAGGATCCTAGGGTAGAGAGAGAGAGAGAGAGAGAGAGAGAGAGAGAGAAGGAAAGTTTGGGGTTTCGAGCTGAGTCCCGTTGTTTTTCTCATTTTTTTCTATTTTTTTCCAAAAGAATTATTCAAGGCAATATATATATATACACGAAATGAAATGGGATTTTGGTTTATTTATCCTTGATTTAAATGAATTAATTTTCATGCACTTTTTACTTTGTTGTTGAGACCGTAACAAGGATTAGAATAACTCAAGAGAAAATTTAATTTGAGAAATAATGAGTAAATTGAATTCTTTGAAATAAGGATTTAGTTTTTTAGTTTTTTAATTTTGATAAAAAAGGAAACATATAATTTTCGAAAAATAGGGGTGTAAATCGACATGCCCCTTATCCAACCTATCATCAGGTTATTCCAATTAAATTGCCCTAAGACTTGATTGCACTTTCTTCAGCTACTTGTACTTGATGGGGTGGCCTTTCTTTTGAATTTTGCAGACTTCTTATTTTTTAGACAAAATTTTCAAGCATAAAAAGGGTTAAGGTGTTGAGGTTTCTTCACCCATTCGCATTTTCTCTCGTTTCTTTCCTATTTATTTAATTGTGTCTTATTATTTCAAAAATATCCCTTCTCGTGAGTGAAATTTTTTTCTCTTATCTAGAGAATTTAGTGGCTATGTGTTCGTATAAAGTAGACTATGATGCTTTTAACATGTGTTGGGTCTTTTTATGGTGTAACGAGCACATTAACTAGAATATGATGATGGAGGAAGCAAAATTTTGGCACCCCAAGGATCATGTTTTTCATTTTGTCTTTGACGAGGTCTTCCCGAATTATGAGGCATTTTTCGCCATGTTGATGATAAATACCAATGTGGCAGCAGCCATGTCTGAATTCTCTCGATCTCCTCAAGCATTGTTGGCAGAATTACTCCATATTTCTCCTTCGGCGTCTCGGCCTTTAGTTACAAGGGGAGTGATTTATGCCCCGATTGTACTGTACTCGGCACTACGAGATTTAAATGATGCGGGACATCGTGGAGTCGTTGCCCTTGGCTTAACTTCAAAGATAATGTTCGTGACCAGGAATCTGATGGTGGACCCTCAATTGGATGATATTATAGAGTGGATGTCATGTCATCACAATCCTATAGTGGTGATACTTCCAGAGATCCTAAACGGTCTATATGCTTGGAAGGAAGGCCATTCTAATTTTTTGAGAGGAAACCCGGTTATCATGTGGTTGGTTGAGAGATTCTATTTGGAGGTCCCTCCTAAATATCCCTTGGCATCTGTGCCGAATTTATTCACCCGTTATTTCATTAACTTTGTCCCATAAATATAGAGTTGGGTAAACTGGTTCATGGATCACGGAGCTCAATGTCTGTGCTGGTCAGTGTTGTGGTGGGGGAAACTGTAACCTATTTTGGAATTGGGTTAATACCGATATGTTTGGTTAGTTGGTCTCTAGCAGGCCTCATTCTATTTCCCCTGGAGGCTCCTGTATCAAGTTGGATGGGAGCAAACCGTGCCTTCCTATGCCTTGGATTTCTTCCTATAGAGGATTTTACTGAAGGCTTGCCCATGCGAATGGGATCTCTGTGGGAGAATCTTCAACTGTTAACCTGTCCTTCTCAATCCGTTGGCAAGGTTTGGCGTGTTTCTAGAGACTATATGAAATGGCTATGGAAGAGAGTAGTGCTAATATCCTGGTTGAGGAGACTGAGCATAGATGGTTCTTAATATTTGATGCTATGGAAGGGAGCGTAGTCATTTTTTCTAGGTTAGTCTGGGCTTATTATTCCATTAAGCGGATTGGACATACCATCCAAGAAGGGGAAGTTTAGGGTCCTCAAGCAGCATATACTGATGGAGCTGGGTACTCCGATAATTGCGGATAGGGTCCTTTGTGAAGTTGATATTTATTTATCAAGCTTTTGTGACTGGTGTGTGTTTGCTTGTTTTTTTAAATAATATGGGAAGGTCTGGTTAGCTTATTTTAAGGGTAGTTTTATTGGCGAGGGTAGTTGTTTGACTCCCCACGCTGATAGTTCATGTAATTGAACTGAATTCTCCCATTATGGAATAAAAAAGGATTTTAATTATATTATTCTTCCACTTGATGGCTGTATATTTGAATTATCTATACCAATTACTAAGGCATACATAATCATTTTTTCATGTAGATGATAAATTTAACTATCATTATCAGAGGTATGAAAAATATACATTTTTGTTAAAAATAAGGGGATCGTGCCAATGTAAAGCGTATGATCTGCCTACATACCTCTGAGGGTTTTGAAAAAATTTTGGATTTAATTTTGGAAGTAAAATTTTTTTTAGGGGATCGGGCCCACGTAGTTATGAGTATAGGGAAATGGAGAATTTTGTAAAAATAGAAGCGGGATGAGAGGAGTCGTAGCATGCAAAGATTTTGGGCTAGGGGTTGGATTTATTGAGACGGTCCAAGTTGACAGGGCGTGCCATCTCTTCTCCGTCAAGGTCAGTGAGCATAGCGGCTCTACCGGACAAGATCTTCTTCATGATGTAGGGGCCACTCTAGTTTGTCATGAATTTGATTTCTTTGAGGGCTAAATCCCCTTCCCGGACACCTAGATCCTTGAATCTTTAGTTTAACGATCGTGCAATTCGATGATGGTACCCTTGTATATGATATAGAGCCTTTAGCCTCCTTACATGTAAGAGCGATAACTCATCGAAACAGTTCTAATGTTTGTCTTATTTGTTGACTTTTATCTCGAGCATGACGCATATTGAAGGTATTTCTAGATCAATGGTTAGGACTACTTCCATGACGTATATTAGATAGTAGGGGATAGCCCTAGTAGATGCTCGAACGAAAGTGTGGAAGCTTCAAAGGGCATAAGGGATCCGATCGTCCAAATCTCGGTAATTCTCGATCATCTTACTGATGATATCTTTGAGGTTATTATTAGACGCTTCAACTGCACAGTTGATTTATTGTCGATAGGGAGAAGATTTGGGGCTCTGAATCCCGTACTAGTCGACCAATTTAAGTGACTTCTGCCTCAAAATTTAAATCATCATCTGGCACTAACTCATATAGAATCCCATATCGATAGATGTTCTTTCAGATGAACTTGGCTTCTTTTTTAGCATTCATCAATTCATATGACTTAGCCTCGACCCATTTGGTGAAGTAATCAATGAAAACCAAGATGAACTCGTTCCCATTGGAAGTTTTGGGTATGACTTTCCCTATGATATCGATGCCCCATGTAGAGAGCGGGCAGGTAAAAGTCATATTGGAAAACAGTTGGAACTTAAGGCAACTCTGGACATAGGCAGGGCAATCCTAAACTATGGTGGTCCAATAATAACCATATCGGATGATATTCTTGGCGAGAATATGGCCATTCCGGTGGGGTCCGGATTCATGTTGTGAATTTTTTGCATCATTTCTTTAATGTCAGCCCCGCGATGCAGTATAGGTGGGTTCCATTAAAGTTTCTCTTGAACAGTGCTTTATCGCAGACAATGTACTGGGAAACGAGTTTCCAGAGAGTTACTATCTTGGGGATACCTATAGTGCTTGAGGAGGTGCCAAATATCGCAATACCATAACTTGCCCATATCAGAATCCTCTTCTGTAATGAGCTCGATATGGTAGTAGTGGGATGGCATATCTTGTCCATGGACTAGGAAAGGGGCTATCATTATTCCTTCGGCCATATTAACCATAGAGTCTAAGGTATCAAGGGCATTTATAAGATTTTCCTTTCTCTAGTAAATTAATGGAAAGTGATATCTCGAAAGTGGGAGGCCAGCTCTTTTAGGTGGGCATGGAAGGGTAAAATCCTTTTATCTTTGATTTTCCATCTGCTAAGGAACTGGTATATGGTGAGGGCAGAGTATCAGTAGATGTATAGGCATTTGATACCTTTTCTTAAGAGTGACTTTGAGGCCTAGAGTGCATGCCTCGTACTCAATCATATTGTTAGTGTAGGGAAAATCTAGCTTGATGGCAATGGGAATGTGAGAGTCATCCCGGGTGATTAGGCATATGCCAATTTTGTATCCTTTTTTGTTAGCAGAGCCATAAAAAAAACATTTTCCATCGGAAGTCTTATTGAGGACTACAATGGATATCTTCATCTGGGAAATCGGAGATCCAAATGTAAGTTTCTTCCATGGGGTAGTCAGCACGGTAGTCAGAGATGGCTCTACCTTTCATGGCTTTCTGTCTGACATACACAATATCAAACTCGGCTAAAAACATCAACCATTAGGGAATTAGGATAGACATGGAAGGTTTATCGAGAATGTGTTTGATAGGATCCATTCAGGATACAAGTCAGATGGGAAACACGAGCATGTAGTGCCATAATTTTAAAATGAGACACACAAGGGTGACATGTTCTTTCTCTATGGCAGTGTAGTTGACTTCATACCAGGCTAATTTAGGACTGCCATACTAGATGGGTCTTTCTCGGGATTCTTCAAAGTATTGGGCTATCAAAGCCCCAGGTGCGGCATCTATTATAGTCAAGTATATAAGTAGAGGGAGACTAGGTTGCGGTGACATTAGTATGGGAGGTGAGGTTAGATATTTCTTGATTCAATCAAAGGCATCCTGATAAGCCTCGTTATAGATTTTGGTGGAATCTTTTCGGAGGAGTTGGAAGATGGGTTCAAAAAAGGAAGTCAACTAATTGATGAACCGATTGATATATAGTAAATTTACCAAGAATCCCTGGACCTCCTTCTTTATTTAGCGTTGTGGCATTTTGACTATTGCTTTTAGTTTGGCAGGGTCTGTTTCGATCCCTTTCTTGTAGCCATTAATCCTAAATAGTTTTCTTTGGTGACACCAAAGAAACATTTCGGTGGGTTTCATCTCATCTGGTATCGCCACAGACATTCGAAGAACTTCCAAAGGGCGGGAATGTGACCTTCGCGAGTCTTGGATTTAATGATCAAATCATCCACATAAATGTCAACTTCTTTGTGTATCAGATCATGCAAGATGGTAGGTATCCCCTGTGTTTTTAAGACTAACTGGCATAATTGTGTAGTAGAAAGTTCCCCAGGGGGATGAATGTGGTTTTTTCTTGATGATTAGGGTGCATCTTGATATGATTGTATTCAGAAAATCCGTCAATGAATGATTTGAGAGTATGACTGGTCATGTTGTCCACGATCATGTCGATATTGGGTAGTAGGTAATCATCTTTCAAAGATGATCTATTCAAATCTCGATAATAAGCGCACATGCAAATCTTCTCTGCTGATTTTATCATGGGTAAAATAGTGTCTAACCATATGGGGTATTCGATCACCCGAATGATGCTTATGTTCAACTGTTTGACCACTTATTCCTTTACTTTAAGTGACCATTCGGTGTAGAGCTTTCACAGTTTCTATTAGAACGGTTTGCATTTCGAAAGAGTTGGAATATCATGCTGACTGATCTCCGGATCAATGTCGGGTGTGTCACTTATAAGACCATGTGAGGACATACATAAATTGCTTCAATATTTCTTTGAGTTGCCCGCACTCATGCGAGTCAAGTGTGGACCCTATCCTAATCTCGCGTAGTTGGCTAGTAGAACCTAGATTGATAACATTAGTTTCATCCTCATTAATTTGAACATGCTTATGTTATTTGTTATTAACCTTATTAAGACAAGTTCAAAATTGTTCATTTGCAAAATTGTCATCATCAAGAGTTTGATTAAAATTAAGACAATTAATGTAAATCACAGCAAGATAATGAAAATGTGTGTTTATTTCATTATTGGGAAAAATATCATTAAGAACCTCGTCAAATGAGGTCTCGATTACATTGTTATTAGAAAAGGAAGGAACGAGAAAAGAGGAAGAAATGGGATAAACATCTATGTTGGGTTGCATTTAAATAGGTGTAATTGGTACAACATTCTAGTTGAGTAGGGGTTCATGAGTAGTATTGATTAGGATGGATGGATTCGACGATGTAACGCCTGAGTGGATCATGCAGAGTGTCATACCCAGTGTTTGTAGATCTAACTTGTGCTTAGAGTCACTTCCCTTGAAAACCTGGATAATAGCAGTAGTCTTCTTAACGAGTGGTTGCACATGATGCTGGGAGTTCTCCATCTAGGAGTAACTGTCTTGGAATAAAATCTCCATTCTTGGCTTCACTTTCTTATCCACATGATCATACAATGGTTTGACAAATCTCCTAAAGGGAAAATCTTCACCATTTTTTTCATTAATCTTCTATTTAAGGAATATCCTGAAACTGTCTTGGCAGTTTTTAACCTTCCCTTCGATCGGTATTAGTGGACCATTCTGAGTTCTTATAATAATGGTTAGTAACCTAGGCCACATGGATGAAAGGCCTTCTTCAGGAATATGGGTTCCAATATCCACTGTTGTCATCGTCTCATCGTCAGTCCGGTCATGAAGTGCATATTCTTAAACATCAGTATCACGTTGACATTATCATGAGGGTTGTGCTCTGGACAGACCCAATCTTTGAAATCATCCCTTGCTACGAGTGGAAGTGGTTAGACTCAGAATCCATATAGAAACATGTCATTCGCCCCATGATGTATTTCTAGTACCGGATTACTGGTGGTTACATTCTCAGTATTATCATCATCGCCCAAAATGGTGATAACCTCCCCCTTGGTAAAGAACATCAGTTTCTGATTCATAGAGAAAGACACACCATTGATGCTGTGAAGCCACGATCGACCAAGAAATAGGTTAAAACAACCGGTTTGTGAATAACTTGGAACTCAATAACGGGATTGAAAGGGACAACCCCTATTGTAAGCTTTATGGATCCTAACACTTCTAGACAAGTATTGTTATAAGCACGCACTGTGGATGATGTTGGAGCAAGGTCGCTTACTTTTGAACCCAAGCAGTTGAAGGTTCTTAATAGGAAAAAATTGAGTGTTGTATCATTGTCGACAAGTGAGATCAGGATTGTCTTCCCAATTACATAAATGGAGATTTAAAGGGTGTAGTTGTGATTAGGACCAAACTTTGGGATTTCTTCTTTAAAGAAGGAAATCATTCTAGTATAGGTTAAGGACCCGACCAAATTCATGATTTTTTCTGGAGTGGTGGAAGGAGGGACTGTGGGCCCGATAAGAAATTTTATCAAAGCCTTTCGATGTAGTTGGGAAGACATAGAGAGTCCCCACAAGGTGATGTTGGCCTAAGTTTTCTTCAATTGGTCGACAATCTTGCTCTCCTTGATGGTCATTTCTAGCATGGTGAGTTTCTTGACAACACCCTTTCCTTTACCTATCCATACTGACGGAGGAATCAGACTCTGGTAGTGCCTCCCAGATCTTGTCATATGGTTCACAAAAGAGAAAAAGAATAAAAAAACCGTTTCTTCATCTATCTTAGGTTTTTCAGCCACTTTTTTTATTTCCCCCAATAGATCTTCAAACGATATGATTCCACATATGCTGATTACTGGACTAACGTTTTCCTCGCTTGGATATTTATCTGAACTGTCAAAATCGACCCCTCCCCCCAATCTGAGGCCAACGATGTCATCCTTCCTTGAGAAGTCAATGTATCCCACAACCTGCACGGCATCTTCAATGCATAAGTTAAGGAACCAATCACATTGTAGCTTTAAGGTATTGAGTGGCTCGAACATACTATAAATATCACCTTCCTGTCGGAATATTTCTTCTATAATCTACACTAGAACATCTAAACAAACTTTATCAATGGGTACAACCCAATTATCGAACACACGAGCCTACTTTAAAGATTCCATGAATAGGAGGCAAACTTTTGGCAGTCAATGTTCATTTTAGTGGGAAATTTCATCCCAAACTCTACCAGTTGGTTCAGTATCGCTAGGAATTCCAGATCCTTTCTCTCAGACTGGGTACGAACGGAAATACACGCTCTTGTGAGAAGAGATAAAGATTTGTCAGAAAAATAGGTAGGATGTAGGAGAAACTATGGGGAAACTTTAAAGGGGTTTGGGTGAAAATATAGGTATGGTGGGCAATTTAGTGATTACAATTTGGGTGGTTGGGTTAAATTTCGAATCGTTTCTTAGGAAAATGGCATTCGCATGATTTAGGAGTGGAATGTGAGTGGTGTTGGGTTTAGGATTGGTCGGTGGGGCCATGACACCCCGGTCAATCAAACCTTGGATGTCATTCCACAGCTGGAAGTATTGATTAGTGGTATGCCCGACATTTTGATGGAAATCACAATGGGTGTCGAGTTTTAAACTTTTTGGTAGTGGGTTTGGTAATAGAGGAGGGCAACAACATAATGATATTTTTTTCTTAATAGGGCTTGGTAGACTTTGGATAAGGGAGCATGAAGCTCGGTGTATTGTCTTCTGACTGGTTTGGCATGATGTTTTGGTTCCCAATGGGAGCCATGCTATGAGATGTTGTTGATGGTCAAGGTTGTAGTAGGATTCACATATTTTCTTGTAGTGAACTATCCAGATACTTTCTTTAGCTCAGCTTCTGTCTTGGTAAGACTTTCTTTAATCTCCACTCCTACTTCCTTGAGGGCTCAGAAATAGGGGTAATATTTTCCTCTCATCGTCCCTCGTATATGGGGTAAGAAGTTTTTCTCCACAATAATAACTTGCTCTTCTTAGAAAGTCCGGTTGATCATGGTGGCCACTTTCTCCCTCCACCTTGCTATGAAGTTACTGAAAGTTTCTCCAAGATTGTTCTTCATAAGTTATAAATCATGGCGTGTGACCTCCAACTCCTCATAGAATTTATACTGCGACATGAATTCATGAGCAAAATCCTCCCAACTACGAATTATGAATTCCTCGAGGGATAAGAAGTAACGAAGAACACTATTTTTTAGAGTCTGCTGGAACATTTGGGCCATTATTTCTTCGAAGGCACCTAAGAGAGTAGTGGCGTGATTATCGAAGATGAATAATTAGGGGACCGCTATCCCCAAACCTCTCAATGTTGGGTATCTTCAATTTTTCGAGCAACCTTGCTTTGGGGTAGGTAGACATATAGGTGTAATCCATGTAGTTCTAAGAGATTAGGACCTGGTTAAATTTCTTCGTCAACAACTTAAGGTCCTCCCTGACCTTGTTCACCTTTTCTTCCTTCAGATCGACGAGTACTGGAAGGTTAGTCCCTAATTGGGCAATATTCGGCATAGGGAGCCAAGTTGGCAGTGGCACATTAGCAGGAGGGGTACGTGGAGCGTACAAATATTATTTTGGGACCCAAATAGGCTCTGGTATGGGCAGCTTCATATCACGAGGAAATAGTACCTCGGGCTCCTCGGGAACTAGGATTTAGTTTCACTACATCTCATGAACCTTGATTTGAAGGTTGTCAATCTTGGCGGTAAGTTGGACTAGGATCATCATCAAATCAGGCTACACATTCGGTCCTGGGTCTGTGTTAACCATGGAGAGCGGGTAAAGGTGAATTTCGATATCGAAGTAAGTAGCGGGGGAATTGATGGAGCCTCGGGGTTGTTCAATGGAAGACTGAATCCAATAGGAACCTAGGCCTAGGGTCGAGTATGCGATCGACCTGAGAGGGAAAATTATTCAAAATTATTTTTGTAAGAGAAAAGGAAGAATCTTTTATTAGAAAAGAAGAATATGTTTTGCACATTTTTTTTAAAAACGAGGAGGTCAAAATGTTTTTATTATTTTTATAAAAGAGGCAGAAAGTGTTTTTGGTATTTTGATAAAAGAGGAGGAAATTTTTTTTTGACACTTTCGTAAGGAATGAGGAAAAATGATAGAAAGGTCTCAAAATGGAAATTATTATATTGTTTTCACTTGTATTAGGTTTACCTAAATGCAAAAGGAAATGTCGGAGGAGACCCGCGCCTTAGAAAATTGGGTTCGAAAAAATATGTAAAACACGATTTTGACTTGTTGCCAAACTCATGGATAGGTCCCATTTTGGAAAAAGACAAAATCGCCTGAAATTTAGGTGGCGTGGCGACTCGAAATTTTGGCAGAGTTTTGGTTAGTAATCTACAAACTAAGAATGAGTGCCCTAGGTTTGATGCCTATATGAAGGTATGCAGTTTTTGATTTAGTGGGGAGGTTCACCCTTTTGGCATGACTTCCATGATATACGTATTGCTTTTAGGGAAATCGGTAAGTGAGGACAAGACATTTGATATGCTTGATTATACATAAATTTCCTCACTATATACCGCATGGGGACATTATATGTGAGAAAGAATTTCATATACTCGACGTACGTGAATGATTTCTCTCCTATATACCTCCCACCATGACTTTGGTCAAGCGGTACGATGCGGGGGAACCATTTGATATACGTCGAAGGTACTTAGCCAATGAAAGGTGAGAGTAAGATTTCTTAGGCTAATTATGACCTGTCGGACCATCACCCATCACGAAGTACGAGAAAAGAGTTTGGTCAATAACAATGCTATTGTTAAATGTAGTGTAAAAAATGCATGATTCTTGACTAATATAATATGGAGAGAGTATTTAATGGCATAATGAACACTATACTATAAAGGAAAATGTACAAATGTCATGAAAAGTAAATCTAGAATGGATCATGAAGATTAATACAAGTAAGTTTGTTGATGTGAACCTAATCATGGATGAACTAAAAGTGGTATGTGATATGTGACAGCGAACATGGATAAGTGCAGCAAGTGGATGTGTGTGCAAGTGACACCTAATCATGGATATTCTAAGTGGTGTCTAAAACATGTGGATATAAGTGAACGTATATACAACTGTAGGTAGCGTGAGGTAAACATGAGGTACATATACATAATAACTAATAGTGGAGAAAAAAAGGAACATACGTGTAGGTCCATACGCACATAAGAAGAAAATGATAACACCTATGCAAATAGAGTGACCTCTTATGATAAGTTATTCCCAAGCACAATCACCACAATGGTAATCCCGGGATCTTCCCTTCCCCTTCTCCCCACATGGTCTTGTTTGGGAGGAAAGAGAAGGATGAAATATAGTTCTGACGCCCCGACACTACTCAAAGGGTGCTTCGACAGTCGTCGATGTGGCGTAATATAAAAAGATAAAGTCGCCAGCCTATTTTTCATAAAACTGTCAAAAGAACATGTTTTTTTACTCGAGGGAGCGTCATCAAAGACAAACTAATGCTTAAAAACAAATAGTTCAGAGGTTCGGGGGCTGAGTTACGAAACAAGAAGGTGTTAGTCACCCATCCTGCCTATTCGGTCTCTCATGGGTTTATGTTATTATTTTCCTTAGTTTATCCATGATGTGTGTGCACATATATATATACTAGCAGAATGGTCGTGCCTAAAGGCAGGGCGAAAATTTCGAAAGCACATAATTACAAAACGGCAAAAATTTTCAAAGTACGTAATTGCAAAACGGCAAAAATATCGTTCCTAACAAAAAAAAGTAATTTATAATAATTGGTCATAATCTCCTTTGTTGATAAACTATTCACCATGCTTAACAAACAACAAACAGTCCAACAACATTCAAATAGTTAATAGTCATCAAATGAATTCTCATTGTCTCAGAAAACAAAGTGTCAAAGTTTTAAAAAATTTGTGGAGAGTCTCCTTTGTTTATTGGACTATCCACCCTTATCAAGGGATAATGACAAACCCAACAGCATAAAAAAAACAAATTCGCCTAACAAAAGCTTCAATGGAAAAAACATCTTAAAAAAATAAATATATAAACTAAAATCTGATGTGAGCAAACCTGAGCAAATAATTTTATCCTTCAATGCTTTCACCTGATGCGGCCTCCCCCACCCCACCCCCACCTGTTGCTACCTACCCCCCCCCCCCCCTCCCCCACACCCCCACACCCACCTTTTTCTTCCCATCATCCCCTACCTGTTGCTGCCCCCCCTCTCTGACCCACCTGTCACCCCAAGCCGCCACCACTCAGCCCCTGCCATCACCCCTTACCTATTGGCGCCCATCACCACTCAGCCCCACCCAATAACCCCCTACTTGTGACTCCCCCCCCCCCCCCCATGCCCACCTGCTACTACTGCATACCTGATGCAATTCAAAGCCAACAAAATTTAAATCATCCCACCTCTCGAGCTCGAGAAACATGAAATGTAATATTGAGATATTCTACCAAAGATGAAGAATCAAAACAACAAAACTGAAACGACGGCGGAAAAAACCAAGAAAAATTTAATTTTTCAAAAAAAATTGTAGGTGAGAACATGTGTGGGGGAGATTACCTTTTTTGCGACAGCGGGATGAGGGCAGCAGTGGCTTCAAGAAGTGATGTCAAACTTGCAACAATAGCATATGGAGTAGCCAAGAACCGACAATGACCACGATTGAAGTTGAACTCGAATCAAATAAATCAATGGTTGCTTCTTGGTATGCTACAGGGACTACTATAGAGTTAACTGCTTCTATAGAGCCTACATGTGGGATTTATTCACGCACTCCCGTTCTCATCCCATCTTCCTATATGTGGTATTTATTCACCTTGGTTAGAAACAAACAAAGTTGAGTAAATCAATATAGATGATAGATTATATGAAAAATGTTACAACATATGAGAGACCAATATGGGCAAGCACTTAAATAAATCTTTGTCAATAAAATACGCAAAAAAAAGTGTAAAACTACAATAATAGTGAAAAACACTTGTTGATCAAACTATCTTATACAAAAGACAGAAAAAAACCTCATAAACAAACCCTAAAATATAGATTACATGTGTATTGTATACTATAGAGTAGAGTGAGAACGGGAAAAAACAAAGAAACTGTACTTACTATTATGAGTTCAGCATCTCCCATTCTAACTCATCATTAAAGTGGTTATGAGCCTATCCTTTCTTTTTCTATCTGTAAAACAAAGTTTAGCATTCAACCAATCAAACATACTAAAATAATCGGAGTTTAGCATTGGTGCAACCATATATTAATTAACCATCAGATATACTAATCAAATTGAACCAAACTCAATAGAAATCAAAACTAATAAGTCTCTTATGGAAATAAATCTCTTATGGAAATCACAAAACTATAATCACAAACCAAAAAAGAAATCCAATAAATTAACCCATAAAGGAGGAGAGAAGTAACAAAGATGTAAACTAACTTGACATGGGGTAGTGGAGGAGGCCTATTGACAATTTAGTTAAATCAATAGACCCCAAAAGCACAATATTTTTGAAACCCAACTCATAGATTTTAAGTGAATGGCATTCCACAATCAATTAAATTTTGAAGGTCATGTCTATTAAATGTTCGGTTTCCCCACAACCTGTGAAAATATAACTGCACAATACAATGGGATGCAATGAAACAATACCTCAGTCAGTGGCACGTTTTCTTATCCCTTCGCATGTTGAATGACACGGTTGTCGCTATTAATTTGTTGAACCTACACATATGAAAACAGAGAAACCTACACATTTGAAACATTACTGTCAAATATTTGAAACATCACTGCCATTTGCAATATGAAACATCACTGTCATATTTGAAACATCACTGTCACAGTGAATATTAGCAGACTAATTGATCTAAATTACTACCCGATGTAAAATGGAAGAAGGTAAAATTTGCAATATATGCAGATTCGTATTGATGTTACAGTCTTGCTGATACTTTTATCATGTTAGGGATGACATTTAACCACATAAGGAGGGATGAATTCACATATGAAGGTTTTAATTCACATATAGCATTAAAACTAATCATTAATTCACATATATCATTAAAGCATTATAGCAATAAAAATAATCATTAATGGAATAACAAAATGTTTTAATTGACGTATGAACGAACAAAAATATGTAGATGAATGAAATAAAAAAAATTCTATGAAATAGATTGCAAAATATATAAAGAGATGGGAGTGACCTTAATTATGCTTATTATTTTTTATACTGAGTTGACAATCTTAGGGAAATAAGACTTGATCTCTATCATAAAAAATATGAAAAAATTAAAAGAAAAAAAAAGAAAACAAATACTATTTAGCGAGAGCATTTTTTTGTTTTAAAAAAAAAGTGTCAAGGTGTTAAAAAAATTGGAGAGAGTCTCCTTTGTTTATTGGACTATCCACCCTTCTCAAGGGACTATCCAAAAACAAAAGAAAAAACAATTTAGTGGATACCTTAAAGTAAAATACATGCTTCATACCTTCAAATCGCTCGTGGATACCAAATAAGTAAAAAAGTAAAACAATATAATAAATACCAAGTCTTACAAAACTAAAATCTCCTTTCAAATTTTCAAGCAAACACAAATGACATTGGTGGCTTACTTGGAAAATGGGTGACATTCATCACATAAGGTCTACTATGCTTGGAGGTTGGCCTCAACCAATGGTGCCGTCTGTAAACAAAAAAATACACATTTTTTTTGTCAATTAAAAACAAAACTTTAAGTTCAAATAATAGGTAAATTACATCTACAGTACAACAGGTTATTATGTGTGACATGAATATCTCTAGTTTATAATCAGGCTGCATTGACTCGCTCAATATTATAAATTGAATATCTCCAGTCTATATTGGATGTCTAGAATAAAGGGGAAACTTCTGCATATATGCAAGAATATATGCATATATATGCATATATGCTCCGCGAGTTAGCATGAGAAACAAAGTGAAACTAGCAACTTCATGACAATGAAATGTTATGCTCCGCGAGTTACCTTTTCCTCTTACAAAGCAGGTGCTCTTATATGTGGTATTTTTCGAGATTAAAAGACCACTTGTTTGATCTTCTATCCAACTCCTTATCCAATAACAACCGCATCCTCTGGATTCTAGAGTCAACTATTGATTGTAGCCATTGATTGAAGTCCATTGATTGTAGCCATTTATTTGACATCTATGGCTTCCAAATCTGTGTGTGTGTGTGTGAGGAGATCTGTGTGTGAGACAGATCTGTGTGTGTGTGTGCGCGTGAGTGATCATGTGTGGGCATGTGTGCAAGGGAGTTGGGTGAGATATTACCTGTACGGGTAGGGTAGGAGCTGCGGAGGTGGGGAAGCGACGGGTAGGAGATTCAAATTAAATTAGACACAAAAATTAAAAAAAAAATTGAACCTGAAAAATAATAAAATCCAAATCAATCTTATGCAAAAAACCCCCAAAACCAAAATAAAATAATAGAGCCAAATCTAATTTTTTTAATAGATTTAAGTTACCAAACTGAAAATAGAAAATAGTAGATATAAAATACCAAATCTAGTGGAGGGGTAGTGGCGGATCATCGTGGTCGTGGAAGAGCCGTCAGAGTCTCACATATTGATGAAAAAAATAATTGAACCTGAAAAATAATAAAATCCAAATATTATTTATCAAAAAATAATTGAAGCTGAAAAATCTTATGCAAAAAAACCCCAAAACTAAAATAAAATAGTAGAGCCAAATCTAATTTTTTTTAACAGATTTAAGTTACAAAATTGAAAATAGAAAATAGTAGATCTAAAATACCAAATCTGGTGGAGCGGTTGCGGCACCAAATCTGGTAGAGCGGTAACGGCAGATCGTCATGATCATGGTTGAACCTGAAAATTAACAAAATCCAAATATTATTTATTAAAAATGAAAATAGGAAAATGAAAATAGAAAAATTGAATCACCACATCAGATCTGTGCGTGTGTGTATGTGTGCGTGCGTGCATGGGTGATCTGTGTGTGTGCATGAGTGATGTGTGTGTGCGCGCAAGGAGAGGACGGCGGTGGGGGGCGGGGGCGGGGCAGGTGCTGGGCAGGGGAGGGGTGATCTGTGTGTTTGCGTGTAGGGGGAGGGGGTACGTGTGTGGGTGTGAGAGATGTGTCCGTGAGTGGGGGAGGAGGAGGAGGGGGGAGGGGGAAGGGGGAGATATTACCTGGAGGGGGAGAGGGAGACCGTAGAGGGAGAGTGACGGGTAGGAGCGGAGGGGGAAGTAAGGGGTAGCGGGGGAGGGAGGAGGCAGCGAGAGGGGGGAGGGGCGGCTGCTGCTGATAGGGTATGGTTTTTGTTGTGTTGAGAGAGAAAGAGAAGACGGGGAGATGAAGAGGAAGACGGGGTGTGTATTGTGGGTAAAGCCTTTTTTTTCTTCATTTGACACGTCGCAATGGTATAATCCTACATGGCACAATCCCAAACCATTAGATCGTCCCCAAACATTCACTCCCAACCGTTGATTTTTTGGAACAGTAAAACACCCCCCTCTCATATAATATATATATATATATATATATATATATATATATATATATATATATAAAAATGGAGATGGAAATCACTTGACTCGCATCATGGAAATGATGGAGTGAGGTCATCCAAAGGAATGTTCCCAAAATAATAATTAAAAACAGGGTTTATGCACTTATTGAGACATTGATCGTTGTGATGAAATGACAATATGTGTTAGATAATATGCATTTATGAATCAAGAGTATGATATATATGAATGATATACAAATAAAATTAAAAAAATATGAAAACATGAAAATAGGACTCGAGTGTCGGGTTTTCACCTGAGACGCCTACGTAGCCTATGAAGGCATCAAAGTACACATAGTTCACATTAAGCATAAGGGTGGGTTTTATCCCATAGATTCAAAAGTGAGTTTATTGTATGTGTGTGTGTAGAAGAGATATATTAGTTTTGAGGAAATCTGATGAAAAATCGCGTTGGAATTTATAGGTGTAACCCTGTTTTTCTTGTTTTGGGGTTTTTATAGAAAATAAATTTATGTGGAAAATAACTAATAAAGGATAAGGTATTAATGTATGTGATGAAAAGATAAATTAATAATTTATATAAAAAATGCAAAATTAGAAGGAATTAAAAAAGTGAGGATAGTTTTTGGACCTTCTTTGAAGACTTGGAGAGTGATCATGATTAATGATGAGCTTCCTTCAAAAGTGAATCAAGAATGTTGGAGGATTTTTGATAAATTGGGTGTGAAAGTGATGGGAATTAATGGTGGAGAAAGATTTCAAACAAGGAAACCTCATCGATTGAAGAAGAGTGTTGCTGAGATCACTCCAGTTGATATCTTTGAGGTGTCTCCTGGAAGTGATCTCATTACCTCCTAATATAGGGTAAGGGGACCATGTGACACCCCAACTAATTAAAAACTGAGGGATCAGTCCTTTATTAAAATAAAAACAAAATATCCGGTTGGCTCAGTCCTAGCATCACTATCGAAAAACATTTATTAATTACTAACCACCTTGTAGTTAGAAAGTCAAGTGTCAAATTTTATCTTTTAAAATTAGCATGAAATCAAAAATAATTAATTTAACCATTCACCATCAAATAAAATCTCATAGCAAATGAGAATTACATATATGAATAATTGAGTCTGGAGTAAACATGTCTAGTCTAAATCCCAAATACAAAAATCTTTTATGAAATAAATACCCACAGCTGAAATATAAATAAGTGTCTGCACTCACTATCTCTGAGTGCATCTGAATAAATGATAGGAAACATTCCCAACTGAAGTAAATAACTTGGAAAGAATCAAGGATAGATGTGGAGTCGTCTAGGACCGAGGTTTTGTAACTTCCACAGCAGCTACAGCACATCAACTGGTAGGAACTCCTATGATTGGCGTCCCAGTGGCTCGGCACCTAAAAGATTCTTACAAAAACAAAGTAGATTTTGAAGAAAACAGGTCAGAGCTCGAGTTGTATATGGTTTAAAAATAGCAAGTGTTTAAAATGCATTAAATAGTAAATATTATATCCATGTTAGTTACTCATACCCTCACTTGATATTCTCATCTCTCAACTAATGTTCATGCCTAACTTAGACTCCTAACCCAACCTAGTAACACTACCCCACTTATCTAGTTTAGCTCAAGTCCTTTACTAAATTACCTAAGTCATTGTACCCAATCATAACACCCGAATAATATATTCTTGTAATTATAATGTTAGTTTAATTGGATTAAAATAACTCATTAATCATTCAAGTTCTCACATTGTTGATTAAGATTAAATATTGTAATCTTTCCCATCTACTAAGCAACACAATAGAATAATCTCAAGTGTATATACATATACATATATATATACACACACAAACTAATAAAACACCCCAAAAGGCTAAAATTGTGGTACAAACAAACTTTGCAATCAGTCCCGGTACATCACACACATAAGGACTACGAATTTTGAATCAATCTGAAATCGTATCAACAAATATCCCACACATTGGAGGCGAACATAGCTCTCAGCCCCATGGTCTATGCACATACCTATGCACCCACGTGACCACAAACTTATCAACTCACAAATAAGTCTTTCCCAGACCTATGTCCTGAGGTAGCAATCTAAAATCCCCCCGAAGGCTCATCAAGATAAGATTGTACCCTTCCGAAGACCTCCTGTGATGGTAAGTATGGTAGGTATGTCATACACATAAGGATTCCTATAATATGTACACACAACCCATATAATTATTAGGATCAAACCACCTAAATATTCCGTATTTGTAATAATTGTCATTCTTTACAATATTCATGATGTTTCGAATTACGACTATTCTCTCTATCGTATCGAACTACTTATAATGGATATCACTAATGAGTCCCTCTTATCCTTATATGCTTCTATATTTCACTTACTAGCTCAATAAATGTGGTTTCCCTACATAACCTAAAGTCATTCATTATTCACCAAATTCCAGTTCGTCTCGTAAAATTTCCAAAAATCTGAAATTTCCTTCGAAGTGCCCAGAATTTTATTCCAACGAAACTTCAAACGAACATCACTATGAATTCTCATTAGTAAGTCATTAAAAACTCTAAATTTTCATTTGAATTATCGTTACATACTCATTCGAACGACTTTCCAGTTTCCCAGGTCGTTCGAACGACATTCACCGAGTCCGTCCTCTACCTTAGGAAACCTACATTTTTTCCCCTTTTTGTTCACCCAATTCACATCAAACTTTACCCAAATCAAAATTAATAGTCCTAAAGCCATTTTACATACCTTTAGATGATACTTAACATCTTTTAACCATCAAACCTCATTAAATCTCCTATATGGGTGAATGAATTTAATCATATATCAAAATCCCTAGTTTTATATCATCAACGATTTTTTCCACCCAAACCCCAAAGCTAAATTCATTATTCTTCATGTATCAACCCATATTCACGGCCTATGCATATGGTAATTCATCTGCATTCAATTTCCTACCCAAAAGCTTGAATAATAATTCAATTTCAACCCAGATTTCTTCATATCGTATCATCAATTGTACACTAACATTTATAATATATGCACTAATTAAAGAAAGATAACCACCTGCCTTATTGGGTAGGTCTGAATCATTGAATGAAAGTGCTATAGATGCGTTCCTCTATTCCTGATCTACACGTTGATGGTGTTCTTGGTGAAAGATGGGTGGGTTTGGTCTTAAAGCTCCTAGAAATCTCTTCTCCTTCTTCCTTTTGGACTCTCTCTTTTCTTTTGCAGATATATTTCTCCAATTTTCGTCCATTAATTAGCCCCAATTTCTCAAAAGACCAAAATACTCCTCTAGGGTGTCGTTTTGGCCTAAAACCATCTCGGAACCCAAACTAGACCCAGGTTATACTTTTTTGAGTATTTTCACCCTTCCGGACACGTTTACGCATTCGAAATGACCATTTGGGGTATTTATAAATATTTTACTTTTTATTCTATTAATTTAGTCCCGACACGACTCACACGTGCATCCCAACTTAAATTCCATAATTATCGTATTTCTCTCTCGCGACAATTTTCATAAATTTATCATCACATTTAGAATATTATTTTACTTAATTCGCTCAGTAATATTCAATGTAATTCCTAGAAATAAATACTAACTCTTACCTCGCTAGTTAATATTTATTTTATACGAGATTAATTATTAATTAATTCTTCTCACATTTAATTCAATTATTCCCACAATTAAAATCAATCAAATTATAGGGTATTACAGACTGTCGATCAGCATAGTCCTTGCACTGCCAAACGACAAGTGACCCTACACACAATGTTGATAGGCAGGGAAAATGGACCCACCAAATGGCTGTCTCGTGAAGATTTTTCCAAAAAATGGTTGTGGAGCGCAATCCACAAGTCTAAATCGTGCACAAGTCATATCATTATAAAGTAATTCAAAGACCTTAGGGAATCATTTTGGTCGCTCCAGGTACCGAAAGTTTACTTTGGGTCAAATGGGGCTCATAAGTGCCCGTCGGTCCTTTGGACAGAAGATTATCGGACGAAGATAGATCGTTCATTCAAATCATAAGTTTAAATCACACATGGGGCAGACCGTTGTAAATGTTATGCGAGGTAAGTCAATATTCCAAAGAGCTTCGCTCGCTTCAGAGAGTTGACTTTTATGAAATGGTGTTTGAATGTTCCCGATGACCTGTGGGAGTAAAACGAATCATTTGCCCGCACCGTAAGGATGATTCATGAACTGGACAAACCGTTGGAAAGGGTATCCAATGTCCTTCAAATATTAATTTAGTATTGTTTGAGATGAAAAGTTATTTTTTATCAAACGGATCTCGGGAGGTCCTAATGGCCTCTGGAGCAGTTTGTGGGGAAAACGGATCGTACGTCTGAATGGTTACGTTGTTTCACGCATGGGGTAGACCATTGGAAATGGATTTTGGTACCCTTAAAAGATTCATTGAGTTTTCTATCTACAATGAAGTTACTGGGGTAAAATTGGGTCTCTGGATTGCCAGGATGCCACTAGATGGGTTTTCGATAGTAAAATGATCCGTCCATCCAAACCGTTGTTTTGATTCGTGCACCGGGAAGACAGTTAAAAATGGGATTCTGAGCCCTTCAAATATCAATTGACCTCTCGCTCTAAGGATGAAGTTGACAGGAGTCAAATGGGGCTCGGGAGTGCCCGATGGCCTCTAGATCGGTACTCGGAGTTTGATCTAGGGTTTGTGTTGAATGAGGAGGTCCTAGGAACCGAAGGAAGGACTTGGGGGGGGGGATCCTAGAATGTGATGTGTGAAGTTTCCATTGAACTTAATAGAGTCTAATGATAATGATTGAAGCTCTATATAGTTCTATAAATTTAATGGAATATTCAACATATTGGAGGATTATAATATTAATTTTCGTGGTTGGAATTAAAAGGGAAATTGTAATGTGAAAAGACATTTAGTGTGAATTGTGTAAAGCCAAAATGAAGGTAAGACAATGTCACATATTGAAAAATGATGTAAAGTTTAGTGGGTTAATAAAAGCATGTGTGTTATAATAGTTAACTTGTGTGTATTAAGAAGTATTCTCATATTATTCACCTTAGCATAAAAAATGGTACAAAGTACCATTCACACGTACACGCATGTGTGGAAAAATGCGATTAGGCATTTAGGGTACTTTGGTCACTTTAAAGGAACATGTACGTGTCGTCATGAGGAGCTGTAGGAGCCTTGAGTTTTTGACGAAGTTAGTAAATCTGACGATCCATAATTAAAAACATAAGATCTGAGACAATTCGCACACACGGATCAATATGAACGATCAGATTTTTGGTGCCAAGAGGATAAGTGACAATTGTACAGTTGTGCTCTTTTGGACAAATTTGGACCGTTAAATCAAAATAATTCATATCCAGGGGCCTTAGTTAAACGACAGTTTGAAATCGTGTTCGTTAGTGAACAAACACCATTCTAGCTATAAAAACCAACGAAATCCTGTCTTTTTTTCACTTTTGGAAATTCTCTTTCCCTCCCTATAGTTTCTTCTTATCAATTTCATTGAGTTTTATGTTGCAATTATTCAAGTTTGCTACTTGAAGAACTCGAGAATTTGTTGTATCTTGAAGTTAGTTTGCTTATATACCCATTAGAAAACTCAATTTGAAAAATTTCCAATAGAGGTCGAAATTGTGCCTATTAAATTATTATTTAAGAGGTGAAAGTGTTGAAGTTTTAAATGAGTCAACTTTTTTGGTATATATTCATGTAATGTGTTGTCATTGTTGTGTAGTGAGGTGAGAAATGAGAGGTTCCCGAGATGTGGGGCATTGATGCCGCTGAGATACATTA
Source organism: Sambucus nigra (assembly GCA_949130495.1). Taxonomy (NCBI): domain Eukaryota; kingdom Viridiplantae; phylum Streptophyta; class Magnoliopsida; order Dipsacales; family Adoxaceae; genus Sambucus; species Sambucus nigra. The sequence goes on from OX422211.1 coordinate 23,276,134, forward strand.
GGAGAGAATTAAAGTGGTGCCTCTTTAGGTGTACATATGGCAGGATATGCCAACCCCGTTGCAAATGGTGGTGTGTTTAGACCAACTTGTTGATAAAATTTCATCTGGGTCGATGAGGATGGATTCAAAGGCGGGAAGTGAAATTTCATCATCACTGGCTAAATAAAAGTGAAATAATTTAAGAACAGTATTGCAAATGTGAAGAGAATGAAAATTTTATCCATGATAGAGATCTAGTGTAGAGTGTGATGGGATGTTTTAGATATATAGGGAGGGGGATATATTGGTGATTCTATATCTTTCTTTTTACAAGATTGGAAAAGATAAAATATTATTGGGCATTTTACTATTAAGTCCTTCGACTAACTATTTTGGAATATAATCCAAGGCCTAACAAATTTTAAACGATTAGATCCTCCCTATAAATACCCCAAATCCCAAAACAAACACACCTTACAAAAATTTGAGCGCAAAATCGACCAGACTCTCTCTCTCTCTTTGATCAAAACCCCTCATACTCGCTCTTCCGATCAAAAGTACAAAACCCTTGTCGTCAAAGTTCAAAGAAGGGATTCTAATTCTCAATCACATTATTGCAAACAACTTTAACATGAATTAATCCATCCTTAGATATTGTTACTTTTTTTACGTTTTCTATTTTGTAAATAGTAAATCAATCAAGTTTTTTACCCATTTTCACTTCATTCATCACTCAAATGAAAAACACAACATACAAAAATGATTCCATAATGTATTTGGTGCACTTTATTGTGTTTTGAATGTAATATTGTGTTTTTAATTTTTTTTTTCCTAGGTTTATTCAATAAACTAGTTATATGTTGTGTTCTTAGTATTATATTTCTAATATCACATGTTTGTCATTGTATTTTGAGTGTTTTGTTGTGTATTCCATGCACTATTTTTGTGTCTTTAGGTATTATTTAACTTTTCCCAATTTTATTATGTATTTTGTGTTTTCATATGTATAAATTTGTAGGCATTATATATTCAGTGATGAAATCATATCATCTTATTTGTTGTTGAATAGAAAAAATACAATATGTGTCTAGCTTCTATAATTTGTTGCCTCGATTTTAATTAAAACACACATTTGCATGTTAAGTCAATAAACATGCTCTTTATATTTACTAGCTCCTATACTATTATGGTCCGTGCAAGAGGAAATTATTGAGGAATATGATTGAGTTATTTTAACTAATGAAAGAAGGTTTAGCAATGCCCAAGAATGTTACAATCCATTACTTTCAGGGATTAAATCATAAAGTATATGCATCTAGCTTGTACATTTGTTGTGCTACTTTTAATAACAAACCCACATTTTTTTAGTTTATGTACGTGATCTTTGAATCTAATAGCTCCTATATTTTTGTGTTCTATGCCATCATTATTTGTCGAGGAGTGTAAATATATGTGGTCTTTATATTTACTAGCTCTTATGTTATTGTCATCCACGACAATGACATTTCTTGAAGAATGTGAATATATACGTGCTCTCTATATTTAACAGCTTCTATGGAATTTGTTGAGGAATGTGAATATATACAAGCTCTCGATATTCAATAGCTCCTATATTATTGTTGTCCGCGCCAGGAACATTTTTTGAGGCATGTGAATATATGTGCGCTCTCTATATTTAAAAGATCCTGTATTATTGTGCTCTATTCCAGTGATATTGAATGTGGTGGTATCTTACAATCATTAGTTTTAGGAATAAAATCATCAAATATGTATGGAGTAATGGAATCATATTATCTTGTTGTAGATGTGAAGATACAATATGCGGATATCTTCTCTATGTTAAGTATAATAATTCGCTCTATGTTCAATAGCTCCTATATTATTCTGGTATGCACCGACGACATTCTCAAGGAATATGATTAGTTTTTGGAATCAATTCATCATGTATGTGCGGAGTTACGAAATCATATTATTTTGTTATAGATAGGAAGATACAATATGCGTCTATCTTCTAAATGCTAAATGTAATCGTTCTCTTTAAGGTTAATAGCTGCTATATTATTTTGGTCGATGTCAATGGCATTTCTTGAGGAATATGATTGCGTTACTTTGATTAATGTAGATAATTTTTACAATTCATATGCAACTTACAATAAAAATGGTATACTCACTATTTTAATGATATTACAATGTTTGTCTGATGTTTTTTAATTGTTTTATTATTTAGGAATCATATTATCAGGCATGTTCAACTACAAAACTATTAGGTGAACCTTTAAAAATATTAACAACACGAAATCATTCACATTAGCAGTCAATAGAACTTGTGATTACACAATTCATTTTCAGGTTCGCATCAATTATAGAGCCAAAAAGTTATCTGGCTTCTACATAAACTGCACACATTGATTTGAACAAAATCATTTTCAATGTGCATGTATTTTATGTATTAGGAGTGCACTTTCAAAATGCTAACATTTATTGCATAATAATTTGTCTAAATTGTATCACTTACTTGTAATTTTTATTTCAATTTTCACAGTATTAGGTATGTAAAAAGTTCGATGTTATCAATCCTATTAAGGGGAAGGAGAACGAGAAACCAAAATTTCTTTGGTGGAGCTTGGTATCGTTAAATGATTCGATGTCTTCTATTGACATCTCTTCGGTTGCTTTTAAAAAGGATGGTCCAAGAAAAACACAAAATAAGGGAAAACTAATGACATACCCAGTTTCTCTTTGAACAATTCACAAATATGTCCTGAACGGGCTTCAACATGTTTATCAGAATCCGATTTTCTCCAATTAGAGTGCTCCTTTAAATGAGATGGCAAAGTCTTCTCATAATAAATGCAATGACAAAAGATCTTCAAATGATTCAATTAATTTTTTCAATAGGTTAGAAAATTGACTGAAGAAAATGATGAGATCAAATTGAAGTTGGAGGACAAAGATTTTGAACTTAAAGAAAGTTATGTAGCAAGGCATAAAGACAAATAGAAATTAAGTAAGTCAGAAGAGGATTATGCCCAACAATCGTTTTTGAATAACGACTTGAAAATTGAAGTTGAAGAATAAAAAAACAATGGGAGTGATAAAATAAAAAAGATGGAGGAATATAATTCCCAAATCAAAAATGAAAATGAAAATTGAAGAAAGAGCTTAAGGTTGATAGAGATTTCAGAGAAAATTAGGGAAACGAAGCAATAAAAGTTCACCAAAGCAACAACTACTTGTCTGATGCCAATGCAAGGCTCAAATAATAAGATGAACAAACTCTGAAGGCCATCAATGAAGATAAAACCTCACCCTGGGAAATTATTACTGAAGCTAACCTCAGGCAATATCAGGAGGTACTTTGGTGAATTTTAATAAAGTATACTCATAGTTTGTTAAAGTACACACATATTTTCACAAAGTACACATATTATTAATGTAACAAACCCATAGCTTCTCACTTAGTTTAACACTTGTTTCATGTTCTTTTAGGTTTAGTGTATGTACTTTGACGATATGTTTATCAGATAATTTAAAAGTTAAATATGATATTTTGTTTTCTTCAGGAAACATCTCGTACAATTTCGGCAAAGGAAATTGTAGGTTTGAGGTCCTCCTTTGCCGAGAGGGATGAAGAAATTAAGCTCCAAAATTCAATGTAAATTAGAATAAAAGAATGGGAGTATCGAAAGAAAAATAAGGACTACAATTTTTTTCATGAAGGGCCTATTAAGGATTTAGCAAAAGGCCCAAAGAATAAAAATCCTTCTAAAAATGGTACTGAAGTGCCAAAAAAGAAAGAACGCTGGAAAGAACTAAAAGAAAGTCTTATTTTGAGAAAATGTAGAGGAAATATAACTTCCCTTGTACAAAATATCTTAATGACGTTGCAATAAACATATTACAAGAATATTTTAGAACAATGACAAAATCAGGGTAAAGCTTAATGTTTGTTTATATTGTAATGCACTTATATTTATTGTGTAATGCACTTATATATATATACTAGCGGAATGCCCGTGCCTGAAGGCACGGCGAAAATTTCCAAAATATGTAATCGCAAAACAACGAAAATTTTCAAAATACGTTACCGCAAAATGGTAATAAAAATGGCAAAACTTTTAAAAATACATAATTGCAAAATGGCCAAAATTTTCGAAGTACGTAACTGCAAAATGGCAAAAACTTTGTTCCCCAAAAAAACAAAGTGTAAGATTTAAAAAACTTGGTCATAATATTCCAAAAAAAATTGTATACTCAACCCAAAATGTTCTTTTTACATCACATCATAATTTTTTGGAAATAAAATACATTCTTACAACATATAAAACTAAGTCCCAAACAAAAATTAATGTATCAATACACTACCAAAACAAATCTTGGTTTCCTGCTAATCATTATGTGAATAAAAATTTTGAATTAACTGATTAATTTTATTATTATAATATTATTCCTAAGGTGCTACTTATTATTTAACATTACTCAATGCTAAATGCTTAGGCCTAAACGTGATCAATTACAACTAACAACAATTCAATACAATGCGTAAGAAATAAGAGATGAAAGTCAAGTACATAAAATGAACTTAAAATAACATTATCATTATCATCATCCTTGCCTTAATTCCGAACTTAAAATAACATAACGTGGCAAAATGTAGTTAGTTAAAGATTAAAAAACATGAGATAGAAAGGGAGGGGGGGGGGGGGGGGATAAGAAATAGACATGGACCATACTTCCCTGACATCAAGGTGTTATAAATCACTCAAAAACATTTTAAAGAAAATAAAGAAAACAATAGGTACATTACAAATCTACATAAAATAAAAACATAAAAATTCACATTCTATATAGATTCAGCATGCAACTTTGCGTAATAATATCAAATTGGAGTTCAAAATTTGATGGAAAAAGAACCATAACACCAAGAAGCGAGTTAACTAAAGATCATCGAATAAATACCAATTCCTTCGTAATTAATAAAATCAATTATCAAATCATCCTTAATTAGTCTTTAATTATCAATAGAAAATCAAATAAAGATTTATATAGTTCTCAAGGAATGAGATTAATTAACATAACTTCAGTGAAATGGAAAATTAAACCAAACTAAGTAAAATAATTACTCCCAAAAAATTGATTTCCTAATTCTATATCAACTCTATCATAAACCAATGTACACAGCACCATATAGCAAACAGAATCATGCTTCCAACCAAGCTCAAAACAATAAGACTATATTTCTTTCTGCAACCTTACACAAATAATAGTTATCTCGATAAAGACACCTTGTATCTTCATTGTATCCCTTTTTAAAACCAACCACTTTTTTTATGGCCAAAATTCCACAAAATTGCAACTATTAAATTGAGGTCATACGCTAAACAAAGTTCCTACAAAGATGGAAAATAGTTTTGCCAAAATACAACAAATAGATTTGCATGTCAAAAAACATTACATACACTGGATGGTGGGATTGGCTAAAGGGGACTAACTGCTTTGTTTTGTGGGGCATTTTGATGTCCTCTGCCAGCCCATAGTTAAAACATGCACCCCCGAGCTTCTGTTACTATCTCGATTACTTACAAATAATGGTGAATGGGTAGAACGTCTATCACTGCCAATTAGCCAATCACTCCCCACCACCTCTCCAACACCTCTGCTACTACCACCACAGCTACCCCGGCTAAAGTCAACTCCCATATCATCATCATTGGAGAAACAACCACTACCCCAATCACAGGAGCTACTGGAACCTCTAAAACCCTTGAACCTCCTCGGGATGACCTGTCCTTGTTTGAAAACCTTCCATAGGTGATACTTTGTAATTAAACCCTAACCTTCGACCCTTGTTCATCACCATTACACAACAGACAAAAGAAATCCTGCAAAAAAAATAAACAAAACAAATTATTTTTCTGAAAGAAATTTAATGTTAGATAGATTAATCTGGGAAAAATGGTTGTACTTACACCTGATATGTATCCATAAGAATCTGTATAAAACAACTAACAAATGTTTTACACAAACCAAGTAATGTGTTATAAAAATCATGTTGTTAGCAAAGAAAAACAAATCAAGTAATGCCTTATTGAAATCATATACTTCAATGATTATAAATGTTCTAAACAAACATGGGCAGCTTTTATAGCCTCCCCGGACAAAACATGGGGCAACTTTTCACTCCATTTCCTTATTTTTTTAGCCAACACGTGCTCGCTTGTAAGCCTAAGACCTAATTCTAATTTCCTTACGCCAACTATTTTTTTAAGACTTGCTTGTATTTTGTAAGCACCTACTTGTATTTGGATTTGTAAGCAAATAACCGCTTCTCTTTGTTTTTCAAGGAAACGCATTACAAAGGCTTGCTTCCTTTTATGTGGTCAAAGGGCTGCTTGAATTTTTATTTTTTTTAGCTTGCAAAGACTATGTTGTAATGGGAAATGAGGGGGTTATGAAAAAAATAATAAAATAAAAATAAAAACTATATAAAAAAGTATATACACAAAAAAATAAATTAAGGATGGAATTTATAATAGTTGGGTTCCTAACCTCTTGATACTCATAACATAAACATATATGATCCGAACATACTAAATGCAAAACGAAAATTTTAAACGCAAATATAAAAAAAAAATATATGCCTTAAGTACTATTCTTAAATTTATGTAATTTGATAATGCAAATTTATAACACTCGAACTTCACAGATATTAAATGCAAATAACATCCGAACACAGTTTATTATTCATAACTACACAATTCATTACCCATAAGGTATGAAAAACAGACCCAGTTCAAGAAACTCTAGACCTGTTAACTTCTACAGCTATTCAACCTCTAAAGAAACTCTAGCGCTGAATGACTAACCCAGTTAGACATTATAACACAATTTCTAGAGCTTGTGGGAAGTTTTAGTTTCCATTTTCGTTCAGTGACGGATGCATTCTCAGTTGCTCTAGAGGCCCTTTCTGAAAAACAACTGATATTATTTGTTTGGTATTTTTTTTTCTTTATATGTTTTAATTTGGGTTGCTTGTAATCATGAAAACCTATGTTGTTGAGATATCCCCAAATTAACGATACATACAGTACACTGAAATAGTCAAAACTTATTCGGAGGATGATTTGTTGCAATCATTAGATCATGAAAATATAATGAAGTGTTATCACCATTGGATAGACAAAAAGAATGAAAACACATTTGGATAAATGAAAAGAATGAAAATATAATTAAGTGTTATCAACTGTTAGTAAACCGAACGCAAAAAAAATGTAAAGGTATTAGTTTTGACTTTTGAGTGCCAAAGTAATATCAATTCAAAAAAATGGTGGGATGAAGTGAAAGTAATATCAGTTCAGTTTATGTTACATCCGGGAATCTTTGACTCTGGCTATCTATAAAGTTGTTAACATAGAGTGTGGCAGCAGTAATAGTGAGAGAAGGATCCATTTTTCATACGCTCTGAGATTCATTTTTCATATGCTCTAGACCTGCTAATAACCAAAACACACGCTCTGAGATCCATTTTTTAAAAATTCTACACCACGATGGTTCTTATAAGTTGGAACACACAAACCATAGAATGTATACCCATATGTATGTATAGAGTTTTGTAGCAGTTCATGTAGCAGTGCTATATCATATAATGCAACCATATGAAGTCATTTCATCAAATAAATAGTATTCATGGTATGACATTTCATCTTAATCACTATGGCATTCCAATGACATTTTCTACCGAGAGATATAGGGGTAAAGTTGTCATTCAATGATATATTTCCACTCGAGTACGACTATAATTTAGGAAATGATATATACCTCGAGATTTATAAACACATACTTTCAACCCCCAACAAATAGAACAAAATTTCAAGATTCATATAGACATATCATCAAACAATTGTAATGCATTTAGAACCGTTTTAAAGAAAATTCAAGCATGTATGCAACTTGAAAGAGGACCATTGACAAAAGGCATAGATCCTATAAAAATTTTGAGAACTCCATTTTTGAAACATTTAATTAAAAATAAAATATTGATTTAGAAAATCATACGTCCTTGAACTTTAACTGTACTCCCCACCATGAACTAAGAAACTCGCCACTACTGCCATTTGACGGTGTCGTTATACCTGATTGTTAAAACAGGACAAATCACCTCATTTAATCACCTGATTACCATACCTGATTGTTCACAGTTATATACAAATGAAATGAAAAAAACTCACATAATGTCCTTACATATTCAATCCAACCTTTTTGTTACCCTCACCACTCAAGCTAGCAGCTTCGACAATAGCTCCATGGACAATAGCCTCACCGGGGTTGATTGTTTTACAGAGCTCTTTCCCGTTGAATGAGTGCCTTATCTTGCTCACCAATCCAAATAACTTGACGTATCACCAGTATGAAAATTTGCAAGAATATTTCAGTCTGAAATAGAATATGGAAATTGTTTTATTATTCTTTAAAATTCTGCCAAGGAAAAAAAGAGTTGGAAACTGACAACACGTATGGCAGCCTTGGATCAAACCCAACAAATCAAATTGTAACAGCAAAAAAAGAACTTATACTTAATAAAGTTGACACCAATAGAATTTTTAATAGGGACAATAGTTTGACACACCCAAAACTAAACATAGCAAAAAAAAATAAAAAACAGTGCATCAAGTCAAAGAAATAAAAAAATTACTTGGTTGTCTTCTAAAAAGTCAGGGAGTAAAAAATACCCAAAATCGCATTTGAAACCCAAATACAACTCAGAACCATTTGCTAGAAAGGCACCTAAAACAACATAGCAATGTCTCATATATAATATGGAAGAAGATAAAAAAAGGGAATTTCATGTTTGTCTTCTTCTCAAAAGGTGTTTTTATGTACATTGCTGAAAAAGTACGCATATCTTTTCATAGTGTGTTCATTAGGAAACAAACTTAACACATGCTCCACCATATATATATATATATATATATATATATATATATATATATATATATTACACATCAAAAGAAGAGAAGGACAACCCACGCTGGGCTCCTACCAGAAAAAAGATCAAGTCCTCAAAAGAGGGAGTTTAAACATGTACGAATACGAATGTCTTAAAAGATTATAACAGTGGTTAAAGAGAAGATACCAAATGACTAAAGAAAAGAAAATAAAAAAACTAATAATATTACCATTCATCTAGATCTACAAAAGACAGTAAAATATCTTCCATCTAAAATTTGAAAAATTATAAACATTAAAAAATAAGAAACGTTAATTAAAAAAAGGACCTGCCTTACAGGAGCAAATGAAAGAGATGCACGTATGAATACAAAACCCAAGCCTCGTAAGATCGAAACCCAACACTAAAATCCAAAACCCTTTAAAATCATTTTGAAAGAACCAAGAACCCCCAAACAATAGAAATATATGAACACAATAACAGGGTTTCGAGAAGTTAATTTGAATCAGAGGAAGAAAATCATACCTAAGGCTTCAAAGACTGCTTCAAAAAGTGTACCTACAAAAAAAATCCAAAATCAAATATTGAGAGAGGAGAAACGTCAAAACGTTGAGATATCTAATGGTATGATGCTCGAGGCTGGTCAGAGATGATGAACGGTGAATGAGAGAGAGATACGTACCTGAGAGGGGAAACAGGAAATAGAAGTGTGTAGAGAGGTTTGAGTAGTGATAAATGAGGGATTAAAATATTGTGAGAGAGCAGGTATTTGGGTTCCCAAAGAAAGTTTGAATTAAAGTAAAAAGGATTGTCAGGGGTGGATTTAGGCGGTATTTGACCAGACACGCCACCATCGTCTAAATTTTCTCTTTAAGTTTGTGGGGATGTGTGTAAGCACCAAAGTAGTTTGGTGTGTTTTACCAAAATACCCTTTTTGTTTGAATCACAATTGAAAATTTAAGAAGAAAGTGAGAGGGAAAGTATATTTTAATGGGTTAAAATTGTAAATACAATTATAGAATATAATGAGGTGTGGTAAGTTGTATGGCTTATGGTGTGAATTGTGATCTCACCCTCAATTTAGTGCTTTGGTGGCTCAATCCTCACCTCTACATAGCTTATCATCTTATGAAATAGTAAAACTATTCTACTCCTTATTTTATATATATATATATATATATATATATATATATATATATATATATATATATATATATATATATATATATATATATATATTACTCTACTTGTTTATTTTGCAAATTGTAGTTCGATATATAAGTACTCTAATATTTTCGTTAAAGTGCACGCATTTTAGTGAAGAACACCCGGAGTATGTAAAGTACACGTATTATCACTGAAATACACACATTTATCATTTAAATACATGATTAGTTTGATAAAGTACACGCATTTTATACTGAACTACATGCTTGTACTTTATAAATTACACACATGCTTTCATAAACTACACGCTTTTTTAATTAAGATTATCCCTTTTAATGAATATTATCAATGGTTTTATAAAGTACACGCATGGTTTTATAAAGTACACACATTTTGTAATGAACGTAGATTACACACACATTTTAATTATTATTCTAACATTATTCCCTGTCATAAAATGTTGGTCCTATCTCTATAATGGAGAAGACTCCTACGTTTGTGCTGGTGATATTAAATAATTTATGAAAGGCGATTAAATTTTGAACCAAGTATGTAATCCAAACATAGGATATTCATTAAATTTGCATTTTTATATCCTTACCTGTTTAAATTTGTGAAATAGATAATTCATGCCTTCTGCCATTTGATGAAAAAGAAAATGAGGAAAGAAGGGCTCCGAACTACACACACTATTCACCCATATGCTTGGGTAAGGAAAATAAAACCTAAAGCTTTGTCCATCACCATCAGATAAATACTATCATTTTGTTTCTTACTAACAAATCTATAACTTTTAATAGGAATCCATCTGAATAAATAAGAAAGTCGGGAAGAATGAGCATTTAGACAAACACATTTTGTAATTTTTAGGCATTACGGATACACTATTCATTCCACTTAGAAATACAATATCAGATAATATAGGATATTTTACAATATAAGTTATATACAAAGATGAAAATATAGTTGCCCATATCGCCTCTCTCTATCCAAACGACATTAATCAAATCACATCATACTTCAAGGATGACAAAATAATGGTTACACCCTAAACATAGTTACATTACATGTACTTTTATGTTTTATATGCACTTGTGATTTTTATTCTTAATAGTTTGATTCTTTCAAAGAAACATTGTACAAATTGATGACGAAATCACAACCGTAAAAAATAGGTTCTATTCAAAGAAACTTCGAAGGGTACATTTTAGAAGATGCCCTAACCGAAGTGAAATAAAGGACAATAAATTGGCTGTTGAGTCATGATCTCAAATTTGAACTAATTAGAGATCATCAATCCCCAAAATAATTCAACAAGTAAGCTCAAATTTGATATATATAAACTACATGCACATTTGAATAAGTACACTCATAATTCATCGTAACACATTTAAAAAAAAATCATTCACATTATACTAACTCGTATATTTATTTTATTTTAATTTCAGTGTTGAATGTGGTGTGTTTTGTGTATACTACATGGATCAAATTGACAATGGAAGTAAGTTCAAAACATCTTTTCAAGATGGAAAAATGATGCAACAAAGTGCCTATATACTTGATGAATATTTAATTTCTCATTGTTAATAGAAGGAAAATAATTGTATTTTTTTTTGTTTTGTATTCATTATAGTTCCATATACGATGTATTCAAATAATGGTGTCGCTGGCGTAGGCCATTCAACACGTAGTTAATACAAAAGAATAAATATATTTTCACATTACTACATATAGATTTTTTGAATAATCTAGTATGGATTAAACCATGTAAATTACAAGAATATTATGAGTGTACATTATACTATTACGTGTGTAGTTTTTATTTTTTCAAAAGAATAAACAAAGAATCCCAAAGTACACGTATGATATTACAAAGTACATGTAAAAGTAAAAAGAAGTTCATGTGTACATTACAATGTTATGCATGTACTTTCCATTCTGAACAAAGAACAAACAAAGAATCCCAAAGTACACGCATAATATTACAAAGTACGTGTAAAATTAAAAAAAGTTCACGTTTACTTTACAATATTATGCATGTACTTTCAATTTTATCCAAAGAACAAAAATAAAATCCTAAAGGATGTGCGTAACATTATAAAGTACACATAAACGTAAAAGAAGTTCATGCATACTTCACAATGTTACGTGTGTAGTATTCATTTTGAACAAATAACAATAAAGAATCCTAAAGTACATGCATAACATTACAATGTACGTATAATATTACAAAGTACATGAATAACATTTGGCAAAGGAATGTTTGGTGGTCTCGATTTGAATAATGGAAATGCATTTAGAGCCCTCACCGAAGGCTGAGTGGAGCTCTCCTACCATCCCCTCCTCGATATCATCCTCATATCCATCATAGCACATGTCCTCCCAAGTAAGGTAGGGAGAGATGCTCGTAAATATATTCCATACTCATCGTTAACTCACCCCAGCAAGTGACAAATGTATGTGAGTCTCTACTCCAGTGAGAAGCCAATAAAGAAAATGTATTACCATGTTTGGAAATTGAGAAAGACTTAAAAAAATTACTAGTGATTGATAAGCACCCAAAACTGTAAATTTTATACCCCGAATAGACGTACCTTAGTTGCTAATTCTCGGCAATATGGGTCTCATGTGCTTAAATGTTTATTTTGTAGGCCGAATGCAGGTTGTAGTATCAAAAGCTATATTTCAAGGCAATTGTGCTTTTTATGGAGTTAAATACCCAATCCCCTGACCCTAACCTAGCCCAACCTAGCCTAACACTGCCCCGAAACCCTTGTGTGTTAGTTTGTGCCCTTTTATTATTTTTTTAGATTTTTAGTTTGAGTCATTTTAATTTTAGGATCATTTTAGAATTTTCAGGTTTTATATTCTATTTTTATATTTTATTTTTATTAGTATAATTTTATTTTATTTTGATTTCTATTAGTTTTTATTAGGATTAGATTTTTTTTAGGATTTCTGTTTTTCTTAGTTTTATTTGAGTTTACATTTGTTTAGGATTTTATTTTTATTTTTATTAGATTCTATTTCTTTTTAGATTTATTTTTAATTGAGTCTTTATTTTATTATTAGAAGTAGGATTTTTATTTTTAAAATTTTTATTTTTATTAGTTTTAATTCTTTTATGTTATTTTTTAGGTATCCAAATTAAACACACACACATCGTAACATTCTACACCCTACCACACTCTATCCTACACCTAAAACTACCCTTACCCTCACCTAACTCCTTACACGCTACCACACCAAATTACTCTCACCTTCATCTTCCAAACACCCACTTCCACTCTCTCTCCTCAATCCCCCATTAACAACACTTCCAAATATACCTTAACTACAAAAAACCACCACCATATAAAACCACTACCCCCATTACCTACTTTCGGCGACTTGAACCCGCCGGGATCGCAGCTCCCCGTCGTCGGGGACCAACCCGACCTCACCCGCTCAAACCACAACCAAACCCGACAGCCCTTTGCCACTGCCTCTGACCCATCTCCGGTCAGCCTTATCCATATCCCAGCGTTCCCCTTCGCCCAAACCTCCAGCCAGACCCCTTACCCCCTCTCCAGTGAGCTCAAACCGGAGCAGCCAGACCACCAAATCTCGTCGGATGCTACCAAATCTACATCTCAGTACCTCCTTACATCCTGTGATCGATCGAAGCTAACCCAGGCCGATGGACCACCTGCTCCGGCCAAGTGCGACCCCAATCGTTTCACCTTATGTCCCCTACCCCGAAACCACCTGCCCCGAATCCGACAGTGTCCACCTACCTCCAACCCGCGACCTGCATGACCCCATCCTCGATCCGACTTCTAAACCGACCTGACCCGCTACCGCCGGCGCTATACCCATATCGGACTGTCCAACTCCAAAACCCACCAACCATATCCAACTCCTTAACCCATCTCCAAACTAAAATCGATTTCTTCTACCTGCCAAACAACAAGACCAATTCAACTTACTAAAACCCATTTAACCCCTGTTCCCAAAATGCCCCCCAACTACCAACTTTAAACCATTTCCAAAAATAACCCTTAACTAAATCTGATTTGCTTTATTCCAATCCCCTAACCCACATGACCTCACACCTCTCTTACCTCATGTGTACACACTCCATTTCCATCCACATTAAACCTTCCCAAAAATACCCCTTACCCCATGTGTGCCATGCATCTACTATAAAAGAAGACTCAAGACCCCATTTGGGGGGAGTCTTATCATCAAATAGAGAGAAAAAAGTAGAGAGTTAGGTAGAATAAATTAGGTAGAAATATTAGTAAATAGTTTATTTTTATTTTATTTTAGATATTTGTGAGTGATAATTGTGTGAAATTCAATTGATCTGATTATTGTTGGATGCTCATATTGAATGGATTGTGCTTGATTTCAAGGAAATAAGAGTTCAATTTCACTTCAAGAGATTGGGTTTAATTGTTCTCTTCTCTTCTCATTTATTTTATGCCTTTGATTATTAATTTGTCAAATTTCATACCATGATAGGTTAAATCCCCTTTCAAGGGGTGGGGGGGAACCCTTATTTGATGTTATTTTAGTTTAATTAGTTTGATTACTTGAAATTTTCCTTTGAATGTTAATTTTTATTCCTCACCCTTAAATTTACGCTTCGAGAGAGGGTAAATGATTTTCGAGAGAAAATTAAAAATTCTAGTTATAATACCCATTTTAGATTCGAACTAGAGATAAGGGTTTCTTAAGTGGGGTATTATAACTTGAATTTAAACTCTAAATTTGGTTTATAAGAATTACATAAATTTTAATTGATCGACCCTAGCGGGTGATTAATTAAAAGGAGTGTAGATCTATTTTTCTAGAGTTGTGGGGTGTTAAACTTAATTTTCTAAAATATTACTATTATAAATACACTTGCAACGAGAGTTGGTTTGTAATTTTGATATTAATTTATGAGAATTTAAATAATTAAATTAATTAAATTAATTAATTAGAATAATTGAGTGAATTACAGTTGTGTTCCCTTTTCTTTAAAACCTTGAAAGTGTATTGATACCCTTATTTACCGCTACACTTGAGATGTTATATTTGTAGGTAATTGAGGTTTTGATTAGAAGGACTTTTCAAGTAACGACAAAGAAATAAATACACGCAAAAGTCATTTCTATCAAATGGCGTCGTTGCCATTCTTGGGATCGTGAAGCTCGGAACCGATTCAATTTTGTAGTTCATTTATTTCCAATATTTTATTGCATTTTAGTACCATTTTTTCTTTATTTTACAAGGCTTGTGTTAGGATTTTATCCTTGGCTTGTATTGCGGTGTGACACCATTTTATTTTTCATTTTAAAAATTGTAATAATCTAAAAGCGTGATAGGGAAACCGAACAAGGTAGAGAGAGGGCGTTCAAGGCGAGGATTTATAAGCCTCTCTATCTTGGGTCGGTCGGAATCCCGGGGATGACAGAGATAGGCGTAATCTCCCCCCGATCAACTCAAATTTTTCGGCACCCCACGGCCTAAAAACTATGGGAGGTACATTTCTAAACACTCGTGCCTCTCCTGTTAGCGAGACAATTCTTTTGTGTGCTCTTGTGTGATTTTATTCTCGCATTTATTTTTGAATTGTGTGATGAATTAATTGACTAACACCTACACCCGATCACTCACGAGAAGGGATTTCATCACACCACTCACTCGCTTACCATTGTGTACTACCCTAGCGATCAATAAATTTAAAATCAATCAACTAGGTAGCCCACTAAGAAAACATTTTGCAAAGGCGATCACTCGTATAAATTCCGTGATTTTTATCGTCCGCAGACTTAATTAAAATTAGACTACCCTTTCACTAAATTCAAAGATAAAAATTGGATATGTGCTAATTAGGAATTCTTCTTGACTTGTGTGTGTTCAATTTAATTTTTCGATAGTCGAATTTTAGTTAGTTCGTCCATTCAAAGAGTCCGCATATTTTTCCCGCTATTTTCTTCCAAAAAAAAAATCCAAACATATTTTTTGCCCACTATTTTCATCCAAAAAAAAATCCAAAAACATTTTCTTCCTTTCATTCTCTAAAAATCCCAAAAATATTTCCTTTCTTTTTCACATTATTCAAAAACCACACACACACAAAAAAAAAGAGAACATCTTGAAAATAAAAAATAAGGCCGTGCTCGGTGTTTCTTCACCCTCACCCTTGTCAAATTATCCAACAAGACTAACGCTTCAGTCTTGTTTGGGGGTGATTCTCATCACCCAATTTTTCTACCACCCCAAGCTTTCCTAGTTCCTATCTTTAGGGTGAGAATGGTTCGGTCTGGACGAAGACCGAAGACATTAAAATTAGCGCTAACGAGAGGCAGCCCGCGTTTCTTATACTAGTCTAATCCTGTTTGGGGGTGGTATTTTACATCACCCAATGCTTTATCATGCTTATAGACTTGTACACATTTTTTTCTCACTTCTTATTCAGGTTTATGCTTGGCTACATCTTCGCACTTCACTAGCGGTATATTCTAGTAGTATCTTTCCTACCCTATGCTTTCAATTTTAAAAATCTTTTTACCTAACATCGAGGACGATGTTCCTTTTTGTTTGGGGGTGGGGAATTTTATCAAAATCGTACCTCTTTTGAAAAAAATTGATTTTTAAACCTGATTTTTAAAATTTCGTGCAGTTTGTTTCATCTCATTCATTGATGTGAATTTTCTAGAATCCATCTTTCAAAAGTCTAGGAATCAAGCTAGAGAATATTTTTTCTAAATAGCTTATGTAATACATAATAAGTCATGTTGCACCATGAATTTCTAGACTCAACAAAAAATTTGAGCACTTATCACGTCAAAACGGTTTAGAGTTGAGGAGTACTACAATTCTAAAGAGAAACTTAAGGATCACTAGTGGAGACTTTAGCTTGTGAGATTTGTTCCTTTCACCCTTTTTGAGTGTTTTACGCAATCTCCGAGTCACGAGTTGATTCAACTTCATTTGGGTCCGCACTTAAATTGTTGCATGATCTCATTATCCTTCATTAAAATTTGGTTGATCACTGAGAACGACATCACTTTCGAGTTGTAAGAAACATGTATCTTGAAATTTGTCCCGATCACTAGGTTTTCATCCATACATCTTCCACTTTTCCGTATATCATCCCCATTACATTCCCATACTCGTCCATATATTCCCACATATTCCCTACATCATCCATATGCATTCCCCACTCCATTCATATATCATCCATCGTCAATTTTGAGAAAAAGAGTGTTGATTCAAAATGTTAAATTTCTTCATTGTTGGTTTGAAAAGAGATAGAAAAACAAATAAAAAAGGGGGAAAATAGCAAAAATAGGAAAAATAGAAAAAAGAAAGAGGAAAAAAATATAGAGAAAAAGAAAAGAAAATAAAAGAAAAAAAGAGAGAAAAGAAAAGAAAAAGAGAGTTGTAATTAATTTGTATGTAATAAAGTCATTTGTGCCTAAAGTGTATACACTATTCTCACATATCACATGCATCTTTTACCCATCGCATATCCATCACTCATCATCTACCTCATCCCATCCATCCTACATATCATATCTTTCTCATCCCATTTCATTTCCCCTCACCCATAAAAATCCATGTTTTCCCCTAGGTGTTCGGGCAAATGAAAGTCGACGTGGTGAATAACTCGACGTTCTCACTATAGTGATTAAAATTTCTTTTATGAGATATTTTTTCTTTCTAATTGTTCGTTCTTTCTTATGTTTGTGTGAGACTTTTGAACTTGCTTACATTTAGTCACCTCCTCACACACAAAAGCGATACACTGACCCTAATCTCGATAGTTCGTTTGAGAGAGATATATCCGTGAGATTTGAAGTTGAAGCGTTGATTCCGATAAGGCAATCTAGAAATTACTTTTGTGATGCTTGATCTGTTTTGACTGATTCACACCACAGATAGATTTCTAGGGAGGATGTTCCTTGAGTATTTACTTAGATAAATATTTTTACACATTCTAGCATGTATATCAAAAATCATTTCTTTCGTGATGGATTGTGCGATCATTTTATGTCTAATAAGAGATTGACTGCCTTTCAATAAATTTTTGCAAATAAGAATTTTGTGGGTATATTCCCTGCAAACCCTCATGAGACACAACTCGTCCTGTAGGGAAACCTATAGGTTTAAAGGCTTGTTGCACATGCTAAGTGTAATCGCAAGTGCCCGCGAAAGTGATACACTTTTGGTTACCTATCTTTCCCATTCTCTTTATCTTACTAATCGAGGACTAGCAACGCTCTGTTTGGGGGTGGTGTGATAAGCACCCGAAACTGTACATTTTATACCCTGAATAGACGTACATTAGTTGCTAATTCTCGACAATATATGTCTTATGTGCTTAAATGTTTATTTTGTAGGCCGAATGCACGTTGTAGTATCAAAAGCTATATTTCAAGGCAATTGTGTGTTTTATGGAGTTAAATACCCAATCCCCTGACCCTAACCTAGCCCAACCTAGCCTAAACCTACCCCAAAACCCGCGTGTGTTAGTTTGTGCCCTTTTATTATTTTTTTATATTTTAGTTTGAGTCATTTTAATTTAAGGATTATTTTAGAATTTTTAAGGTTTTTTTTTTATTTTTCTATTTTATTTTTATTAGTATAATTTTATTTTATTTTGATTTATAATAGTTTTTATTAGGATTAAATTTTTTTAGGATTTCATTTATTTTTTATAGTTTTATTTGAGTTTACATTTATTTAGGATTTTAATTTTAGTTTATTAGATTTTATTTCTTTTTAGAATTATTTTTAATTGAGTCTTTATTTTATTATTTGAAGTAGGATTTTTATTTTAATTAGTTTTAATTTTTTTATGTTATTTTTTTAGGTGTCCAAATTAAATACACACACATCCTAACATTCTACACCCTACCACACTCTATCCTACACCTAAAACTACCCTTACCCTCACCTAACTCCCTACACCCTACCACACCAAATTACTCTCACCTTCATCTTCCAAACACCCACTTCCACTCTCTCCTCAATCCCCCATTAACAACACTTCAAAATATACCTTAACTACAAAACACCACTACCATATAAACCCACTACCCCCATTATTTACTTCTGGCGACCTGAACCCGTCGGGATCGCAGCCCCCGCCGTCGGCGACCAACCCGACCTCACCCCGCTCATCCCTCAACCCATCTCCGGCCAGCCTTAGCCATATCCCAGCGTTCCCCTTCTCCCAAACCTCCTGCCAGACCCCCTTAACCCCCTCTCCGGCTAGCTCAAACCGGAGCTGCTGGACCACCAAATCTCGTCGGATGCCACCAAATCCTCATCTCAGCACCTCCCTACCTCCTGTGTCCGGCAGAAGCTAACCCAGGCTGACGAACCACCTGCTTCGTCCAGGTGCGACCCCAATCGTCTCACCTCCTATCCCTTACCCAAAACCACCTTCCCCGAATCCGACAGTGTCCACCTACCTCCAACCCGCGACCTGCATGACCCCGTCCCCGGTCAGACTTCTAAACTGACCTGACCCGCTGCCGCCAACGCTATACCCATATCGGACTGCCCAACTCCAAAACCCACTAACCATATCCAACTCCTTAACCCATCTACAAATAAAATCGATTTCTTCTACCTGCCAAACAACAAGAGTAATTCAACTTACTAAACCCATTTAACCCTTTAACCCCTATTCCCAAAATGCCCCCCAACTACCAACTTTAAACCATTTCCAAAAATAACCCTTAACTAAATCTGATTTGCTTTATTCCAATCCCCTAACCGACATGACCTCACACCTCTCTTACCTCATGTGTACACACTCCATTTCCATCCACATTAAACCTTCCCAAAAATACCCCTTAGCCCCATGTGTGCCATGCATCTACTATAAAAGAAGACTCAAGACCCCATTTGGGGGGAGACTTATAATCAAATAGAGAGAAAAAAGTAGAGAGTTAGGTAGAATAAATTAGGTAGAAATATTTGTAAATAGTTTTTTTTTAAATATATTTATGAGTGATAAATGTGTGAAATTCAATTGAGTTGATTATTGTTGGATGCTCATATTGAATGGATTGTGCTTGATTTTAAGGAAATAAGAGTTCAATTTCACTTCAAGAGATTGGGTTTGATTGTTCTCTTCTCTTCTCATTTATTTTATGCCTTTGATTATTAATTTGTCAAATCTCATAACATGATAGGTTAAATCCCCTTTCAAGGGGTGGGGGAACCCTTATTTGATGTTATTTAGTTTAATTAGTTTGATTACTTGAAATTTCCCTTTGAATGTTAATTTTGATCCCTCACCCTTAAATTTACGCTTCGAGGGTAAATGATTTTCGAGAGAAAATCAAAATTCTAGTTTTAATACCCATTTTAGATTCGAACTAGAGATAGGGGTTTCTTAAGTGGGGTATTATAACTTTAATTTCAACTCTAAATTTGTTTTCTAAGATTTACGTAAATTTTAATTGATCGATCTTAACGGGTGATTAATTAAAAGGAGTGTAGATCTATTTTTCTAGAGTTGTGGGGGTGTTAAACTTAATTTTCTAAAATATTACTATTATAATTACACTTGCAATGAGAGTTGGTTTGTAATTTTGATATTAATTTGGGAAAATTCAAATAGTTAAATTAATTAATTAGAATATTTAAAATTTGTGGTGTAATCCCATTCCTTGATTGTTCTCACAATTATTTACCTCACTTTATCTCTTATTTTTAGTTTAGACTTTACTTTTCATTTTAGTAACTTTCTAGTTAGTTGTTTTTATCATATCACATTTAGTTTAGTTTAGTTTAAATCATCACCTCACCCATTTGTTTTGATATTTGAAAAAGCTAAAAAAAGTAGAAAAAGTAAAAAGCCCAAAAATACAATAAAAAGTGAATTACAATTGTGTTCCCTTTGCTTTACAGCCTCGAAAGTGGATTGATACCCTATTTACCGCTACACTTGAGATGTTATATTTGTAGGTAATTGAGGTTTTGATTAGAAGGACTTTTCAAGAAACGACAAAAAAACAAATACACGCAAAAGTCATTTATATCAGTGATGGTAAGGCGAAGTCCCTCGATAATAGCTTTCTGCTAGGGGAGGCCCATACATGATCTTCATAAAGTCCCCACTCATCTGGGGCACCCCCATAAACCTTAAGCTCAATGTTGGAATTGGGAAAATCACCCCTGTCCAATCGAACCCTAAAGACAATACCATGTAAAACTTCAGGAAATTTAGTAAAATCACTCAAACCCAAATGGGGATGCTCGTTGATCTTGGATACAAACTCCTACTCTAAATTGGCTAGAGAGGTCATGAAAGTGTGTTCAAGACCAAAGTATGGAGCAAGACGATATAGTCCAAAATCCGTCTTTGAACGATTGGCCAAGTAATTCTTTTGACATTTGGAGTAGGTGATGGTGGACGAGGGACCCTATCTAATGGAAACCTTATCAGATGAACCACCCATAGCAAAAGTGGTGGAATACGGAACGGTTGACATGACGGTGGTGGCTAGGATAGCCAAAAATGTTGAAACAGTGACATAAATAGGTACCATAACCAGTAGAACCTCACAAGTGGTGGTGGAAATAGTAGAACTAGGGTTTATAGCAGAAGAAGAATCGATTTCAAGGTTGAATAGAGGAAGAAGATGATGAAGAAACTAGAGGCGGTAATGGGAGCTTGAGTTCTATCTATCTCTCTCTCAAAAGATGAGTACAAGTAAAATGTCAAAGTAAAAAGGAGAAAGAATTTAAAAGGTCCTTTTATACTATAACAAGCCCACACGCTCCTGCCAATCAAAAGGGGAGAAATGATTTCCCAAATGATGGGATGCCCATTCTCTCCTCAACAAGTGTCATATAGCGACCCTCAATGCGGGCTTATGTGATAGAAACAGTTAATGTTAATAATGCAAGTTGATACTGAGTGAAACTGTTCATATTCTAGGATAAATTAAATCATTTCATACAAAATCCTTTGGTCTACCCAACACAAAGATTTACGAGGGATTTATTATTTCAAAAAAGTCCAACACGAGCAAGCCCGCACGGAGGGGCTACCTATGCTCAAATTACCAAGGAAATTTTAGAGGAAGAGGGTCTACCTTGATTGAGACACATAACCAAATGTGACACTTGGACAAAGGGACTCACCATGAACAACCCATTGTCCAAATATTGAAGCTATAGAAAAAAGATAAGAACGAGGGGAGTGGATCATCATGAGAAACCCCTCCAAAGGAGACTCAAGATAAAGATAAAGTCAAGTACAAGGGGGCTCACCATGAGAAATGCCTCGTCCCAAGACTCAAGCAACAAAAAAAGGTAAGGATGCTTAGGGCTCACCACGAGTAGCCCTACCATCCCAATACTCAATCCACATAGAAGAGGCAAGGATGAAGGGGCTCACTACGAGCAGACCCTCAAAATAAGTTTTAGCCCACATATAAGTCCAATGGGAGGGGGATCATCATGAGCAACCCCCTTTTCACCAATTCACTTGTCAAAGAAATAGAAAAAGGGTAGGGAGGTCCACCTAGAGTGGACCATCTTCCCCAAATCACCTACCACATAAATGACACAAGGCGAGAAGGACCACTTAGAGTGCCCTCCTCCCTAAGATTTGTTACCCAAAAAATAACAAAGTATTAATATTTACTTTCTTGTACAGGTAGCCTAGTTGAGCAAGCAAGACTCATAAATTCCAGTTGGGATCTCCTAGGAGCTTTGTCTTTGTGGCTGAGAGACAAGGTGTATTGAGCAAGCTCAACAACTTAACTCTTTAAGATAGAGAGAATACTAGTAGGGAGACCCTAGGAGTCATTGAAGTCCTTACATAACTTACACTGAGTAATAACTGAAGTGAGTAGACATGAAGCTACTAATAAGAAATGAACTTCTTACAAAACGATTTTAGAGAGGGTGGTCCTCGAGGCCACTCTCAAGTTTACAAAGTCTGTCTAACAAGTTACCGTTTAAAAAGATATTTACTAAATTAGATATTTTGTCACCATTAAGAGACATATTTTCTTTTTGACTTTGGTTTATGCCATGTGTCGTCTGTCAGAGGGGATAGGTTGTTACAGATCTTGTCGGAATAAAAGGTTCATTTTAGACCTTGTCCTTCTAAGTTTCCCTCTCGATTTTGGTGCCCAAAAGGCCCAAATCATCCTCATATTCACCTATAAATAGGACTATTAGTGAGGTCAAATCATATACTAGAAATTCAAGTCAAGTCATTACTTTGTCAAAATCACACCAGACCACTTAGTATTCTCTCCTTCCTCCCTATCTAAGTGATGAGTGCTTGTTTCTTCACTCACACCTCGATAGACATCCTTTTCAGGAGATTCTTTTCTCCATGTTACTATTATTATTTGTGAAGTTCTTCTTCTTTTAGGGAGTGGTTCTAGTTTTGACTCCATTTTTACCAGAGAAGGAAGGTTTTATCAGGAGGTGCTCTTGAAACTTTAGAACATTAGAGGTAGATTCCATTGGAGTGGGTCATTCCTTACCCTTTCTAGTTTCTTATCAAAATCCAATCACACTACATTCTTACATTTTGGTGACTCCGCTTGGGAGGTATCCTCTCTTTCATGGACAAAGAAGGTTTTAACTTTTCTAAGCAACTGATTTTTAAAGACACTCCATTGGGAAATGGAGATCAGATTGACCAGACTACACAAAAGGAGGTGGTATTGACCGAAGACAGAGTACCTTCTCCTCAAGGAGGGTAGACTAGTATGACAATATTAGTTCCATTTGTAGGTATGAATATAATGGGAATGTTTTTTGAGTTCTTAAAACAAAATAATATGAATTTGGCAAGATTGAGCTAAAGATGTGTAACACTAGAAGCAACCCACACTTTAAGGGAACCCGCTCTAGCAACAACAATAGTAGAGTTGGCTTTATCATGAAAGGTGGTGTCGGAGAAAGTCGTAACACTGTTGAGTTCACCAGTAGCAAAGAATGTGGGTTTTTAGGAATCTCACTATAAGGTTGTTACCATATGGAAAGTAAAGAAGTTACTCAATTCTCATAGGGAGACTTATCATCTATATGATGGGATGCAAAACCCTAAACGGAAAGTGTGAATGAGAAGCCATAACTAGAGAGGAATGTTCCCCCAAAACTTCACTTCCCAGCTAGCAAGAGAAAGTTTGGAGATGATGTCCCACCGCTGCTACCTTGTAGCGTAGTAAGAGTAATGGATTGTTATCGCATTTTGGTGTGAGAGGGGCAGAAAGTCTCCCGCATTCAAATGGGGAAGTCCCTATATCAGCAAACAAGGATAAGTCCAAATATTGTGTGTTTCATCAGAGAGCGAAGCACGCCACCAAAGATTATTTCTAACTACGGAGGATCATCGGCGAGTAGGTGGCCAGTGGTACTTTGTAGATACCCTCGGCAGACATCAATGAGAACCCACTTTTGCACATCATTATGGATCTACAAACATGGTAGTGGCCTATGATGAGAAAGAAACTTGTGACCTTAAGGAATGGGAAGATAGTAATATGATATGCGAAAAGATACAAGAACTCACACTTAATAGAGAAAATAAATATGAGAATGAGAGGATGTGTGAGGAATAGTTCTTCAATCCTGACTAAGAAGAGGTTGAACGTAAGGAGTTGAGCAAGTGAACCCCCCAAGAGGAGAAGTAGATATTATCCTATTTTTAGATGAACGAGGAACATTTTAGGCAGAATATGTTTGCAATGCTCAAACCTATGAGGTAGACTTGGACTCCGAGTGTGAAGCCCAAACAATGAGGCCCAAGTTAAAATGATTCTTCGACCAGATATGTGTAAAGTATGACACCATGGTGGTCATCACTAGAAATATTTTAGAATAGGTACAATAAAGAGGGGACCCCTTGTTAAATTGGTAGGGACCAATTGGGAGGTTGATCAAAAGATACACTTTGTGGTGGTCTTTTCTGAAGAAGATGGATAAGTTCCATATTTTCACAACCGCCCGCTCTACATGACAACCAGGATCAATGTGATTTTTTCCCGAGGGTATTGATGGAGGAAGGATCTTTGATCAACATCATATTGATCAATACTTTATATGAGTCTGGGATCTCTCAAGAAAAAAAGTGCCCGTACCGCTAGTGATTTTGGGATTGAGAGCATCGACATGTAGTCTCTTAGGTACTTGAACGTTGACATTAAGTTGGGGAGATTAACTTCCCCTATTAAATTTTATGTCATCAACGCCAACACAAGCTACCATCATCTTATTGGGCAATTGTGGATACACACTCATGGCATAGTGCCTTCCACGTCTCATCAATGTTATATGGCCAAAATGCGAGGTACTAAGATTATAATCAAAGCAACCCAAAACATTTTTTTGTTGAAGAGTCCCATAAGGTAGATGAATCATTTTATACTAAGCTTGATGAAGAGATGAATACCTGCCTGAGAATATTAAAGGGGGTGCAAATGGTTGGAGGAAGTTCCTAACCAAAGAAGTTTGTTCATGATCGTTTGGGACAAATAGTGATCCCCATATGGTCAAGGGAAAGAGAAAGTCAAAGTAGGTATCTAAGCCCCCTTAAATATGAAAAAGGTCATCCTTGCTAACAGGAAATCCATAAACCACTTATAACAGTCTGTGTGGGTGGCATTCTGGGATGAGAGGATCGACCCGGTGCCAGAAAGTTTTGTGTTCTGAGTCCCGCAATATTGAGCAAATTAAGGAGATAGAAGAAGCCCTATAGGGTATGCAAGACAGACTAAGAGAAAAACTATAAAAGATGGAAGATATCAATATAGGGATAAAAGGGGGTGAGAGTACACCCATTATAATCTCCAAATTGTTGAACGTAAAGCAAAGGGAGGAGGTCATTAGTCTTCTTAAGGAATTCATTGACACGTTTTCTTGGAATTACAAAAAATTCCTAGAATAGACCGAGAGGTGAGGTCTTATAAGCTAAATGTTTTTTCGAATTCTTTCCAAGTTACACAAGAAACTCATACATATAAGTCTTAGCTAGACCCTAAGATAAAATCTAAAGAGGAGATATTGTTGGCGACGAGGTTCATCAAACTCATTCAGCACCTTGTGTGTCTTCTTCTAGCATATAGCCAGTGGCAAGAAAGATAAAAGACAATTCTAGATTCGCATTGACTTCGACGACTTTAACCGAGCATGTCCCAAATTTGAGTTTCCTTTGACAAGTATCGACAGTTTAGTAGACACTACCGCGGGTCATGACATGAACAGTTTCATGGTCAGGTACGTAGACTACAATCAGATTAGGATGGATCCAAAAGACTTATAGAGTACTGCATTCTGCATGCCATTGAGAAACTTTCATGACGCGGTCATGCCATTTTGTTTGAAGAATGTGGGATCCACCTACCAATGAACTATGATGGCCATCTTTCATGACTTATTTCATGACATATTAGAATTTTATGTGGATAACCTGGTGGTGAAATCCATAAAAGAAATCAATCACATCAAGGATGTGAGGCGGGTGTTTAACAGATACCGCATATACAAGATGAGAATGAATCCAAGTGTTCCTTTTCAATCATTGTTGGAAATTTTGAGGATTCTTAGTAAATCAACAGGGGGTGCAGATAGATGTGGAAAAGAGGAAGTCCATTGTGATGATGTCGTTGCCAAAGAGTCAACGATGACTTAAAAGCTTCATAGGAAGCGTGTCCTAACTAAGAATATTTATACCAACGCTAGAGGAGGTGACCCACTAATTTTCCCCTTGATGAAAGAAAAAGCTAAGTGGATATGGGGAGAAGAGAAGAAAAAGTCCTTTGAGAAAATCAAAGAAAATTTATCCTCTCCATCGACTATGATACCGCCGAAAGTCAGAGCACCATTACTCCTCTACCTCACTTTAACAAAGATATATATAGGAGCACTACTTGCTCAAGAGAAGGAGCGGGTAGAGATGTCGGTGTATTATTTTTAAAGGGTAATTTCAGGCACAAAATCTAGATATACCAATGTTGAGAGGCATTACCTTGCCTTCGTCTTCGTAGCCCACAATTTGAGACAATACTTGTTGGTCTTTATAGTTAATATTATCCCCAAATGTGATCCTATTAAGTATCTCCTAGAATGGATGATATTAGTAGGCAAGGTAGAAAGATGGTTTTTGATCTTTTTGAAGTATAATCTAAATTGTGTGGTGATAAAAGCTATCAAAATCCAAGAAGTGGAAGATTTGTTAGCCTACTTCCGAAGCTAAAATTCTAAGCCTTCAAATGAAAAACTGCGTGGAGAAAATTTTCAAGCGTTGTTAGTGGAGGAGATGGATGAATGGAAGATGGAATTTTTCACTTCATGTGCACAAGGAAAATGGGGTGCATGTATTATCCTCTCGAATGGTAAGGATAAGATCACTCTCTTCTCCAAGCTATATATCAAGTGTTTGAATAATGAGGCTGAGTACGAAGCCCTCATTCTGGGATTGTTGGAGGCTCTACGAAGAGGTATCAGAGTTCTATGTATACAGGGGGACTCTGACTTGATAGTAAAATAAGTTTATGGGGAGTTATAGGTACCTAGTTGTGAAGAAGTTAGAAACTATAGAAGGAAAAATGAAGAGGTTAAAGCTAT
The DNA here is from genome assembly GCA_949130495.1 of Sambucus nigra. Taxonomy (NCBI): domain Eukaryota; kingdom Viridiplantae; phylum Streptophyta; class Magnoliopsida; order Dipsacales; family Adoxaceae; genus Sambucus; species Sambucus nigra. The sequence continues at coordinate 23,303,819 of OX422211.1, forward strand.
CCATCTACCACCCGTTGCAAGGAATACTTTACTTTAAGACAAAGGTGTGTTGGAGAAAAAAAAAGATAGAGAGAGGTTGGTAGCAATGCATGAGAAGCATTAAGGGGATATTAATATCCCTCTTTATCACCAGTTGTAGTGGAGGGCTACTATTGGCCACCATGGGCACGGAGGCTCCTCATCTGCAGCAAGGCTATCTAAAGTACCAAACCCAGTTTTACCAGTCACCTAAAGATAAATCCATAAAATAATTTGAGGACTGGAGGTAACCTTTCATAGCATATCTGTAAGATGGTGAGTTGCTGATCGAGTGAGCAGAGGATATCTATTTCAGTAAGTGAGTGGTCCACTTCTATCTAGTGGAAGGGTAATTCTATAAAGAGGGATATAATGAAAAGGCATTGAAGTGCATACCTAAAGGGGTTATAGAGAGAGCTCTGAAGGAAGCTAATGAACCCTTCCACATGGGAGGTGCTAAACTATATGATCAATTGAATATGTTGAAGTACTAGTAGCCAACCATGTAAGATGATTGCATTGGTTATGTGGAGAAATGCAGAGCTTTCCATGTACATGCTAACATGGTACGTTCCCCGTCAGTCAATTTGCAAAGACTAGTAGCTCCTTACCCCTTTTATCCATAGGCATTTGATTTTGTGGTAAACATCATCCCATCCTTTCATGACAAATGCTTTATAGTCATTGCTATAAAGTTGTACACAAAGTGGGCAAAATCAATCCCACTGAGTAGGGTAATTTCCTAAGTGGTGATCTAGTTTATAAGAGAGGATATCATATGAAGGTTTGGTATACCCAAGGTGATCCTCACAAGCAATGGGAAATAATTTGTATGCAAGGAGATAGTACTCCTCACTGATAAATACAAGATAGTGTGAAATAGCTCAAATATCTCCTACCCTAAGGGGAATTGCCAAGTAGAGGCCACAAATAAGACTTTGATAAACACACTATAGAAGATGCTTGAGGATATGCCAGGGGCATGGGATGAAAATTTACCCATGGTACTATGGGCTTATCCTATTTCAAAATGAAAACCGATCGAGTTTACCCCATTCTCACTTGTGTACGGGACCAAAGTTATCCTACCGGTTAAATTGCTTGTTTACTCAGCTAGGGTTGGTCTAAGTAACGAACTCATTCTTAACCCATGACATGTGAAACTAGAGGCACTAAACAAGAACGTATATAAATCCAAAAAGAACCTCAAGTTATGCACCCAATAGTTGTCCGTGTATTATGAGAACTTAGTCAAGCCCAGTGAGTTTCAAGTGGGAGACTTGGTCCTTTGCGCGTCCACTCATCATCTCCGGGACATGTCGGTATCAAAGTTAAAACCAAATTGTGAGGGAGCCTTTATGGTAAATGGGGTTGCCAAGCCATGGTATTACTAGAGATCAGGGAATGAGAGTGAATTTCTTCAATCCATTTACTTAAAGTGGCCCCAGATGTATTATGCATAGTTTTGTTAAGATTCTATGATTGTGAAGAGTTTGAGCGTCCTGCTCCAAAACAAGAATTTTTTTTTGTAAAGATGATAGAGCAAAATCTTGTAAACAATACATAATACAAAAGAATTGAATATAAACTATTTTTTATCATTACATGATGTCTCTCTCTTTGTTTATTTACCTACTATACGAGGTGGGTGCAATAGAATATTTTTTTCTAAGAAAAGTAAAAAAAGAAATACACTCTACTAGACTAGAAGAGGGTCCATAACAAAAGTAACTTTCGTCATTATACTTGGGGGTACATACATCCCAAGGGAAAAGTATATTGAGCAAAGTCCTTACAGACATAACACATAAATGTTTCGTCACCCGACCAAAAGGAAGTTGGCACCCTAGAAGTAATAAAAAAGTGTAACATTTTTTACTATTGTCTCACAATAGATTTATATCTTAGAGAACAACTTCTAACCTACATTCTCAAGAAAAAAACATTACTTAACTAATTCTCAGAAAATAGGGAGAAGGGGGTCTACCCCTCCCTAAAATTGCTATTTTTCTTAGAATAAAAAGGTTCCTAAGAAAATTTTGGAACAATGACCTCGCAGACCAGGGGCCATTTTTTATAAGAAAATAGTCCTTTTATTTACTTACAATTGTGAATTGTATTCAAATTTTGATAGAAGGAGAGAGAATAATCCCCACTCCCAGTTATTCCCTAAAAAATGAATGTGCATAGCAAATTACCCCACAATGACAGAGGCTGCACTAAAAATTATAACTTACACATATTTACGAAAGTACCCCACAGTGTATAGGGCAGTTCATATAGACCAATTGCTCATAGAAAATTAGAGCATGTCATAGTAAAAAGATACCAAATTGCATACAGAAGAAAAGAATAAACAACATAATGTAAGTTAAAAGGGTTTTTTCATTAATAAATGTGCAATTACTTACATACGGAGAGGAAAAAAATATACAAAGTAAGGCCTATACAACAAGACAAACTATTCACTAAATAAAACAAAAAAACAAGTCTTGAAAAACGTATAAATGCGTTGTGTGATAATTGATTAAAATTAATTCACAAGTTTCCCATTAAACCTTATTTAATTAGAGTTTATTTTTAAACAAACTTAAATCAGCCCCAAAACCTGCAACTACGTGTGTGCGTGTGTCAACCCATAAATAAATAAAGCATAACCTTACGTGTGTGCATGTCCCAACTTTGACGAAAAAGTCTGCTCCAACACTTAGAAAATATTTTGTAAAATGATCCCAAAGCTCTAAGTGGAAAGTTAAGGTATTTAAAACATAGCCTTACCAAAGTAAACTTTTGCGGAGTCTTTTTTATGAATAACTTCGTGTATTCGGATCCATCTTGATGTAGATTGCTCTTGAACTTCTTGTAACACTAAACGACATAATTACTTATGACGGACATTCATTGATATGCCCTTAATGTACCTGGCAACTCAGAGACACCAACCTCGGTGTATGAAAGGGCCAAGGTAACTAAGGCTCCTCACTCACAACCAGCACTCTCGTCCTACATAAGGTAGGCTATGGCCAACTTCAATGGTTACCTCACTGTCGGGCAGCATCAAAGATCACACCTACCTCGCTCATCAACCTCGGCCGGGAATAAGCCGATGTAGCAAGGACTACCCCCGTCGTGACCAACCTCAGCTGAGAATCAACCGAGGTTCCTGCTACTCCAACGTAACCTCGGCCCAAGCCGTTGATATAATTCCACCTACCTTACTTCCGCTGTCCTTCTAAGCTGAGACCATCGCGAATAACCTCGGATTATGCTGCAGCCAGACTTCACCAACCTTGTACTCTTCCAGGCCGAGGCTGGTACCAATCAAAGACAATCTAGTATGTACACGAACATGCATAGCTTGGAACACGTGGACAAATATGTTATAACTAAATTATTCCCTCCACGTGAGGGAATATTAAGGCCATCATTACTTAGTTGAGATCAGCCAGGTGTCACTCTCATACTGGCCCGATGCTCATGTACATGCTCATTGTATGCTTGAGGGGTACATTACACCCCCCAAGCACTATATATGGAGGTCATCCTCTACCTTGTAAAGGGATCGATATTTACAACCCTCACTGAAACTCTGTCATTTTACACATTAGAGAGAGAAATCATAAGAGATTGTATCCATGACCGCTAGTTCCTTATATCAGTGACCTTACTCAATCACTTACACAATGGACGTAGGCCTAATTGGCTGAACCACTTAAACATTTGTGTTCATCCACTTCTCATCCTCTCAATCTCTTATGCTTATATATATTTGAGCTGCCATTATTATCGCTAATTTGAGCTTACGAACACCTTGAAGGGTGGTGATGTTTCCAGCATCATCATTTTGGCACCGTCTGTGGGAACGAGAAGCTATCTCTTCCTCACTTTCTACTTAACCTCACCGGAGACTCTGGTGTTGAACCTAGCCTCACCCCTTGCATGGAGATGTTTATCCATTGAAGGAGGTCCATTAAGGTACTAAGCTCATCTACTTCATAATATTTTAGTGTTAATGTATGGAACCGGAATTACCACCGCCTCTTCCACTGCCTGGTGCTGGAGGACCTAGTTCCAGTCAGGCACCGCCTCAGTCCGAAATGGTAGAGGTGGCGGCAGCATTGAGATCTTTGGCTGCAACGCAACAAGCAATGAAGGAGCAATTTTCATAACTCAGTCAAAATATGATGAGACCACCTGGGGTCTCACCGGAGATGATTACTATGGCAGCTGCTCAACTCCATCTTGAGGTCAGGGGACGACCCTAGGCACCGTGGAAGGATCAACCTACACCTCAGCGGAGGAGGGACGTTACTGACCCTAGGCGTTTGTGTCTGGGGAGGCAAGGACACCCTTTCCCTGAGGATAGGTATGATGATTTGGAGGCATAAGGCACTCCAGAAGATTATTGGGAGTCGTATGAGGTTTCAAATAACATAGTATGTCCGGTCCAGCAGAGTCGAGGTTGTGGAGAGAGAAGAGATGAAGGAGTTAAACAAAGAGGATCGGCATTTGATCGATTGAGAAGAGGGTCGGCCTTTGAAAGGCTCGGCCCACTAAATGACCTGAGACAACGGTTGTCCAGGTCAAGAAGTGCAGTCGGCTCAGAAAGTGAAGAGGGGGAACATCAACCTCATGATGGCTGACCCCACATAGGACGAGGTAGGGACCAAGAAGAGGTCAACAGTTAACGTTGTGCTACGGCTGGGGAACCCTCAGTCCACCCGTTGAAAGACCATGGAATGACTCCATCCAACATCTTGAAGAAAAGATATGAGACCTCATCAAAGGATGAGTCCCACTGCAAAGAGGTTTCTCAGAAGGCTCCCCATTCGTGGCTAGGATAGTGAGTTTCCCAACCCCTGCAAAGTTCAAACAACCTACGGTGTCTCCCAAGTATGATGGTAGCACCAACCCGATATATCATATTGTGATGTACCAGTCAGCGACGAACATTTATTCAATACCAGATGAGATGAAGTGTCGGGTCTTCTCCGGGACTTTGAGGGGAGCTGCACACATCTGGTTTACCTCTCTTCCGAAAAATTCAATTGAGAACTTTAAGGGCTTGGCTGAACGATTCATTCAAAATTTCTGTTTTGGGGTAAGACCTCAAAAGAAAACCACCCACCTGTTGTATGTCAAGCAAGGCAAGAACAAAAGTCTAAGAGACTACATTGCTAGTTTCAACAAAGAAAAACTGGAGGTCAAAGATTACAAAGAAAACATAGCTATGACCGCTCTCATAGGAGGGCTCCAAAAAGGGAAGTTGTTGTTGAAATTCGTAGAAGACCCTACCAAGTCCATGGCAGAGTTATTAGCAACTGCAGGTAAAGTCATGAACGCTGAAGAGGCGATGGTCGCAAAGTATGAGGATGAGAATGGCAGTGGTAGTAGAAAGTTCCAAAGAAAGAAGGACGAAAAGAAGAGGTCAGCTGACGATAGTTTGCATGCTATACCCCTCTAATTGTGGCCAGAGAAGCTGAATGCTCCTCCGTATAAGACGAACAAGAACTTGTGGTGTGAGTTCCATCAAGACCATGGCCATGTTACAGATAAGTGCTTCGCCTTAAAGGATGAGATCGATAAGATGTTGAATCTGAAAAGCTAAGGAAGTATGTCGATGGTAGGGCCCCTAAGAGGGGAAGAGATGACCCTAAAAAGAAAAGAGACGACCGATGTTGTGACAATACTCTAGCAAGAAGAGACGATGACTCAAAGGGTTATGATGAAGATGATCCAGACCTCCCACCAAAAGATGACAACGCCCCAGTAAAGAGGGTTAGTATGATATCCTTCGAAGTAAACACCATATGCGGAGGACTAGCATGGGAAGGCTCTGAAATGGATGACCGAAAAGCTCATGTGGCAGAGGCCAACTCAGTGGACAAAATAGAAGTGGTCAATCTGACGTCTTTAGAAATCAAGTATAAGAGAAAGAAAGTCGATATGGATGCTCTTATAGTCGGGTTCTCCCGACTCGACTTCAAAGGCATCTTAGCCCCCCATGATGATCTTTTGGCAATTAAAACAAGAGTGCATGGATGCGAGGTAAAGAGAATTCTTGTAGATGGAGGAAGTTCAGCAAGATGTGACGTTCTGGCCTTGTTTTAAGAGCCTAGGCCTTAGCAGAGCTAGGTTGGTACCTTATCATCATCCATTAATGGGCTTCAATGGAGAAAAAGTCCATCCATTGGGCATGTATGAGATGGACGTGTGAATGGGGGATGAGTGGCCTAAGAGGCTAACCCAAAAGATCAATTTCTTGGTTATGGACAAAAACGTCTTCTCAGCCTATAACCTCATCATAGGAAGAGTGGCCCTTAAGGATCTTGAAGCCATGCCATCGACGGTCCACAAGATGCTAAAATTCCCAACCCCCTATGGGGTAGGAGAAGTGCAAGGTGACCAGACCATAGCACGAGAATGCTACTTCAACTCAGCCGAAGAGAGAGAGGCCGATAAGAGAGCAACCACCACGTATAACATTGATACACTTGACCCTAGATATCAAATGAAGTTGAACAAAGGAGAGAGTGTGGAAGAGGTAGAATCTATCGTGTTAAATGAGGACGAACCGAAAAAAACCGTCCAAGTCGATAAGGCCTTAAAAGCGAAGATTAAGGAAGAGTTGATAAATTTCTTGAGGAAGAGGTAGAGTATCTTCGCTTGGAGCCACACATACAAGCCTGGCATCGACCCGGAGGTTATATGACACAAACTCAACGTGGCCAAAGATGTTAGTCCAATCTAACAAAGGTGAAGAGTTTTCTCTAGGGAGAAGTATGAGGTCATCAGAGAAGAGGTCGGGAAATTAGAAGAGGTAGAATTCTTCAGGGAGGTTATATACCCAGAGTGGTTGTCAAACGTCGTCATCTTGCCCATGGCCAATGGAAAATGGAGGATGTGTATAGATTTCACCGACTTGAATAAGTCTTGCCTAAAAGACAGTTATCCCTTACCTCGAATCGATCAGATGGTAGATGCCACGGCAAGGCATGAGCTCATGAGCTTTATGGATGCGTATTCTGGGTATAATCAGATCTTCATGGATGCTGAAGACTCAGAGAAGATAGCCTTCATCACTGATAAGGGGACATATTGCTATAAGGTTATGCCCTTCGGTTTGAAAAATGTCGGGCAACGTATCAACGTCTTATCAATAAGATGTTTGAAAATCAAATAGGCAAGATTATACAGGTGTATGTAGACGATATGTTGACGAAGAGCTTAAAGGCCTGCACTCATGTGGTGGACCTAAAAAAGACCTTCGATACCACGAACTTGTACAGAATGAAACTCAATCTCGCGAAATGCGTCTTTGGAGTACGAGCTCGGAAATTTCTTGGATTCATTATCAATTAGAGGGGAATAGAGGCGAACCCTGAGAAAATCAAGGCTTTGCTTGACATGAAGACACCAAGAAGTATCAAGGACGTTCAGAGGCTCACTGGAAGAGTAGCTGCACTCAATAGATTTGTTTCTAGAGAGATAGACAAGTGTCTTCCGTTCTTTAAGGTGCTTATAAAGGCCTTCGAATGGGACAAAGAGTGTGATGAAGCTTTTAATCAACTCAAGTCCTACCTCATATCTCCTTTGCTCTTATCTTGGCCCATAGTGGGAGAGAAGTTGTATGTTTAGCTAGCAGTCTCTGAGTCAACTATAAGTGCAGCCATAGTATGGGAAGACGTTGGGGTCTAAAGGTCTGTATACTTCAACAGTAAGGCCCTTCAAGGGTCTAAAAATAACTATCCTTGGATGGAAAATTTGGCCTACGCTTTGATACATGCTTCTAGGTAGATGAATCCCTACTTTAAAGCCCACTCCATGGTCATCCACACCGAATCCCCACTAAGACAGGTCCTACACAAACCTGAGAAGTCGGGTAGATTGACGATATGGGCCATTAAGTTGGGAGAGTATGACCTTACTTATCAACCTAGGGTGGCCATTAAAGGGCAGGCACTTACAGATTTTATCGATGAGTTTACACGGGAATAGGCCAAGGTTAAGAATAAATTAGAGGCTACAGAGGAATCAAACAATAAAGTCTTTCGAGACCCGAAAGAGGTTGTGTCCAACAGATCCAAAAACGGAATAGCCAAGAATGAGGAAGACCGATACCTCTTAAAGTAAGGAATCATGTCAGAGGGGAGATTTTCATCACATAAAGATATCTGTAACCTCTCTGTTAATGGGTTTTCTTGTGAAAGTGGAAGCGGTGCAGGGCTGATATTCTCAGCTCCAGATGATACCAACGTTGAATATGCACTAAGGTTTAACTTCAAGGCATCAAATAACGGGTCAGAATATGAGGCCATGATAGTAGGCCTCTCCTTGGCAAAGACCCTTGGGATAAGATGACTCCTACTTCATAGTGACTCAAGGTTAGTTATTAACCAATTGTTTGGAGTCTATGAAGCCAAGGATGAAAGGATGGCCAAATACCTGAAGAGGGTAAGAATGATGCTAGAAGGTTTCGAAGAGGTAGAGATGGAGATAGTACCTCGACAAAGCAATAGCCATGCATATGCACTAGCAAGGTTGGCTTCAGCAACAAGGATAAACATTAGAATGATAGTTCCAGTCAAGATCTTGCCTAAGGCAACCATTGAAGAGGAAGGGGTTAGTAACCATTGCCTCAATTTGAACCTAGGGGACTCATGGATGGATCTCGTTATCAGATATATTAGAGAGGGAGAACTGCCGGAATCAAAGCTAGAGAGGAGGAAACTGAGGTACAGAGATGCAAAGTTCTTAATAATAGGAGATGTCCTATATAAGAGAGGATTTCTATTACCTCTTCTCAGATGTGTTCATCCCATAGAAGTTCTCGGCATCCTACAGGAGGTACACGAGGGTTCTTGATCCAGTCACATAGGAGGAAGACCTTTGGCCAAGAGGATTACTACGCAAGGATATTGGTGGCTAACTTTGGCCAAAGATGCTACAGCCTACGTGAAGAGGTGCGACAAATGCCAAAGATCTCCATTATCCCCCATCAACCTCATCATCATATGACGTTAATCAGCTCCCATTGGCCATTTGCAGTATGGGGAATTGACTTGGTGGGTCCCTTGCCAAGGGCTACAAATAATTATCGATTTCTGATAGTAGCGATTGACTATTTCTCCAAGTGGGTGGAGGCCGAGCCGATGATCACGATTACAGAGCAGAAGACCTTCTAATTTATCTGTAAGAGTATCATGTGCAGACATGGCCTCCCTAACACCCTCATCTCGGATAACGAAACCCAATTCAAGAATTCTTCCTTGGAGAAATATTTCAAGAGAGTTAGGATCAAGTAATTTATCTCTTCTCTTGGCCGGCCTCAGGCAAACGGTCAGACCAAAGTCACAAACAGAACAATCCTCGATGGGATCAAGACGAGGTTAGAAGAAGCTAATGGGAGATGGAATGAAGAGGTTTATGTTGTGTTATGGGACAACATAACAATGGCCAGGACTCCAACGGGGGAAACCCCATTTATGTTAGCACATGGCTCAGAAGTCGTCATACAAACAGAGGTAGGGCTCCCCACTCATAGGGTTCAGACTATGACCTTGAGAAGAATGGGGAGGAGAGAAGACTTGACCTATATTTGATTGAAGGGAGAAGGGAATATGAAAAGATAAGATAGACAGCCTACCAACAGAGAACATCAAAGTTCTACAATCAAAGGGTGAAATCAAGACACATAGCCATGGGAGATTTAGTGCTGAAGAAGACTTTATAGAAGGTAAACAAGATTCACCCGAATTAGCATGGCCCTTACAAATTGATCGAGGAGGTTGCACCCGGGACCTACAAACTAGAGAACCTTGAAGGGGATCCTTCCTCCAATCCATAGAATGTTGATCATTTGAAAAAGTATTACATATGATGTTACAATGATTTTTATGTAAATGTATCATCTTACGAAGAGATAATTAATGAGAAGATCAGTTCCTATGTTAATTCTTGGTTCATTATACTTTAATAGAAAGATTTATGTGGGTAACATCTTAGTTTGATGACCTCAGACTTTAAACATCATAACTTGGTGACAAGGTCTGAGGTGAACATCATACTTGGATCACCTCAGACCTTAGACATCAATAATTTGGTGAAATTTATGGGGGTAACTTCTTAGTTTGATGACCTCAGACTTTAAACATCATAGCTTGGTGACAAGGTCTGAGGTGAACATCATACTCGAATGACCTCGGACCTTAGACATCATTAATCTGGTGAAATTTATGGGGGATAACAGCTTAGTTTGATGACCTCAGACTTTAATCCTCATACCTTGGTGACAAGGTCTGAGGTGAACATCATACTCGGATGACCTCAGACCTTAGACATCATTAATCTGATGAAATTTATTGGGGTAACATCTTAGTTTGATGACCTCAGACTTTAAACATCATAACTTGGTGACAAGGTCTGAGGTGAACATCATACTTGGATGACCTCAGACCTTAGACATCATTAATTCCGTGAAATTTATGGGGGTAACATCTTAGTTTGATGACCTCAGACTTTAAACATCATAGCTTGGTGACAAGGTCTGAGGTGAACATCATACTCGGATGACCTCAGACCTTAGACATCATTAATATGGTGAAATTTATGGGGGTAACATCTTAGTTTGATGATCTCAGACTTTAAACATCATAGCTTGGTGACAAGGTCTGAGGTTAACATCATACTCGGATGACCTCAGACCTTAGACATCATTAATCTGGTGAAATTTATGGGGGATAACAACTTAGTTTGGTGACCTCAGACTTTAAACATCATACCTTGGTGACAAGGTCTGAGGTGAACATCATACTCGGATGACCTCAGACCTTGGAAAATATTACAAGGTTAATGGAAAACCATTCAAAGAACATTTAACAAAAGAAATAAAGCCCTCTTCAGAGGTTGATATAACACGAAGTTAAGAACTACGTGTCAAAAGGAAATAGAAAATGTCATCAGAAATTACAGATCGATGTGAATCGGAAATAAAAAATTACAAGTAAGATCTTCACAATTGGGTTTAAGTATCTGCAACCTCAGGGTTAGTGGCTATGCCCCCATCTCCTGGGCTGAGGTTGGTCACCTCTACCTCATCATCCTGAGTACCAACATCTTCAATCCTGGTATCTTTTTGAGGATCAATCTCTGTAAGTGCGGCACCTCCTTCCTCCTCAACCTCTTGTAAGGCCTGGGCAAACTGAGGATCGGCATAACCCAGACCAATGAAGTCAAAGGCATCCACACTCCCCGACTCCTTCTCTTTTATTTTAGCCCATTTTCCAGTGGCCTTAACACCCCTTTCGAGGTACTCAAATCCAAATCTAACGAATTTGTTAAAGACCTTGTAGTCCTCCAAGATCTTCTCTGACGCATCATCCAGAGCAGACTTCACAGTGACATCGACCTTGTGTTGGAAAGAGTCATCATGAGTCTTCAAAGCAGAGCTATGATCCTTCTTAAGCTTTCCCATGTCGTTCTCCAGCCGCTTAACATTAGCTTCAGACTTCTCTAAGGAAGCCTTAAGATGCTCCACTTCAGTATTCAGAGTAGCCTATGTCTTTTGGACCTCTCTACCCTTCTCAATCAGAGGAAGTTTCCTCAGAGTCCAGCCAACGAACTAGTGCATGGTGAGGAGACCCTGCAAAAATGTCAGTTAAAGATTTAGTATAATTCAAAGCCGATGTTACACTTAAAACAACAACAATAAAAGTCTTACTTGTATAGATTGGTGGAGGTTGAACTCGGCCAGCATAGGGGTGTCCGGAGAACGGCAGAACCGTTTGTTAGCATCGATCATAACGGAGTCGATGGCGTCCAAGGCCTTCAAACTTTGGCCAATAAGGCTATCACCAATCTTCAACTGCTCCAGACGAGCAGCTAACGCATCCTCAGAGGAGATGGGGATCACATAATCCCCCTTGGAGGTTTTCTTCTTTTGCCTTTGATCCTCAGGGGAAGGGTCATTGGACTTCCTTTTCTTTGACGCATTAGCCCTTGAAGTAGTAGTAGTAGGAGGAGGCGCAGTTAGACCTGCTTTCTTCACTAGTTTTGTAAGGTTGGGGGCTACCATCTCCTAAATGTCGTCTGAAATTCCCTTTGGATGCTTTGTAAAAAGAAAAGTCTGAGTTAGAAGATCAGAGACGTTATAAATTCAAAACGTCAACTTTTTGAAAAAATAATGTAACTTATGAAGCTCGGTCAGGGAACTCCCACCAAGGCCAGTCTCAGAGAGGTAGTAGGGGGTCATCAAATGCTCGTACTTGACCAGTAGACCATGATCCCCCTAATCTTGAAGGTCTTTGACCTTCTGAAAGTTATTCTGACTTAATCCAGGGTCGGCCCTGGCAGCCATTGACACCTTTCCCCACCTCAGTGGTATCCTCAGCTCTAAAGATGAAGAGGGGAACAAGCACCAAATTCCCATGCCTCGGAGGCGAAGAAGTATCGTGGTTTCTAGTTATGGTTGGAAGTCTGGGTAACCAGCAACATCTTCTTAGTAGACTTTGATCTAGAAAGTGGTAGTAACTCGGATGATTCCTAGCGGAGGAGGGAACGTAGCACCCTATAAAGACCTGGACGGGAAGTTATGAATGATGGACCGCCCTCCATAAGACGATAGCCCTAATCATTACTCTCCAGGAATTGGGGGAGAGTTGGGAAGGAGCCAAGTTAATGTAGGACAATATGGCCCTAATTATGGGATGAATAGGAAGACGAAATCCAAACTTAAACATCTGCTTATATAGGCAGATCTCACCATCTCGACCACTAAAATCCCTCTCATTCCTTAGAGGCCTCCTAAGTTTTATTGAGGGTCTTATGGAATAAAGATGCCTAAAAGCTAAGAGGTCGAGCTCGCTAATAGTGCTCTCTATCTCGGCAGCCTCTGAGGTGTCAACATCACTTTATCTACCATCATCCTCATCCCGGGTAATGTCGGCTTGGGTAGGGGTGGGAGCACCATCAGGGAACCTCTGAGCGAACTCAGCCCCTGTAGCATCTAACAAGGGAATAGCATCAAATATTAGGGGAATAGACACACTAGGTCCTATAATTTTGACATCGAAGGAAGTGTGTGAAGTGATAGAACTCTTGTTAGACGAGGCACGACTGGAAACCTCGGCTTGGTCAGGGGCTTGATCCATCCTGATGGAATAATCCATGGCTTCTTGAAAAGAATCCACAGACATAGGGTCTGAGGTTGATGACTAAGACTCAGACATCAGAATGGGTTCTTCTAGGACCTCTGCAGGCACACATGACTCAGGGTATATCACTTTCAGAGGGGGTAGGAATATAGGTCTGAGAGGGAATGCTTCTGCCCTACGAGCTTCCTCTTGGGCTCATTCTATTTGCCTAATCTTATCTAAGGTTTTCTCCCTAAGATAAAGGAATTCCTCTAAGAGTTTATAAAGGGGTCTAAGCATATGAGGATGACCTTACACTTCAGGTCTCAAGCCAAAAACAAACAGGATGACACAATAGTTAAAGATCATGTGTAGTTATTTGAAAAGAAAACTAACCAAGAACATTCAAGAACAACTCACCAGAAAACTCATAAGCTCACCGAAAAACTCATAAACTCACCAGAAAGCTCAAGCCGAGACCTAAAAATGCAACAAAGAAAAATTAAAGGCTGAAAGTAACCAGAGCAAGGTGAAGCGGATACCTGGGTGACCATGATATAAGAAGGAGGAGGATGATAATTGAAGAAACCCTAATAACTACAGTAACAGGGCTCTTGAAAAGAGAGAGCGAAGAGAGATCAGGCGAGAGAAATAAGGAAGAACGAGAAGGAGAGAGGTTTTAACCCTAAAATTTGATTACACAAATCCTAAGGCTCATCATTACCTTGGGAGACCAAAAGATAATCAGCATCGTTGTGCTTGTCAGGCATGCCACCCACTTCAATTCTTAACCATTGGCAAAGATATATTGGCACACTAATAAGAATGGCCTCGGCCTTGCAAATACCCCTCAATCACCTACTCACATAGGTAACTAAGGTCTAGGGGAGATTGATATTCCCTTAATGTACCTGGAAACTCAGAGACACCAACCTCGACGTATAAGAGGGTCGAAGTAACGAAGGCTCCTGACTCACAACCATCACTCTCGTCCTACATAAGGTCGGCTATGGCCGACGTCAATGGTTACCTCACTGTCGGGCAGCATCAAAGATCACACCTACCTCGCTCATAACCTCAGTCGGGAATAAGGTGATGTAGCAAGGACTACCCCGTCGTGACCAACCTCAGCTGAGAATCAGCCGAGGTTCCTGCTACTCCAACGTAACCTCGGCCCAGGCTGACGTTATAATTCCACCTACCTTACTTCCGCTGTCCTTCTAAGCTGAGACCATCGCGAATAACCTCGAATTATGCTGCAGCCAGACTTCACCAACCTCGTACTCTTCCAGGCCGGGGTTAGTACCAATCGAAGACAATCGAGTATTTACACGAACATGCATAGCTTGGAACACGTGGACAAATATGTTATAACCAAATTATTCCCTCCACGTGAGGGAATATTAAGGCCATCATTACTTAGTTGAGATCAGCTAGGTGTCACTCTCATACTGGCCCGATGCTCATGTACATGCTCATTGTATGCTTGAGGGGTACATTACACCCCCCAAGCACTATATATGGAGGTCATCCTCTACCTTGTAAATGGATCAATATTTACAACCCTCACTGAAACTCTGTCATTTTACACAATAAAGAGAGAAAGCTTGAGAGATTGTATCCATGGCCGCTAGTGCCTTATATCAGTGAACTTAATCACTCACTTGAACATTGGACGTAGGCCTAATTGGATGAACCACTTAAACATTTGTGTTCATCCTCTTCTCCTCATCTCTATCTCTTATGCTTGCATATATTTGAGTTGCCATTGTTATCACTAATTTTAGCTTACGAACACCTTGAAGGGTGGTGCTGTTTCCACCATCATCATTCATAAAAATATGTCCTTACAAGTCTTGTCGTGAGAATATGTCTGCATAAGAAGGACCTGCCTCCTCAATGAACTTCTCCACCTGCGTGTCCAACATGGCCTCATTCTCAGTGTCACCAGCCTGAAGCTTGGCCTAAAGTGATCAAATATGACCTCTGATTTGAGTAACCTTAGCCTGACGTTACTGAACCCTGGACTTCCTAGATGTAAGGCGTATTGTTATTTTCTTGAATGGGACGTTAAGGAAATGGTGAACTTTGGTGTCAACCTAGTCCAGTAGGAAATAATAGAAGCACTAAAGATCATGAATATCTTGGAGAAACATCGTAGTATTGGTACTAGTTACATCAGCATGAGGAGTGGACAGGAAGTCATGAAGGTGACTTGCAAGAGCCCTTAAGATGAAAACCACGATATTGTCAATGTTGAGCACGCTTGGAGATGTAAAAGTGTCAAGACGATGCTCTAGGGGAGGTTGAGACAAGGGATACATTATCCCCTTAGTTATTTGTGATAGCAACGGAAGTACTCAATTGGAGGTAGTCAAAAATGAAATAAGTTGGGAAAATGGATTAATTTGCACTAATAAGGGGTTGCTCTATTATTTCTTGTCTTTATTTTGCATATAACACCCTTATTTTTGCTAATATAGATAGACGTTCTCTAAAAAATTCATGAAATTTTTGAAGACATGTGAAGGGGAATCCGGTCAAGTGGTCAATTGCAATAAAAGCTCTTTTTACCTTTCAGGAAATGAGACTTATCGGAGGAAGATAAGTGCAAAAAGTGTTACAAGTTTCAAACATCAAAATATCCCAAAATATTATTTGGGGATTCCATTATTTTCAGGGAGGAAAAAGAAATCATATTCTACGACATACATTGACAAGCTAGTTGGGAATCTAAATTTTGGAACCATTAAAGCATTTCTCAAGTGGAAAGATTACCTCTCATCAGAAGAGTTTCAAAATCCACGAATCTTCATCCCCTTGAAGCAATTAACCCCCTAGGGACAACTCTTGCTCACATAAATAACCTCCTTGTTCATTTTTATAGTGCAAACAATGAGAAAAAACAAAATTTCAATGAGTGAAATGGCACAATATTTTCGAACCAAAGGAAGAGAGTGGTCAAAACTTAAGGACCATGTTTTATTTATCTCTTGCATATTCTCATAATTTGCGATGTAAGTTTTTTTAATTCAAATTCGTTATGGTTCCAATTCAAGCATAGTAAATGAAAAAAATAGAGGAGAAAAATTTTAAAGGCTCTATCTCGATGTCATCCCTAGTTTGGAGGAGGATGCAAATGGTTTGGGAGGACTTTGAGGAAATTTTTTATCTTTTAGAGGAAAATGATCATTGAAAAAATGGGAATTTTACTTTAAAAAACGCATGGAATTTGGTAAGGGATAAAGTATGTGTTCAACATTCCTTTTTGCTAATTTGGAATAAAAGGATTATGCCAAAAAATTTAGGTTTCATGTGAAATTTGGTTGATAGAGGGGTTTCCATAAACGAGTATATTAAAAGTCTTTAAATTCCCATTATGTCAAAATGTAGATATTGTATTATGTCTTCTGAGGAGGATAGAGATCATCTTTTTTTGAGTAGTCCACATGCTCAAGCTATTTGGAGTCATTTCCTCAACATCCTTGGGTTGAGGAATTCTTCTTCAAATTTTAGTGGGAACTTGATGATTTGGTGGATAAATTCTAAGGGTGACAAAATTAGAGGTATTTTTGTTGTATTATTTATGCCTTCATTTGTTGGCACTTATGGTGTTCTAGTAACAAATTCATGCTTGATGGAGTGACAATGAAAGAGTCCTCTATCGTTAATCTCATCCGTGGGGAGATGAAATTTTCATTTTGTATTTTTTCTTTTAAAGGACTATGTCTAGATATTGTATTGATATTTTAGAAGCCTTTTCTAATATAGTTTCTCTTATTTCTTACCACTTATATAAGCAACCGGTGGGGGCAATTTCCAACTTCTAACTTCTAATAAAATGTGGGAATCGTATTCATATTTAAAAAATATGAAAAATAGGACACAACTCATTTGTCTATGTTTCAAATTCAACAAGTTTATTTACGTTGAAATTCATAATCTTGATCCTTAGTTAGTCCATCATATTCATTAGTGATAGAAGCCTTTACTATAAGATCCAAGATTTGAATGATTCTGTAACATTAGATGCCATGTCACCATAATGTTTTTCGGGAAATATGCACACGACCAATTCTCTGGAGGCAAACTATCAAGAAAATCAGCAACACTAGCTCCACCTTCCTTTTACAAGGCGTTAATGTTCATCAGAAATTTTCCGAGTGTTACATAATATGCACAATCCAACGGTCCGCCCCATGCACGTTTGCATCTGACGATTCCCCGTCCAAGGGACCGACGAGCATTTCTGAGCCACATTTTACCCAAAGTTAACTCCAGAACTCGAGACCAGTCCGAAGGACTTTTCAAGGTCTCGGAATTACCTTTCCAACGGTCCTCCCCGTGCGTGATTCTGATCAACACCTTACACTCTATGGATGATTTTCCGAAAGAGACTGAAAGACACTGCCAAACATCAGGTTGCAGACCCTGCCTATCGGCAGGTGCCGATAGGCAAGACTAGGGCTATGCCGATTGGCAATGACCTGGGCCTATAAAAAGGAGGGCCTGAACTCATTGCAAAGAGAGCCCAGGTATGATATACATCACTCTCAGCAAATCCAAAAAACCTCTCTCGAAGTCAGCGCAATTTCCACATCCAAATCCCTTTTCAACCTTCATTTTTCATCATCCTTTTAACCAAACTTGGTGAATTCACTACCCTCAATCATCATCCAAGTGCAAGGGCTGCTCTCTAACATTTAAGATCAAGCTCAAGATCTTCAAGAAGGTTCAATTTTCTCAATCCTTTCCTTAAATTCTCATAAATTCGTAATAATTTGTTTTATTACTTAGCATTTTTATCCTTTTTATCTCACATATCCTAATATACTTTTTATTTAGTATTATTGCACATCTCTTATATTCATATAAATAAAAACTCAAAAAATAAGAAAAAGAGGGTTTGCTCATAAATTCCAAACAGGAGTTCTCACACTTTTCTTACACTTCCCTCACAACTTAAAAACGTTTTTACACACACACACACAAATAAGAGAAGTCCCCGGTTGGATTTATGGGATAAAACCCACACCTCGTTTTGCATGCAAAATACATGGACTTTGATGCCTCTATAGGCTACATAGGCATCTTGGGGTAAAACCCAAGACTCGATTCCTATTCTCACTTTTTCTCTCACTTGCTATTTTCTCTAAACTCAACTCTCTTAGATTAAATATATTTATTTATGTATATATTTCTTCTTAGTGGCGTATTATTCCACGTACATTATCGATCCATTATAATGATCAATTCAAGGATAATCGCGAAAATCCTATTTTCTAATATTATTGTTATGAACCTTCCTACAGATAACTCCCTTTATCTGTTCCATGATACAAGTCGAGGATTACTATCTCCACTATATATACACATGCACACATATCACGGGGAAAATGATGGAAAATAGCAAAAACCCATGAAAGACCGTAAGAGCAGAATGGGTGCCTAACACCTTCCCATTTCGTAACTTAGCCTCCGAACCCTTTTTTGAATCATTTTGGTTTCGTATGCACCAGTATGTCCTTGGATGTTGTCCTTTGTGGAGTGGCCCGATATGTGTGTTTTCAATAAAACAAATTTTTTCTCTGAAAAAGATTCAACTTTTAATTATGCACCAAAAAAAGTTGTGAAAACCCAATTCTTACTTTAAACCAATTTTTATCTTGATTAATCCTAACCATGCATCTAGTGATTAAAGCAGGTAAAGTAAAGTAAAGAATAATCACAACGCCGGATGTACCCCCAAAACGGGAAAACAACCTCAGACAGCCCAAGCCAGACAATCACTATGAATAATGGTTTTACAAAGACAGATTATCCTTACACTAAGACTCGATCCGCACAGGTCTTGATGCTCCTTCTGATCTTCAACCGTTCTTCATTAGTTCCCATGAAGAAATTCCATCTTCCACGATCTCTGTCCACAACACACGCGTCCACGTATGTCTCGGTGTCCTCCGATATGGCTTTGATACGTCTACGATGTCGAACACGATGTTCGTCCCTTCTTCACCGCAAAACCCTTTGTGTTCAATGTGTAGAACAAACAACTTTGGCGAAGGAAGATCACGTAACATATAATAATGATAACTCGGATCTTTTCAAACTCTAAGGATGTGTTTAAGACTTTTAAACCTTAGAAAACATGTGCAAACAATGTTCTAGTTCGTAAAACTGTTTTCCAGAAAGCACACTTACGAAATTATGATGCAAACACTGTTTAAATAGGAATTAAACACCGCCTCGAAAAACATGTCGTTCGAACAACTTAAGCATGTCGTTCGCACGACATTGTATCTCGTTCGAACGAGATCCAATGCCGTTCGAGCGACCTCGCGAAAGTTTGACTTTCTGATAAAACGTCTCTTAACAAAAAGATTCAAATTAGTCAAACTCTATTTCGAGCTTATCATCATAAAACGAAATTTAAACCATTAAAACACATTTAAAACATTTAAAAACATTTTTCTTTATAAAAAATACATCCTTCTCTTTTTTTTTATAAAAATAATTTCGAGCTCCATTAATTATACGCATTCATATCTGAGTGATCTCGGAATGAAATTAACTTCGAAGACGAGTAAACTTGCACCAAATAAACATCGGTATGATTATTTCTTTGAAGCTTTGCCGCAACATCTTCAACTTCTTCAATACGTCATAGACCAAGTGGGATCGTGACAAAATAAAATTCTCCCTATGACATATTACAAACACAATTTTGTTCACGGAATTAAGTCAAAACAATACAGCGACTCAATTGGAAATTTATGTCCTTCCAAATCTCCCCCTTTGACTATTTCGGGACAAAACTAAACCAGTTAAATGCCTAACCGGGCCATCAAGACATATGACGCCTAAATCCCATCCCATAAACCCAAAATAAAAAATACAGGACACGGACTAATATATGTTGCACCGGCAAGCATGAACTGTCTGAATGTGATGTAGACTTGAAATCTCAAATAGTTGAAGCATACCTACACACATGAAACAGACAAAAAAATACCAAGTGAAGTATGAAGGAACAAATGAAACCAATTTATATATTCAATAAGAACATATCATTTGAAACATGTGAGCAATTATTAGATACCAATTTGTTACTAATTTGAAACAATTATAAGCGCTCAATAAATCTCCCCCTACATCACATACATCTCTCCCCCTTTTTGTCTCGAATAGACAATCCGGTGAAAAGATAAAAAAATATGAAATATCTAGCATGAGAATATGATACCAAATTGAATCAAGTTGATACCAATTGTGAAAAATGAAAACTGCTAGATAAAAAAGAATCAACCAGCTAAATATGATCATGTCATGACAAAATAGTATCTAGTAAACCAATGAATCACACAAAGAGTATTTCAGACAAATCAAGTGTGATAAATAGACATATATGCAAAATACCAATTTGGAACATAAAAGAACCTGCATATAAACCAAATACTCCAAAAAAAAAATGCTTCCTGTAGTACCAAAAATATATCAAATTAAGCCAGAGGACTGCAAACCAATCAGATGACATTTTTTCACCCTGTCGTTCGAACGAGCCAGGGAGTTCGCTCAAACGAGATGAGGAAGTCGCTCGAACGAAGTACAAAGTCGTTCGCGCGAGATGCAATGTCGTTAGAACGACTTCACGCGACCTGCCAAAATTTCCCAGAAATATTATAAAGTATTGCCCAGTGAAAAAAAATCCATAAAAAAAGTCCAGGAAGGGACTGACAGAAGCAAAACAGTGCTAAAACAATAGGCTTTTCGCACCAAACGCAAAAACTTATTAAAACTAAAAATGCGAGTTACATGCAAACATAGTACCGATGTGCTCAATCATGGACGTGGAATGAATGGGCGTGAAACTATAACAAATGAGTCACAATTCCAACACATCGAAACGATCAAGAAGCTCTAATTGATAGCGATAAATCATCAAACTTTATCATAGACAAATGACAATTAAAGTGTGAGCTTAATGAACTAAACATACAATATGCACACAAATCCAGAATTTTGACGATTCTAAAAACAATATCGTCAAATTGCAATGTTTCAACATTAGGATTAGATGTGAAAACCCGTTTAAATTTTCTCCAACCAAACACCCTCATATAAACATACTTTTTCAAGATTTTTTGAGGTTTCTAGCATTCTCAACTTAGAGAAAATCTTATTTTCCCTTTTCTTAGAATATTGCATTTTCTTTTGGGGTCTTTTAAACGGTGGCTTTCACGACAAGTTAAATTGAACTCTCACAGCCCTTTCCCGTGAATCACTCACCATTTTTTCAATTCAAATCCTCACGGTAAACGGTTATTACATGCACACTTCTCCTTAAGTTTACTTACGCATAGATGACAAGATTGAGATAAGAACGCCTCACCAAATTCAAATATGCAAGAGAAGTCAAACATCCATATAAACTCGTGCATGTGTGCGATGTTGGCATATATACAAAGTCGAATCAAGATGCATATCAACTTCAAAACAACCCCATAAAAAATAATGGTTAAGATCATTCTAAGCATCGATAACAATGACCAAATGTCCTAGCCACATGGATAATGAAACGATGGGGGGGTCCAAGCACACCAATATGCCACATCAAACATGTAAAATCAAAAAGAAAAACTGAAAATATTTTTGGCTTTTCAAACATATTTTGACTCAAGGAAAAGCAAAATCTTTTTGGATTTTCGAAAGTTTTCTCAAAAATAAAATCTTTTTGTATTTTTCAAATAAGACTCAAACAAATGAAAATTATAATACAAAATGATACATATGTCATAATATTAGCTATGAATATATCATGAAGGAAACTAGCATATGACAAACATGGCAACACTATCATCCTTTAGATTTAGCATGGGAAGAATCAAGTGCACCCAAACGAGAATCATGAAGTTTAATTCCTAAAGCCACTAAATCCGATTTCCTAACCCAAGTAGGTGTAAAACGACGCATGTGGGTGTGGGGAACCGAGGAAACTTTATTCCTAAACTTCCTAGGAGCTTGTCTAAGGTCGTAACAATAACGCCTAAGGTGACCTTTCCTACCACAAAATGTGCAAGTGTAGCGATGGTGGGAATGATTACCTTTATGTGGACCTTTTCTAACCATCCTAGTGTTTCTCACACGTGTGGGGGGAATGGGAACAACTCTCTCACCAAAACCTATACCTCCCCTATCTCCCTTAATTTGGACGGTGCCTAGGATTTTATCTAACTTTTTTGACCTAGCCTCCAAATCAAACTTGACTCTAGACGAGTCTTTCAACCTATCTTCCAACTCAAGAATCCTAGACTCGAGTAAAAGCCTAGACTCCTCAAACTCTAAAATCTCCTTTTTCAAGGACATCATCAAACTACAGAGATTATCTCTCTCTTTCTCCACAAACTCTAGCTTCTCCCTAAACTTCTTCTCTCGTGCCCTAAGATCCTCAATCAAACTTTCATTATTTTTTATGGCATGCTCATTCAATTTAGATTGAAATTTTGAGTTAGACTTTTTCACCTTCACCGTTTCGGCATACAATTCATTAAACGCATTTTGTAACTCTTTCACATCAACCTCCTCCTCGTTACTCTCTTCACCCTCACTAACATGAGATATACTCAAAACCTCCTCAGAAGTGTCATTCACATGAGTATTGTCGTCGTCGCTCACATGACATGCCATCAACGCTGTAAAGTTAAGCTCAATGGGGGAACTCTCTCCCTCTTCCGGTTCACTATCACTTAAGGTGGCACTATAGACAATGGGTTGCTTGCCCTATTTCTTAAGTCTAGTGGGACACTCCTTAACTTTGTGACCGTACCCCTCACACCCAAAACATTTATCCGACTCATCTCTCTTAGGCTTTTCAAATTTATCCTTAGAGGTGGGATCCACTTTGTTGTTCTTGAATTTTTCAAATTTCTTGGCATCTTTCGATTGCTTTTGAAACTTAATAAATTTTTTAAATTTCTTTGCCAACAAAGCAACATCCTCAAAATCGGAATCAGAAACTTTAATTTCCTCCTTCCTGGTTTTCAAAGCAACACCCTTTTCTTTCTTAGGCACTTGCTTGGAGGCAATCATATCGATTTCATAGGTTTGTAAGTCACCTACAATCTCTTCTAGTTTCGGTGACTATAACCTACCCAAGGAGTTTAAAATGGTCACTTTTGCATCAAACCTACTAGGCAACGACCAAAGGATTTTCTTAATGACACGGTTGTTGGGAATTTTCTCACCTAAGTTAAACGAAGAGTTGATAATATTGAACAACCTAGCATAAAACTCATCAAAGGTCTCACTTTCTACCATCCTAATGGTCTCAAACTGTGTTGTGAAATTTTGAAGTTTTGACACCCTAACCGTGCTAGTGCTCTCGTGAGTGAGTGCCAAAATATCCCAAGCCTCTTTTGATGTTTCGCAAGTCATAATTTTGTTATATTCTTCATGTGTGACATGTCAAGCAATAACGTACAGACCCTTAGAATTATATTATGCAAGTCTTTGTTCAGTTTCGGTCCAAGATCAACAGGCTTTAAACTAGTGACCTCACCTATAATAGTGACAGGGGGTGTCCAACCTTTTTCAACTGCAAGCCAAACTCGCTCATCAATAGGTTTTAAAGCACATCTCATTCTCATCTTCCAATAAGTGTAATTAGTGCCATCAAAAACAGGAGGTCGAGAAAATTCATTATATCCAGAATTCGTCTTTGAAAACACACGGGATCACAAAACAAATAAAAATGTTTTCTAGCTCTGATACCAATTTGTGGAGTGGCCTGATATGTGTATTTTCAAAAAACTAATTTTTTCTCTGAAAAAGATTCAACTTTTAATTATGCACCAAACAAAGTTGTGAAAACCCAATTCTTACTTTAAACCAATTTTTATCTTGATTAATCCTAACCATGCATCTAGTGATTAAATCAAGTAAAGTAAAGTAAAGAATACTCATAACACCGGATGTACGAGGAAAAAACCCAAAACGGGAAAATAACCTCGGACGGCCCAAGCCAGACAATCACTATGAACAATGGTTTTACAAAGACAGATTATCCTTACACTAAGACTCGATCCCCACGGGTCTTGACACTCCTTCTGATCTTCAACCATTCTTCATTAGTGCCCACGCAGAAATTTCGTCTTCCACGATCTCTGTCCACAACACACGCGTCCATGTATGTCTCGGTGTCCTCCGATATGGCTTTGATACGTCTACGATGTCGAACACAATGTCCGTCGCTTTTTCACCGCAAAACCCTTTGTGTTCAATGTGTAGAACAAAGAACTTTGGTGCAACAAGATCACGTAAACATATAAGAATGATAACTCAGATCTTTGCAAATTGTAAGGATGTGTTTAAGACTTTTAAACCTTATAAAACATGTGCAAACAATGTTCTGGTTCGTAAAACTATTTTCCAGAAAGCACACTTACGAAATTATGATGCAAACACTGTTTTAAATAGGAATTAAACACCGCCTCGAAAAATGTGTTGTTCAAACGACTTAAGCATGTCATTCGCGTGACATTGTATCTCGTTCGAACGAGATCTAATGTCGTTCGAGCGACCTCGCGAAAGTTTGACTTTCTGATAAAAACATCTCTTAACAAAGAGATTTAAATTAGTCTAACTCTATTTCGAGCTTATCATCATAAAACGAAGTTTAAACCATTAAAACACATTTAAAACATTTAAAAACATTTTTCTTTATAAAAAATACATCCTTATCTTTTTTTTTTAATAAGAATAATTCCGAGCACCATTAATTATACACATTCATACCTGAGTGATCTCGGAATGAAATTAACTTTGAAGACGAGTAAACTTGCACCAAATAAACATCAGCATGATTATTTCTTTGAAGCTTTGCCGCAACGTCTTCAACTTCTTCAATACGTCATAGACCAAGTGGGATCGTGAAAAATAAAATTCTCCCTATGACATATTACAAACACAGTTTTGTTCACGGAATTAAGTCAAAACAAATACAGGGACTCAATTGGAAATTTATGTCCTTACATCCTTCGGGATGGCTCCTTTTCTTTTATCTGTTTTGAGGAAAATAGACTGCTGACTCCATCTCTCTACATTTTTCACCACATCAATGACGTCGGCCGAAGCGCTCCCGAGAGGGACGTGCAGGACCTTGGATCCTAACGCACCCGCCCGCGCGCGAGGATCGAGGATGGAAACTATGCCATCGAAGGATGAAATGTAAAATAGCAAAAAACGGTCCCGTAAGACTCACGAGCACCTCGCACGGGACCAATGTAACCAGCGTATGACGTAAATTTGCAAAAACTTAGACTTAAGCAAGAAAACAAGCCATCGAAGGGTGAAAACATAAAACAACCACAAGACGATCCCATAAGAGGCACGCACAAATTGAACGGGACCGATGTAACACGTAGGTACCGACGAAGTAATCACAGGGCTCCCGAATTGAGTGTATGACGAAAATTTGCAAAAAGTTAGACTTAAGCATAAAAATACGGCATCGAAGGGTGAAAATGTAAAACAACAAAAAAATGGTCCTATAAGAGAAATGAATGCCTCGTACGGGACCAATGTAACTCGTAGGAACCTACTGCGTATTCACAACGCTTTCGGTTCGAGTGTACGACGTAAATGTGCAAAAAATTAGTATAAGCATAAAAATATGCCATCGAAGACTGAAAACAAAAAACAACAACAAGATGGAACCGTAAGAGGCACGAACACCATGCACAGGACCGATGTAAGTCGTAGGAATCAACGGCCTAGTCGTTGGACTCCCGGTTTGAGTGTACGGCATAAATTTGCAAAAAATTAGACTTAAGCATAAAAACATGCCATCGAGGGGTGAAAACGTAAAACAACCACAAGACGGTCCCGTAAGAGTAACAAACACCTCGCACAGGATCAATGTAAGTCGTAAGAACCGATCGGTAGTCACGATGCTCAAGATTTGAGTGTACGACGTAAATTTACAAAAATTTAGACATAAGCTTAAAAACGTACCATCGAAGGGTAAAAATGTAAAACAACTATGAAACGGTCCCGTAAGAGTCACGAACACCTCGCACGGGCCCAATGTAAGTCATAGGAACAGACCGCGTAGTCACGGCGCTCTCGATTTAAGTGTATGAATTAAATTTGCAAAAACTTACTTGACCAAAAAAGCATGCCATCGAAAGGTGAAAATGAAAAACAGTCACAAAACATTCTCGGAAGAGCCACGATCGCCTCGCTCGGGACAATTGTAACTCGTAGGAATCGACCGCGTATTGATGGCGCTCCCGGTTTGAGTGTACCACGTAAATTCGCAAAAATTTAGACTTAAGCATAAAAACAATCCCGTAAGAGTCACGAACACCACGCACAAGATCGATGTAACTCGTAGGAACCGACCTCCTAGTTGCGGGGCTCCCGATTTCTGTGTATGACGTCAATTTGCAAAAAATTGACTTAAGCATAAAAACGTGCCATCGAAGGGTGGAAATGGAATACGGCCACAAAACGATCCCGTAAGAGTCACGAACGCCTCGCACGAGGCCAATGTAAGTCATAGGAACCGACCGCGTAGTCACGGTGCTCCCGTTTTGAGTGTACAACGTAAATTTGCAAAAAGTTAGACTTGAGCATAGAAACATGCCATCGTAGGGTGAAAATGAAAAACAATCACAGAACGGTCCCGTAAGATCCACGATCGCCTCGCACGGGACCAATGTAACTCGTAGGAGCAGACCGTGTATTCACGTCGCTCTTGATTTGATTGTACGACGTAAATTTGCAAAAAAATAGGCCTAATCATAAAAATATGCCATTGAAGGGTGAAAATGTAAAACAATAAAAAAAACATTCACGCAAGAGGCATGAACACCTTGCATTAGATCGATGTAACACGTAGGAACCGACAGTGTAGTCACAGTGCTATCGATTTGAGTGTACGATTAAAATTGGCAAAAAGTTAGAATTAAGCATAAAAACATGCCATCAAAGGGTGAAAATGTAATACAACCATGAAACAGAACCGTAAGAGTCATGAACGCCTCACACGGAACCAATGTAAGTCATAGGAATCGTCCGTGTAGTCACGGCGCTCCCGATTTGAGTGTACGACTTAAATTTGCAAAAAGTTAGACTTGACCATAAAAACATGCCATCAAAGGGTGAAAACGTAAAACAGTCACAAAATGGCCCCAGAAGAGCCACGATCGCCTCGCACGGGACAAATGTAACTCGTAGGAACTGACAGCATATTCACGGCGCTCCCGGTTTGAGTGTACCACATAAATTTGCAAAAATTTAGATTTAAGCATAAAAACATGCCATCGAAGAGTGAAAATGTAAAACAACCACAAAACTATCCCGTAAGAATCACGAACACCTCATACAGGACTGATGCAACTCCTAGGAACTGACCACTTAGTCGCGGGGCTCTCGGTTTCTGTGTATGACGTCAATTTGCAAAAAAATTGACTTAAGCATAAAAACATGACATCGAAGGGTGAAAATGTGATACATCCATAAAACGATCCCGTAAGAGTCACGAACGCCTCACACGGGACCAGTATAAGTTTTAGTAATTAACTGCGTAGTCACGGCGCTCCCATTTTTAGTGTACGACGTAAATTTGAAGAAAGTTAGAATTGACCATAAAAACATGCCATCATAGGGTGAAAATGAAAAATATCAACAAAACGGTCCCTTAAGAGCCAAGATCACCTCGCAAGGGACCAATGTAACTCGTAGGAACCGACATCGTATTTACTGCGCTCCCGATTTGAGCGTACGACGTAAATTTGTAAAAATTTAGACTTAAGCATAGAAACCTGCCATTGAAGGGTGAAAACGTAAAACAACCACAAAACGGTACCGTAAGAGTCACGAACACCTCACACGGGATTGATGTAACTTGTAGGAATCGACGACATAGTCGCGAGGCTCCCAGTTTGAGTGTAGGACGTAAATTGGCAAAAATTTAGAATTAAGCATAAAAAGATTCCATCGAAGGGTGAAAATGTAAACAACAACAAAACAGTCCCGTAAGAGTCATGAACAACTTGCACGGGACCAATGTAAGTCGTAGGAACCGACCGCATAGTCACGGCGCTCCCGTTTTGAGTGTACGACGTAAATTTGCAAGAAGTTAGACATGAGTATAAAAAAAAGCCATCGTAGGGTGAAAACATAAAACAACCACAAAATGGTCCTGTAAGAGCCACGATCGTCTCTCATGGGACCAATGTAACTCGTAGGAATCGATCGCGTATTCACGCGCTCCCGGTTTGAGGGTACGATGTAAATTTGCAAAAATTTAGACATTAGCATAAAAACATGCCACAAAAGGGTCAAAATGTAAAACTAGTACAAAACGGTCCTGTAAGAGGCACGACCGCCTCGCACTGGATCGATGTAACTCGTAGGAACCGACGATGTAGTCATGGGGCTCCCGGTTTGAGTGTACGACATAAATTTACAACAATTTAGACTTAGGCATAAAAACATGACATCAAAGGGTGTAAACGTAAAACAACCACAAAATGGTCCCATAAGAGCCACGACCACCTCACACGGGACCAATGTAACTCGTAGGAACCGATTGCGTATTCACGACGCTCCCAGTTTGAGTATACGGCGTAAATTTGCAAAAATTTAGACTTAATCATAAAAATATGCCATTGAAGGCTAAAGACGTAAAACAACAACAAGACGGTCCCATGAGAGGCACAAACACCGTGCACAGGACCGATGTAAGTCGTAGGAACCGACGACGTAGTCGTGGGACTCCCGATTAGAGTGTACGGCGTAAATTTGCAAAAAATTAGGCTTAAACAAAAAGCATGCCATCGAAGGGTGAAAACATAAAAAACCAGAAAACGGTCCCGTAAGAGTAACAAACGCCTCGCACGGGATCAATGTAAGTTTTAAGAACTGACCGCGTAGTCATGGCGCTCCCGATTTGAGTGTATGACGTAAATTTGCAAAAATTTAGACTTAAGCACAAAAATGTGTCATTGAAGGGCAATAATGAAAAATAGCAACAAAACGGTCCCATAAGAGCCACGAACGCCTCGCACGAGACCAATGTAAGTCATTGGAACCGACCGCGTAGTCACGGCGCTCCCGGTTTGAGTGTACTACTTAAATTTGCAAAAAATTAGACTTCATAAAAACATGCCTTCGAAGGGTGAAAGTGTAAAACAGACACAAAATGGCCCCATAAGAGATACGATCGCCTCGCACGGGACCAATGTAACTCGTAGGAACTGACCGTGTATTCACAGCGCTCCCTGTTTGAGTGTACCACATAACTTTTCAAAAATTCAGACTTAAGCATAAAAACATGCCATTCAATGGTGAAAACGTAAGGCAACCACAAAGCGGTCTCGTAAGAGTCACGAACATCTCGCACAGGATCGATGTAACTCGTAGGAACCGACGACATTATCCCGGGGCTCCTGGTTTCTGTGTAGATGCAAATTTATAAAAATTAAAACCTAAGAATAAAAACATGCCATCAAAGTGTGAAAATGTAAAATAACCACAAAACGGTTTCGTAAGAGTCACGAACACCTTGCATGGGACCAACGTAATGCGTAGGAACCGATCGCGTATTCACATGCTCCGGGTTTGAGTGTACGACATAACTTTTAAAAAATTTAGACTTAAGCATAAGGGTGAAAATGTAAAACAACCATAAAACGGTCCCGTAAGACGCACGACCACATCGCACGGGACCAATGTAAGTCGTAGTAACCGCCTGCGTAGTTACGATGCTCTCGGTTTAAGTGTACGACTTAAATTTGTAAAAAGTTACACTTGACCAAAAAAAATGCCATCGAAGGGTGAAAATGTAAAACAATCACTAAATGGTCACGAAAGAGCCACAATCGCCTCGTACGGGACCAATGTAACTCGTAGGAACCGATCGCATATTAATGGCGCTCCCGGTTTGAGTGTACCACATAAATTTGTAAAACATTAGCATTAAGCATAAAAACATGCCATCAAAGGGTGAAAAAGTAAAACAACCACAAAATTGTCGCATAAGAGTCACGAACACCTCACACAGGATCGATGTAACTCGTAGGAACCGACGACGTTATCCCGGGGCTCCCAGTTTCTGCGTAAACATAAATTTGCAAAAATTGAAGCTTAAGTACAAAAACATGCCATCAAAGTGTGAAAAAGTAAAGCAACCACAAAACGGTTTAGTAAGAGTCACGAACACCACGCATGGTACCAACGTAACGCGTAGGAACCGATCGTGTATTCACACGCTCCGGGTTTGAGTGTACGACGTAAATTTTAAAAAATTTAGACTTAAGCATAAGGGTGAAAATGTAAAACAACCAAAAAACGGCCCCGTAAGAGTCACGACCACCTCGTATGAGACTAATGTAAGTCGTAGTAACCGACTACGTAGTCATGACGCTCTCGGTTTAAGTGTACGACTTAAATTTGTAAAAAGTTACACTAGACCAAAATACCATTCCATTGAAGGGTGAAAATGTAAAACAATCACAAAATGGTCCCAAAAGACCCACGATCGCCTCGTATGGGACCAATGTAACTCGTAGGAACCGACCGTGTATTGATGGCGCTCCCGATTTGAGTGTACAACATAAATTTGTAAAAAATAAGCCTTAAGCATAAAAACATGCCATCAAAGGGTGAAAAGTAAAACAACCACAAAATTGTCGCATAAGAGTCACGAACACCTCACACAGGATCGATGTAACTCGTAGGAACCGACCGCGTAATCGCAGGGCTCCCGGTTTCTGTGTATGACGTCAATTTGCAAAAATTTAGACTTAAGCATAAAAACGTGCCATCAAAAGGTGGAAATGGAATACGGCCACAAAACGGTCTCAGAAGAGTTACGAACGCCTCGCACGAGACCAATGTAAGTCGTTGGAACTGACCACGTAGTCACGGCGCTCCCGTTTTGAGTGTACGACATAAATTTGCAAAAATTTAGACACGAGCATAAAAAAATGCCATCGTAGGGTGAAAACGTAAAATAGCCTCAAAATGGTCCCGTAAAAGCCACGATCGCCTCGCACGGGACCAATGTAACTCATAGGAACCGACCGTTTATTCACGTGCGCCCGGTTTGATCATGCGATGTAAATTTGCAAAAATTTAGACATTAGCATAAAAACATGCCATAGAAGGGTTAAAACGTAAAACTAGCACAAAACGGTCATGTAAGGGGCACGAACGCCCCGTACTTGATCGATGTAACTCGTAGGAACCGACGACGTAGTCACGGGGCTCTCGGATTGAGTGTATGACGTAAATTTGCAAATATTTTGACGTAAGCATAAAAACATGCCATTAAAGGGTGTAAACGTAAAACAACTACAAAATGGTCCCATTAGAGCCACGATCCCCTCACACGGGACCAATGTAACTCGTAGGAACCGACTGCGTATTCACGGTGCTCCCAGTTTGAGTATACAACGTAAATTTAGAAAAATTTAGACTTAAGTATAAAAACATGCCATCAAAGATTAAAAACGTAAAACAACAACAAGACGGTACCGTGAGAGGCACGAACACCGTGCATAGGACCGATTTAAGTCATAGGAAATGACGGCGTAGTCGTGGGACTCCCGTTTTGAGTGTACGGCATAAATTTGCAAAAAATTAGACTTGAGCAAAAAAATGCCATCGAAGGGTGAAAAAATAAAAAACCACAAAATGGTCCCGTAAGAGTAACAAACACCTCGCACGGGATAATTGTAAGTCGTAGGAACCGACTGCTAGTCATGGCGCTCCCGATTCGAGTGTACGATGTGAATTTGCAAAAAATTCAGACTTAAGCATAAAAATGTGTCATTGAAGGGTGAAAATGTAAAATAGCCACAAAACGGTCCCATAAGAGTCACGAACGCCTCGCACGAGACCAATGTAAGTCGTAGGAACCGACTGGGTAGTCATGGCGCTCTCGGTTTGAGTGTACGACTTAAATTTTCAAAAATTTAGACCTGACCATATACATGCCTTCGAAGGGTGAAAATGTAAAACAGTCACAAAATGGCCCCGTAAGAGCTACGATCGCCTCACACGGGACCATTATAACTCGTAGGAACCGACCGTGTATTCACAGCGCTCCCTGTTTGAGTGTACCACATAAATTTTCAAAAATTCAGACATAAGCATAAAAACATGCCATCCAATGGTGAAAACGTAAAGCAACCACAAAGCGGTCTCGTAAGAGTCATGAACACCTCGCACAGGATCGATGTAACTCGTAGGAACCGACGACGTTATCCTGGGGCTCCCGATTTCTGTGTAGATGTAAATTTGTAAAAATTGAAACCTAAGCATAAAAACATGCCATCAAAGTGTGAAAATGTAAAATAACCACAAAACGGTTTCGTAAGAGTCACGAACACCTCGCATGGGACCAACGTAATGCGTAGGAACCGATCGCGTATTCACATGCTCCGGGTTTGAGTGTATGACATAAATTTTAAAAAATTTAGACTTAAGCATAAGGGTGAAAATGTAAAACAACCATAATCGATGTAACTCGTAGGAACCGATGGCGTAGTCGCAGGGCTCCCGATTTGAGTGTACCACGTAAATTTGCAAAAATTTATACTTAAGCATAAAAAGATGCCATCGAATGGTGAAAATGTAAAGAAACAACAAAACGGTCTCGTAAGAGACATGAACACCTCGCATGGAACCAATGTAAGTTGTAGGAACTGACCGCGTAGTCACGGAGCTCCCATTTTGAGTGTACGACGTAAATTTGCAAAAATTTATACATGGGCATAAAAAAATTCCATCGTAGGGTGAAAATATAAAACAGCCACAAAATGGTCCCGTAAGAGCCGCGAGCACCTCATAAGGGACCAATTTAACTCGTAGGAATCGACCTCGTATTCACGGCGCTCCCTGTTTCAGTGTACCACATAAATTTGCAAAAATTTAGACTTAATCATAAAAACATGCCATTGAATGGTGAAAATGTAAAACAACCACAAAATGGTTTCATAAGAGTCACGACCACCGCACAAGATCGATGTAACTCGTAGAAATCGACGACGTTGTCCCGGGGCTCCCGATTTCTATGTACGACATAAATTTGTAAAACTTGAAACATAAGCATAAAAACATGCCATCGAAGCGTGAAAATGTAAAAAAAAAACAAAAAATGGTTCCGTAAGAGTCACGAACACCTCGCACGGAACCAACGTAACTCGTAGGAACCGACCGCGTATTCACGCGCTCTGGGTTTGAGTGTACGACGTAAATTTGCAAAAAATTAGACTTAAGCATAAAATCATGCCATAAAAGGGTGAAAATGTAAAACAACCACAAAACGGTCCCATAAGAGTCACGAACACCTCGCACGGGACCAATGTAAGTTGTAGGAACCGACCACATAGTCACGGCGCTCTCGGTTTAAGTGTGCGACTTAAATTTGCAAAAAGTTACACTTGACCAAAAGAACATGCCATCGAAGGGTGAAAATGTAAAACAATCACTAAATGGTCCCGGAAGAGCCACGATCGCCTCGTACGGGACCAATGTAACTCGTAGGAACCGACCGCGTATTGATGGTGCTCTCGGTTTGAGTGTACCACATAAATTTGTATAAAATTAGACTTAAGCATAAAAACATGCCATATTAGGGTGAAAAAGTAAAACAACCATAAAACTGTCCTGTAAGAGTCACGAACACCTCGCACATGATCGATGTTACTCGTAGGAATCGATCCCGTAGTCCCGGGGCTCCCGGTTTCTATGTCTAACGTCAATTTGAAAAAAATTAGACTTAAGAATAAATACGTTTCTACGAAGGGTGGAAATGGAATTTGGCCACAAGACAGTCCCGTAAGAGTTACGAATGCCTCGTACGAGACCAATGTAAGTCGTAGGAACCGACCGCGTAGTCACGGCGCTCCCGTTTTAAGTGTTCAATGTAAATTTGAAAAAGTTAGACTTGAGCCTAAAAAGATGCCATCGTAGGGTGAAAATGAAAAACAACAACATAACGGTCTCGTAAAAGCCACGATCACCTCGCACGGGACCAATGTAACTCGTAGGAACTGACCGCGTATTCACGACGATCCCGATTTGAGTGTACGGCGTAAATTTGCAAAAATTTAGACTTAACCATAAAAATAGGCCATTTAAGGGTGAAAACGAAAAACAACCACAAAACATTCACTTAAGAGTCACGAACACTTTGCACGGGACGATGTAACATGTAGGAACCGACGGCATAGTCATAGGGCTCCCGGTTTGAGTGTATGCATAAAATTTGCAAAAAGTTAGACTTAAGCATAAAAACATGCCATCAAAGGGTAAAAATGTGATGTAGCCACAAAACGGCCCCGTAAGAGTCACGAACACCTCGCATAGGACCAATGTAAATCGTAGGAACTGACCGGATAGTCACGGCGCTCCCCTTTTGAGTGTATGATGTAAATTTGCAAAAAGTTAGAATTGATCCTAAAAACAAGCCATCGTAGGGTAAAAATGAAAAATAGCCACAAAGTGGTTTCGTAAGATCCATGATCGCTTCGCACGGGACCAATGTCACTCGTAGGAACCGACCGCGTACTTACAGCGCTCTTGGTTTGAGTGGATGACATAAATTTGCAAAAATTTTGACTTAAGCATAGAAACATGCCATTGAAGGGTGAAAACTTAAAACAATCACAAAACGGTCCCGTAAGAGTCACGAACGCCTCACACGAGACCAATGTAAGTCGTTGGAATCGACCGTGTAGTCACGGCGCTCCCGGTTTGAGTGTACTACTTAAATTTGCAAAAAATTAGACTTCACCATAAAAACATGCCTTCGAAGGGTGAAAGTGTAAAACAGACACAAAATGGCCCCATAAGAGATACGATCGCCTCGCACGGGACCAATGTAACTCGTAGGAACCGACCGTGTATTCACAGCGCTCCCTGTTTGAGTGTACCACATAAATTT
Source organism: Sambucus nigra (assembly GCA_949130495.1). Lineage (NCBI taxonomy): Eukaryota > Viridiplantae > Streptophyta > Magnoliopsida > Dipsacales > Adoxaceae > Sambucus > Sambucus nigra. Next base: position 23,338,922 of record OX422211.1, read on the forward strand.
TCAAAAATTTAGACTTAAGCATAAAAACATGCCATCCAATGGTGAAAACGTAAAGCAACCACAAAGCGGTCTCGTAAGAGTCACGAACACCTCGCACAGGATCGATGTAACTCGTAGGAACCGACGACGTTATCCCGGGGCTCCCAGTTTCTGTGTAGATGTAAATTTGTAAAAATTGAAACCTAAGCATAAAAACATGCCATCAAAGTGTGAAAATATAAAATAACCACAAAACGGTTTCGTAAGAGTCACGAACACCTCGCATGGGACCAACGTAATGCGTAGGAACCGATCGCGTATTCACATGGTCCAGGTTTGAGTTTACGACATAAATTTTAAAAAATTTAGACTTAAGCATAAAGGTGAAAATGTAAAACAACCATAAAACGGTCCCGTAAGAGTCACGACCACCTCGCACGGGACCAATGTAAGTCGTAGTAACTGCCTGCGTAGTTACGACGCTCTCGGTTTAAGTGTACGACTTAAATTTGTAAAAAGTTACACTTGACCAAAAAAAATGCCATCGAAGGGTGAAAATGTAAAACAATCACAAAATGGTCACGAAAGAGCCACAATCGCCTCGTACGGGACCAATGTAACTCATAGGAACCGATCGCATATTAATGGCGCTCCCGGTTTGAGTGTACCACATAAATTTGTAAAACATTAGCCTTAAGCATAAAAACATGCCATCAAAGGGTGAAAAAGTAAAACAACCACAACATTGTTGCGTAAGAGTCACGAACACCTCACACAGGATCGATGTAACTCGTAGGATCCGACGACGTTGTCCTGGGGCTCCCATTTTCTGCGTAGACATAAATTTGCAAAAATTGAAACTTAAGTACAAAAACATGCCATCAAAGTGTGAAAATGTAAAGCAACCACAAAACGGTTTAGTAAGAGTCACGAACACCACGCATGGGACCAACGTAACGCGTAGGAACCGATCGTGTATTCACACGCTCCGGGTTTTAGTGTACGACGTAAATTTTAAAAAAATTAGACTTAAGCATAAGGGTGAAAATGTAAAACAACCATAAAACGGCCCCATAAGAGTCACGACCACCTCGCACGAGACTAATGTAAGTCGTAGTAACCGACTACATAGTCACGACGCTCTCGGTTTAAGTGTACGACTTAAATTTGTAAAAAGTTACACTAGACCAAAAAACCATTCCATTGAAGGGTGAAAATGTAAAACAATCACAAAATGGTCCCAAAAGAGCCACGATCGCCTCGTACGGAACCAATGTAACTCGTAGGAACCGACCGCGTATTGATGGCCCTCCCGATTTGAGTGTACCACATAAATTTGTAAAAAATAAGCCTTGAGCATAAAAACATGCCATCAAAGGGTGAAAAGTAAAACAACCACAAAATTGTCGCATAAGAGTCACGGACACCTCACACAGGATCGATGTAACTCGTAGGAACCGACCGCGTAGTCGCAGGGCTCCCGGTTTCTGTGCATGACGTCAATTTGCAAAAATTTAGACTTAAGCATAAAAACGTGCCATCAAAAGGTGGAAATGGAATACGGCCACAAAACGGTCTCGTAAGAGTTACGAACGCCTCGCACGAGACCAATGTAAGTCGTTGGAACTGATCACGTAGTCACGGCGCTCCCGTTTTGAGTGTACGACTTAAATTTGCAAAAATTTAGACACGAGCATAAAAAAATTCCATCGTAGGGTGAAAACATAAAATAGCCTCAAAAAGGTCCCGTAAAAGCCACGATCGCCTCGCACGGGACCAATGTAACTCATAGGAATCGACCGTTTATTCACGTGCGCCCGGTTTGATCATGCGATGTAAATTTGCAAAAATTTAGACATTAGCATAAAAACATGCCATAGAAGGGTTAAAACGTAAAACTAGCACAAAACGGTCATGTAAGGGGCACGAACGCCCCGTACTTGATCGATGTAACTCGTAGGAACCGACGACGTAGTCACGGGGCTCTCGGATTGAGTGTATGACGTAAATTTGCAAATATTTTGACGTAAGCATAAAAACATGCCATCAAAGGGTGTAAACGTAAAACAACTACGAAATGGTCCCATAAGAGCCACGATCCCCTCACACGGGACCAATGTAACTTATAGGAACCGACTGCGTATTCACGGTGCTCCCAGTTTGAGTATACAACGTAAATTTAGAAAAATTTAGACTTAAGTATAAAAACATGCCATCGAAGATTAAAAACGTAAAATAACAACAAGACGGTACCGTGAGAGGCACGAACACCGTGCATAGGACCGATGTAAGTAGTAGGAAACGAGGACGTAGTCGTGGGACTCCCATTTTGAGTGTACGGCATAAATTTGCAAAAAATTAGACTTAAGCAAAAAAATGCCATCGAAGGGTGAACAAATAAAAAACCACAAAACGGTCCCGTAAGAGTAACAAACACCTCGCACGGGATAATTGTAAGTCGTAGGAACCGACTGCTAATCATGGCGCTCCCGATTCGAGTGTACGATGTGAATTTGCAAAAAATTTAGACTGAAGCATAAAAATGTGTCATTGAAGGGTGAAAATGTAAAATAGCCACAAAACGGTCCCATAAGAGTCACGAACGCCTCGCACGAGACCAATGTAAGTCGTAGGAACCGACTGCGTAGTCATGGCGCTCTCGGTTTGAGTGTACGACTTAAATTTTCAAAAAGTTAGAACTGACCATATACATGCCTTCGAATGGTGAAAATGTAAAACAGTCACAAAATGGCCCCGTAAGAGCTACGATCGCCTCACACGGGACCATTGTAACTCGTAGGAATCGACCGCGTATTCACGGTGCTCCCTGTTTCAGTGTACCACATAAATTTGCAAAAATTTAGACTTAATCATAAAAACATGCCATCGAATGGTGAAAACGTATAACAACCACAAAATGGTTTCATAAGAGCCACGACCACCACACAAGATCGATGTAACTCGTAGAAATCAACGACGTTGTCCCGGGGCTCCCGATTTCTGTGTACGACATAAATTTGTAAAACTTGAAACTTAAGCATAAAAATATGCCATCGAAGCGTGAAAATGTAAAAAAAAACCACAAAACGGTTACGTAAGAGTCACGAACACCTCGCACGGAACCAACGTAACTCGTAGGAACCGACCGCGTATTAACGCGCTCTGGGTTTGAGTGTACGACGTAAATTTGCAAAAAATAAGACTTAAGCATAAAATCATGCCATCAAAGGGTGAAAATGTAAAACAACCACAAAACGGTCCCATAAGAGTCACGAACACCTCGCACGGGACCAATGTAAGTCGTAGGAACCGACCACATAGTCACGGCGCTCTCGGTTTAAGTGTGCGACTTAAATTTGCAAAAAGTTACACTTGACCAAACCAACATGCCATCGAAGGGTGAAAATGTAGAACAGTCACTAAATGGTCCCGGAAGAGCCACGATCGCCTCGTACGGGACCAATGTAACTCGTAGGAACCGACCGCGTATTAATGGTGCTCTCGGGTTGAGTGTACCACATAAATTTGTATAAAATTAGACTTAAGCATAAAAACATGCCATCTAAGGGTGAAAAAGTAAAACAACCATAAAACTGTCCCGTAAGAGTCACGAACACCTAGCACATGATCGATGTTACTCGTAGGAATCGATCCCGTAGTCCCGGGGCTCCCGGTTTCTGTGTCTAACGTCAATTTAAAAAAAATAGACTTAAGAATAAAAACGTTCCTTCGAAGGGTGGAAATGGAATTTGGCCACAAGACAGTCCCGTAAGAGTTACGAACGCCTCGTACGAGACCAATGTAAGTCGTAGGAACCGACCGCGTAGTCACGGCGCTCCCGTTTTAAGTGTTCAATGTAAATTTGAAAAAGTTAGACTTGAGCCTAAAAACATGCCATCGTAGGGTGAAAATGAAAAACAACAACAGAATGGTCTCATAAAAGCCACGATCACCTCGCACGGGACCAATGTAACTCGTAGGAACCGACCGCGTATTCACGATGATCCCGATTTGAGTGTACAGCGTAAATTTGCAAAAATTTAGACTTAACCATAAAAATAGGCCATTTAAGGGTGAAAACTTAAAACAACCACAAAACATTCACTTAAGAGGCACGAACACTTTGCACGGGACCGATGTAACATGTAGGAACCGACGGTGTAGTCACAGGGCTCCCGGTTTGAGTGTATGAATAAAATTTGCAAAAAGTTAGACTTAAGCATAAAAACATGCCATCAAAGGGTAAAAATGTGATGCAGCCACAAAACGGCCCCGTAAGAGTCACGAACACCTCGCATAGGACCAATGTAAATCGTAGGAACCGACCGGATAGTCACGGTGTTCCCCTTTTGAGTGTATGATGTAAATTTGCAAAAAGTTAGACTTGATCCTAAAAACAAGCCATCGTAGGGTAAAAATGAAAAATAGCCACGAAGTGGTTTCGTAAGATCCATGATCGCTTCGCACATGACCAATGTCACTCGTAGGAACCGACCGCGTACTTACAGTGCTCTTGGTTTGAGTGGATGACGTAAATTTGCAAAAATTTTGACTTAAGCATAGAAGCATGCCATTGAAGGGTGAAAACATAAAACAACCACAAAACGGTCCCGTAAGAGTCACGAACGCCTCGCACGAGACCAATGTAAGTCGTTGGAACCGACCGCGTAGTCACGACACTCCCGATTTGAGTGTACGACTTAAATTTGCAAAAAAATAGACGTCACCATAAAAACATGCCTTCGAAGGGTGAAAGTGTAAAACAGACACAAAATGGCCCCATAAGAGATACGATCGCCTCGCACGGGACCAATGTAACTCGTAGGAACCGACCGTGTATTCACAACACTCCCTGTTTGAGTGTACCACATAAATTTTCAAAAATTCAGACTTAAGCATAAAAACATGCCATCCAATGGTGAAAACGTAAAGCAACCACAAAGCGGTCTCGTAAGAGTCATGAACACCTCGCACAGGATCGATGTAACTCGTAGGAACCGACGACGTTATCCCGGGGCTCCCGGTTTCTATGTATATGTAAATTTGTAAAAATTGAAACCTAAGCATAAAAACCTGCCATCAAAGTGTGAAAATGTAAAATAACCACAAAACGGTTTCGTAAGAGTCACGAACACCTCGCATGGGACCAACATAATGCATAGGAACCGATCGCGTATTCACATGCTCCGGGTTTGAGTGTACGACATAAATTTTAAAAAATTTAGACTTAAGCATAAGGGTGAAAATGTAAAACAACCATAATCGATGTAACTCGTAGGAACCGATGGCGTAGTCGCGGGGCTCCCGATTTGAGTGTACCACGTAAATTTGCAAAAATTTATACTTAAGCATAAAAAGATGCCATCGAATGGTGAAAATGTAAAGAAACAACAAAACGGTCTCGTAAGAGATATGAACACCTCACATGGAACCAATGTAAGTTGTAGGAACTGACCGCGTAGTCACGGAGCTCCCGTTTTGAGTGCACGACGTAAATTTGCAAAAACTTATACATGGGCATAAAAAAATTCCATCGTAGGGTGAAAATATAAAACAGCCACAAAATGGTTCTGTAAGAGCCACGAGCATCTCATAAGGGACCAATTTAACTCGTAGGAACCGACTGCTTATTCACGCGCCCCCGGTTTGAGTGTACGATGTAAATTTGAAAAAATTTAGACTTAAGCGTAAAAACATGCCATCGAAGGGTGAAAACATAAAACAACCACAAAATGGTCCCATAAAAGCCACGATCGCCTCACACGGATGCAACTCGTAGTAATCGACTACGTAATCACGGAGCTATCGGCTTGAGTATACGACGTAAATTTGCAAAAATTTAGACTTAAGCATAAAAAACATGACATCCAAGACTGAAAACGTAAAACAACAACAAGATGGTCCCGTGAGAGGCACGAACACCGTGCATTGGACCGATGTAAGTCGTTGGAGCCGACGGCGTAGTCGTGGGACTCCCGGTTTGAGTGTACGACGTAAATTTGCAAAAAATTAGACTTAAGCAAAAAAATGCCATCGAAGGGTGAAAACATGAAAAAACCACAAAACGGTTCCGTAAGAGTAACAAACACCTCGCACGGGATCAATGTAAGTCGTAGGAACCGATCGCGTAGTCACGGCGCTCCCGAATTGAGTGTACGACCTAAATTTGCAAAAAATTAGACATAAGCATAAAAATGTATCATCGAAGGGTGAAAATGTAAAATAGCCACAAAACGGTCCCATAAGAGTCACGAACGCATTGCACAGGACCAATGTAAGTCGTAGGAACCGACCGCGTAGTCACGGCACTCCTAGTTTCAATGTACAACTTAAATTTACAAAAAGTTAGACTTGACTATAAAAACATGCCATCGAAGGGTGAAAATGTAAAACACTCACAAAATGGCCCCAAAAGAGACACGATCGCCTTGCACGGGACCAACGTAACTCGTAGGAACCGATCGCGTATTCACGGTGCTCCCGGTTTGAGTGTACCACATAAATTTGCAAAAATTTAGATTTAAGCAGAAAAATATGCCATCGAAGAGTGAAAACATAAAACAACCACAAAACTGTCCCGTAAGAATCACGAACACCTCATACAGGATTGATGTAACTCCTAGGAACTGACCACTTAGTCGCGGGGCTCTCGGTTTCTGTGTATAACATCAATTTGTGAAAAAATTGACTTAAGCATAAAAACATGACATCGAAGGGTGAAAACGTAAAACAACCACAAAACTGTTCCATAAGAGGCACAAACACCACTCACGAGATCGATGTAACTCCTAGGAACCGCAGACGTAGTTACGGGGCTCCCGATTTGAGTGTAGGAGGTGAATTTGCAAAAATTTAGGCAAAAGCATAAAACCAAGCCATCGAAGGGTGAAAAATGTAAAACAACCACAAAAGGGTGTCGTAAGACTCACGAACACCTCGCACGGGTTCAATATATAAGTCGTAGGAACCGACCACGTAGTCACGATGCTCCCGATTTGAGTCTACGACTTAGATTTTTAAAAAGTTAGACTTGAGAATAAAAACATGCCATCCAAGGGTGAAAACATAAAATAACCAAAAACTGGTCCCAGAAGACCCATAATTACCTCACACGGGACTAATGTTACTCGTAGGAACTGACCGCGTATTCACGGCACTCCCAATTTAAGTGTACGTCATAAATTTGCAAAAAGTTAGACTTAATCATAAAAACATGCCATCGAAGGGTGAAAAAATAAAACAACCACTAAAAGGTCCCGTAAGAGCCACGATTGCCTCGCAAGGGACCAATGTTACTCGTAGGAACTGACCACGTATTCACGGCGCTCCCAGTTTGAGTGTATGGCATAAATTTGCAAAACTTTAGACATAAGAATAAAATCATGCCATCGATGGGTGAAATCCTAGAACAACGACAAGACGGTCCCATTAGAGGCATGAACGCCTCGCACAAGACTGATGTTAGTCGTAGGAACTGACGGCGTAGTGTCGGGGCTCCCGATTTGAGTGTACGACGTAAATTTGTAAAAAATTGGACTTAATCATAAACACATACCATCGAAGGGTGAAAATGTCAAACAACCACAAAACGGTCCCATAAGAGTCATTAACACCTCGCACGAGATCGATGTAAGTCGTAGGACCAACCGCGTAGTCACGACGCTCCCGGTTTGAGTGTACAACGTAAATTTGCAAAAATTCAAACTTAAGCATAAAAATATGCCATTGAAGGGTGAAAATGTAAAATAACTACAAAATGGTCCCGTTAGAGTCTCGAACGCCTCGCAGAGGACCAATGTAAGTCCTAGGAACCGACCGAGAAATCACCGCGCTCCCAGTTTGATTGTACGACATAAATTTGCAAAAATTTAGACTTGCGCATAGAAACATGCCATCGAAGGGTGAAGGTGTAAAATAGCAACAAAACGGTCTCGTAACAGTCAAGAACACATCGTGCGAAAAATATAAGTATTAGGAACCGACAACGTAGTCACGGTGCTCCGGGTTGGAGTGTACGATGTAAATTTGCAAGAACTTAGACTTAAGCATAAAAACATGCCCTCGATGGGTGAAAACATAAAACAACCACAAAAAGGTCCCGTAAGATCCACGATCGCCTCCCACGGGACCAATGTTTTTCGTAGGAACTGACCGCGTATTCATGGCGCTCCTGTTTGAGTGTACGATGTAAATTTTCAAAACATTAGACATAGGAATAAAATCATGCCGTCGAATGGTGAAATCATAAAACAACGACAAGATGGTCCCTTAAGAGGGAAGAACGCCTCGCACAAGACCGATGTATGTCGTAGGAACTGACGACGTAGTTTTGGGGATTTCGATTTGATTGTACGGTGTAACTTTGAAAAAAAAATGGACTTAAGCATAAAAACATTCCATCAATGGGTGAACTTGTAAAACAACCCCAAAATGGTCCCGTAAGAGTCATGAACACCTCGCACGATGATATACCCGTTTATATCCTCAGCCTGGCTGAAGATTACCTCCAAACGGATGACCCCTCAGAGGGGCCGACCCTTCATCAGGCTCAAGACAACCCCTCAGAGGGGCTGACCCTTCACCAGGCTCCAGATGACCCTACGGGGGGCCGACCCTTCACTAGGCTCCAGACGACCCTACGAGGGGCTGACCCTTCACCACGCTCCAGACGACCCTACGAGGGGCCGACAGTACGAGGCCATAATTGGATCAGACTCGCTACTGGAAGGAACTTTTCCCTCGGCCTCGGCTCATAGGCCGCGGGTGATATCATCACAGCGCGTGGTTTGGGAGACGCGTGGAACAGTGCGCGTGAGGCTCACATGGCACAGGGGAGACCGTTATAACAAAATCACACCCTCACGTGAGGGAATATTATGTCATCATTTGGCATCTACAAGTGTCCACAAGGGATTGTCTAGATCATGATTCACATGCACCATGCATACTTGGGGGGTACACTACACCCCCTAAGACTTATATATACTTGTCACCTACAACCCTACAGGGGATCGATCAACTGATTGTAACCCTAGCTAAAACTCTGCTTGTACACACAGTATAGAGAGAGAGAGGTGCTTATGTGCATTGTATCCAAGGCCATTAGTGCCCATACTTGGTGGATCACACACTCACAGTGGATGTAGGCCAAATTGGCTGAACCACTATGCATCATTGTCTTGTTTCCTCTTATACTCATCCCCTTCTACATACTTATACACTTATACATCTCTATGGCTGCCATGGCTGCTACTGTTTGAGCTCACTATCACTTATCCGGTGGTGCTAAATCTTAGCATCATCAGTTTGGCGCCGTCTGTGGGAATGAGAAGACATCTCTTCCTTTGTACAGCTTGACCTCACAGGGCACTCTAGTGGTGAACCAACACTCCCCCTGAGAGGAGGTGTTTCACCATTGAAAGAGACCCACTAAGGTTCCCAAGCTCACCAGTCTTTTCTTCAGTTCAACTTCTCATAGCTCAAGCACATGGCACCTGAGATGCCACCACCACCACTTCCCCCGCCAGATGAGGGGGGAAGACCCAGTTCCAGTCAGCCGCCGCCTCAGTCTGAGATGGCTGATGTAGCAGCAGCCTTAAAGTCTCTGGCAGCAAGCCAGCGGATGATGCAGGAGCAGTTCACAGCTCTAAGCCAGAACATACTAAGGTTTCACCTGAGATGATTACTACGGCAGCAGCTCCAGGACAGCATGAGGCCAGGGGACCACCCCAGGCACCCCGTAAAGACCTGCCACCCCCTCAGCGGCGTAGGGATGTTGCTGACCCCCGGCGTCTACGCCTGGGGAGGCAAGGAAACCCTTGCCCTGAGGACAGGTATGACGATCCGGAGGGAGAGGAGGCCCCTATAGAGTGATGGGAACCTTATGAGGTCTCCAACAATACTGTACGACCTCTCCAGGACAGTAGAGGAAAGTGCGGGAGACCAAACCCTGATGATCGCCCGAGGGGCTCTGCTTTTGATCGCTTGAGCAAGGGGTCGGCCTTTGAGAGGCTAGGTCCAATAAATGACCTGCGAGAACAGTTGTCCAGGACAAGAAGTGCTGCGAGATCCAGGAGGGAGGCATCAGATGGCTGACCCCGAGGATGAGATGACGGCCAAAGGGAAGTGAACAGCCGACACAGGCCTGCTGCAGCAGAACCCTCCGTCCACCTCGGAGAGGCAGCAGGGGATAACATCGGCCAGGCCGACCCTGTGAGGCCCTGGAATGACTCAATCCAGCGGTTAGAGGATAAGATTGGTGATATACTGAAGAGACGACACCCTCTTCAGAGGGGATACACCATAGGCTCACCCTTCGTAGAGAAGATAGTCAACTTCCCCACGACATCAAAGTTCAAGCCACCTGTGGTCACCCCAAGATATGACGGGAACACCAACCCCGTCCACCATGTGGAGATGTATCAGTCAGCGGCAGACATATACTCTATCTCAGATGAGATGAGGTGTCGTGCCTTCTCTGGTACCCTGACAGGGGCTGCGCATGTCTGGTACACATCTCTTCCGAAAAATTCCATTGAAGACTTTAAGCAACTGGCAGACCTGTTCATCCATAACTTTTTCTTTGGGGTGAGGCCACAGAAGAAGACCACCCACTTGCTCTATGTTAAGCAGGGGACGAATGACAGTCTGAGGGACTACATAGCCAGATTCAATAAGGAGAAGCTGGAGGTGGAAGACTATGAGGAGAGCATAGCTATGACATCCCTGATTGGAGGACTCCAAAAGGGGAAGCTGTTATGGAAGCTTGCTGAAGACCCTCCGAGGACGATGGCTGAACTGCTGTCGACAGCAGGAAAGGTGATGAACGCCGAAGAGGCGATGGCTGCAAAATATGAAGACGAAAAAGGAAGCGTTAGTGGGGGTAAATACCCTAAGAAGAACAAAGAGGGGAAGAAGAGGTCCACGAATGACAAGTTCACTGGCTACACCCCTCTAACGGTCGACTGTGAATAGATTCTCAATGAGATAAAGAGTGACCGGCCCCTGAAGTGGCCTGAGAAGCTGAGGGCACCCCCCGACAAGAGGAATAAGAACCTGTGGTGTGAATTTCATCAAGACCACGACCACGTAACGGATAAATGCTTCGCTCTGAAAGATGAGATTGAGAAGATGCTGAAGGAGGGGAAGCTCAGAAAGTACGTGGACAAAGGTGCCTTCAAGAGGGGCCGACCCCAGAAAGAAGCGAGGTGATGCATGTAAAGAAGGTCCTCAAAAAAGAGGGGACGACCCTTCTAATGATGAGGACGACCCTGACCTCCCGCCGAGAGACGACCACGGCCCTGTCAAGAGGCTTAATATGATCTCGCTCGGAGTGGGAATGATCTCCGGGGGTCTTGCAGGAGGAGGGTCTGAGGTCGCCGATAGGAAGGCCCATGTGGCTGAGGCCAAGGCAGTGACGAAGATGGTACACGCAACCTCCCTAGAGGTCAAGTCAGAAAAGAGGAAGAAGGTTGATATGGACACACTGATAGTGGGGGTTTCAAGAATGGACTTCAAAGGCCTCTTAGCCCCACATGATGACCCTCTCGTCATCACTACCAGGGTGCACGGATGCGAGGTGCCAAGGATCTTGGTAGATGGGGGTAGCTCTGAAGACGTGATGTTTTGGCCATGCTTCAAAGCCTTGGGTCTCAGCCGTGCTAGACTCGTCCCCTACCATCATCCATTGATTGGGTTCAGTGGGGAAAAGGTTCATCCCCTTGGGGTATATGAGGCCGATGTGAGGATGGGGGACGAGTGGCCAAGATGGCTCACCAGGAAGGTCAGTTTCTTTGTGATGGATGAGCAGGTTTTTTTGGCCTACAACATCATACTGGGGCGTGTGGCCCTCAAGGGGTTTGAAGCTATGCCGTCTACGGTCCATCAAATGATCAAATTTCCTACCCCTTACGGGGTGGGGGAAGTTCAGGAAGACCAGACGACAGCGCGAGAATGTTACTACAACTCCGCTGAAGAAAAGGAGACACTCAAGAGGGCTACGACCACTTACATTATTGATACCCTAGACCCCAGGGATGAGACAAAGCTGAAGAAAGGAGAGGTCGCGGAAGAGGTAGAATCCATCATCCTCGATGAGGATGACACGGAAAAAATCGTCCAAGTCGGCAAGTCTCTGAAGCCCAATATCAAGGAAGACCTCATTAAACTGTTGAGGAGAAGGCGAAGCGTCTTCGCATGGAGTCATGTAGATATGCCGGGGATTGACCCTGAAATCATGTGCCACAAGCTCAATGTGGTAGAGGGAGCGAAGCCGGTGAAGCAAAAGATGAGAATTTACTCCAGAGAAAAATATGAGGTCATTAGGGACGAGGTCAAAAAATTAGAAGACGCTGAATTTATCAGAGAGGTCATCTACCCTGAATGGCTGTCCAATGCAGTCATTGTCCCAAAGGCCAACGGGAAGTGGAGAATGTGCGTGGACTTCACAGACCTCAATAAGCACTGTCCCAAAGACAGCTTCCCTCTCCCCCGCATTGACCAAATGGTAGACGCTACCGCAGGCCATGAGCTCATGAGCTTCATGGATGCCTATTCAGGGTATAACCAGATCTTCATAAACCCTGAAGACTCAGAGAGGGCAGCCTTCATCACCGACAAGGGGACATACTGTTACAGGGTCATGCCCTTTGGCCTAAAAAATGCGGGGGCAACGTACCAGCGCCTCGTAAATAAAATGTTTGAAGACCAAATTGGGAATTCTATGGAGGTCTACGTAGATGACATGCTGACCAAAAGTTTGAAGGCAGGGGATCATGTGGCAGACCTGGAGAGGACCTTTAATACGATGGGCAAACACAAGATGAAGCTTAATCCGGCCAAGTGTGTCTTCAGGGTCGGAGCAGGGAAGTTCTTGGGGTTCATTGTCAATCAAAGAGGCATCGAGGCCAATCCTGAAAAGATAAAGGCCCTTGTTGAAATGAAGACCACCAAGTCCATCAAAGACGTTCAGAAGCTCACAGGGAGAGTTGCTGCCTTGAACAGGTTCGTGTCTAGGTCCACAGACAAGTGCTTGCCATTCTTCAAGATCCTTAGGAAGGCCTTCGAATGGAGTGAAGAGTGTGATGAGGCTTTCAGGGACCTAAAGTCATACTTAGGGTCTCCCTTGCTGCTATCACGACCCGTGCAGGGTGAACAACTTTATGTGTACCTCACCGTCTCAGAGTCGGCCATCAGTGCAGCCATTGTGAGAGACGAAGACGGGATACAGAAGCCTGTGTATTTTAATAGCAAGGCACTCCAGGGGGCAGAGCAAAGATACCCGAGGATGGAAAAGTTGGCCTACGCCTTGATCCATGCCTCGAGGAAGATGAAGTCGTACTTCCAGTCCCATACAATGGTCATCCTCACCGACTCTCCTCTTAGGCAGGTCCTACACAAGCCAGAAAAATCAGGTAGGTTGATGGCCTGGGCTATAGAGCTGGGGGAGTTTGACATTGTGTATCAGCCTAGGACGGCCATTAAGGGGCAGACATTGGCAGACTTCGTGGCTGAGTTCACTTGGGAAGATGATGAAGGCGAGGGTGAGACCCTCGGGAAGACAGATACACAACAAGACAGACCCACTGGCACACTCGCAGATAGGGCTGAGACAAGCGCCGCTAGAAGGAAAGCGGCTGAAAATGAAGAGGGAAGATACATCTTTAGACAGGGATCCCTCTCCGAGGGAAGTTTCTCAGAAGAATGCACCGTATGGAGTCTTTTCGTCGATGGGTCCTCTTGCGAAAGCGGGAGCGGAGCTGGGTTAATAGTATTAGCACCCGAAGGCACAGATATTGAGTACGCCCTGAGGTTCAACTTCAAAGCCTCCAATAATGAGGTTGAATATGAGGCCTTAGTAGTAGGCCTCTCCTTGGCCAAGTCTCTTAGTGTCTGCCAGATTTTGGTCCATAGTGATTTAAGGCTAGTAGTGAATCAGATACTAGGAGCCTACGAGGCTAAGGACGAGAGGATGGCTAGGTACCTTGAGAAGGTGAGGTCATTACTGAAGGGCTTCAGAGAAGTGAAATTAAAGAGGATACCTAGGCTCGACAATGGCGGTGCTGATGCCCTTGCAAGGTTGGCCTCGGCAACTAGGACAGACATCAGGAGGACGGTCCCAGTAGAAATTTTGCTTCAGCCAACTATTGAAGACGCCGAGGGAACACTTGGCTGCCTAAATGTTTCTCAGGAAGCTTCGTGGATGGACCCTCTGATCAGATACATTAAAGAGGGAGACATGCCAGAAGCAAGGAAAGAAAGGAAGAAGCTGAGGCACAGGGCTGCAAAATTCACTGTCATCGGAGACACCTTGTACAAAAAGGGGTATTTTCTCCCCTTACTTAGGTGTGTGCATCCCTCAGAAGTCCCTTCCATTTTACAAGATGTGCACGAAGGATCGTGCTCAAGCCACATCGGGGGCAGATCCTTAGCGAAGAGGGTGATCACCTAGGGGTACTGGTGGCCGACCTTGGGGAAAGACGCAGCGGCATATGTAAAAAAGTGCGACAAATGTCAAAGATTTGCCACCATCCCTCACCAGCCCCATCAGCCTCTTACTTCCATTACATCCCCATGGACATTTGCAGTGTGGGGGATCGACCTAGTAGGACCCTTGCCTAGGGCCATCAATAACTATCGATTCCTCATCGTAGCCATTGACTATTTTTTAAAATGGGTGGAAGCGGAGCCGATGGTGACGATCACAGAGCAGAAGACCTTCCAGTTCATCTGGAAAAATATTATATGCAGATATGGTCTCCCCAACACCCTCATATCGGATAACGCGACTCAGTTCAAGAATACCTCTCTACAGAAGTACTGTGAAAGGGTGAGTATCAAATAATTTTTCTCCACCCCTGGCCGACCTCAGGCCAATGGGCAAACAGAAGTTACAAAAAGGACAATCCTAGATGGAATCAAGAAGAGGCTTAAGGAGGCAAAAGGAAGATGGGCCGAGGAGTTATATGTCGTGCTATGGGCATACAGGACGACAGTGAGGACGTCTACCGGAGAGACCCCATTCATGCTAGCTTATGGATCAGAAGCCGTCATCCCCACAGAGATTGAGTTTCCTATGCATAGAGTCCAGGTGTATGACCCCTAGAAAAATGCGGAAGAGAGGAGAGGAGACTTGGACCTAATTGAGGAAAGGAGGGAGGACGCTGAGATAAGGCAGGCCACCTACCAGCAGAGGACCGCAAGGTTCTACAATCAGAGGGTGAAACAGAGGCCTATCGCAGTGGGGTACTTGGTCCTCAAGAAGACTTGGCAAAAGCCCAACAAGCTTCATCCTAATTGGCATGGCCCATATAGGGTCATCGATGAAGTCGTCCCTGGGACCTACAAACTAGAAAACCTAGAGGGGGAACCTTTTTTCAACCCCTGGAATGCAGATCATTTGAAGAAATACTATCAGTAGTGTTGTAAGGTCTTGATAGACCATAATTGTAATAAGAGTTGCTCCAACAGAACACTTTGAAAATTAATGAGAAATATCAATGTTTCCCCTCATCCTGTGGTTATCAGTTCTAGCACGCATGGAAACATCTACAGAGAACCACCCTCGGCTATAGTGAGGGCCAGTGGAGGGGACGACCCCACCACTGTCCTCAAGAAAGACGAGGGAAAACTTCATTAAAACCATTAATTTGGTAACCTGATCCCTCGGCTATAATGAGGGCCAGTGGAGGGGACGACCCCACCACTGTCCTCAAGAAAGACGAGGGAAGACTTTGTTAAAAACCATTAAATTGGTAAGTTGATCCCTCGGCTATAATGGGGACCAGTGGAGGGGACGACCCCACCACTGTCCTCAAGAAAGACGAGGGAAGGCTTTGTTAAAAGCCATTAAATTGGTAAGTTCATCGCTCGGCTATAATGGGGACCAGTGGAGGGCACGACCCCACCACTGTCCTCAAGAAAGACGAGGGAAGACTTTGTTAAAATCCATTAATTTGGAAAGTTGATCTCTCGGCTATAATGAGGGCCAGTGGAGGGGATGACCCAACCACTGTCCTCAAGAAAGACGAGGGAAGACTTTTTTAAAAACCATTAAATTGGTTAGTTGATCCCTCGGCTATAATGGGGACCAGTGGAGGGGACGACCCCACCACTGTCCTCAAGAAAGACGAGGGAAAACTTCATTAAAACCATTAATTTGGTAACCAGATCCCTCGGCTATAATGAGGGCCAGTGGAGGGGACGACCCCACCACTGTCCTCAAGAAAGACGAGGGAAAACTTTATTAAAAACCAGTTTGGTAATTTGACTCCTCGGCTATAATGAGGGCCAACACAGGGGATCACCCCTTGTTCACCCTCAAGAAAGATGAGGGAGAGGTTAGTGGCATTAACAAAGACAAAGTAAACCATACAAGAAGCAAATATGGAAGACAGTAAAGAAGACGATGGTATTAATGAAATGCCAGTTATACAAAATATCAAGTGTTTTGCAAAGTAAAGTATTAAAATGCTGATTACACAAAGAGGGTATCAGCTACAAACAACCACCCTATTGAGCAAGATCAGAGGTCAAGGCCTCGACGTCAATGGGAGGCTCTTCTAGGAGTATGACAGGCTGACCCTCAGACGTGCCCATGCCTTCGACATGCTGAGACTCCACTTGAGCCAAGGCTTCAGTAATGAGGGGATCGTCCAGCTGAACTGCTTCAAGAGAAGGTTGAACAGACGACACTGCATCAGCGAACTTTAAGATAACCCATCGACAGGCCGTCTTAATTCCCCTCTCCATGTATTCAAGGCCGAAGCCTTGAAACTCGTCTGAGAGTTTGTAGGCCTCCACAGCATCGGCCTCGGCTTTCTTGATAGCGGCTTCAAGGTCGGCCTTATGCTGAACCCCCAAGTTGAGTAAATCCTCATCCTTCTCCTTTATGAGCAAGTCCTTGGCCTGCTGGTCGGCATCGTGTTGCCTCGTCAGTTCGTCTAAGACCCTGGCATGCTCAGTCCTCGCACTCTCGAGTTCATCCCTCGCAGTATCGAGCTCTGTCTGCAGGTCGACCTTATGCTGAATAGCCCTTTCGGCCTCATGGAACTTTGCCTGATTTTCAGCCATCCACTTTGTGGCCGAAGTGAAGGCACAGACGGACTACATAGAAAAATAAACACATGTCAAGAGGCCGAGGAAACAGTTATTGAAAGAATGAAATTTAAAAAGCGGGTCAACACCAGTACCTGTGCAAGGGCGTGCAGACCATAGTCGTACACTTTGGCAGGAGGCATTTTGGACAAGAACTCATAGTCAGCTGCCGAGGGTGCAAAAAACATTGAGGCCTTGGCTGCCCTCAAGTTTACAATAAGTGATGAGGGCTCGAACCTCAGATGTGCCAGGTTTTGAGACCAGAAGGCCCCCATGCTGGATGAAGAGGTCGTCCCCTCAGAGGCTTCGACCCTGGCCCTCGTCCGAGAATCAGGCCTAGGGTCAAAAGGGACCTCAGGCTCCTTTCTTTTATTGCTATCGGTGGTCGGCTCCACCACCGTCGGCCCGGCAGCCCTCGTCTTCCTCGGAGCCTGCTAAGGCTCCTTCCCTTTCTTCTTGCTCAGACCAGATAGCAGGCTCGGAGCAGTCATTTCCCAAAGTTGGTCTGATATACCTGCGGGGCGACCTAATAAGAGGACGACACATTAGAAAAATGCAGAGAAAAAGAGGAAACACTTCAAAAATAAGTAAAGAATTGAGATGTTAAGTATAACTCACATAGTTCCGTCAGAGGGCCGACCCTTAGACCAGCTTCTTTGAGGAACCGGGGGGTCATCAGGTCTTCAAATTTCGGAAGTTCACCCTCTCTCCCTCATCCTCTCAGATATTCAACGATGTCCTTCTCCTCCAGACTAAGTCCAGGGTCTGACCTGGCCTTCATGGAAGGGTTAGACCATCTTCTGGGGACCCTCGGACCATCGGCGGTGGACTCCCACTCCCCAGAGATAAAGAAGAATCTCTTTTTCCAATCGTGGTTGGAAGTTTGTGCCACGTGGAGGAGTTTCTTCTCAGACCTCCTCACCCCCAGATGATAGTATCCAGGCTGTTTGGACGAGGAGGTGATGTTGTAGCAGCCCAAGAATAGGTCGGCTGAGGGCTCGTCGGTGAAAGCATTCTTCCACAAGGAGATGTAGCCCAGGATCGTCCTCCAAGAGTTGGGAGGAAGTTGAGAGGGGGCAACACCAAGAGCAGACAGGATATCTACGATGGCAGGATGCAGAGGGAATCTGACTCCAACCTTGAACATTTGTTCGTAGACTACAACCTCTCCCTCTTCACAATAAAAAACCCTCTCAGACTCAGAGGGAACCCTCATAGTTACGTTGAGGGGCACTCCATAGGCATGCCTCCATATCAAGAGGTCGCGATCCCTAATAGAGGAGATATAGGATGAGGCGTGAGAGGTATCAATCTCGTCATCTGTATCATCGCCATCGCCCTCGTCCTCAGTCCTCTCTCCCTCGGCCTCGTATTCTTCCAGAGGCCCCTGGGGGAAGGCCATCTTAAAGGCATGGGGAGATAGGGTTATCACAGGGACAGCCTTGGAGGGGACCATACCCTTGGCCTCTCGGCCTGGGCTTAAGTCAGATGTCTCTCTCCTATCGAAAGTTCCAGCGCCAGTTGGCGATGACGCCCTCTCGTCCATCTCACTTGAATGACTCTCGGCTGGACGATGGGACGACCCACAGGACTCAGACGGTTCAAATGGTTTTATTATGGCAAGAGGAATGGGAAAGATGGGTCGTACCCAATTAGGGTCGGCCCCTCGTCTCCTCTCTTCCTCTTCCTCTACTCGTATGATCTCTGCAAAGAGCTTTTCTCTCAAGGATGGGAATTCAGACGCTAAACTATAAAGCTTCCTAAGCATTAAAAGGGAAGACCCTACACTTGGAGAAATTTGAGGAACTTAACTACAAACAAGTTTGCAGTTGACCAAATTAGACTTTTGAATTAAATAGGGAATTGATGATTTTCACTCAAGAACGCTCAAGAACACTCAAGAACATTCAAGAAACAGTTTCCGGAGAAGACACCGAAAAAAGCTATGAGATAACCCAAGGAAAATGCAGCCCTACGAGCCTAAAAATCAAACAGAAATGAAGGTAAAAGAGAGCGCTGAAAGATTACCTGATAAAGAGAGAGCAAGAACTGCCCAAATCGCTAAGATTGAAGGATTGAAGGCTGCAGAAATGGCGATGAAAACTGGTAAAAGTCTAGAGAGAGAAGGCTTGGGCGCGAAGAAGAAGAAGAAGAGAGAGAGAGAGTTCAAAAATCTCTTAAATACCTTAGTAATGAGTGGGCCCATTGACCAAGGCAGGACACAGCCCACGAGGAAGGCATCATTAGGGCACAAAGCCCCAAGAAAAGTGTGCAGCCTCCATGCCTTGGAAACTGGAACAGCAATGAGTGTCTGCCCAGGTGTCACTCACCTAACTGATCATACACGCATCCCAATTGCAACACTATCCCTCAGCCATCTCAACAGCACCTATGGCTAAGGGCTGGGGGTGATTGATATACCCGTTTATATCCTCGGCCTGGCTAAAGATTACCTCCAAACGGATGACCCCTCAGAGGGGCCGACCCTTCATCAGGCTCAAGAAAACCCCTTAGAGGGGCCGACCCTTCACCAGGCTCCAGACGACCCTACGGGGGGCCGACCCTTCACCAGGCTCCAGACGACCCTACGAGGGGCCGACCCTTAACCAGGATCCAGACGAACCTATGAGGGGCTGACAGTACGAGGCCATAATTGGATCAGACTCGCTACTGGAAGGAACTTTGCCCTCGGCTTCGGCTCATAGGCCGAGGGTGACATCATCACAGCGCGTGGTTTGGGAGACACGTGGAACAGTGCGCGTGAGGCTCATATGGCACAGGGGAGACCGTTATAACAAAATCACACCCTCACATGAGGGAATATTAAGTCATCATTTGGCATCTATAGGTGTCCACAGGGGATTGGCTAGATCATGATTCACATGCACCATGCATACTTGGGGGGTACACTACACCCCCCAAGAGCTATATATACTTGTCACCTACAACCCTACAGGGGATCGATCAACTGATTGTAACCCTAGCTAAAACTCTTCTTGTACACACAGTAGAGAGAGAGAGGTGCTTATGTGCATTGTATCCAAGGCCATTAGTGCCCATACTTGGTGGATCACACACTCACAATGGATGTAGGCCAAATTGGTTGAACCACTATACATCATCGTCTTGTTTCCTCTTATACTCATCCCCTTCTACATACTTATACACTTATACATCTCTATGGCTACCATGTCTGCTACTGTTTGAGCTCACTATCACTTATCCGGTGGTGCTAAATATTAGCATCATCACACGAGATAAATGTAAGTCGTAGGACCGACCGCGAAGTCACGGCATTCCCGATTTGAATGTATGACATAAATTTACAAAAATTCAGACTTAAGCATAAAAATGTCCCATCAAAGGGTGAAAATCTAAAGCAGCGACAAAATGGTCCCGTTAAAGTAACGAACGCCTCGCAGAGGACCAATGTAAGTCCTAGGAATCGATCGCGTTGTCGCGGCACTCCCAGTTTGTGTGTACGATATAAATTTGCAAAAATTTATACTCAATCATAGAAACATGCCATCAAAGGGTGAAAGTGTAAAACATCCACAAAACGGTCTCGTAACAGTTAAGAACACCTCGTGCGGAACTGATGTAAGTCATGGGTTGAAAATGTAAAACAACCCCAAAACGGTCCCGTAAGAGTCATGAACACCTTGCACGAGATCGATGTAAGTCGTAGGACTGAACGCGTAGTCACGATGCTCCCGGTTTGAGTGTACGATGTAAATTTGCAAAAATTCAGACTTAAGCATAAAAATGTGTCATCAAAGGGTGAAAATCTAAAACGACCAAAAAATGGTCCCGTTAGAGTCACAAACGTCATGCAGAGGACCAACTTACGTCCTAGGAACCGACCGCGTAGTCACGACGCTCCTAGTTTGATTATACGACATAAATTTGCAAAAATTTAGACTTAATCATAGAAACATGCCATCGAAGGGTAAAAGTGTAAAATAGCCACAAAACGGTACCGTAATAGTCAAGAACACCTCGTACGGAACCAATGTAGGTCATAGGAACCAATAACGTAGTCACGGTGCTCCCGGTTTGAGTGTACGACGTAAATTTATAAGAAGTTAGACTTAAGCATAAAAATATGCCATCGAAGGATGAAAACGTAAAACATCCACAAAACTGTGCCGTAAGACTCACGAACACCTCGCACGGGAGCAATGTAAGTCATAGGAACGGATTGCGTAGTCACGGCACACCCGGTTTGAGTGTATGACACAAATTTGTAAAAAGTTATACTTGAGCATAAATATGTGCCATAAAAGGGTGAAAATGTAAAACAACCGCAAAACGGTCCCGTTAAAGTCACGAACCCCTCACAGAGGACCAATGTAAGTCCTAAGATTCGACCGCGTAGTCACGGCGCTCCCAATTTGAGTGTACGATATAAATTTGCAAAAATTTAGACTTAAGCATATAAACATGCCATCGAAGGGTGAAAGTGTAAAACAGCCACAAAACAGTCCCGTAAGAGTCAAGAACAACTCGTGCGGAACTAATGTAAGTCATAGGAACCGATAACGTAGTCACTATGCTCCGGGTTGGAGTGTACGACGTAAATTTGCAAAAAGTTATACTTGAGCGTAAAAATATGCCATCAAATTGTGAAAACATAAAACAACCACAAAATCGTCACGTAAGAGCCATGATCGCCTTGCACCGGGATAATGTAACTCGTAGTAACCGATCACGTATTCACGGCGATCCCGGTTTGAGTATAGACTTAAGCATAAAAACATGCCATCGAAGGGTGAAAAAGTAAAACTACAACAAAACGGTCTCGTAAGAGGCACAAACGCCTCTCACGGGATCAATGTAACTCGTAGGAACCGATGGCATAGTTGCGGGGCTCCCAGTTTGAGTGTACGAGGTAAATTTGCAAAAATTTAGACTCAAAGATAAAACCATGCCATCGAAGGCTAAAAATGTAAAACAACCACAAAATGGTGCCGTAAGACTCATGAACACCTCGGACAGGTCCGTTGTAAGACGCAGGAACCGATCGCGTAGTCACGGCGCTCCCGATTCGAATGTACGATGTAAATTTGTAAAAAGTTAGACTTGGGCATAAAAGTATGCCATCGAAGTGTGAAAATGTAAAACAGCCTCAAAACGGTCCCGTAAGAGCCACGATCACCTCGAACGGGGCCAATGGAACTCGTAGGAATCGATCGCATATTCACGACGCTCCCGATTTGATAGTACGATGTAAATTTGCAAAAAGTTAGACTTAAGTAGAAAAATAAGCCATTGAAGGGTGAAAACGTAAAACTGCCACAAAACGGTCCCGTAAGAGGCACAAAAGCCACTCACGAGATCGATGTAACTCATAGGAACCGACGATGTAGTTGTGGGGATCTCGGTTTGTGTGTACGAGGTGAATTTACAAAAAATTAGACTCAACCATAAAACCATGCCATCGAAGGGTGAAAATGTCAAACAGCCACAAAACGGTGCCGTAAGACTCACGAACAACTCGCACGGGTACAATATGTAAGTTGTAGGAACCGACCACATAGTCACCGCGCTCCCGATTTGAGTGACCGACGTAGATTTTGAAAACGTTAGACTTGAGCATAAAAATATGCCATCGAAGGGTGAAAATGTAAAACAACCACAAAATGGTCCTGTAAGACCCATAATCACCTCGCACGGGAGCAATATTACTCGTAGGAACTGACCGCCTATTCACGGTACTCCCGATTTAAGTGTATGACGTAAATTTGCAAAAAGTTAGACTTAAGCATAAAAACATGCCGTCGAAGGGTGAAAATGTAAAACAACCAAAAAAATGGTCCCATAAGAGCCATGATCGCCTCGTACGGGACCAATGTTACTCATAGAAACCAACTGCGTATTCACGGCGCTACCGATTTGGGTGTACGATGTAAATTTGTAAACCTTTAGACATAACAATAAAATCATGCCATCGATGGGTGAAATCATAAAACAATGACAAGACAGTCCTGTAAGAGGCAAGAACGACTCGCACAAGGCCGATGTAAGTAGTAGGAACTGACGACGTAGTTTTGGGGCTCCCGATTTGAGTGTACGATGTAAATTTCTGAAAAATTGGACTTAATCATAAAAACATGCCATTGAAGGTGAAAAAATAAAACAACCACAAAACGATCCTGTAAGAGTTATGAACACCTCGTACAAGATCGATGTAAGTCGTAGGACTGACCGCGTAGTCACGGCGCTCCCGGTTTGAGTGTACGACATAAATTTGAAAAAAATCAGACTTAAGCATAAAAATGTGCCATCGAAGGATGAAAATGTAAAACAACCACAAAACGGTCCCGTTAGAGTCACGAACACCTCGCAGAGGACCAATGTAAGTCCTAGGAACCGACCACGTAGTCACGACGCTCCAAGTTTGAGTGTACGATGTAAATTTGCAAAGCATTAGACATTAGAATAAAACCATGCCATCGAAGGGTGAAAACATAAAACATTGACATGACGGTCCCGCAACAGTTAAGAATGCGAAACAAATGTAAGTCATAGGAACCGACACCATAGTCATGGTGCTCCCAGGTTTGAGTGTAAGACGTAAATTTGCAAAATGTTAGACTTGAGCATAAAAATATGCCATCGAAGGGTGACAACATGAAACAACCACAAAACAGTCCCGTAAGAGCCACGATCGCCTCGCACTGGGCCAATGTAACTCGTAGTAACCGACGGTGTATTCACGGCGATTCCGGTTTGAGTGTACGACGTAAATTTGCAAAAAGTTAGACTTAAGCATTAAAACATGCCATCGAAGGGTGAAGACATAAAACAACCACAAAACCGTCTCGTAAGAGGCACAAACGCCTCTCACGGGATCGATGTAACTCGTAGGAACCGACGCCGTAGTTGCGTGGCTTTCGATTTGAGTGTACGAGGTAAATTTGCAAAAATTTAGACTGAAGGATAAAACCATGCCATCGAAGGGTGAAAATGTAAAACAGCCACAAAACGGTGCCGTAAGACTCACGAACACCTCTCATGGGACCAATGTAAGTCGTAGGAATCGACCACCTAGTCATGATGCTCCCGGTTTGAGTATACGACGTAAATCTGTAAAACTTTAGACTTGAGGAAAAAAATATGCCATCAAAGTGTGAAAACGTAAAACAGCCTCAAAACGGTCCTGTAAGAGCCACGGTCACCTCAAACGGGTCCAATGTAAATCATAGGAACCAACCGTGTATTCACGACGCTCTCGATTTGAGTATACGACGTAAATTTGTAAAAAGTTTGACTTAAGCATAAAAACATGCCATCGAAGGGTGAAAACATAAAACTACCACAAAACGGTGCTGTAAGAGGCAAAACGCCACTCAGGAAATCAATGTAACTCGTAGGAACCGATGGCGTAATTGCGGGGCTCCCCGTTTGAGTGTAACGAAGTGAATTGGCAAAAATTTAGACTCAAGCATAAAACCATGCCATCGAAGGGTGAATATGTAAAACATCCACAAAATTGTGCCATAAGACTCACGAACACCTCGCACGGGTTCAATATGTAAGTTGTAGGAACTGACCATGTAGTCACGGCGCTCCTAGTTTCAGTGTTTGACGTTGATTTTTAAAAAGTTACACTTGGGCATAAAAACATGCCATCGAAGGGTGAAAACGTAAAGCAGCCACTAAACGGTCACGTAAGACACATAATCACCTCGCAAGGGACCAATGTTACTCTCAGGAACTGACCGCGTATTCACAACACTCCCGATTTATGTGTACGACATAAATTTGCAAAAAGTTAGACTTAAGCATAAAAACATGCCGTCGAAGGGTGAAAATTTAAAACAACCACAAAAAGTTCCCGTAAGATCCATGATCGCCTCGCACGGGACCAATGTTCCTCGTAGGAACCGACCGCGTATTCACGGCGCTCCCGGTTTGAGTGTACGACGTAAATTTGCAAAACTTTATACATAAGAATAAAATCATGCCATCCATGGGTGAAATCATAATATAATGACAAGACGGTCCCATAAGAGGCAAGAACTCCTCGCACAAGACCGATGTAAGTCATAGGAACTGACGACGTAGTTTCGGGGCTCCCGATTTGAGTGTACGACGTAAATTTCGAAAAAATTGGACTTAATGATAAAAAAATGTCATCGAAGGGTGAAAATGTAAAACAACCACAAAATGGTCCCGTAAGAGTCATGAACACCTCGTACGAAATCGATGTAAGTCGTAGGGCCGACCGCGTAGTCACGACGCTCCCGGTTTGAGTGTACGACATAAATTTGCAAAAAATCAGAATTAAGCATAAAAACGTGCCATCGAAGTGTGAAAATATAAAACAGCCACAAATCGGTCCCGTTAGAGTTAAGAACACAATGCGTAGAACCAATGTAAGTCGTAGGAACGACCGCGTAGTCACGGCACTCCCGGTTTAAGTGTATGACGTTGTTGATACTAAAATTAGTATGCTGATGTGGACAAATAATAAGAAGACACGTGCCAATCTACGTGGCACAATAGCAACGAGGAAGATCATTCCCCCGACCAACATACTCACTCCGAGCAACAGGTGTACTCCGAGGAACACTAACCCTCCGAGGAACTCTTGTCCTCCGAGGAACTCCAATGCTCCGAGGAACTCTTGGACGACGAGCAACTAAGGCGGTTCGAGCTGCATCTCGACCACAACATTGATTGCCAGATAATCAGCAGTTCAACTATTCATTGAATGCTTATCATCTTGACGCACACGCTTGAAGAGCATTAAATGAGTTACCCTTTCATATGTATATCATTTAATGTATCACCCTTTCATGTACAGCCTAAGGGCTATAAATACCTTGTATCACCCTCATTCAAGGGGACCGGAATTTCTTGATAGCACTTGTAATCGAGAATTCCCAAACACTCAGCAATAACATAACAGTGGATGTAGGCCATTCACATAAGGCTGAACCACTTTAAAATCTTTTGTCTCATTTATTTATCTGTGATTGAATAATTAGAGTAATCTAATTTTTTACATCAATAGATTGGCGTCGTCTGTTGGAACGATTATTATTATCGCTTTTCACCGAAAATCATTCATCATCAATGGCAGATAACCCGGAATCCAGCAATCGAAACGTTGGAAATGCTGGAAATACTCCAAATCCCTCTGCACCTCCAGATCTGGCGGGGATTATGACGAATATGGCTTAAGGACAAACCGCCATGCAGGAAACAATGCGACAACTCATACAGACCCTTCATGGTGGTGCACCTGCGCGTTTAGGATAGCGAAGTGGTCAGAGGAAAACCTACTTACATTCTTCACGATCCAGGCGTACTGAGTCATATCGTAATGAGGAATCTGATGATTTCTCTTATCAACCTAGGCGAACTTCGTCAATAAGGGCTACAGATACTGATCAACGTATCACTCTTTCTCTAGAAAGACCCAGTGCCTTAGAAAGACTGAGTAGGGTGTCTCCTTTCAGTCGATTAGGCCCTAGGAGGAATAGGAGTCCACCTAAGACCATGTCGAGGAGTTTTCGATGACCATCAGATCTAAGAGAAGGATCAGCACAATCATGACCAGTTGCTCATCAAGATAGATCTCAAGAGGCCACATCAGAACAATCAATTGCTCGAACTAATCAGCCCGAGGAAGGAAACGATGCATGGAAGGGTTCCATTCAGCGCTTGGAGGATAGATTGGGAGAAATGGCTAAGGCGAAGAATCCTTTACAACGAACTTTTGTTCAAGGGACACCTTTTGTCCAGGCCATTGTGGGTTTTCCTACCCCGTCGAAGTTTAAAGCACCAGTAGTGACCCCAAATATGATGGAAAGACAAATCATGTTCTTCATATAGAGCAATATCAAGCTGCCGTCGATATCTATGCTGTCCCCGACGAGATGAGATGTAGAGCATTCTTAGGAACTCTTACTGGACCTACCCAGATATGGTACAAAAATCTTCCTCGGGGTAAGATTTCAACTTTCTTTCAGTTGGCCGAGTTGTTCATCGACAATTTCTGTTTTGGGGCAAAGCCAGTAAAAAGAGTAGCACACTTGTTAAGTGTTAGACAAAAATCTGGTGAGAGTACTAGAGATTACATAACTCGTTTCAATAACGAGAAATTGGAAGTTACAGATTATGAAGAAAAGACAGCAATCACCGCCTTGATGAGTGGGTTGTTGCCTAACAAGTTGTATTACACTTTGGCCAAAGATCCACCTACAACTATGTCAGAATTGATGGCGAAAGCGACCAAAATCATGAATGCCGAGGAGGCTATGGCTGCGAAGAAGAATATGGATAAAGAAACCAAGGTGGAAGACGATAAATCCAAAAAGAAAGAGCATAAGGGAAATGGCGATGATAAGCATTCCAAGAATAATAAATCGTCATGGGAAGTCCGAAGAAATTCGATAATTATACTCCTTTGAAAATGGGTATTAATCATGTCTTGGAAGAAATCAAGAATAACGAGGAAGTAAAGTGGCCAAAGAAACTGAGGTCAGACCCTGACCTGAGGAATAGGGATAAATATTGTGAGTTCCATAAGGATCACGGCCATATGACCAAAAATTGCATAGCTCTTCAGAACGAGATTGAAACACTCATCCGAAGAGGGAAGCTAGCGAAGTATGTTGATCGGGGAGGCGAAAGAAGGAATAATGATCGAACTAGAGAAAGGTCTAGATCTCCTAGTCGAGCAGAGGAGAAAAAGAAAAGGGATCATGAAGATGATACAGAAGATGACCCCGATCTTCCCAAGAAACCAAAACAGCCAGAACGAGAGGTATTTTCAATACGCTTTGGGTCATTTGATTGTAATGTCATTACAGGAGGAGACGCAGGAGGAGGATACCTTACTGCAGAAAGAAAAGCTTACCTCGGTGAGGCTCAGGCTTGCTCATACATTCAACGGATAAATTTGGCTAAAGAGGATCGCCCGAGGAAGGTAAACAAAGAGAAGCTGGTCATCGGTTTTTCAAAAAACGACCTTGCAGGTGTTCTTTACCCTCATGACGACCCTTTGGTGATCAAAATGAGGATGAAAGAAGTAGTGATTTCAAGAGTGCTGGTAGATAATGGTAGTTCGGCAGACATCATGTACTATTTATGCTTTGACAGTTTAAATTTGAAATTACCTCAATTGGAACCTTATCACAGACCTCTATTGGGTTTTGCTGGCGAGAAAGTCTTTCCACTTGGGACGATCAAGTTGGATATATTCATTGGAACTTGGCATGCTTGTCGAACAGAAAAAATACGCTTCTTTGTGATGGATAAGAATATGTAGTTAGCTTACAACATCATCATGGGAAGAGTTGGTTTGAAGAAATTCGAAGCAGTCCCATCTACAGTACATCAATGCTTAAAATTCCCCACAAATTTCGGAGTAGGAGTTGTGAAAGGTGATCAGAAAGTAGCTCGGGAATGCTATTATTCATCTGCCGAGCAAGAGGAGCTTGAAGAATCAAGGAAAAAGACTACTACCTACCAGGTGGATGAAGGTACAGAAATCGAAACACTCGATCCTAGAGATGAATCCCAACTTGTAAAAGGACAGGTGGTGGAATCTACAAAAAATGTTATTCTGGACGACGAGCATCCTGAACGAGTAACCCTGATAGGTTCGTCGTTAAATGCTTCAATAAAATAGGAGTTGATAACTTTCTTGAAAAATAGGAAGAAAACTTTTGCATGGAGTCATGAAGACATGCCAGGAATAGATCCAAACTTCTTATGTCACGAGCTCAATGTGAATAAGGAGATCAAGCCTGTAAAGCAAAGAAGAAGAGTATTTAGCCCCGAGAAGAATCAAGCTATACAAGAGGAGGTGGAGAAGCTCCAGAAATCCCAATTCATTGAAGATGTGAAGTATCCAGACTGGTTGGCAAATGTGGTGATGGTGAAGAAGAAAAACAATAAATGGAGAATGTGTGTTGATTTCACTGATCTCAACAAGGCATGCCCAAAGGATCATTTCCCATTGCCCAGAATTGACCAACTAGTGGATGCTACCTCGGGACACGAGCTGCTCAGCTTCATGGATGCTTACTCTGGTTATAACCAGATCAAAATGAAACCTAAAGACAGGGAAAGCACTTCTTTCATTACCCCTAAAGAAACTTATTGATATAATGTTATGCCTTTTGGTTTGAAAAATGCAGGAGCGACATACCAGCGGCTGATGAACAAGGTTTTTTCCGAACAAATCAGTTGCAATATGGAGGTCTATGTCGACGATATGCTGACAAAGAGCAAGAAAGCTGCGGATCATCTAGTTGACTTAGGTCAGACCTTTGATCAACTGGATAAATACCAGATGAAGCTCAACCCGACGAAGTACACCTTTGGAGTACGAGAAGGAATGTTCCTCGGGTACATCGCCAACCAGCGAGGCGTTGAGGCAAATCCAACAAAGATCAAAGCTCTTTTAGGGTTGCGATCTCCAACGACGAAGAAAGAGGTGCAGAGTCTTACAGGACGAGTTGCAGCGCTCAACAGATTTGTATCCCGAGCAACTGATAGATGCCTCCCATTCTTCAAAACACTTTGAAAAACTTTCGAGTGGAATGACGAATGTGAAAAAGCCTTTCAAGATTTGAAGAAATATCTGGGAGCACCTCCACTGTTGTCCAGGCCAATAATGGGAGAAAAGTTATTCTTGTACCTGGCAGTATCAGAGAATGTAGTCAGCTCGGCATTAATCAGAATGGAGAATGGAATCCAGAAGACAATTTATTACACAAGTAAGGCTTTCCTAGGTGCAGAGATCAGGTACCCGAAGATGGAAAAATTGGCATTGGCGTTAATTAAAGCAAGTAGAAGAATGAGGCCTTATTTCCAGGCCCATACCATCGTCGTATATACCGACATGCCATTGAGACAAGCCCTTCATAAGCCAGAAAAATTAGGAAGACTGATGTATTGGGCAATAGAGCTCAGTGAATATGATATTGTGTATGAACCTAGATCATCATTAAAAGGGCAAGTTGTAGAAGACTTTATAGCAGAATTTACATATCCTGATACCCCCGAGGAGCAAAAGTTGCTCGCTGACCAACCTGTGGATGTTACAGGATCAACAGACATAAGTCCAGATCAACTCCGGTTGGTAAAAGGGCTTGTGGATGTAGAAAGATCATCAAATTCAAACCCAGACCAACTCCGGTTGGTAAAAGGGAAAGAAGAGATGGTCGACGAAGAGCGAAAAATACCAGGGGAGGATAAAAGGAAATAGAAGATATTTCATCGAGGAACTCTGTCAGATAAGAAATTTGAAGACGAGTTACCTACATGGAAATTATATGTAGATGGGTCATCTTGCATAACAGGTTGTGAGGCAGGGATTGTTTTGAACACACCAGATGAGATTGACGTGGAATATGACTTACGATTCCAATTCAAAACTTCCAATAATGAGGCTGAGTATGAAGCCTTGATAGCAGGTCTTAATTTAACAAAGATTATGTAAGCGCAACAAGTGATGGTATTCAGTGATTCTCAATTAATTGTGAATCAGATGATGGGAACGTATGCAGTTAAAGGAGAATTAATGGTCAAGTATCATGAAAAGGCGATGGAGTTGTTGGCAGAATTTGATGCCATTCAGTTGATCAGAATACCAAGAATGGAGAATGCACAAGCAGACGCACTGGCCCAACTAGCATCAGCTACTCGTACCGAGTTAAGAAGAACCATACCCATTGAGGTGTTAGAAAGTCGAAGCATAGATGAACACCTGACGATGAATATTATTACTCTTGATTTAGGACCATCTTGGATGGATCCCATCAGGGCTTATGTCGAGGAAGGAGAATTACCGGAGGATAAGATAGCTGCCAAGAAATTGAAGTTTAAAGCTGCTCGGTATGTACTAACTAATGGTGTATTGTATAGACGAGGAGCTATGGCAGGTTTGCAACGATGTGTACATCCCTCCAAGGTGAAAGAATTGATTGAAGAGATCCATGAAGGGTCTTGTGGAGCCCATGTAGCAGGTCGGACACTTTTGCAAAGGGTGATGACGCAGGGATACTACTTGCCAACGATGAGGGCTGATTGTATAGCCTATGCTAAGAGATGTGATAAATGCCAACGTTTTTCTTCCATCCGACGTACTCCACAAGCATTGTTGACACCCATAACTTCCCCTTGGCCATTTGCTATGTGGGGAATTGATCTGGTTGGACCACTACCAACGACCCGAGGAAGATTAAAGTGCCTCGTCGTGGCAGTGGATTATTTTACTAAGTGGGTAGAAGCTGAGCCACTTATTAATATGACGTACGAGAAGGTATACCAGTTCATTTGGAAGAATATAATCTATCGATATGGTCTCCCTCATGCCTTCATCACAGACCATGGAACACAATTTGATAACGAGGATTTTGCCGCCTATTGTCATTAGTCAAACATTTTGAAGGTTCATTCAGCACCAGGCCATCCACAAAGCAATGGGCAGACTGAAGTGACGAACAGAACAATACTAAATGGTTTGAAGAAGAGGCTAAATGAGGCTAAAGCTAATTGGATTAATGAGCTGCAGTCAGTATTGTGGGCTTACCGAACAACTCCTCGAGCAGCAACTGGAGAATCACCATATATGCTGGCATTTGGAAGTGAGGCTGTAATACCTGCCGAGTTGGGTCTTCCAACACACAGAGTGCTGAATTTCAATTCCCCAGTCAGCGACTTAATGAGGAGATTAGATTTGGACATGCTCGAGGAAGTTAGAGAAGAGGCAGCCATTAGGAATGCTGCTTATCAACAGCGAAAAGCCCTGTTCTACAACAAGAGGGTGAAAAAATGCGACTTAAAAGAAGGAGATTATGTGCTAAAGAAGGTCATTCAGAAGCACAATAAGTTGGAAGCAAATTGGCATGGACCTTACCGAGTTACTGCAGTTGTCCGACCAGGAACTTACCGAATAGCAACTCTAGAAGGAGAGGAATTTAAGAATGCATGGAATGCTGAACACCTACACAAGTATAATCAGTGATGTAAAATGTAAAGCAGTTCCATCAATATGAATAAAACGATGATATTTCATAATCTTCTCTCCTTTTATTGAAAGTTTTTCGGGGAATAATAGTGTGTTTAACACTACGCTGCTCGGCAGTAAAAAGAAGACGATAGTTCAAACCCACGACCAACTCCGGTTGGTAAAAGGGCGAGAACAAACTACACTCCTTTGGTTAGGAGGCGTACACTAGCGTGACCAACTCAGGTTGGTAAAAGAACTAGTGGACATGATAGTTTAAACCCACGACCAACTCCAGTTGGTAAAAGGGCGAGAACAAACTACACTCCTTTGGTTAGGAGGCGTACATTAGCGTGACCAACTCAGGTTGGTAAAAAGAACTAGTGGACATGATAGTTCAAACCCATGACCAACTCCGGTTGGTAAAAGGGCGAGAACAAACTATACTCCTTTGGTTAGGAGGCGTACACTAGTGTGACCAACTCAGGTTGGTAAAAGATCAAGTGGACATGATAGTTCAGACCCACGACCAACCCCGGTTGGTAAAAGGCCGAGAGCAAAAGATGATCGACGAAAACAATCTCGGTTGGTTAGGAAGTAAGATATTATCTCAAATGCCAACTTATGTTGGTCGGAAAGTAAGTGTATTACATAAAAGTTCCTCGAAGAACAAATATTCCAAACTGAACCAAGTATAGTTGGTCGGGGATAAAAACCCACTAACTGTAGTTGGTCGACGAGGAAAAATCATCGACCTTAGCTGGTCGGGGATAAAAACTCTCACTAACTATAATTGGTCGACGAGCACAATTTAACAACCTTGGTTGGTTGGAAAAATTTTAAACATTTTTATACTCATTACTTTATTATTAAGTGATCGAGCAACATTATTAATACTTGTAATTTTTTATTAAGTTGGTCGATGAACCACATAATATTGTTATGCAAGCACAAATATAAAGTGTTTGACAAATACAAGAGCAATGCAAATTTGCAAACAAAAATGAAATTCTTTCATTAAATTCAAAATGAATTACACAAGTTTATTACATTGATATTAAATTGTGTACTAATTATTACATCAGAATTTCCTATTCTACTGGTCTTTTCCCTTTTGCTTTTGAAATAGGCTCCTCGCCAGCAGGAGGATCTTCCAGGTAAAGGGGAGAATTAATGAAATTAATATCTCGGAGCATTTTGACGTTCATTATTGAAGGAGTGTCCAATAGATGCTCGGGACGAGATACCTCGATCTGAGAATGAAGATTGTAGTCACCGAGGTACTTTGCAATTAAGTTTCGAGGAATGGAACGAGTTGGGATCCATTCCATGTCCAATTTATAAGGTGGCACAGGCAAGTCTAGTACCCCAGGATCATGATAGTCCCATAGGTAGTGCCCTTGTTCGAGCTTCAACACGCCCAAGGCATTCAGCCAACCTTGCTTGTAGCCCTCATTATTGGCATTTTGGATACGATCATCTAAATGGAATAAAGCTTCGTTGTATCCAGCCATCCAAAACTCCCTGGGCTGTTTATTAAATTGAAATGTCAACCTTGCAATCTTCTCGTTAAGACTTTGGACGAAAAGTTCATTAGTCTTCAATACTGAGTCCTTTGAAGAAAGCTGTTGTTCCAGTTCTCTAACCTTCTTGGACAGATCAGACAAAGCTTGGTTCTTAGCCATTAATTGGAACGCTTGGTTTTCCAACGTTGATCGAGTACGAGCCTCTTCAACATTACGACTAAGAGCTCTTGATCCTCCCTGAGCAGGTCGAGAACTTGATTCTTCAACAACATTCTGAGAAGCTCTTCCTCGACTACGAGAACCTCTTCCTCGTCCCCGAGTAGCAGTAGAAGTACCAGATATTCTCAAGGTATCCAACTCTTGCCTTAATTTGGCATTCTCAACCTCTAGAAAGGAAAATCCCTCGTTAGTCACTGGGATTACAGATGTTGAAGAAGATGCTGCAGACTTATACTGTGCCAACTCTTTCTGCAAATTGTTATTTTCTTGCTCTAGTAGCTCGGCAGTCTATCTACAAGCTTCAACTTCACCCCTTAGGGTTCTCTCCCTGACATCGTACCCAGCAAGGATCTTTTTGTGGCCTGTCTCGGCAGAAAGCTGTTGATACCTCTTTTCATACCCCTCATGCAGAAGGGCATTTGATTCTTTGTACTGAGTCTGAAGATCTTCTAGAGTATATTGAAGATCCTCGATCATGTCATAGTAAGCCACGTTATTGTCCACAGCTCGATCAAGTAAGCCCTTCAGGTATTGATAAGCTTCTACTGCCTGCTTTGAAGCATCGTGACCGAGGATGTCAACAACATCTGATACAATCAATTCTGTGTGACCATCCTTATAATATTCATGGCATTGCTGCATCAACTTTGTATCATTGGCAGATAATAATTCCATTCTAGCCACAAACTAGTACAGAAGAGAAGGCAAGAGTTAATAAAAAGCAGACAGAGCATCAACAATATAGAGGAGCAAAAAGAGGTGATTTTATTACATCATCAAAAAGAGTACATCGTTCAGAATACAAAGTACAAGTAAAAGGAAAAATAAAAGAGAATACCGAACAACTTCACACCTTTTCCTTGTCTCCCAAGACTTTCTTGGGAGGCTGGGACGAGGAGCTTGGTTGCTCAGTGGGAACAATAATCTGGTCGGCTGGAGTTGGGATTTGTTCAGGAGGAGCAGGCAAAGAAGAAATCTCCTCAGTAGATGTCTGGTTGGGTTGTGTAGCAATGACGTGATCACCCACTATCAGTGAAGACTCCTCGGATGCAGCTTCATCCTCTTCTTCATCTTCAATAGCTGGAGGAGGACCAGGAAGATGTTGTTGAAATAGTTCAGAGTCCTCGCTCACCTTGAATTCTTGCAAGGCTGCAACCCAACCATCTCGGAAGTATTTCAAACTCCCATACTGCACCTGAGCCATCATTGCAACTACCCCATATCCCATCCTTTGTCCCAACCGGTTCGAAAGGATTTTTTAACAACCACTTTTCTCTTCATTTTCTCCGAGGAGAGCTTCTCGGATAGAAGATCCTCGGTAGCTTTCTATTTGTCCTCCACCTCCTCTTTCTGGCGATTTACTTCTCGCATAAGGGACAACTCTTCCTCGACCGATTTCAACTTATTCTCAAGCTCCCCAAAACTTGTGAGCTTCTCGGCGTATTTTTTATTCTCTCTCTCCAAGTCCTTCACCTTCTTTCCCAACTGCACTTTCTCTGCCTCTGACGCAGTCAACTTCTTCTCCCATTCACCCTTATCCTCGTCGTATTTTTGACGGGATTCCTTCAGAGATTGGGCCAAACCCACAAAGGCATCCTCCACTCCAGACGAGGAGATAGAAGCCATGAGTGCTTCATCTTTCTTCACTATGGTGTTAAAGTAACTCACCAGCTGAAAAAGAAGGTAATGATAAGTCAATGTCGAGATACATGAATTGATGGAAAGAAAGAAAAATTCAAGATAAGAGAAACTTACTGAAGCAATGTGATGAGTAGCTAGGGATGTCAGCATATCCCTAGACATGTTTTCTTCTATCCCTTGGACTTCAGGAATAGTCCAAGTCTTTACCGAGCTCATCGCAGAACTCGGGGGAATAATGGTTGGAACACCAGCCCCACTAGCTTGGAGCTGGGGAATGGTCTCAGTCAAAGTGATCGAGGAGGATTTCTTCAATCTCCTCAGTGTCACTTCAGCAGTTTCAACCAAAGAACTTTTGGTTGGGACCACTTCCACATGTGCATTCTTCTTGCTCAGAGCCACTGGGGGCTTCTCGGTAGCCTTCTGAGGAGAAATAGAAGAGGAACCATCTACTTTCTTTGTCCCCTTTGGGACTTCAACCTTGTTTCTTTTTCCATCCCCGGCAGAGGAAGTCTCCTCGAAGATAGCAGGAACTCTTCTCTTGACCATCTTCTGACTTAGAGGAATGTGAGATTCTGGTGAAGATTCCTCAGAAGCTGGCAATGGGTCACTAATGCTGACCACAGGACGACCAGTAAAGGATGATGTGTAGCTCCTGTACTGCAACAAATATGAAGCAGGCCTGATGTGCTTGTCTGTAACTCTTCGATGCAAATTCCAGATATGTTTCAAATGCTTTATATTAACTTCTGATTCTTTGGGAGTTTTTCTCTTACTGTCAACTGCAAACAAATACATAGTGAAATATCAGTCATACATTTTGTCAAACACAATGAAATCATAAATTCAGAAATGAAATAAAATGAAAATAACCTATCCCATTGCCATATGGAGGGCATTTGGGACCCTCATATACTGCGTCTCCAACCAAAGGGGCATGTTGCCAATTTTTTATAACTACCCCATGTTCAAAATAATCCCTGTTTGCATCAGGGAGGTTGACTACTAAGGCCCTATTCAAAAACCTAGTTTTTAAATAAAAAACATTGTCTAAAACATCCCATCTATAACAGTACATAATCTTAGGAATTCCTATACGAGTTCCATGAGTTTGATTTAACCTATACACCCCATTAACTATTCTCCATGTGTTGGGGGCTATTTTTGCAGGGACAACATCGAAATACTGACAGAACTCTAAACACAAAGGGTTTGGTGGAAAAGAAAATCCACATTCAGCAATAAAGAGGCTAGGGAACCAATGTCCCTCAGCCAAATCAAAATAACTTGAAGGCTCAGAAAGACTCTCCAAAGTTACCCAAGAAGGAATAGAAAAGTCAGAATGGAATTTCTCAAGAGATTCGATAATATAAACCATGGTGAATAAAAAGAAATGAAGGAGAATGAAGAAAATCTTACAAGAAAAAGGAGATCTGTTGACAAACAAACGAAGAAATGGATGAACGCACAGGAGAGAGAAAAGCTATAGAAAACTCGAAAGCAGAAATTGAAAAAGGTAGAAGACGATGGGATTGCCTCTGAAGTTTAAATACTTTGCCTTGGGAAACGGCGAAAGAAATGATTACAAAAAGGAAACTATTACGCTACCGGCGGCTAAAAGGACAAAAAGTGCACGAAGATCGAAGTGCTTATAAAAATGCAAAAAGGCGGATTCTGCGAATTTGGAAGGAAATTCAAATACGAAGAAAAGGCTCCTAAAACCCAGGAAGGTCATTTAATATTGCCATATATCGAGAAAGAATGTTCCATACTCCTCAAAGTTCAAAATATGAAACATTGGGGGCTTCTGTTGATACCAAAATTAGTATGCTAATGTGGACGAATAATAAGAAGACACGTGTCAATCTACGTGGTACAATAGCAACGAGGAAGATCATTCCCCCGACCAACATACTCACTCCGAGCAACAGGTGTACTCCGAGGAACACCAGTCTTTCGAGGAACACTAACCCTCCGAGGAACTCTTGTCCTCCGAGGAACTCCAATGCTCCGAGGAACTCTTGGACGACGAGCAACTAAGTCGGTTCGAGCTGCATCTCAACCACAACATTGATTGCCAGATAATCAACAGTTCAACTATTCATTGAATGCTTATCATCTTGACGCACACGCTTGGAGAGCATTAAATGAGTTACCCTTTCATATGTATATCATTTAATGTATCACCCTTTCATGTACAGCCTAAGGGCTATAAATACCTTGTATCACCCTCATTCAAGGGGACCGGAATTTCTTGATAGCACTTGTAATCGAGAATTCCCAAACACTCAGCAATAACATAACAGTGGATGTAGGCCATTCATACAAGGCTGAACCACTTTAAAATCTTTTGTCTCATTTATTTATCTGTGATTGAATAATTAGAGTAATCTAATTTTTTACATCAACAGACGTAAATTTGCAAAAAGTTAGACTTGGGCATAAAAACATGACATCGAAGGGTGAAAATGTAAAATAGCCACAAAACGGTCCCGTAAGAGCCACGATCGCCTCGTACTGGGCCAATTAACTCATAGTAACCGATCACGTATTCACAGTGACCCTGGCTTGAGTGTACGACGTAAATTTGCAAATAGTTAGACTTAAGCCTAAAAACATGCCATCGAAGGGTCAAAATGTAAAACTACCACAAAACGATCTCATAAGAGGCACAAATGCCTCTTGCGAGATCGATGTAACTCATAGGAACTGACAGCTTAGTTAGGGGCTTCCGATTTGAGTGTACGAGGTAAATTTGCAAAAATTTATACTCAAGCATAAAACCATTACATTGAAGGGAGAAATTGTAAAATAGCCACAAACGGTGTGGTAAGACTCACGAACAACTCCCACGGAACCAATGTAAGTCGTAAGAACCGATCGCATAGTAACGACACTCCCGGTTTGAGTGTACGATGTAAATTTGTAAAAAGTTAGACTTGAGCATAAAAATATGCCATTGAAGTGTGAAAATATAAAACAACCTCAAAATTGTCCCGTAAGAGCCACGATCACCTCGAACGGGTCCAATGTAACTCGTAGGAACCGACCGCGTATTCACGATGCTCTCGGTTTGAGTGTACGACGTAAAATTGCAAAAAAGTTAGACTTAAGCATAAAAACATGCCATCGAAGGGTGAAAATATAAAACTACCATAAAATGGTCCCGTAAGAGGCACAAATGCCACTAACGAGATCGATGTAACTCATAGAAATCGACGGCGTAGTTGCTGGGCTCCCGGTTTGAGTGTACGAGGTGAATTTGCAAAATTTAGACTCAAGCATAAAACCATGCCATCGAAGGGTGAAAATGTAAAACAGCCACAAAACGGTGTCGTAAGACTCACAAACACCTCGCACGGGTTCAATATGTAAGTCGTAGGAACCGACCACGTAGTCACGGCGCTCCCGGTTTGAATATACGACGTAGATTTTTAAAAAGTTAGAGTTGAGCATAAAAACATGCCATCGAAGGGTGAAAATGTAAAACAGCCACCAAACAGTCCCGTAAGACCCATAATCACCTCGCACAGGACCAGTGTTACTTGTAGGAACTGATTGTGTATTCACGGCACTCCCGATTTAAGTGGCCGACATAAATTTGCAAAAAGTTAGACTTAAGCATAAAAACATGCCATCGAAGGGTGAAAACATAAAACCACCACAAAAAGGTCCCGTAAGAGCCATGATCGCCTCGCACGGGACTAATGTTACTCCTAGGAACTGACTGCGTATTCACCGTGCTCCCGATTTGAGTGTACGACATAAATTTGTAAAACTTTAGATATAAGAATAAAATCATGCCATCGATGGGTTAAATCGTAGAACAATGACAAGACGGTCCCCTAAGCGGCAAGAACGCCTCACACAAGATCGATGTAGGTCGTAGGAACTGATGACGTAGTTTCGGGGCTCCCGGTTTGAGTGTGCAACCTAAATTTCAAACAAATTGGACTTAAGCATAAAAACATGCCATCGAAGGGTGAAAACATAAAACAACCACAAAACGGTCCTGTAAGAGTCATGAACACCTCGCACGAGATCGATGTAAGTCGTAGGACCGACCGCATAGTCATGGCATTCCCGGTTTGAATGTACAACGTAAATTTGTAAAAATTCAGACTTTAGCATAAAAATGATCCATCGAAGGGTGAAAATGTAAAATAACCATAAAAATGTCCCATTAGAGTCACGAACGCCTCGCAGAGGACCAAAATAAGTACTAGGAACCGACCGCGTAGTCACGACGCTCCCAGTTTGAGTGTACGGCGCAAATTTGCAAAACTTTAGACATTAGAATAAAAACATGCCATCAAAGGGTGAAAATGTAAAACAATGACAAGACGGTCCCATAAAAATCAAGAACACCTCGTGCGAAACGAATGAAAGTCATAGGAACCGACAGCGTAGTCAAGGCGCTCTCGGTTTGAGTGTATGATCAAAATTTGCAGAAAGTTACACTTGAGCATAAAAATATGCTATTGAAGGGTGAAAACATAAAACAAAAACAAAACGATCCCATAAGAGCCACGATCGCCTCACACAGAGCCAATGTAACTCGTAGTAACCAGCCCCGTATTTACGGCGATCCCGATTTGAGTGTACGACGTAAATTTGCAAAAGTTAGACTTACGCCTAAAAACATGCCATCGAAGGGTAAAAATGTAAAACTACCACAAAACGGTCTCGTAAGAGGCACAAATGCCTCTCACAGGATCGATGTAACTCGTAGAAACTGACAGCGTAGTTGCGGGGCTACTGGTTTGAGTCTACGAGGTAAATTGCAAAAATTTAGACTCAAGCATAAAACCATGCCATCAAAGGGTGAAAATGTAAAAAAAACACAAAATGGGTCCATAAGACTCACGAACACCTCGCACGGGTTCAATATGTAGGTCGTAGGAACCGACCACGTAGTCACGACGCTCTCGATTTCAGTGTACGATGTAGAATTTGTAAAAAGTTAGAATTGAACATAAAAATACGCCATCGAAGTGTGAAAAAGTGAAACGGCCTTAAAACGGTCCCGTAAGAGCCACGATCACCTCGAACGGGTCTAATGTAACACGTAGGAACCGACCACGTATTCACGATGCTCCGGGTTTGAGTGTACGACGTAAATTTGCAAAAAGTTAGACTTAAGCATAAAAACATGCCATCGAAGCGTGAAACAGTAAAACTACCACAAAACGGTCCCGTAAGAGGCACAAACGCCACTCACGAGATCGATGTAACTCGTAGGAACCGGCGGCGTAGTTGCAGGGCTCCCGATTTGAGTGTATGAGGTCACTTTGTGAAAAATTAGACTCAAGCATAAAACCATGCCATCGAAGGGTGAAAATGTAAAACAGCCACAAAATGGTCTCGTAAGAGCCCCGATCGCCTCGCACGGGACCAAGGTTACTCGTAGGAACCTACCGCATATTCACGGCGCTCCTAGTTTGAGTGTACATTGTAAATTTGCAAAACTTTAGACATAAGAATAAAAACATGCCATCGATGGGTGAAAATGTAAAACAACGATAATATGGTCCCGTAAGAGTCAGAAATGCCTCACAGGAGACGAATGTAAATGGTAGGAACTGACGACATAGTTTCGGGGCTCCCGGTTTGCGTATAAGACGTAAATTTGCAAAAAAATGGGCTTAAGCATAAAAACATGCCATCGAAGGGTGAAAACGTAAAACAACCACAAAACGGTCCCGTAAGAGTCACGAACACCCACTACAAGAAAAATAGTCATTTATTTCAGTCAAAAACTGACATCAATTTTAGAATTTTTCAAAACTGACATATAAAGCCGTGACATAAATATTTGTAAAACTGACATAAATAATATTCTCATATATGTTAGTTTTTAAAAGCACACATAAAAATTTGGGCATTTAACATGTTTGTAATCACATTTTCATGAAAAACTGTGATAAATAATGTCACATTTATCGCAGTTTTAATAATTTTATGAGAGTTTTTTCACAACTGACATAAATGTTGATATAAACAAATAAAAAAATCCATCCATAAACAACTATTATTTGAGGTTAAATCAACACTTGTGGTGTCAATTTTATTCTACTATTAATAGAGATCAATCAAGGTCATAAATATCACTAACTTAATTTACATCAAGATATTTGCAATCAAAAAATAATGACGTTACAATATATCCAAATCCTAACTACTATGTAAGCTACGTGATAATATTCAAAAAATAACTAGTGTGTGAGCTACGTAATAATATACAAAAAATAATGATGATACATCACAATATCCAAAAACTATTATTGTGAGCTACATTATGATATCCATAATCCAAACTAATACTCAAGCTAGGGGGCATTGTCAAAATGTAAAACTCAATCAAATTTGTTCTTGACACTATCGAGCCCAGAATGAATAACCATGCAATTGAATATAATCAACACAATTTTCATCAAAACACAATCATCTGAACAAATTATCATTACGACATAACAAAATATAGTTATTCGAAAGTAGCTAATATATATAATATGTAATGAATTCAATAAACTCCATTTACACTTATTCAGCGTGTATGTCGCTTTATCGGGCCATCTTCTCATCTAAAGATTGAAGAAATAATTGAATTTTATTATTAGGGTGTAAAAATAGTTAATGACTAAAGAGTGTGTACTAATATAAAACTCAACATAACAATAAGATTAGATATGTAGTTTTTAATCTAAATTAACTTGCAACCGTATAAAAAAGGCCATTTATTACTGAATAAGTACAACATACCTGTGCTTTGCAATATGCGATAGCAACGTTGTATCCAACTTAACAGGCACTTGTTGCTCGGCTTCAATAGTAGCATGCGCTCTATCTTCAACATTTGTGGGCGGACAGTTTGGCTAAAATATGAACTAGATAAGAAACACAAATTTCGAACTACCAAAAAGATAAAATAAAATTAAAATACTTTCACATGCACAAATCTCCTTCTCAGTCCCAAAGATGGGGGAATATTTTCTCCTTCAATCTTGGAAGGGCTTTCACTTGCAGAAGTCCTAATAAGAGTCTCCTTAGACAATTGCATATCAGACTAGAGTTCACACAAAAAAAACTAATTCAGAAATGACTATCCTTTTTTTTATTCGATAATTTTAAATGAAAAAGATAAAAGGAATAAACTAACTAAATATCATAATCTAATATAAATATACCAACAAACTGAACAAAAATAATATTATGTATAATTGGTAACATAACATCCCATAATTTTATAAGCATCAACATACTAAAATAAAATAATATCCATCACAATTGGTATTTTCCTTTAAATATATACAAAAAGAAAGAATCATCTTTAAGTCAAATTGTTCATTATTTTTTAATAAACAGGAGGGCGAATCACAAATTTTCAGAATGAACTTTCCGTAATGATTATCCATATTTCATCACATATTTATAGTTCCATTACATGTGTTATAACATTGTATTTGTTTTCTTGAACAATGTCAATATGAACAGAGATACATAGATGAATCCCATTATTCACTTCCGACCAACATATTGCACACTCTTTCGCGTCCAACACGCAAACACATCAGATGAATGAAGCTCAGAATGGTTACGCAGTGCATGAGAGTTTGTTTTTGTAGACTGAGATCCAATAAATGTAAAAAAAAGGTATCGAATGAGGTGAATTAGGAAATTTCAGAAAGGATAATAATGTTTTAGTCATTCTCATGGAGAAACTATTACATTGTTATATTTTTGGAAAATTTGGTTCTAAAATCTATTGCTCACATTTTGTTATTCAGATATTGCTCTACGATGAGAGGTTTAGGACCACCAAACCAATTAATCATAAACATGTATTAAATTTCTAACTTGAAGACCTGGATATCGTGATTCTTATGCCAACCTATAAACCATCAAGAGGAAGATATAAGGGTGTAGTCATTAAAACAAAACAAGAAATAATTAAATGATAGGAATTGGAAAAGTTCTTGATGGGTAAACTATATTACAACCAATTAAAAAAATAAGTGTTATTACCTTTCATCTCGGGATGCTTTGAGAATAAGCCGGTTTGAGCATTCTCAGTTTCATTGGATTTTCCTTCGAGTAAGTATAACTGAAAAACATATTACAAATTTGCATTTTTACAAATAAGAGTTTAAATTCATTCAAAGGGAAATTGTAGCAACAACGTTATGGCAATATTCTAAAACATTATAGATCCATAAAAAAATAACAAGACTGAATGGTTAGAAAAAAAAGTAATGGGGCTTAGCACTAGTTTGAATTGTTAAAAGTAATAGGGTTGAATGGTTAAACCAACTGTCATATAATTTTTTTATACACTAACCATTACAGAGATGACCGACGACATTAAGTTGAACGGAAATATGAGTAGTGGCCTGAGAGTTTTCATGAGTTCAAGAGGAGCGGCGTGAGGTCAAATATGGTTTTCTTTTTCAATTAGAGAGAGAGATATATTCGGTTTATTTGATCAGGAAACGGAGGGGAAGAATTTTTTTATAAAGCAATAGAGGTTCATCCATAGCATATGATCAGACTACATAGAACATAGTACACAAACATACATTATTATGAAGCAATTTAAAGCAAATAAAATTGATCAGAAAATGTGTTTGATGTTAACTAACATATGAACATATAGAAAACATATATGGTGATTTGCTACCAAAAATATACAATATAAATAAAGAACTAAGTTTAAATAACTCAGGAAATTCCCAAGATTACATGTGCATCGAATGTTACTCTAATTTCCATTGCCGATTCAAGATTGTATACAAATTTCTGCGATAGAATTCACTAAAAATAGTAACCGGAGTACACTATTAACCTACTTTTATATGGACAATTTTGTAGTAACAAAATGAGCATTTAACTCGGAAGCTCTTCTGGATATGAACAGGGGATAATTAAAGTGTAGAATTTTCCATGCCTCTATACATGAAGATGATCTACTAGACTTGATGTTGATATAGTAAGCAATGTGTTGAATTCTTTGGTTGATGTTGTTGATTATTAATTGAGTACTCATTCTATGACCATCA
The DNA here is from genome assembly GCA_949130495.1 of Sambucus nigra. Classification (NCBI taxonomy): domain Eukaryota; kingdom Viridiplantae; phylum Streptophyta; class Magnoliopsida; order Dipsacales; family Adoxaceae; genus Sambucus; species Sambucus nigra. The sequence goes on from OX422211.1 coordinate 23,383,408, forward strand.
AAATATGACTTATTCCTACTTAACCATAACTCCTTAAAGGATCAACATATGATAATTTTTTGGAGCCATTAGAACATCTGATCAGATCTTGAATGCATCCACAAAGACATGATGAGAAAGTTAAGGGGTATATGAGGATCCCAAGACATGAAAAATTGTATGTAACAAATTTATCCAACATGGTCTTCAGCTCAAGAGTTAATATTTTTTTTGGAGGAGATTGTAGATATGATAGCAGCAAGTGTGATGGCATTGTGAAAGTCACAATTCAAAAATATCACTCGTGCCTATAGCACTTTGGTCAAACTGTTGGAATTAGAAATTGACAAATATATGCTCAAGTTTTACATGATCTTGAATCTATGTTGGAAAATAGATTGACTATGTGACATATCAACTGTACCCACGTTGATAATTGATAAACATTAAAAGATTTGGAACTAAATAAGTGCAGATTGAGCACAATAGATTTAGACCAAAAGACAAGACATTGTCAATACATAACATAAATCATTTTCAGTATAATTTGTCTATCTATAAATCCATATCAAATATGGAAATTAAATCTATCATCTTAAAAGAGAAAAATAAATAAAACTAAAAAAAATTAAGAAATTCAACTGATTTAAAATGAAAAAGATAAAGAGTATTATCTCCAACTGTTAAGGATTCTTGTTAAACATAAACTTAGATGATTAAGGCTCACACATTCCAATTAAAATAACACATAGAGACATAAACCTTTATTTCAGAGCATTACACTCCATTAACTTAAACTGAAGCTTAGGCATAAAAATTTCTGCAAAACAAAAATAAACACAAAATTAATACCAAAAAGGAATTAAAGATGAAATAGAAATCCACAAAACCACTTGAGCCCCTAAATTCTTATAACCCTGTGTTGAAATTACCTGTACAGAAAAAGAGTATTACCTGAGAGACAATAACCTGATATGCAAAAAACTTTAACCTACATCTCAAAAATAAGAACCAAAATCCCAAAAATACAGATTAGAGAGAATATAAAAACAACAAAATATAACCTCATAGATTTTTCCCCCAAAATCTGAACCACAAATTAATAACTTCGAACTATAAAAAATTTGAATACACAAAATAAGAGAGAGAGAGAGAGAGAGAGAGAGAGAGATCGGTACCTTTATGTAGTCCTCGAATATGAAAACAAAAACCCTGAAACAAAATCTTCAAAATTAAAACCTAAAATAATACAAATTTTGGGTAAAAGCGAAAAAGAAAATAGTAATAAAGGGGGATCTCATTTGAGAATATATGATTCAGAAGAAATGAAAATGCTTTGAGGCTGAGGATCTCATTCCATTGATCAAAGCCATGTTGATATTGCAATGAAAAATGGAGAAAGGGAGGTGTGTAGATGATTTTAGCTTAGGGTTTGGTAGAGAAAGAGATGCAGAAGAAAGAGTCCAAAAAAAACCTGTGACACCCCGCCTAATAAGATACCGGGCGATCACTCCAATATCAAATTTTAACAGGAGTCTCATATGGATTACTCTTAGCATCACTGTCGAAAATCCATTTAATTACTAATAACCTATTAGGCCGGTGTCAAAATTTTACCTAACTATTTTTTTAACAATAACGAATAAAAAAATTCACATAAATTTTGCGGAAATGAAACGGAAATGAAATAAAATAACTGAACACTCGGTCAAAATATACAACCATATCGAATGTTGTACTTGAAGAATAAATAAATGCAATTGGACCATTGGCCCGAATGTATATACAGTAACTCATATCTAGATTACAAGGATAGAAGCGTCTACTGAGAACCTGCACGCATCCATAGCTGCTGCAGTTGACGTCTGACTCGAAGGAAATGTCATCCAGGTGTCCCTGGTCTGGACACCTATATAATATATATATATATATATATATATATATATATATATATATATATATATATATATATATCAAGAAAGGGAAAAGTAGATAAACGGGTCAGAGCCCGAGTTTTGAAAATATTTAGCAAGTGCATAAATGCCTTATTTTTAGAAAAAGGTTTTATCTCATATTTAAATTTGGTATCGCACTCCCATGAGATACCCCTCACCTCTCCACTAACGGTGCACTCCTAGCGCATCCCTCTAAACATCCTAGTCAAGCTACCCTGCTAAACTAGTCTATCACCCAACCACTATCAACCCTAGATAGTCCAAGAATGTACTAAGGGCTAAACTTCTCCTCAGTCTCAACACTAAGCCACCTTCGTGTGTGGGGTGTCTCGCAAAGCAAAATCCAAACAAGGAACCCCCCCGATACACTACTACGCGGCAAGGTCGATCTTCGGGATCCATTAGACCCTCGGTACTCGATTCATACATATATACATATTCATTTTACAATATACATCCGGATCTATCTCCCGGACTGAGGATTCATATACAAAGTATTTATCAATACTTTTCAATTTTATCTCAAAATTTTCCATTTCCCTTCTCATATCCAGGAAATGGATTTTTAAAAGCCAATTCATTATCATGAATTGCTTTAACAAATCATATAACTTTTGAAAGCCAGTTTTATTATCATAAAAATGCTTTCCCATTTCAAAATATCCCATTTCCCTTTTTATAATCATGAAATGTATTTAAAAGCCATTTTCATTATCATAAAAATGCTTTTACCATATCATATGCTTCCACATCCCTTCTTCCATCCGGGAGTGTTACCGAAGCCAAAACCTTTATCCCATGTCCCTTCTTATATCCAAGAAACGTAATTAAAGCCAATTTATTATCATAAATTGCTTTAATATAATATAACGCGTTCTAAGACCGCCCGTACGGGTTTCCCCACTATGCGCGCCCCTAAATGGCTATCATCATCCAGGGCCTATCATCAAGACAACCTGGAATACTACAACGCAAGACATTAGGAAGCGGCCATATGCTTGCGGGAGAGTCAAGACCACACCACGAATCTCCTAACCAGCGCAGAAACATATACAATAAACGCTCATATGTCCTATAGGACTATATCCACCCTACATTCATTAGCCAGGGGCTTCACCATACGTACGCAAACTTCCCTTATGATAGCGATCTAGAGAGGTGTGTATCCTCATTTTTATCATTTCTGAAAATCATTTGTCTTTCCATTTTGAAAATATTTATATTTACATTTTCAAAAGTCATTTATATTACATCATATATATACATTAATCACATAGTATATATATATATACCATATATTCATCCTCGAATATATATATGGCCATAATTGCCAATTACATCTAACGATGACCATTAATCCCAAGGATTCTCTCAAAGAATCAAAATCATGCATTCATCTACGCATGATATGAAATCCAAAGTATTCCCAAGCATTCATTAAATCCCTACCCCAGATCATACACAAAATTAATCCGAGGTTCCTTATTTCATCCCGGGGTTATTTACCCTCAATACCATTATCTAGGAGTCCTAATATCATATCTAGAATCCCCGATAATAATCTCCAAAACAATAGTTTAAATCTCCCTAAACTTTTAAAAGGAGAAAACCCTAGAAGTCTGCCAGTACCGAATTGATTCGGCCAGTCTGAATCGATTCGCAGGGTACTGAATCAATTCGGCCTGTCCGAATCGATTCAAAATGGTTCTACTTTCAAACTGTCTCATAATGAATCGATTCGGCTTGTCCGAATCGATTCGGCCTGTCCGAAAATCCCAATTCTGCTCCTACCAACCTAAAGTTTTCATCTCTCATCAAATTCTTTAGAGGTCCTAACATTATTTTTGGGAACCCCTAATATTTATCTCCAAATAATCCTAGCGTTACTTTAGGATAACAATTTCGATCTCGGACATATTTCCGTAGGAAAATCACTATAAATCCAAAAAAAATCAGAACCATACGCGGTTAGCGCCCACGCGACCAGCTCGAAGAGATCTACAACTTTCATTTTTTGACCAAGAGCCGAATCGATTCACCCTGGCCGAATCGATTCGGTTAAGGCGCAGATCCTACTATTCATCGTTTTCTCCGAGATTGTTTCGGCCATTAAAGCTTCTCCCAAGATGTTGCCGCCTCACCCAACGTCCTACAACCTCAACCAACTACAAATACACATATATTAAGGGTTCTAAACATCCTAGAACCCTAAGCCACCAATTTATTTTGGTTAAAACCTAAGTTTCTCCAATTATAAAATTTTAGGGTTTTATTCATTTTAACTCCCGAAAACCCATTTTATTCACGAATAACCGACCCAAAATCTTTAGGGTTTGTTTATACCAAACTACGATATGATATTTATGCTCAAAAGTAAATAAATCAAGTAAGCACTTGCCTCGTGGATATAATCTGATAACCTCGAGCCGAATCCCGCGGAGTTTGGTCAGAATCTCCCCATTCTCCTCTTTTTCTCTCCTCATCTCTCTCTTCTCTCTCTTTTCTTTATTTCTTTATCTTTCCTTCCTTCTCTCCCTCTTTATATAAGAAGAAAAAGGGTTTTAACCCTTAAAACCCAAAAACGACTCGTTTACCCAATTACGAGTTACTTTTACCTCTAAAATTCCCCGAAAATCAATTTTGACAATCGGACACTCTTTTCCGACTATCTCGGACATTCCGAGACTCACGGCGCAATCGAAATTTTCATCCGAGGTACTTGACCGCAAATCACTATTCTAGCCCACAAAATTTAATGCGAGTTTTCTAATCAACATCTTACCTCTCTTGTCGCAATACTCCGCGGCGACATATAATTAAAATACTTCGACATATTTAGTCCCAAAAATAATTACAAAGCCCATGGAAAATCATTAAATCCTCGAAAATCCCAAAAATTACTATTTCGGGGAGTTCTCCAAATTGCCAGTTTATATTTAATTATGGGATTTAATTGCCTCCAAAAGGATGGGTTGTTACATACTCCCCCCCCCCCCTTACAACGGAATTTCGTCCCCGAAATTCGAATACAACCTACTCCACAAATCCTAGAAGCGCTCCAACTCCTAATATCTCAAGGGGAACGATACTAATCCCAATGGTCCCCAACCATATACCATACGACTACCACGGTCGTAAAGTGACTCCAATAGTGTCAAATAGCACTCATCATCTATAATGCCTCTCGACATAAATTTTAAATTTATATACTATGCCCCTTCTATTTTAGGCGGTATATAAATCAACTTACTAAGGTGCCCATACACCTCTCTAACCTGTGCACATCTACACATCCATAGTGAACGTCTGACACGTAAAACACTTTCCCAATAAGGGTATCCTTTCCTCGGTGTAATACTCACATATGGGTCCTCCAAACCCGCGAAATTCAATTCTCCTAACCTCGGCTCCAGTAACTCTACTAAACTTACATTCTAACAATACTAATGTCTATGCGATGTCCTACCTACGCGAAACTAGCGTAATCCTAAGTATATCCCTAGTGCCCAAGGCCTCTCTCAACTTCCGACATTTGCTTGGTTTCATGCGTGGGACGTCTCGCCAAAGCGAAATCCAAACAAGGAACCCTCCCATTACACTACTCCCTCGCGTTGTCGGTCATTGAGATATTGAGATCTAAGGGACACCAATGGGACGTCCTAAATCCTACCTATACTAACCTACGAACGCGTTTCTACTATCTTATCCTTCCGCCCATACAGAAGGAAACCTAACCAATCAAAGTGTACACTTTCTGTAAAAGTGTCACGAACATAATACCCAAAACATATTTCCTCAAAATTTTCCTTTTCACTAAGGCTGGTTATTATCCTCAAATCAATTCTCTAAGTCCAACCTCACCCACCCACTTGTGGCGAGCGGACCACTTTAGTGGTTTTCCATAGCACAATCTTTCCATAAGTATATGAACATCATTTGGCTCATAGCCTATAGTGGTTCATCCACACTATAAGACCTTTTCCACAAAACCAACATCCTTGCATCCTATAACAGCTCCCCACTTTTGACGTCGTTAAGAGTCATGTGTGGAGCGTCTCGCAAAGTGAAATCCAAACAAGGAACCCCTCCACACATTGACACTTGACCTCGTTGATTATGGAGTTCCGTTATTTCAAACATGCAACCGGGATAACCCTATCCCCTATTCTAATAAAAAGGTGATCTGAACTCCTATCTCTAACTAAGAGTCACACCACCCTGCGCTTGCACAAATTTTAAGTCCTTGCAAAATCAATAATGAGCTTAATCCTAGAGCTCAATAATAATCTGGCGGCCTTAAATCATATTTATAAGGTCGCCATATACTCAAAACCATGATAATGAAACCTCTACTCATAGAAGTTCCATCTACCCATAATAATAAAGGTGAACTCAACCTATATCTAGGTGAGATATCGCAACAACAACCCGTTCCCTCCGGGAACCATGTACACGATAGTCTTTCCATTCTTAGCCTGCTATCGCTCCAAAAATACCAATACATCATATACTCACCATAATATCATACTCGTATAGACATATAAAATGAGTATCCCAAACTAGATATATAGACACATTCAATATATCAACACCCGCCTCTATTGCGAATGAAGGAAAATAAAACTCCGCTACTGTGGACAACACATAAGCACACAATGTATAATGTTATCGATATCGCCACAAAACTCAAATACACACACGAATCTGGGGCTAACTAATACCGCGACATTATCTAGTCACACCAAATAGATCTCCTTACAATTATCTTACTAGTCCCCTTAACTTCTCCGTTAAAAGGAAACTCCACTACGAGCTTCAACCTTATAGCTCCAACTAAGCCCCACCTCCTACCTCCAACTAAGCCTTGCACACGATTCTCAAACGAGCGCGCAAAAGATTACTATAATCTTCTAACATGGCAGGAGAACGAAATCTCACAAGAGAAATCAACAATCCTAATCCTAAGGCTCTATAACAAATGAGATCGACGCTCAAAGCGTAGTACGTCCGTACAGATTCCTAAGGACACTAGAACCTGATGCTCTGATACCATCTGTGACACCTCGCCTAATAAGATACCGGGCGATCACTCCTATATCAAATTTTAACAGGAGTCTCATATGGATCATTCTTAGCATCACTGTCGAAAATCCATTTAATTACTAATAACCTATTAGGCCGGTGTCAAAATTTTATTTAACTACTCTTTTTTAATAACAACGAATAAAAACATTCACATAAATTTTGCGAAAATGAAACTGAAATGAAATAAAATAATCGAACACTCGGTCAAAATATACAACCATATCGAATGATGTACTCGAAGAATAAATAAATGAAATTGGATCATTGGCCCGAATGTGTATACAGTTCCTCCTATCTAGATTACAAGGATAGAAGTGTCTACTGAGAACCTGCACGCATCCACAGCTGCTGCAGTTGACGTCTGACTCGAAGGAAATGTCATCCAGGCGTCCCAGTGTCTGGACACCTATATAATATATATATATATATATATATATATATATAGCAAATAAGGGAAAAGTAGATAAATGGGTCAGAGCCCGAGTTTTGAAAATATTTAGCAAGTGCAAAAATGCCTTATTTTTAGAAAAAGGTTTTATCTCATATTTAAATATGGTATCGCACTCCCATGAGATACCCCTCACCTCTCCACTAACGGTGCACTCCTAGCGCATCCCTCTAAACATCCTAGTCAAGCTACCCTGCTAAACTAGTCTATCACCCAACCACTATCAACCCTAGATAGTCCAAGAAATGTACTAAGGGCTAAACTTCTCCCCAGTCTCAACACTAAGCCACCTTAGTGCGTGGGGTGTCTCGCAAAGCAAAATCCAAACAAGGAACCCCCACGTTACACTACTATGTGGCAAGGTCGATCTTCGGGATCCATTAGACCCTCGGTACTCGATTCATCCATATATACATATTCATTTTACAATATACATTCGGATCTATCTCCCGGACTGAGGATTCATATACAAAGTATTTATCAATACTTTTCATTTTTATCTCAAATCTTTGCATTTCCCTTCTCATATCCAGGAAATGCATTTTTAAAAGCCAATTCATTATCATGAATTTCTTTAACAAATCATATAACTTTTGAAAGCCAGTTTTATTATCATAAAAATGCTTTCCCATTTCAAAATATCCCATTTCCCTTTTTATAATTAGGAAATGTATTTAAAAGCCATTTTCATTATCATAAAAATGCTTTTACCATATCATATGCTTCCACATCCCTTCTTCCATCCGGGAGTGTTACTGAAGCCAAAAACTTTATCCCATGCCCCTTCTTATATCCAGGGAATGTAATTAAAGCCAATTTATTATCATAAATTGCTTTAATATAATATAACGCGTTCTGAGACTGCCCGTCCGGGTTTCCCCACTGTGCACCCCCCTAAATGGCTATCATCTTCCAGGGCCTATCATCAAGACAAACTGGGATCCTACAACGCAAGACATCAGGAAGCGGCCACATGCCTGCGGGATAGTTAAGACCACACCCGGAATATCCTAACCAGCGCAGAAAAATATACAGTAAACGCTCATATGGCCTATAGGACTATATCCACCCTGCATTCATTATCCAGGGGGCTTCACCATACGTACGCAAACTTCCCTTATGATAGCGATTTAGAGAGGTGTGTATCCACATTTTTATCATTTATGAAAATCATTTATCTTTCCATTTTGAAAACATTTATATTTACATTTTCAAAAGTCATTTATATTACATCATATATATATACTTTAAGTTGTGACAACCCGTATATGATTATGATAAATTATATTTAAATCATAATTATCCTATGTGATATGAATAATGTTTTATTAGTATATCTAATGTTAAGTGATTATGGTTAGTATAATTCTACTTTCATAAATCATGAATTGTCGAATTATTTACGAACACAAGATTTTGTTATTTTCGATAGAAATGTTCCTGTTTAAGACTAGTTTTGACCCTTGTAAAATTACAATTGACTTGAGGTGAAAACTACATAGTTGTAGATATGTGAGTTAGGGTTGTAACACAACAAACGGTACATCAAACGGATGTTGAAGTAAGAAGTTAGGTCGAAATTACGAGAAGGGGCGAATCTGTCAATTCCCTTAAGTGGTAATTTGTCTTTTATTAAACCAAATGTTTTAATTTGATTGGATGGATTGGGAGGCAGCCTTGGCCGAATTAAAACTCTCCCTTAACCTTATTTCTTCAGGAAATAAGTCCCTAGGTTCAGTTTGAGGTGATATTAGCTTGAGGAAAGAGAGGTAGAAGTTAAGGAAGAAAGGGTTACAAGGAAAATCTAGGAAAACAATTCCAAGAAAATACTTAAGGTGTTTCCAAGGTAATATTATGTGTTAATATTGTTTTAATCTTCTATTATACTTATTTCAAATTATATAAATCGTGAATTATTGATTCAAATTCCATCCTCCTTTGTGATAATATGTATTGGTTCATATGTGAGATAAGTGGTGTTATAGGTCATATTGTTTTGTATTGAAACCCTTTGTATTCAAACTTGCATATCTCTTTGTGTGCTTACTGGAATTCATAAATTCCAATTGGATATGAAATAGACTTATATATTCATATCATATTTGAAAATCAGAATTTAACTCCTTATGGTTAGGTCTTAGTGATGGTTGCAAGTTGGTATATAGTTGCTGTTTGAATATTTTATTTCGGTATGCCTTGAGTTTGGTCAAGCTTTTGAGATAGCAAATGAAGTCCAAATATTATGAAACTTTAATTATGTACTATTTAGTATGTATACTGAACGTTTGTTGAAAATCATGGAAAGTTATGCTGTATAAAAATTATGAAAATTCTTGGAATACAAAGGAACAATAGAGGAGTTTGTAGGACAGATTTCTTGTGTTGTAAAGAAATGGCCATAACTTGCCCTAGGAAGCTTGAAAAATTACACGTCACTTGTAACGGAAAGTATATTCAGATGTGTTTCCAGATTGATAATCTTGAACATCTATATGTGTACTATTTATGAATACGAGATGGTTAAGTGTGGAGGACAATGATTTGACGCCATATTGGATACCCCATGAAAGAATGTTTGTATCTACTCCTTCCCAAGGGTATTTGGAGTACATGTTTCATGTGTATATATATTCAGAAGTATACTTTTATGTTTACTTTAGTTTAGTTATAAATTCCTTACGAGGTAGTTTCTAGGGTTGAATGTTCATGACCTTATCAACATATATACCATCGTTTCGTCTTTACATATGTTTCATGGAATATGACTTGAGTAGAATCATATTGTGGTTGTGTACTTATTTAAAGTTACATAATTACCTTAAGATAATACTTATGATTCAGTTTCAATACTGATTTAGTTGGATTAATAGGTGTAAGGTCAAATCAACCAAGTTCAGCTCCACCCGAGGGAAACGTGAATACATAGTTGACAACACAAGGTGAGTGTACTTACTGAGTTGATTTTGGATATGACATATATATAGCATATGTTGAGATGATATGGCTTATTTAAAAGTCATGAGATGTTGATATGTTATGGATTATTTAAAAGCCATGAGATGTTGAGATGTTATGGCTTATTTAAAAGCCAAGAGATGTTGAGATGTTATGGCTTTATAAAAGTCAGGATATGTTGAGTTGCTATGCAATTCAGGAGATGTTAGGTTTTTAAAACTTATGAATATGATCATTGCCTACAGGAAGGAGATGTGGGGTTTATTAACTCCGGATATGTATATGGCCTAATTTGGCACAGAGATGTATATATTGTTATGTTGATATGTTAATATAGTACTTTTACTATAGATAGCTATAGTACATTCACTGAGTTTTTAAACTCATGGTTTTATATGTTTACATTTTCAGGTTTTCCAGCTGCCACTGCCAGGTCTAGGAGGTTGAGTACATAGAAGTAAGGTCTTGTTAGTTTGTTTTATAAACTGCATTAGTTGTAATTAAGTTAAATGATATGTGGGTTATGTTGAAATTATGTCTCCTTAAAACGATTGGATTTTTTAATATTCCGCATTTTAACCTTGAAGTTGTTTAAATATGTATTTCCTAAATAATAAATAAATTATAATTGTGGTTTGTAAACTATTTAGTTAATTATATCCTAATGGGGTTAGGGGGTGACAACTCACATAGTATATATATATATATATATATATATACCATATATTCATCCTCGAATATATATATGCCCATAATTGCCAATTACATCTAATGATGACCATTAATCCCAAAGATTCTCTCAAAGAATCAAAATCATGGATTCATCTACGCATGATAATAAACCCAAAGTATTCCCAAGCATTCATTAAATCCTTACCCCAGATCGTACACTAAATTAATCCGATTCCTTATTTCATCCCGGGGTTATTTACCATCAATACCATTATCTAGTTGTCCTAATATCATATCTAGAATCCCCGATAATAATCTCCAAAAAAATAGTTCAAATCTCCCTAAACTTTAAAAAGGAGAAAACCTCAGAAGTCTGCCTGTACCGAATCGATTCGGCCTGTCCGAATCTATTCGCAGGGTACCGAATCGATTCTGTCTGTCCGAATCGATTTGAAATGGTTCTAATTTCAAACTGTCTTTTACCGAATCGATTCGGCTTGTCCAAATCGATTCGGCCTGTCCAAAAATCCGAATTCTGCTTAGGGCTTTATATATATCCCAAAACCCAAAATTTAATCCCTCATCATTTAAACTATAAGTCGGATTTGTTCCTACCAACCTAAAGTTATCATATCTCATCAAATTCTTTAGAGCTCCTAACATTCTTTTTGGGAACCCCTAATATTTATCTCCAAATAATCCTAGCGTTAGTTTAGGATAACTATTTCGATCTCGGACAGCTTTCCGTAGAAAACTCACTATAAATCCAAAAAACATCAGAACATTATGCGGTCAGCGCCCACACGACCGCGTCGAAGAGATCTACAAATTTCATTTTTTGACCAAGAGCCGAATCGATTCACCCTGGCCTAATTGATTCGGTTAAGGCGCAGGTCCTACTATTCATCATCTTCTCCGAGATGGTTTCGGCCATTAAAGCTTCTCCCAAGGTTTTGCTACCTCACCCAACGTCCTACAACCTCAACCAACTACAAATACACATATATTAAGGGTTCTAAACATCCTAGAACCCTAAACCACCAATTTATTTAGGTTAAAACCTAAGTTTCTCCAATTATAAAATTTTAGGGTTTTATTCGTATTATCTCCCGAAAACCCGTTTTATTCACGAATACCCGACCCAAAATCTTTAGGGTTTGTTTATACCAAACTACGATATGAGATTTATGATCAAAAGTAAATAAAGCAAGTAAACACTTGCCTCGTGGATATAATCAGACGACCTCGAGCCGAATCCCGCGGAGCTTGGTCGGAATCCCCCCGTTCTCCTTTTTTTCTCTCCTCCTCTCTCTCTTCTCTCTATTTTCTTTCTTTCTTTCTCTTTTCTTCCTTCTCTCCCTCTTTGTATAGGAAGAAAAAGGGTTTTAACCCTTAAAACCCAAAAACGACTCGTTTACCCAATTACGAGTTACTTTTACCTCTTAAATTGCCCGAAACTCAATTTCGACAATCGAACACTCTTTTTCGACTATCTCGGACATTCCGAGACTTAGGACGTAGTTGAAATTTCCATCCGAGGTAATTGACGGGAAATCACTATTCTAGCCCACAAAATTTAATGCGAGTTTTCTAATCAACATCTTACCTCTCTTATCGCTATACTCCGCGGTGACATATAATTAAAATACTTCGACATATTTAGTCCCAAAAATAATTACAACGCCCATCGAAAATCATTAAATCCTCGAAAATCACAAAAATTACTATTTCAAGGAGTTCTCCAAATTGCCAATTTATATTTAACTATGGGTTTTAATTGCCTCCAAAAGGATGGGTTGTTACAAAACATCTTCGTTTAGTCACGGGAAATGAAATTCGTATACCGCTTTTGTTTTGGAATTACGTCAGTTTTTTGTTAAATTGTGACGAGTTTGGAAATACATTTATGACAATTTTCTATAAATCCAATATAAATTGTATCTCATTTATCTCATATTAATTACAAATGTTGAAAAAGATCATCTTTATAATTAAACTATGGTAAATAATATTACGTAAATATTATTTATCTCATTTAAATCTATTGTGAAATAATATCAAGTTTAAAATTGACATAAATGACTATTTTGGTTGAAGTGACCTCGCACGAGATCGATGTAAGTCGTAGGACTGAACGCGTAGTCACGACGCTCCCGGTTTGAGTGTACGAGGTAAATTTTCAAAAATTCAGACTTACACATAAAAATGTGCCATCGAAGGGTGAAAATGTAACATAGCCACAAAATGGTCCCGTCAAAGTCACGAACACCTCGCACAAGACCAATGTAAGTCGTAGGAACCGACCGCGTTGTCACAGCACTCCTACTGTAAGTGTACAATTTAAATTTGCAAAAATTTGGGCTTGAGCATAGAAACATGCCATCGAAGGGTGAAAATGTGAAACGGACATAAACGGTCCCGTTAGAGTTAAGAACACCTCTCGCGGAACCAATGTAAGCCGTAGGAACCGACCGCGTAGTCACGGTGCTCTCGGTTTGAGTGTATGATGTAAAATTGCAAAAAGTTAGACTTGAGCATAAAAATATTCCATCGAAGGTTGAAAATGTAAAATAGAAACAAAACAGTCCCGTAAGAGCCACGATCGCCTCGCACGGGGCCAATGTAACTCATATAAACCGATCGCGTATTCACGGTGCTCTCGGTTTGAGTGTACGATGTAAATTTCCAAAAAAATGGACTTAAGCATAAAAACATGCCATTAAATGGTGAAAACGTAAAACTACCACAAAACATTCCGATAAGAGGCACAAACGCCTCTCACGGGATCGATGTAACTCGTAGGAACCGACAGCGTAGTTGCGAGGCTCTCGGTTTGAGTGTACGAGGTAAATTTGCAAAAATTTAGACTCAAGCATAACACCATGCCACCGAAGGGTGAAAATGTAAAATGGCCACAAAACGGTGACATAAGACTCACAAACACCTCACACGGGACCAATGTAAGTCGCAGGAACCGACCCCGTAGTCATGGCGCTCCAGATTTGAGTGTATGACACAAATTTATAAAAAGTTAGACTTAAACATACAAACATGCCATCAAAGGGTGAAAATGTAAAATAGCCACAAAACGGTCCCGTAACACCTATAATCACCTCGCACGGGACCAATGTAACCCGTAAGAACCAACTGCGTATTTACGGCGCTCCCAATTTGAGTGTAAGACGAAAATTTGAAAAAAGTTAGACTTAAGCATAAAAACATGCCATCGAAGGGTGAAAACATAAAACAACCACAAAATGATCCCGTAAGATTCTCGAACGGGAACAATTTAACTCGTAGGAATCGACTGCGTATTCACGGCGCTCCCCGTTTGAGTGTACGACATAAATTTGTAAAAATTTAGACTTAAGCATAAAAACATGCCACTGAGGACTGAAAACGTAAAATAACAACAAGATGGTCCCGTAAGAGGCAAGAACACCTCGCACGGAACCGATGTAAGTCGTAGGAACCGACGATGTAGTCGTGCGACTCCCAGTTTTAGTGTATGACATAAATTTCTAAACAAATTAGTTCATGCATAAAAACATGCCATCAACGGGTCAAAACGTAAAACAACCGTAAAATGGTCCCATAAGAGTCATGAACACCTCGTACGGAATCGATGTAAGTTGTAGGAACTGACCGCGTAGTCACGATGCTCACGATTTGAGTGTACGACGTAAATTTGCCAAAAATTAGATTTAAGCATAAAAATGTGCCATTGAAATGGGGAAAATGAAAAAAGCCACAAAACGGTCCCGTTAGAGTCACGAATGCCTCGTACAGGACCAATGAAAGTCACAGGAACCGACCGTGAAGTCACAGCGCTCCCAGCATGAGTGTAAGACATAAATTTGCAAAAATTTAGACTTGAGCATAAAAATAAGCCAACGAAGGGTGAAAATGTAAAACAACCACAAAACGGTCCCGTAAGAGCCACGATCGCCTCGTACGGGACCAATGTTACTCATAGGAACTCACCGCGTATTAACGAAGCTCCCAATTTGAGTGTACGATGTAAATTTTCAAAAAATTAGACTTAATCATAAAAAAAGGCCATCGAAGGGTGAAAATGTAAAATAGCCACAAAATGGTCCCATAAGAGTCACGAAGACCTCGCACGGGACCAATGTAAGTCGTAGGAACGACCGCCTAGTCACGGCACTCCTAATTTTAGTGTACGACGTAAATTTACAAAAATTTAGACTTGAGCATAAAAACATGCTATTGAAGGGTGAAAATGTAAAACAGCCACAAAATGGTCCCGTAAGAGCAACGATCACCTCGCATGGGACCAATGTAACTCGTAGGAACTGACTGCGTATTCACGGCACTCCCGATTTGAATGTATGACGTAAATTTGCAAAAATTTAGGCTTAAGCATAAAAAGAAGCCATCGGAGGGTGAAAATGTAAAATAGCCACAAAATTGTCCCGTAAGAGCCACGATCGACTCGCACGGGGCCAATGTTACTCGTAGGAACCGACCGCGTATTCACGGCGCTCCCTGTTTGAGTGTACGACGTAAATTTTCCAAAATTTAGACATAAGGATAAAAACATGCCATTCATGGGTGAAAACGTAAAACAACCACAAGACGGTCCCGTAAGAGGCAAGAATGCCTCGCACGGGACCAATGTAAGTCATAGCAACTGACGACGTAGTTTCGGGGCTCCCGATTTAAGTGTAGGACCTAAATTTGCAAAAAATGGCCTTAATCATAAAAACATGCCATTGAAGGGTGAAAACATACAACAACCACAAAATGATCCCGTAAGAGTCATAAACACCTCGCACGAGATCGATGTAAGTCGTAGGACCGACTACGTAGTCATGGCACTCCCAGTTTCAGTGTAAGACGTAAATTTGAAAAAATTCACACTTACGCATAAAAATGTGCCATCAATGGGTGAAAATGTAAATCACCCACAGAATGGTCCCGTTAGAGTCACTAATGCCTCGCACAGGACCAATGTAAGTCGTAGGAACCGATCGCGTAGTCACGGCGCTCCTAGTTTGAGTGTACGACATAAATTTACAAACATTTAGACTTGAGCATAGAAACATGCCATCGAAGGGTGAAAATGTAAAACAGCCACAAAATGGTCCGATAAAAGTAAAGAATACCTCGCGCGGAACCAATGTAAGTCATAGGAAATGACCGCGTAGTCACGGGCCTCCCAGTTTAAGTGTACGATATAAATTTGTAAAAAGTTAGACTTGAGCATAAAAATATGCCATCGAAGGGTGAAAATGTAAAACAACCACAAAACGGTCCCATAAGAGCCACAATCACCTCGCACGGGGCCAATGTAACTCATAGGAATTGACCGCGTATTCACGACCCTCCTGATTTGAGTGCACGACGTAAATTTTCAAAAAGTTAGACTTAAGCATAAAACATGCCATCGAAGGGTGAAAATGTAAAACTACCACAAAACTATCTTGTAAGAGGCACAAACGCCTCTCAGGAGAACGATGTAACTAGTAGGAACCGACGGCGTAGTTACGGGGATCCTGGTTTGAGTGTACGAGATAAGTTTGCAAAAATTTAGACTCAAGCATAAAACAATGCCATCGAAGCGTGAAACTATAAAACCGCCACAAAACGTAGCCATAAGACTCACGAACACTTCGAATGGGACCAATGTAAGTCGTAGGAATCGATCGCGTAGTCTCGGCGCTCCCAGTTTGAGTGTACGATGTAGATTTATAAAAAGATAGACTTCAGCATAAAAACATGCCATCGAAGGGTGAAAATGTAAAACAGTCACGAAATGGCCCCGTAAGACCCATAATCGCCTCACACGGGACCAATGTAACTCGTAGGAACCGACCGCGTATTCACGGTGCTCCCGATTTGAGTGTACGATAAAAATTTGCAAAAAGTTCAACTTAAGCATAAAAAATGCCATCGAAGGGTGAAAACATAAAATAACTATAAAACGGTCCTGTAGAGTATCGAACGCCTCGAACGGGAACAATTTAACTCGTAGGAACCGATCGCGTATTCACGGCGCTCCCGGTTTGAGTGTACGACGTAGATTTGCTAAAATTTAGACTTAAGCATAAAAACATGCCATCGAAGACTAAAAATGCAAAACAACAACAAGACGGCCAGGTAAGAGGCAAGAACACCTCACACGAGACCGATGTAAGTCGTAGGAACCGATGATGTAGTCGTGGGACTCACGGTTTGAGCGTACGGCGTAAATTTGCAAAAAAATATTTTAAGCATAAAAACATGCCATCAAATGGGAAGAACATAAAAAAACCACCAGATGGTCCCATAAGAGTCACAAACACGTTGCATGGGATCGATGTAAGTCGTAGGAACCGACCGCATAGTCACGGGGCTCCCAATTTGAGTGTGTGATGTAAATTTGCAAAACTTTAGATTTAAGCATAAAAATGTGCCGTCGATGGGTGAAAGTGTAAAACATCCACACAACAGTCCCGTAAGAGGCACGATCGCTCGTACGGGACCAATGTTACTCGTAGTAACCGACCGTGTATTTACGGCGCTCCCAGTTTTAGTGTACGATGTAAATTTGCAAAAATTTAGACATGAGAATAAAAAAATTCCATCTGTAGATGGGGCCTGAAGGTAATCCTGAGATTAGGGATAATTTCCCCATTAACAATCGTATCTGGGGTTAAGGCAACTCAACCGTGGCAACTCAGCGTGGAATCTCAATGAGGCAGCTTAGCGTGGCTTCTCAACAAGGCAACTCAAGCATGGAAACTCAGTGTGGCAACTCAGCGAGTTAGCTTAGCATGGAAACTCATACTTTAGCTTGTTGTTTTAGTCATATTGTATCTTTGTTTATATTGACTATAAGCTATAACGGTTCTAATGATGTAACGATAATAATAATGAGTTTTAGTGTGAGGTCAAACGGTACTCACGAAAGACCAGGCTTGGCAGGGCCTGGGAGAGCTTTCATTCTCTATCGAATGCCCTCGTCGTGGGAACTTTAGAGGGACTTGGTTTGGATGATTGATAAGTGAGGCACCGTTGGGGATTGTCCTAAAAATCTTAGATAAACCTGGTATAACACCGAAGGACCCTGACCGTGGAACCTGGGGGGAATATCCTTGAGTTCCATCAGGCATTGATTTGTTAGCCAAACAACCCTCTACTTAATGTCACATCCACTGTAGGTGATGTCACTAGCCAGATAGACAATGTCAAGTCTGCAATTGAGTAAACCACCGTGGTATTTGGGGGCTGTCAGATAGTTGGTGAGCCACCTCTGTGATAATAGCCCCCGACACACAATGGTTAGGCAAAAGGCATGTCTTGGCATTTAATGTTTATGACGTGGAGATAACTAGTGCATCAGGTATTTAATGTTTATGAGGGATGTCTTTCACAAGCGTTGATGACTGAGTTGTCTCGGGGGTGGTGTGTGGGGGCTATTTAAGGACCCTAACCACCTTTAAGGAGGTGATGATCTTTTCTAGAAGTTCAGAAGTTATTGCTAGAGATAATATACATTAGAGAGAGTTATTACAAACCAGAGGGTTCACTCACCCATCATTGTCATTTATTATGAAGCTTTTAATACTTGACAGAGATTCTTGAGGGTGGTTAGTGTGTTTGACTGCCTGCCAAGGTGTATCTAGGGTGCTTTCTTCTCTCTCACTCTATCTAAATTACTTCTAAGTTCATTACTACCTTCTGAGTTATACACGAGAGATTTGTGAGTTTAAACTGAGTCTATATTCATTGAGTCATGTTTGTATGTCCTGAGGTTAGTATAAGCCGATTTAAGTGTACGACGTAAATTTGCAAAAACTTAGACTTAAGCATAAAAACATGTCATCGAAGGGAAAAAATGTAAAACAGCCACAAAACGGTCCCATAAGAGTCACAAACACCTCTCACGGGACCAACGTAACTCGGAAGAACCAATCGCATAGTCACGGTGCTGTCGATTTCAATTTACGAAGTAAATTTGTAAAAAGTTAGACTAACCATAAAAATACACCCTCGAAGCGTGAAAACTTAAAATAGTCACAAAACGGTCCCATAACACCCATGATCGCCTCGAACGGGACCAATGTAACTCGTAGGAACCGACCTCGTATCCACAGCACTCTCGGTTTGAGTGTACGACGTAAATTTAAAATTTCTTTGACTTAGGCATAAAAACCTGCCATCGAATGGTGTAAACGTAAAACAACGACAAAACATTCCCATAAGAGGCACGAACGCCCCAGACGGGAACGATGTTACTCATAGGAACCGACGGTGTAGTTGTGAGGCACCCGGTTTTGGTGTACAATGTGAATTTGAAAAAATTAATACTTAAGCATAAAACCATGCATCAAAGGATGAAAATGTAAAACAACCACAAAATCGTCCCGTAAGATTCACGAACACCTCTTACGGGACCAATGTATGTCGTGGGAACTAACTGCATAGTCTCTGCGCTCCCGGTTTGAGTGTACGACATAGATTTGCAAAAAGTTAGACTTAAGCATAAAAACATACCATCAAAGGTTGAAAACGTAAAA
This sequence comes from Sambucus nigra, assembly GCA_949130495.1. Classification (NCBI taxonomy): domain Eukaryota; kingdom Viridiplantae; phylum Streptophyta; class Magnoliopsida; order Dipsacales; family Adoxaceae; genus Sambucus; species Sambucus nigra. Next base: position 23,403,027 of record OX422211.1, read on the forward strand.
CATCCACAAAACGGTCCCGTTATAGCCATAATTGCCTCGAACGGAACCAATGTAACTCGTAGGAACTGATCACGTATTCAAGGTGCTCTCGGTTTGCGTTTATGCTGTAAATTTGAAAAAAATTAGACTTAAGCATAAAAACATACCATCGAAGGGTGAAAACATAAAACAACAACAAAACGGTCCCGTAAGAGACATGATTACCTCGAACGGGACCAATGTAACTCGTAGGAACCGATCGTGTATTCACGACGCTCCCGGTCTCCGTTTACGCTGTAAATTTAAAAAAAATTAGACTTAAGCATAAAAACATACCATCGATGGGTGAAAATGTAAAACAACAACAAAACGGTCCCGTAAGAGACATAATCGCCTCGCACGGGACCAATGTAACTCGTAGGAACCGATCGCGTATTCACGGCGCTCTCGATTTTAGTGTACGACGTAAATTTGAAAAAAATTAGACTTAGGCATAAAAATATGCCAACGAAGACTGAAAATATAAAACAACAACAAGAAGGTCCCGTAAGATGCATGAACACCTCGCATGGGTCCGATGTAGGTCGTATGAACCGACGGCATAGGCGTGGGACTCCCGATTTGAGTGTACGACATAAAATTACAAAAATTAAGACTTAAGTATAAAAATATGCCATCGAAGGCTGAAAATGTAAAACAATGACAAAACGGTCTCGTAAGAGGCATGAACACCCTGCAGGGGATTAGTGTAACTCGTAGGAACCGATGGCATAGTTGTGGGGCTCCCGATTTGAGTGTACGATGTAAATTTGCAAAAAAAGAGACTTAAGCATAAAACCATGCCATCAAAGAGTGAAAATGTACAACAGCCATAAAATTGTCCTGTAAGACTCACGAACACCTCGCATGGGATAAAAACATGCCATCGAAGAATGAAAATGTAAAACTACAACAAAATTGTTACGTAAGAGTCATAATCGCCTCGCACGGGATAATGTAACTCGTAGGAACAGACGACGTAGTTGGGGGACTCCCGGTTTGAGTGTACGGCATAAATTTGCAAAAATTTAGACTTAAGCATAAAAACATGTCATTGAAGGGTGAAAATGTAAAACAACCACTACATGGTCACGTTAGAGGCACAAACACCTTGCATGGGACCGGTGTAACATGCAGGAACCGACGACATAGTCACAGGGCTCTCGATTTGAGTGTACGACGTAAATTTGCAAAAATTTAGACTAAAGCATAAAACATGCCATCGAAAGGTGAAAACCTAAAACAACCATTAAGACGGACCCGTAAGAGTCACGAACGCCTCGCACGGGACCAATGTAACTCGTAGGGAACGATCGAGTATTCACGGCGCTCTCGGTTTGAGTGTATGATGTAAATTTGCAAAAATTTAGACTTAAGCCCAATAACATGCCATCGAAGAGTGAAAACGTAAAACAACAACAAGACGATCTTGTAAGAGGCATGAACACCTCGCACGGGACCGATGTAAGTCGTATGAACCGACGGTATAGGCGTGGGACTAACGGTTTGAGTGTACGACGTAAATTTGCAAAAAAATCAGACTTAAGCATAAAAACATGCCATCGAAGGTGAAAACATAAAACAACCACAAAACGGTCTCGTAAGTGTCACGAACACCTTGCACGGGATCGATGCAAGTCATAGGAACTGACCGCGTAGTCACGACGCTCCCGGTTTTAGTGTACGATGTAAATTTGCAAAAAATTAGACATAAACATAAAAACATGCCATCGAAGGGGAAAAATGTAAAATAGTAATAAAATGGTCCCGTAAGAGTCGCGAATGCCTCGCACGGGACCAATATAAGTCATACGAATCGACCGCGTACTCACGACGCTCCTAGTATGACTATAAGACGTAAATTAGCAAAAATTTAGACTTGAGCATAAAAACATGCCATCGAAGGGTGAAACCATAAAACAACCACAAAATGGTCCCGTAAGAGCAACGATCGCCTCGTACGGGACCAATGTAACTCGTAAGAACCTCCCCGATAGTCACGGCGCTCCCAATTTGAGCTTACGACTTAAACTTGCAAAAAGTTAGAATTTATCGTAAAAACATGCCATCGATAGGTGAAAACGTAAAATAGTCACAAAACGGTCCTGTAAGAGCCATGATCGCCTCGCACGGGATCCATGTAACTCGTAGGAACTAATCGCGTAATCACGGCCCTCCCGATTTGAGTGTGGGACGTAAATTTGCAAAAAATTAGACTTAAGCATAAAAACATGCCATCGAAGGGGGAAATTTAAAAAAACCACAAAATAGTCCCGTAAGAGTCACGAACACCTCGCATGGGACCAATGTAACTCGTAAGAACCGACTGTGTAGTCACGGCGCTCCCGATTTGAGTGTACGATGTAAAATTGGCAATATTTAGACTTAAGCATAAAAACATGCCATCGAAGGGGAGAAAATTTAAAACAACCAGAAAACAGTCTCATAAGAGCCACGATCACCTCACACGGGACCAATGTAACTCGTAGGAACTGACTGCATATTCACGGCGCTCCCGATTTGAGTGTAAGATGTAAATTTCCAAAAAGTTAGGCTTAAGCATAAAAACATGCATCGAAGCGTGAAAACGTAAAACAATTACAACATGGTCCCGTAAGAGCCAAGATCGCCTCTCACGAGACCAATGTAACTCATAGGAATCTATCGCGTATTCACGGCCCACCCGGTTTGAGTGTACGACATAAATTTGCAAATATTTAGACTTAAGCATAAAAACATTCCATCAAAGGGTGAAAACATAAAGAAACCATAAAACGGTCCCGTAAGAGGAACGAATGCCACGCACAGGATCGATGTAACTCGTAGGAACCGACGACGTAGTTGCGGGGCTCCCAGTTAGAATGTATGACGTAAATTTGCAAAAAATTAGACTTAAGCATAAAAACATGTCATCGAAAGGTGAAAACATAGAACAATCACAAAACGGTCCAATAAGAGTAACAAACACCTCGCACGGGACCAATGTAGGCGTTCGTGACTCTGACGGGATCGTTTTGTGGTTGTTTTATGTTTTCACCCTTCGATGCCATGTTTTTATGCTTAAGTCCAACTTTTTGAAAATTTTCATCGTACACTCAAACCGGGAGCCCTTTGACTACGTCGTCGGTTCCTACGTGTTACATCGGTCCCGTGCAAGGTGTTCGTGCCTCTTATGAGACCGTCTTGTGGTCTTTTTACGTTTTCACCCTTTGATGGCTTGTTTTTAAGCTTAAGTCTAAATTTTTGCAAATTTATGTCGTACACTTAAACTGGGAGCGCCGTGAATACACGAGCAGTTCCTACGAGTTACATTGGTCCCGTGCGAGGCGATTATGGATCTTACAGGACCGTTTTTTGGCTATTTTATGTTTTCACCCTTCGATGGCATGTTTTTATGCATAAGTCTAACTTTTTGCAAATCCACGTCGTACACTTAAACAGGGAGCCCCGTGAGTGGTCGGTTCCATTGACTTATACTGGTCCCGTGGTAGGTGTTTCTTTAGTCTTACGGGACAGTTTTGTGGTTGTTTTACATTTTCACCCTTCAATGGCATGGTTTTATTCTTAAGTCTAAATTTTTGCAAATTTGCGTCATCCACTCAAATCGGGAGCCATGTAACAATGTCGTCGATTCCTATGAGTTACATCGATCCCGTACGAGGAGTTTGTGCCTCTTACCGGACCGTTTTGTGATTATTTTACGTTTACACTCTTCGATGGCATGTTTTTATCCTTAAGTCTACGTTTTTATAAATTTACGTCGTACACTCAAATCGAAAGCGTCTTGAACATGGGGTCGGTTCTTACGAGATACTTTGTCCCCATGCCAGGCGATCGTGGCTCTTACGGGATCGTTTTGTGGGAATTTTACATTTTCTCCCTTCGATGGCATGTTTTTTATGCTCACGTCTAAATTTTTGAAAATTTACATCGTACGCTCAAACCGGGAGCACCGTGACTACGCAGTCGGTTCCTACGACTTACATTGGTCCCATACGAGGTGTTATTTACTCTTACGAGACCGTTTGTAGTTGTTTTAAATTTCCACCCTTCTATGGCATGTTTTTATGCTTAAGTTTGACTTTTTGCAAATTTACGTCGTTCACTCAAATCGGTAGCCCCGTGACTACTCCGTAGGTTCCTATGAATTGCATTAGTCCCGTGCAAGGCAATTATGGCTCTTACGAGACTGCTTTGTGGTTATTTTATGTTTTCATCCTTCGATGGCATGTTTTTATGCATACGTCTAACTTTTTGCAAATCTACGTTGTACAGTCAAACCGAGAGCGCCGTTACTATGCGGTCGGTTCCTTAGAATTACATTGGTCCTGTGCGAGGTGTTCATGAGTCTTACGGGGCCGTTTTGGGACTGTTTTACATTTCACTTTTTGATGGCATGGTTTTATTCTTAAGTCTAAATTTTTGCAAATTTATGTCGTACACTCAAACTGGGAGCCCCGCAACTACGCCACCAGTTCCTATGAGTTACATCGTTTTCGTGCGAGGCGTTTGTGCCTCTTACGGGACCATTTTGTTATTTTTTACCTTTACACCCTTCGATGGCATGTTTTATGCTTAAGTCTAACTTTTTGGGAATTTACGTCATACACTCAAACCGGGAGCGTCATGAATACGCGATCGGTTCCTACGAGTTACTTTGTCCCCGTGCCAGGAGATCGTGGCTCTTATGGGACTATTTTGTGGATGTTTTACACTTTCACCCATCGATGGCTTGTTTTTATGCTCAAGTCTAACTTTTTGCAAATTTACGTCGTACACTCAAATCGGGATCCCCGTGACTACGCCATAGGTTCCTACGAGTTACATCGATCCCTTGTGAGGCGCTTGTGCCTCTTACAAGGACGTTTTGTGGGTGTTTTATGTTTTCACCCGTCGATGGCATGATTTTATGCTTAAGTCTAATTTTTTGCAAATTTACGTTGTACACTCTAATCGGGAGTCCCACGAATACGACATCGGTTCCCATGACTTGCATGGGTCCTGTGCATGGTGTTCGTGCCTCTTACGGGACCGTCTTGTTGTTGTTTTTCGTTTTCACTCTTCGATGGCATTTTTTTATGCTTAAGTGAAATTTTTTACAAATTTACATCGTACACTGAAAGCGGGAGCGCCGTGAATACGTGGTCGGTTCCTACGGGTTATGTTGGTCCCCTGCAAGGTATTCGTGCCTCTTATGAGACCGTCTTGGGGTTTTTTTACATTTTCACCCTTCGATGGCTTGTTTTTAAGCTTAAGTCTAAATTTTTGAAAACTTATGTCGTACACTTAAACTGGGAGCACCGTGAATACACAATCAGTTCCTACGAGTTACATTGGTCCCGTGCGAGGCGATTATGGCTCTTACAGGACCGTTTTTTGGCTATTTTATGTTTTCACCCTTTGATGGCATGTTTTTATGCACAAGTCTAACTTTTTACAAATCTACGTCGTACACTTAAACGGGGAGCCCCGTGAGTGGTCGGTTCCTTCGACTTAGACTGGTCCCGTGGGAGGTGTTCGTTAGTCTTACGGGACCGTTTTGTGGTTGTTTTACATTTTCACCCTTCGATGGCATGGTTTTATTCTTAAGTCTAAATTTTTGCAAATTTGCGTCGTCCACTCAAATCGGGAGCCCTGTAACAATGTCGTCGATTCCTATGAGTTACATCGATCCCGTGCGAGGAGTTTGTGCCTCTTACCGGACCGTTTTGTGATTATTTTACGTTTACACTCTTCGATGGCATGTTTCTATCCTTAAGTCTACATTTTTATAAATTTACATCGTACACTCAAATCAAAAGCGTCGTGAACACGGGGTCGGTTCCTACGAGATACTTTGTCCCCGTGCCAGGTGATCGTGGCTCTTACGGGACCGTTTTATGGGTATTTTACATTTTCTCCCTTCGATGGCATATTTTTTATGCTCAAGTCTAAATTTTTGAAAATTTACGTCGTACACTCAAACCGGGAGCACCGTGACTACGCAGTCAGTTCCTACGACTTACATTGGTCCCATACGAGGTGTTATTTACTCTTACGAGACCGTTTGTGGTTGTTTTAAATTTCCACCCTTCTATGGCATGTTTTTATGCTTAAGTTTTACTTTTTGCAAATTTACGTCGTTCACTCAAATCGGGATCCCCGTGACTCCACCGTAGGTTCCTACGAATTGCATTGGTCCCGTGCAAGGCAATTATGGCTCTTACGAGACCGCTTTGTGGTTGTTTTATGTTTTCACCCTTCGATGGCATCTTTTTATGCATACGTCTAACTTTTTGCAAATCTATGTTGTACACTCAAACCGAGAGCGCCGTTACTATGCGGTCGGTTCCTTCGACTTACATTGGTCATGTGCGAGGTGTTCGTGAGTCTTATGGGACCGTTTTGTGACTATTTCACATTTTCACCCTTTGACGGCATGGTTTATGCTTAAGCCTAAATTTTTGCAAATTTACATTGTACACTCAAATTGGGATCCCCACAACTACGTCGTCGGTTCCTACGAGTTACATCATTCCTGTGCGAGACGTTTGCGCCTCTTACGGGACCGTTTTGTTATTGTTGTACGCTTACACCCTTTGATGGCATGTTTTTATGCTTAAGTCTAACTTTTTGCGAATTTACATCGTACACTAAAACCGGGAGCGCCGTGAATACGCGTCAGTTCCTACGAGTTACTTCGGCCCCGTGTCAGGCGTTCGTGGATCTTACGGGACCGTTTTGTGGATGTTTTACACTTTCACCCATCGATGGCATGTTTTTATGCTCAAGTCTAACATTTTTCAAATTTACGTTGTACACTCAAATCGGGAACCCCGTGACTACGCCGTAGGTTCCTAGGAGTTACATCGATCCCGTGCGAGGCATTCGTGCCTTTTACGGGACCATTTTGTGGTTGTTTTACATTTTCACCCTTCGATGGCATGTTTTTACACTTAAGTCTAAATTCTTGCAAATTTACATCGTACACTCAAATCTGGAGCCCCGCAACTACGCCTTCGGTTCCTACGAGGTACATACATCCCGTGGGAGGCGTTCCTGCCTCTTGTGGCACCATTTTGTGATTATTTATTATTTTCACCCTTCGATGTTATGTTTTTATTCTCATGTCTAAATTTTTGCAAATTTACTTCGTTCACTCAAATCGAGAGCACCGTGAATACGCGGTCGGTTTTTACGAGTTATATTGGCCCCGTGCGAGGTGATCGAGGATCTTACGGGACCGTTTTGTGGTTGTGCTACATTTTCTCCCTTCAATGGCATGTTTTTACGCTCAAGTCTAACTTTTTGCAAATTTACATCGTACACGCAAACCGGAAGCGCCGTGACTAGGCGGTCGGTTCTTTCGACTTACATTGGTACCGTGCGAGGTGTTCTTGACTCTTAGGGGACAATTTTTGTGGCTGTTTTAAATTTTCAATGTTCGATGGCATGTTTTTATGCTTAAGTCTAACACTTTGCAAATTTACGTCGTACAATCAAACCGGGAGCCCCATGACTACGCCGGAGGTTCCTATGAGTTACATCGATCCCGTTCGAGGCGTTCATTCATCTTATGGGACCGTTTTGTGGTTTTTTACATTTTCACCCTTCGATGGATAGTTTTTATGCTTAAGTTTAAATTCTTGTAAATTTACATCGTACACTCAAACAAGGAGTGCCCTGAATACGCGGTCGGTTCCTACGAGTTATATTGGTCCCGCGCAAGGCGATCGTGGCTCTTACGGGATTGTTTTGTGGTTGTTCTACGTTTTCACCCTTCGATGGCATGTTTTTATGCTCAAGTCTAACTTTTTGCAAATTTATGTCATCCACTCAAATCGGGAGCCCCGTCACTTCGTCGTAGGTTCCTACGAATAACATTGATCCGGTGCGAGGCGATTATGGCTCTTACGGCACCGTTTTGTGGATCTTTTATGTTTCACCCTTCGATGGCATTTTTTTTTTGCTTAAGTCTAACTTTTTGCAAATCTACGTCACACACTCAAACCGGGAGCGCCGTTACTATGCGGTCGGTTCCATCGAGTTACATTGGTCCTGTGGGACGTGTTTGTGAGTCTTACAGGACCGTTTTGTGACTATTTTACATTTTCACCCTTTGATGGCATGCTTTTATTCTTACGTCTAAATTTTTGTAAATTTACGTCGTACACTCAAATCGGGACCCCCAAAACTACGCCCTCGGTTTCTACGAGTTACATCATTCCCGTGCGAGGCGTTTGTGCCTCTTACGGGACCGTTTTGTTATTGTTTTCTATTTACACCCTTTGATGGCATGTTTTAATGCTTAAGTCTAACTCTTTACGAATTTACGTCGCACACTCAAACTGGGAGCGTCGTGAATACGCGGTCGGTTCCTACGAGTTACTTTGTCCCCATGCCAGGCGATCATGGCTCTTATGGGACCGTTTTGTGTATGTTTTACACTTTCACCCACCGATGGCATGTTTTTATGCTCAAGTCTAACTTTTTGCAAATTTACGTCGTACACTCAAATCGGGAGCTCCGTGACTACGTCATAGGTTCCTACGAGTTACATCGATCCCGTGCGAGGCTTTTGTGCCTCTTACTGGACCATTTTGTGGTTGTTTTATGTTTTCACCTTTCGATGGAATGTTTTTATGCTTAAGTCTAAATTCTGGCAAATTTACATCATACACTCAAATTGGGAGCGCCGTGAATACGCGATCGGTTCCTACGAGTTACATTACTCCCGTGTGAAGCGATCGTTGCTCTTAAGGGATGGTTTTATGGTTATTTAACGTTTTCACACTTCGATGGCATGCTTTTATGCATAAGTCTAAGTTTTTGCAAATCTACCTCGTACACTCAAACCGGGAGCGTTATGACTACGCAGACGGTTCCTTCGGCTTATGTTGGTCCCGTGCAAGGTGTTCGTGAGTCTTATAGGTCTTTTTTGTGGTTGTTTTACATTTTCCCTCTTCGATTGCATGGTTTTATTCTTAAGCATATTTTTTTGCAAATTTATGTCATACACTCGAACCGGGATCCCCGTAACTACGCCTTCGTTTCCTACGAGGTACATCGATCCTGTGTGAGGCGTTCCTGCCTCTTAGGCACCATTTTGTGATTATTTTATGTTTTCACCCTTCGATGGCATGTTTTTATTCTTAAGTCTAGATTTTTGCAAATTTACGTCGTTCACTTAAACCGGGAGCGCCGTGACTAGGCAATCGGTTCCTACGACTTACATTGGTACCGTGCGAGGTATTCTTGACTGTTAGGGGACCGTCTTGTGGTTGTTTTAAATTTTCAATGTTTGATGGCATGTTTTTATGCTTAAGTCAAACGTTTTGAAAATTTACGTCGTACACTCAAGCCGGGAGCCCCATGACTACGCCGGAGGTTCCTACGAGTTACATCCATCCCGTGCGAGGCGTTCATTCCTCTTATGGGACCGTTTTGTAGTTTTTTTACGTTTTCACCTTTCGATGGCCAGTTTTTATGCTTAAGTCTAAACTCTTGCAAATTTACATTCTACACTCAAACAAGGAGTGCCGTGAATACGCAGTCAGTTCCTACGAGTTATATTGGTCCCGTGCAAGGCGATCATGGCTCTTACGGGACCATTTTGTGGCTGTTCTACATTTTCACCCTTTGATGGCATGTTTTTATGCTCAAGTATAACTTTTTGCAAAATTATGTCATACACTCACATCGAGAGCCCCGTGACTACGCCGTAGGTTCCTACGAATTACATTGGTCCCGTGCGAGGCGATTATGGCTCTTACGACACCGTTTTGTGGATGTTTTATGCTTTCACCCTTCGATGGCATGTTTTTATGCATAAGTCTAACTTTTTACAAATCTACGTCGTACATTCAAATCGGGAGCGCCATTACTATTCGGTTGGTTCCTTCGACTTACATTCATCCTGTGGGTGGTGTTTGTGAGTCTTACAGGACCGTTTTGTGACTATTTCACATTTTCACCCTTTGATGGCATGGTTTTACGCTTAAGTCTAATTTTTTTAAAATTTACGTCGTACACTCAAACTGGGACCCTCGCAACTACGCCGTTAGTTCCTACGAGTTACATCGTTCCCGTGCGATGCGTTTGTGCCTCTTACGGGACCGTTTTGTTAATGTTTTATGTTTACACCCTTCGATGGCATGTTTTTATGCTTAAGTCAAACTTTTTACGAATTTACGTCGTACACTCAAATCGGGAGCGCCGCGAATACGCGGTCGGTTCCTGCGAGTTACTTTGCCCCCTTGCCAGGCAATCGTGGCTCTTATGGGACCATTTTATGGATATTTTACACTTTCACCCATCGATGGCATGTTTTTATGCTCAAATCTATCTTTTTGCAAATTTATGTCGTACACTCAAATCGGGAGCCCCGTGACTACGTCATAGGTTCCTACGAGTTACATCGATTACGTGTGAGGCGTTCGTGCCTCTTATGGGACCGTTTTGTGGTTGTTTTACATTTTCACCCTTTGATGGCATGTTTTATGCTTAAGTCTAAATTCTTGCAAACTTACATCGTTCACTCAAATCGGGAGTGCCGTGAATACGGAGTCGGTTCCTACAAGTTACGTAAGTCCCGTGCGAGGCAATCATTGCTCTTACGGGACCGTTTTGTGGTTGTTTTACATTTTCCCCCTTCGATGGCATGCTTTTATGTATAAGTCTATGTTTTTGCAAATCTACGTCGTACACTCAAATCGGGAACGTTGTGACTACTCGATCGGTTCCTTCGACTTACATTGGTCCCTTGCAAGGTGTTCATGAGTCTTAGGGGTCTGTTTTGTGGCTGTTTTACATTTTCACCCTTGGATTGCATGGATTTATTCTTACGTTTAAATTTTTGCAAATTTACGTCGTACACTCAAATCAGGATCCCCACAACTATGCCTTCGGTTCCTACGAGGTACATCGATCCCGTGCGAGGCGCTCTTGCCTCTTACGGCACCATTTTGTGATTATTTTATGTTTTCACCCTTCAATGGCATGTTATTCTTCCTAAATCTAACTTTTTGTAAATTTACGTCGTTCACTCAAACCGGGAGCGCCGTGAATATGCGGTCAGTTACTATGAGTTACATTGGTCCCGTACGAGGCGATCGAGGCTCTTATGGGATCGTTTTATGGTTGTTCTACGTTTTCACCCTTCGATGCAATGTTTTTATGCTCAAGTTTAACTTTTTGCAAATTTACATCGTACACTCAAATCGGGAGCGCCGTGACAAGGCGGTCGGTTCCTACGAATTACATTGGTACCGTGTGAGGTGTTCTTGACTCTTAGGGGACCGTATTGTTGTTGTTTTAAATTTTCAACGTTCGATGGCATTTTTTTGCTTAAGTCTAACGTTTTGCAAATTTACGTCATACACTCAAGCCGGGAGCCCCATGACTACGCCGGAGGTTCCTACGAGTTACATCGATCCCGTAAGAGGCGTTCGAGCCTCTTATGCGACCGTTTTGTGGTTTTTTTACATTTTCACCCTTCGATGGCCAGTTTTTATGCTTAAGTCTAAATTCTTGAAAATTTCCATCGCACACTCAAACAAGGAGTGCCATGAATACACGGTCGGTTCCTACGAGTTATATTGGTCCCGTCTAAGGCGATCGTGGCTCTTACGGGACCGTTTTGTGGCTATTTTATGTTTTCACCCTACGATGGCATGTTTTTATGCTTAAGTCAAACTTTTTGCAAATTTACATCGTACACTCAAACTGGGAGCGCCGTGACTTCGCGGTCGGTTCCTATGACTTACGTTCATCCCGTACGAGTTGTTTGTTATTGTTATGGGACCGTCTTGTGATTGTTTTATGTTTTCACCCGTCGACGGAATGTTTTTGTGCTTAAGTCCAATTGTTTGCAAATTTACGTCGTACACTCAAATTGGGAGCGTCGTGACTACGCAGTCGGTTCCTACGACTTACATTGGTCCTGTATGAAGTGTTCTTGACTCTTATGGGAACATTTTGTGTCTGTTTTAAATTTTCAACCTTCGATGGCATGTTTTTATGCTTAAGTCTAACTTTTGGCAAATTTACGTCGTGCACTCAAACTAGGAGCACCGTGAATACGTGTCGGTCCCTACGAGTTACATTGATCCCGTGTGAGGCGATCGTGACTCTTACGGGACCGTTTTGTTATTGTTTTACATTTTCACACTTCGATGCCATGTTTTTATGCTTAAGTCTTTGTTTTTGAAATTTTTTGTCTTACACTCAAACCGGGAGCTCTTTGACTAAGTCGTCAGCTCTTACATGTTACATCGGTCCCGTGAAAGGTGTTAGTGCCTCTTATGGGTCCGTCTTGTGGTTATTTTACGTTTTCACCCTTCAATGGGTTGTTTTATGCTTCAATCAAATTTTTTGTAAATTTACATCTTACACTCAAATCGGGAGTGCTATGAATACGCGGTCAGTTCCTACGAGTTACATTGGTCCTGTGCGAGGCGATTATGGTTCTTACAGGACTGTTTTGTGGATGTTGTATGTTTTCAGCATTCGATGGCATGTTTTTATGAATAAGTGTAACTTTTTGCAAATTTACGCCGTACACTTAAACCGGGAGCGTCGTTACTACACGGTCGGTTCCTTCGACTTACATTGGTCCTGTGCGAGGTGTTAGTGAGTCTTAAGGGACATTTTTGTGACTGTTTTACATTTTCACCCTTTAAAGGCATGGTGTTATGGTTAAGTCTAAATTTTGCAAATTTATGTCATAAACTCAAACCGGGAGCCCAGCAACAACGCCGTCGATTCCTACGAGTTACATCATTCCTCTGCGACGCATTTGTGCCTCTTACGCGACCGTTTTATTATTGTCTTACGTTTACACCCTTCGATGGCATGTTTTTATGCTTAAGTCTAACTTTTTGTGAATTTACGTCGTTCACTCAAATCGAGAGCGTCGTGAATACGCAGTCGGTTCCTACAAGTTACTTTGTCCATGTGCCAGGCAATCGTGGCTCTTATGGGACCATTTTTTGGATGTTTTACACTTTCACCCATCGATGGCATATTTTTTTGCTCAAGTCTAATTTTTTGCAAATTTACGTCGTACACTCAAATCGAAAGCGCCCTGACTACGTAGTCGGTTCCTACGACTTACATTGGTCTCATATGAAGTGTTCATGACTCTTATGGGAATGTTTTGTGTCTGTTTTAAATTTTCAACCTTCGATGGCATGTTTTTATGCATAAGTCTTACTTTTGGCAAATTTATGTCATACACTCAAATCGGGAGTCTCGTGACTACGCCGTAGGTTCCTACGAGTTATATTGATCCTGTGCGAGGCGTTCGTGCCTCTTACATGACCATTATGTGGTTGTTCTGTATTTTCACCATTCGATGGCATTTTTATGCTTAAGTCTAAATTCTTGCAAATTTATGTCGTACACTCAAACAAGGAGTACAGTGAATACGCGGTCAGTTCCTACGAGTTATATTAGTCCCATGCAAGGCGATCATGGCTCTTACGGGGGCAGTTTTATGTTCTCAACCTACGATGGCATGTTTTTATGCTTAGGTCAAACTTTTTGCAAATTTACGTCGTACACTCAAACTGGGAGCTCTGTGACTACGCGGTTGGTTCCTACGACTTACATTCATCTCGTGTGAGGTGTTTATTACTCTTACGGGACAGTCTTGTGGTTGTTTTACATGTTCACCCGTTGATGGAATGTTTTTATGCTTACGTCTATTTTTTGCAAATTTACGCGATACACTCAAACCGGGAGTCCAATGACTACACCATTGGTTCCTACGACTTACATCGGTCCTGTGCATGGTGTTCGTACATCTTACGGGACCGACTTGTTATGGTTTTACACTTTTAGTCTTCGATGGCATGTTTTTATGCTTAAGGCTAATTTTTTGCAAATTTACGTCGTACACTCAAATCGGGAGCGCCGTGAATACGCGATCGGTTCCTACGACTTACATCGGTCCCGTGCGAGGCATTTCTGACTCTTACGGCACCATTCTGTTGTTGTTATACATTTTCACCCTTCGATGCCATGATTTTATTCTTAAGTCTATGTTTTTAAAAATTTTCATCGTACACTCAAACCGGGAGCCCTTTGATTACGTCGCGGGTTCCTACGTGTTACACCGGTCCCATGAAAGGTCTTCGTGCCTCTTACATGACCGTCTTGTGGTTATTTTACATTTTCACCCTTCGATGGATTTTTTTTATGCTTAAGTCTAAATTTTTGAAAATTTACATCGTCCACTCAAACTAGGAGCGTCGTGAATATGCGATCGGTTCCTATGAGTTATATTGGTCCCTTACGTGGCGACTATGACTCTTACGGGACCGTTTTGTGGATGTTTTATGTTTTCACCCTTCAATGGCATGTTTTTATGCATAAGTCCAAATTTTTGCAAATCTACGTCATACACTCAAACCGAGAGCGCCGTTACTACGCGGTCGGTTCCTTCGACTTACATTGGTCCTGTGCGAGGTGTTAGTGAGTCTTACGGGATTGTTTTGTGGCTGTTTTACATTTCACCCTTCGATGGCATGGTTTTATGCTTAAGTTTAAATTTTTACAAATTTACGTCGTACACTCAAACCGGGAGCCCCGCAACTACGTCGTCGGTTCCTATGAGTTACATCATTCCCGTGTGAGGCGTTCGTGCCTCTTATGGGACCATTTTTTTTATTATTTTACGTTTACAGCCTTTCAAGGCATGTTTTTATGGTTAAGTCTAACTTTTTGCAAATTTACGTCGTACACTCAAATCGGGAACATCATGAATACGCGATCGGTTCCTATGAGTTACTTTGTCTCCGTGCTAGGCGATCGTGCCTCTTACTGGACCGTTTTTTGATTATTTTACATTTTCACCCTTCGATGGCATATTTTTATGCTTAAGTCTAAATTCTTGCAAATTTACGTCGTACACTCAAACAGGGAGCGCCGTGAATATGCAGTCGGTTCCAATGAGTTATATTGGACCTATGCATGGCGATCGTGGCTCTTACGGACCGTTTTGTGGTTGTTTTACATTTTCACCCTTCGATGGAATGTTTTTATGCATAAGTCTAACTTTTTGCAAATCTACGCCGTACACTGAAATCGGGAACGTTGTGACTACGCGATCGGTTCCTTCGACTTACATTGGTCCCTTGCGAGGTTTTCATGAGTCTTATGGGTTCGTTTTGTGGCTGTTTTACTTTTTCACCCTTTGATGACATGGTTTTATGGTTAAGTCTAATTTTTTGCAAAATTACGTTTTACACTCAAACCGGGAGCCCCGCAACTATGTCGTCGGTTCCTACGAGTTACATCGATCCCATAAGAGGCGTTCATGCCTCTTATGGGACCATTTTGTGATTTTTTTTATTTTCCCCCTTTGATTGCATGTTTTTATGCTTAAGTCTAACTTTTAGCAAATTTACATCGTACTGTCAAACTGGAAGCGTCGTGAATACGCGATCGGTTCCTACGAGTTACATTGGCCCCGTGCGAGGTGATCGTGGCTCTTACGGGACCCTTTTGTGGTTGTTTTGTGTTTTCACCCTTCGATGGCTTCTTTTTATGCTCAAGTCTAACTTTTTGCAAATTTACATCGTACACTCAAACTGGGAGCGCCGTGACTACGCGGTCGGTTCCTACGACTTATATTGGTATCGTGTGAGGTGTTCTTGACTCTTAGGGGACCGTTTTGCGGTTATTTTAAATTTACAACCTTCGATTGCATATTTTTATGCTTAATCTAATATTTTGTAAAATTTACGTCGTACACTCAAACCGGGAGATCCGTGACTACGCTGAAGGTTCCTACGAGTTACATCGATCCTATGCGAGGCGTTCGTGCCTCTTATGGGACCATTTTTGTGGTTTTTCTATGTTTTCACCCTTCGATGGCATGCTTTTATGTTTAAATCTAAATTCTTGTAAATTTACATCGTACACTCAAACAAGGAGCGCGGTGAATACGCGGTCAGTTCCTACGAGTTATCTTGTTCCCGTGGAAGGCGATCGTGGCTCTTACGGGACCGTTTTGTGGCAGTTTTTTAGTTTTCACCCTATGATGGCATGTTTTTATCCTTAAGTCAAACTTTTTGCGAATTTACTTCGTACACTCAAATCGGGAGCGCTATGACCACGCGGTCGGTTCCTACGACGTACATTCATCTCGTGCGAGGTGTTTGTTACTCTTACGGGACTGTCTTGTGGTTGTTTTACGTGTTCCCCCGTCGATGGAATGTTTTTATGCTTACGTCTAATTTTTTTCCAAATTTATGCTATACACTCAAACCGGGAGTCCAATGACTACGCCATCGATTCCTACGAATTACATCGGTCCTGTATGAAGTGTTCTTGACTCTTATGGGAACGTTTTGTGTCTGTTTTAAATTTTCAACCTTCGATGGCATGTTTTTATGCTTAAGTCTATCTTTTGGCAAATTTACGTCGTGCACTCAAATCGGGAGCACCGTGAATACGTGTCGGTTCCTACGAGTTACATTGGTCCCGTGTGAGGCGATCGTGACTCTTACGGGACCGTTTTGTTATTGTTTTACATTTTTACACTTCGATGCCATGTTTTTATGCTTAAGTCTTTGTTTTGAAAATTTTTGTCGTACACTCAAACCAGGAGCCCTTTGACTACGTCGTCAGCTCCTACAAGTTACATCAGTCCCATGAAAGGTGTTCGTTCCTCTTATGGGTCCGTCTTGTGGTTATTTTACGTTTTCACCCTTCGATGGCTTGTTTTTACGCTTCAGTCAATTTTTTTATAAATTTACATCGTACACTCAAACCGGGAGTGCTATGAATACGCGGTCAGTTCCTACGAGTTACATTGGTCCCGTGCTAGGCGATTATGGTTCTGACGGGACTGTTTTGTGGATGTTGTATGTTTTCAGCATTCGATGGCATGTTTTTATGAATAAGTCTAAATTTTTGCAAATCTACGTCGTACACTTAAACAAGGAGCGTCGTTACTACACGGTCGGTTCCTTCGACTTACATTGGTCCTGTGCGAGGTGTTCGTGAGTCTTAAGGGACCGTTTTGTTACTGTTTTACATTTTCTCCCTTTAAAGGCATGGTTTTATGGTTAAGTCTAAATTTTTGCAAATTTACATCGTACACTCAAACCGGGAGCCCCGCAACTACGCCGTCGGTTCCTACGAGTTACATCGTTCCCATGCGAGGCGTTCGTGCCTCTTACAGGTCCATTTTGTAATTATTTTACATTTACACCCTTCGATGGCATGTTTTTATGGTTAAGTCTAACTTTTTGCAGATTTACGTCGTACACTCAAATCGGGAATGCTGTGAATACACGGTCGGTTACTATGAGTTACTTTGGCCCCGTGTCTGGCGATCATGGCTCTTATGGGACCGTTTGGTGGCTGTTTTATATTTTCGCCCTTTGATGGCAGGTTTTTATGCTCATGTCTAAATTTTTGCAAATTTACGTCGTACACTCAAATTAGGAGCGCCGTGACTACGCAATCGGTTCCTATGACTTACATTGGTCCCATACGAAGTGTTCTTGCATCTTACGGGACCGTTTTGTGGCTGTTTTAAATTTTCACACTTCGATGGCATGTTTTTATGCTTACATATAACTTTTGAAAAATTTACATCGTACACTCAAACTGAGAGCCCCGTGACTACGCCGAAGGTTCCTACGAATTACATCGATCCCGTGAGAGTCATTCGTGCCTCTTACGGGACCGTTTTGTGGTTGTTTTATATTTTCACCTTTAGATGGCATGTTTTTATGCTTAAGTCTAACTTTTTGCAAAATTACATCATGCACACAAACCGGGAGGTCCGTGAATACGCGGTCGGTTCCCATGAGTTACATTGGTCCCCAACGAGGTGATCATTTCTCTTACGGGACCAATTTGTGGTTATTTTACTTCTTCACCCTACGATGGCATGTTTTTATGCATAAGTCTAACTTTTTGCAAATCTACGTCGTACACTCAAACTGGGAGCGTTGTGACTACGCGGTTGGTTCCTTTGACTTACATTGGTCCCGTGCGTTGTGTTCATGAGTCTTACGGGTTGGTTTTGTGCTTATGTTACATTTTCACCCTTCGATGGGATGGTTTTATGGATAAGTCTAAATGTTGGCAAAATTACGTTGTACACTCTAATCGGGAGCCCCGTAACTACGTCGTCAGTTCCAATGAGTTACATCGATCCCGTGTGAGGCTATTGTGCCTCTTACGGGACCATTTTTTGATTGTTTTATGTCTTTACCCTTCGATGGCATATTTTTATGCTTAAGTCTAACGGTTAGCAAATTTGCGTCGTACACTCAAACCGTGAGCATCGTGAATATGCGGTCGGTTCCTACGAGTTACATTGGCCCTGTGCTAGGCGATCGTGGCTCTTATAGGATCGTTTTTCTGTTGTTTTACGTTCTCACCCTTTGATGGCTTATTTTTATGCTCAAGTCTAAATTTTTGCAAATTTTCATCATACACTCAAACCGGGAGCGCCGTGACTACTCGGTCGATTCGTACGACTTACATTGCTATCATGATAGGTGTTCTTGACTCTTAGGGGACCGTTTTGTGGCTATTTTAAATTTTCAACCTTCGATGGCATATTTTTATGCTTAAGTCTAACATTTTGGAAAGTTTACGTCGTACACTCAAACCGAGAGATCCGTGACTACACGGAAGGCTCCTAGGAGTTACATTGATCCTTTGCGAGGCGTTCGTGCCTCTTATGGGACCTTTTTTTGGTGTTTTTACATTTTCACCCTTCCATGGCATGTGTTTATGCTTAAGTCCAAATTTTTGCAAATTTACGGCGTACACTCAAACAAGGAGCGCAGTGAATACGCGGTCGATTCCGACTAGTTGTATTGGTCCCGTGCAAGGCGATCGTGGCTCTTACGGGACCGTTTTGTGGCAGTTTTATGTTTTCACCCAATGGTGTAATGTTTTTATGCTTACGTCTAATTTTTTGCAAATTTATGCCGTACACTCAAACCGGGAGTCCAACGACTATGCCGTCGGTTCCTACGACTTACATCGGTCCTATGCATGGTGTTCATGCCTCTTATGGGACCGACTTCTTGTTGTTTTACGTTTTTAGTCTTCGATGGTAGGTTTTTATGCTTATGTCTAAATTTTTGAAAATTTACGTCATACACTCAAATCGGGAGTGCCGTGAATAGGCGGTTGTTTCCTACGACTTACATCGGTCCCGTGCGAGGCATTTGTGACTCTTACGGCACCATTTTGTTCTTGTTATACATTTTCACCCTTCGATGCCATGATTTTATTCTTAAGTCTATGTTTTTGAAAATTTTCATCGTACACTCGAACTGGGAGCCCTTTGACTACGTCGCGGGTTCCTACGTGTTACACCGGTCCCATGCAAGGTCTTCGTGCCTCTTACAGGACCGTCTTGTTTATATATTACATTTTCACCCTTCGATGGATTTTTTTTATGCTTAAGTCTAAATTTTTGAAAATTTACATCGTCCACTCAAACTAGGAGCGCCGTGAATACGCGGTCGGTTCCTATGAGTTACATTGGTCCCTTGCGAGGCGATTATGACTCTTACGGGACCGTTTTGTGGATGTTTTATGTTTTCACCCTTCGATGGCATGTTTTTATGCATAAGTCCAAATTTTTGCAAATCTACGTCATACACTCAAACCGAGAGCGCCGTTACTACGCGGTCGGTTCCTTCGACTTACATTGGTCCTGTGCGAGGTGTTAGTGAGTCTTACGGGATCGTTTTGTGGCTGTTTTACATTTTCACCCTTCGATGGCATGGTTTTATGCTTAAGTTTAAATTTTTACAAATTTATGTCGTACACTCAAACCGCGAGCCCCGCAACTACGCCGTCGGTTCCTACGAGTTACATCATTCCCGTGTGAAGCGTTCGTGCCTCTTACGGGACCATTTTTTTATTATTTTACGTTTACACCCTTCGAAGGCATGTTTTTATGGTTAAGTCTAACTTTTTGCAAATTTACGGCGTAAACTCAAATCGGGAACGTCATGAATACGCGATCGGTTCCTATGAGTTACTTTGGATCCGTGCTAGGCGATCGTGCCTCTTACTGGACCGTTTTTTGATTGTTTTACATTTTCACCCTTCGATGGCATATTTTTATGCTTAAGTCTAAATTCTTGCAAATTTACGTCGTACACTCAAACAGGGAGCGCCGTGAATATGCAGTCGGTTCCAATGAGTTATATTGGACCTATGCACGGAGATCGTGGCTCTTACGGGACCGTTTTGTAGTTGTTTTTCATTTTCACCCTTCGATGGCATGTTTTTATGCATAAGTCTAACTTTTTGCAAATCTACGTCGTACACTGAAATCGGGAACGTTGTGACTACGCGATCGGTTCCTTCGACTTACATTGGCCCCTTGCAAGGTGTTCATGAGTCTTATGGGTTCGTTTTGTGGCTGTTTTACATTTTCACCCTTCGATGGCATGGTTTTATGGTTAAGTCTAATTTTTTGCAAAATTACGTTTTACACTCAAATCGGGTGCCCCGCAACTATGTCGTCGGTTCCTATGAGTTACATTGATCCCATAAGAGGCGTTCAAGCCTCTTATGGGACCATTTTGTGATTTTTTTTATTTTCCCCCTTCGATTGCATGTTTTTATGCTTAAGTCTAACTTTTAGCAAATTTACATCGTACTGTCAAACCGGGAGCGTCGTGAATACGCGATCGGTTCCTTACATTGGCCCCGTGCGAGGTGATCGTGGCTCTTACGGGACCCTTTTGTGGTTGTTTTGTGTTTTCACCCTTCGATGGCTTCTTTTTATGCTCAAGTTTAACTTTTTGCAAATTTACATCGTACACTCAAACCGGGAGCGCCGTGACTACGCGGTCGGTTCCTACGACTTACATTGGTATCGTGTGAGGTGTTCTTGACTCTTAGGGGACCGTTTTGTGGTTATTTTAAATTTACAACCTTCGATTGCATATTTTTATGCTTAATCTAACATTTTGTAAAATTTACGTCGTACACTCAAATCGGGAGATCCGTGACTACGCCGAAGGTTCCTACGAGTTACATCGATCCTGTGCGAGGCGTTTGTGCCTCTTATGGGACCATTTTTATGGTTTTTCTATGTTTTCACCCTTCGATGGCATGCTTTTATGTTTAAATCTAAATTCTTGCAAATTTGGATCGTACACTCAAACAAGGAGTGCGGTGAATACGCGGTCAGTTCCTACGAGTTATCTTGGTCCCGTGGAAGGCGATCGTGGCTCTTACGGGATCATTTTGTGGCAGTTTTATGTTTTCACCCTACGATGGCATGTTTTTATGCTTAAGTCAAACTTTTTGCAAATTTACTTCGTACACTCAAATCGGGAGCGCTGTGACCATGCGGTCGGTTCCTACGACGTACATTCATCTCGTACGAGGTGTTTGTTACTCTTACGGGACTGTCTTGTGGTTGTTTTATGTGTTCACCCGTCGATGGAATGTTTTTATGCTTACGTCTAATTTTTTCCCAAATTTACGCTGTACCCTCAAACCAGGAGTCCAATGACTACGCCATCGATTCCTACGAATTACATCGGTCCTGTATGAAGTGTTCTTGACTCTTATGGGAACGTTTTGTTTCGGTTTTAAATTTTCAACCTTCGATGGCATGTTTTTATGCTTAAGTCTAACTTTTGGCAAATTTACGTCGTGCACTCAAATCGGGAGCACCGTGAATACGTGTCGGTTCCTACGAGTTACATTGGTCCTGTGTGAGGCGATCGTGACTCTTACGGGATCGTTTTGTTATTGTTTTACATTTTTACACTTCGATGCCATGTTTTTATGCTTAAGTCTTTATTTTTGAAAATTTTTGTCATACACTCAAACCAGGAGCCCTTTGACTACGTCGTCAGCTCCTACATGTTACATTAGTCCCGTGAAAGGTGTTCGTTCCTCTTATGGGTCCGTCTTGTGGTTATTTTACGTTTTCACCCTTCGATGGCTTGTTTTTACGCTTCAGTCAATTTTTTTGTAAATTTACATCGTACACTCAAACCGGGAGTGCTATGAATACGCGGTCAGTTCCTACGAGTTACATTGGTCCCGTGCTAGGCGATTATGGTTCTGACGGGACTATTTTATGGATGTTGTATGTTTTTAGCATTCGATGGCATGTTTTTATGAATAAGTCTAACTTGTTGCAAATCTACGTCGTACACTTAAACCGGGAGCGTCGTTACTACACGGTCGGTTCCTTCGACTTACATTGGTCCTGTGCGAGGTGTTCGTGAGTCTTAAGGGACCGTTTTGTGGATGTTTTACATTTTCACCATTTAAAGGCATGGTTTTATGGTTAAGTCTAAATTTTTGCAAATTTACATCGTACACTCAAACCAGGAGCCCCGCAACTACGCCGTCGGTTCCTACGAGTTACATCGTTCCCGTGTGAGGCGTTCGTGCCTCTTACAGGTCCATTTTGTTATTATTTTACATTTACACCCTTCGATGGCATGTTTTTATGGTTAAGTCTAAGTTTTTCCAAATTTATGTTGTACACTCAAATCGGGAATGCTGTGAATACACGGTCGGTTCCTATGAGTTACTTTGGCCCCGTGTCTGGCGATCATGGCTCTTATGGGACCGTTTGGTGGATGTTTTATATTTTCACCCTTTGATGGCAGGTTTTTATGCTCATGTCTAAATTTTTGCAAATTTATGTCGTACACTCAAATTAGGAGCGCCGTGACTACGCAATCGGTTCCTATGACTTACATTGGTCCCATACGAAGTGTTCTTGCATCTTACGGGACCGTTTTGTGGTTGTTTTAAATTTTCACCCTTCGATGGCATGTTTTTATGATTACGTCTAACTTTTGAAAAATTTACGTCGTACACTCAAACCGAGAGCCCCATGACTACGTCGTAGTCTCCTACGAATTACATCGATTTCGTGAGAGTCGTTCGTGCCTCTTACGGGACCATTTTGTTGTTGTTTTATATTTTCACCTTTCGATGGCATGTTTTTATGCTTAAGTCTAACTTTTTGCAAAATTACATCCTGCACTCAAACCGGGAGCATCGTGAATACGGGGTCGATTCCTATGAGTTACATTGGTCCCCTACGAGGTGATCATTTCTCTTACGGGACCGATTTCTGGTTATTTTACTTCTTCACCCTACGATGGCTTATTTTTATGCATAAGTCTAACTTTTTGCAAATCTACGTCGTACACTCAAACCGGGAGCGTTGTGACTACGCGATTGGTTCCTTTGACTTACATTGGTCCCGTGCGTTGTGATCATGAGTCTTACGGGTTGGTTTTGTGGCTGTGTTACATTTTCACCTTTCGATGGGATGGTTTTATGGATAAGTCTAAATTTTTGCAAAATTACGTTGTACACTCTAATCGGGAGCCCCGTAACTACGTCGTCGGTTCCTATGTGTTACATCGATCCCGTGTGAGGCTATTGTGCCTCTTACGGGACCATTTTGTGATTGTTTTATGTCTTTACCCTTCGATGGCATATTTTTATGCTTAAGTCTAACTTTTAGCAAATTTGTGTCGTACACTCAAACCGTGAGCATCGTGAATATGCGGTCGGTTCCTACGAGTTACATTGGCCCCGTGCTAGGCGATCGTGGCTCTTACAGGATCGTTTTGCTGTTGTTTTACGTTCTCATCATTTGATGGCTTGTTTTTATGCTCAAGTCTAAATTTTTGCAAATTTACGTCATACACTCAAACCGGGAGCGCCGTGACTACTCGTGATGTTCCTATGACTTACATTGGTATCATGCTAGGTGTTCTTGACTCTTAGGGGAACGTTTTTTGGCTATTTTAAATTTTCAACCTTCGATGGAATATTTTTATGCTTAAGTCTAACATTTTGAATAGTTTACGTCGTACACTCAAACCGGGAGATCTGTGACTACACAGAAGGCTCCTACGAGTTACATCGATCCTGTGCGAGGTGTTTGTGCCTCTTATGGGACCGTTTTTCTGTTTTTTTTTTCATTTTCACCCTTCGATGGCATGTGTTTATACTTAAGTCCAAATTCTTGCAAATTTATGTCGTACACTCAAACAAGGAGCGCAGTGAATACGCGGTCGGTTCCGACGAGTTGTATTGGTCCCGTGCAAGGCGGTCGTGGCTCTTACAGGATCGTTTTGTGGCAGTTTTATGTTTTCACCCAATGATGGAATGTTTTTATGCTTACGTCTAATTTTTTTCAAATTTATGCCGTACACTCAAACTGGGAGTCCAATGACTATGCCGTCGGTTCCTACGACTTACATCGGTCCTATGCATGGTGTTCATGCCTCTTACGGGACCGACTTGTTGTTGTTTTACGTTTTTAGTCTTCGATGGTAGGTTTTTATGCTTATGTCTAAATTTTTGCAAATTTACGTCATACACTCAAATCGGGAGTGCCGTGAATACGCGGTCGGTTCCTACGACTTACATTGGTCCCGTGCGAGGCGCTCGTGACTCTTACGAGACCATTTTGTTGTTGTTTAACATTTTCACCCTTCGATGCCATGTTTTTATTCTTAAGTCTATGTTTTTGAAAATTTTCATCGTACACTCAAATCAGGGGCCCTTTCAATACGTCACCTGTTCCTACGAGTATATTAGTCCCGTGCTAGGCGATCGTTGCTCTTACGGGACCGTTTTGTGGTTTTTTGCATTTTCACCCTTCAATGGCATGCTTTTATGCATAAGTATAAGTTTTTGCAAATCTACATCGTACACTCAAACCGGGAGCACTATGACTATGCAGTCCGTTCCTTCGACTTATGTTGGTCCCGTGCAAGGTGTTAATGAGTCTTGTGGGTCTGTTTTGGGGTTGTTTTACATTTTCACCCTTCGATTGCATGGTTTTATGCTTAAGCATAAATTGTTGCAAATTTACGTAGTACACTCAAATCGGGATCCCCGCAACTACGCCTTCGGTTCCTACGAGGTACATCAATCCCGTGCGAGGCGTTCCTGCCTCTTGGCACCAATTTGTGTTTTTTTTTTATTTTTTCACCCTTCGATGGCATGTTTTTATTCTCAAGTCTAACTTTTTGCAAATTTACATTGTTCCCTCAAACCGGGAGAGCCGTGACTAGGCTGTCGGTTCCTACGACTTACATTATCGTGCGAGGTGTTGTTGACTCTTAGGGGACCGTTTTGTGGTTGTTTCAAATTTTCAACGTTCGATGGCATGTTTTTATGCTTAAGTCTAACACTTTGAAGATTTATGTCGTACACTCAAGCCGAGAGGCCCATGACTACGCCGAAGGTTCCTACGAGTTACATCGATCGCGTGCGAGGCGTTCATGCCTCTTATGGGACCGTTTTGTGGTTTTTTTACGTTTTCACCCTTCGATGGCCAATTTTTATGCTTAAGCCTAAACTCTTGCAAATTTACATTGTACACTCAAACAAGGAGTGCTATAAATACGCGGTCGGTTCCTATGAGTTATATTGGTCCCGTGCAAGGCTATTGTGGCTCTTACGGGACCGTTTTATGGTTGTTCTACATTTTCACCCTTGGATGGCTTATTTTTATGCTCAAGTCTAACTTTTTGCAAATTTATGTCGTACACTCAAATCGGGAGCCCCGTGACTACGCCGTAGGTTACTAAGAATTAAATTGGTCCCGTGCGAGGCGATTATGGCTCTTATGGCACCGTTTTGTGGATGTTTTATGTTTTCACCCATCGATGGCATGTTTTTATGCATAAGTCTAACTTCTTAGAAATCTACATCATACACTCAAACCGGTAGCGCCATTACTATGTTGTCGGTTCCTTCGACTTACATTGGTCCTGTGGGTGGTGTTTGTGAGTCTTACAGGACCGTTTTGTAACTATGTAACATTTTCACCCTTTGATGACACGGTTTTATGCTTAAGTCTAAATTTTTACAAATTTACGTCGTACACTCAAACCGAGACCCCCGCAACTACGTCGTCAGTTCCTACGAGTTACATCATTCTCGTGCGAGGCATTTGTGCCTCTTACGGGACCGTTTTGTTATTATTTTACATTTACACCCTTCGATGGCATGTTTTTATGCTTAAGTCTAACTTTTTATGAATTTACGTCGTACACTCAAACCGGGAGCGCCATGAATACGCGGTCGGTTCCTACGAGTTACTTTTCCCCGTGCCAGGCGATCGTGGCTCTTATGGGACCATTTTTCGGATCTTTTACACTTTCACCCATTGACGGCATGTTTTCATGCTCAAGTCTAACTTTTTGCAAATTTACGTCATACACTCAAATTGGGAGCCCCGTGACTGCGTCATAGGTTCCTACGAGTTACATCGATCCCGTGCGAGGCGTTTGTACCTCTTACGGGACCGTTTTTTGGTTGTTTTACATTTTCACCCTTCGATGGCATGTTTTTATGCCTAAGTCTAAATTCTTGCACACTTACGTCGTACACTCAAACCGGGAGCGCCGTGAATACGCAGTCGGATCCTACGAGTTACATTAGTCCCGTGTGAGGCGATCGTTGCACTTACGGGACCGTTTTATGGTTGTTTTATGTTTTTCACCCTTCGATGGTATGCTTTTGTGCATAAGTCTAAGTTTTCGCAAATCTATGTCGTACACTCAAACCGGGAGCGTTGTGACAACGTGGTCGGTTCCTTCGACTTACGTTGGTCCCGTGCAAGGTGTTCATGACTCTTTTGGGTCTGTTTTGTGGTTGTTTTACATTTTCACCCTTCGATTGCATGGTTTTATGCTTAAGCTTAAATTTTTGCAAATTTACGTTCTACACTCAAATCAGGATCCTCGCAACTACTCCTTCGGTTCCTACGAGGTACATCGATCCCTTGCGATGCGTTCCTACCTCTTGTAGCACCATTTTTTGATTATTTTATGTTTTCACCCTTCGATGGCATGTTTTTATTCTTATGTCTAACTTTTTGTAAATTTACGTCGTTCACTCAAACCGGGAGCGCCGTGAATACGCGGTCGGTCACTATGAGTTACATTGGCCCTGTGCGAGGCGATCTAGGCTCTTACGGGACCGTTTTGTGGCTGTTCTACATTTTCACCCTTCGATGCAATGTTTTTATGCTCAAGTCTAACTTTGTGAAAATTTACGTCGTACACCCAAACCAGGAGCGTCGTGTCTAGGCGGTCGGTTCCTACGAATTACATTGGTACCGTGCGAGGTGTTCTTGACTCTTAGGGGGGCCATTTTGTTGTTGTTTTAAATTTTTCACCGTTCGATGGCATGTTTTTTTACTTAAGTCTAACGTTTTGCAAATTTACGTCGTACACTCAAGCCGAGAGACCCATGACTACGTCGGAGGTTTCTACGAGTCACATGGATCCCGTGCGAGGCGTTCGTGCCTCTTATGGGATCGTTTTGTGGTTTTTTTACGTTTTCACCCTTCGATGGCCAGTTTTATGCTTAAGTAAAAATTCTTGCAAATTTACATCATACACTCAAACAAGGAGTGCTGTGAATACACGGTCGGTTCCTACGAGTTATATTGGTCCCGTGCAAGGCGATCGTGGCTCTTACGGGACCGTTTTGTGCCTGTTTTACATTTTCACCCTACGATGGTATGTTTTTATGCTTAATGTCAAAATTTTTGCAAATTTACATCGTACACTCAAACCGGGAGCGCCGTAACTTCCCGATCGGTTCCTACGACTTACATTCATCCCGTGCGAGCTACTTGTTACTATTACGGGACCATCTTGTGGTTGTTTTATGTTTTCACCCGTCGATGGAATGTTTTTATGCTTAAGTCTATTTTTTTGCAAATTTACGTCGTACACTCAAATCGGGAGCGCCGTGACTACGCAGTCGGTTCCTACGACTTACATTGGTCCCGTATGAAGTGTTTTTGACTCTTAGGGGAACATTTTGTGTCTGTTTTATATTTTCAACCTTCGATGGCATATTTTTATGCTTAAATCTAACTTTTGGCAAATTTACGTCGTACACTCAAATCGGGAGCACCGTGAATACGTGGTCAGTTCCTACGAGTTACATTGGTTCCGTGCGATGCGTTCGTGACTCTTACGGGACCGTTTTGTTGTTGTTTTACATTTTTACCCTTCGATCCCATGTTTTTATGCTTAAGTCTTTGTTTTTGAAAATTTTTGCTGTACACTCAAATCGGGAGCCCTTTGACTACGTCGTCGGTTCCTACATATT
Organism: Sambucus nigra; assembly: GCA_949130495.1. Classification (NCBI taxonomy): domain Eukaryota; kingdom Viridiplantae; phylum Streptophyta; class Magnoliopsida; order Dipsacales; family Adoxaceae; genus Sambucus; species Sambucus nigra. The sequence goes on from OX422211.1 coordinate 23,431,158, forward strand.
ACATCGATCCCGTGAAAGGTGTTCGTGCCTCTTATGGGACCTTCTTGTGGTTATTTCATGTTTTCACCTTTTGATGGCTTATTTTTACTCTTAAGTCTAATTTTTGTCAATTTACATCGTACACTCAAACCAGGAGCGCTATGAATACGCGGTCACTTCCTACGAGTTACATTGGTCCCGTGCGAGGCGATTATGGATCTTACGGGATCATTTTGTGGCTACTGTATGTTTTCACCATTCGATGGCATGTTGTTATGAATAAGTCTAACTTTTTGCAAATCTACGTCGTACACTTAAACTGGGAGCGCCGTTACCACACGGTCGGTTCCATCGACTTCAATTGGTCCTGTGCGAGGTGTTCGTGAGTCTTAAGGGACCGTTTTGTGACTGTTTTGCATTTTCACCCTTTAAAGGCAGGGTTTTATGGTTAAGTCTAATTTTTTGCAAATTGACGTCATACACTCAAACTGGGAGCCCCGCGACAACGTCGTCGATTCCTACGAGTTACATCATTCTTGTGCGAGGCATTTGTGCCTCTTACGGGACCATTTTGTTATTGACTTACGTTTACACCCTTCGATGGCATGTTTTTATGCTTAAGTCTAACTTTTTGCGAATTTACATCGTTCACTCAAATCGAGTGCCCCGTTAATAGGCGGTCGGTTCCTACAAGTTACTTTGGCCCTGTGCAAGGTGATTGTGGCTCTTATGGGACCTTGTGTGGATGTTTTATACTTTCACCCATCGATGTCATGTTTTTATGCTGAAGTTTAATTTTTTGCAAATTTACGTCGTACACTAAAATCGGGAGCGTCGTGACTACGCAGTCGGTTCCTACGACTTACATTGGTCTCGTATGAAGTGTTCTTGACTCTTATGGGAACGTTTTGTGTCTGTTTAAAATTTTTAACCTTCGAGGGCATGTTTTTATTCTTAAGTCTAACTTTTGGCAAATTTACGTCGTACACTCAAATCGGGAGCCCCGTGACTACGCCGTAGGTTCCTATGAGTTACATTGATCCCGTGCGAGGCGTTCGTGCCTCTTACGTGACCATTATGTGGTTATTTTGCATTTTCACCCTTCGATGGCATGTTTTTATGCTTAAGTCTAAATTCTTGCAAATTTACGTCGTAGACTCAAACAGGGAGCACCCTGAATATGCGGTCGGATCCAATGAGTTACATTGGACCTGTGCATGGCGATCGTGGCTCTTATGGGACCGTTTTGTGGCTGCTTTAAATTTTCACCCTTCGATGGCATGTTTTTATGTATAAGTCTAACTTTTGCAAATCTACGTCGTACACTCAAATCGAGAGAGCCATGACTATGCGGTCGGTTCCTTTGACTTACATTGGTCCCATGCAAGGTGTTCATGAGTCTTACGGGTTCGTTTGTGGCTGTTTTACATTTTCACCCTTTGATGGCATAGTTTTATGGTTAAGTCAAAATTTTTGCAACATTACATTTTACACTCAAACTCGGAGCCCCGCAACTACACCGTCGGTTCCTACGAGTTACATCGATCCCGTCAGAGGCGTTCGTGCCTCTTGCGGGACCATTTTGTGATTGTTTTATGTTTTCACCCTTTGATGGCATGTTTTTATGCTTAAGTCTAACTTTTAGCAAATTTGCAACGTACAGTCAAACTAGGAGCATCGTGAATACGCGGTCGGTTCCTACGAGTTGCATTGGCCCCGTGCGAGGTGATTGTGGCTCTTACGGGACCGTTTTGTGGTTGTTTTGTGTTTTCACCCTTCGATGTCTTGTTTTTATGATCAACTCTAACTGTTTGCAAATTTACATCGTACACTCAAACCGGGAGCGCCGTGACTACGCGGTCGATTCCTACGACTTACATTGGTATCGTGCGAGGTGTTCTTGACTCTTAGGGGACCGTTTTGTGTCTATTTTCAATTTTCAACCTAAGATGGCATGTTTTTATGCTTAAGTCTAACATTTTGTAAAATATACGTCGTACACTCAAAATGGGAGATCCGTGACTACGCCGAAGGTTCCTACGAGTTACATTGATCCCGTGCGAGGCGTTCGTTCCTCTTATGGGACCATTTTTTGTGTTTTTTCTATGTTTTCACCCTCTGATGGCATGTTTTTATGCTTAAGTCTAAATTCTTACAAATTTACGTCGTACACTCAATAAGGAGTGCAGTGATCGTGGCTCTTACAGGACGGTTTTGTGGCAAGGCAATCGTGGCTCTTACGAGGTATATTGGTCTCGTGCAAGGCGATCGGTTCCTACGAGTTACTTTGGCCCCGTGCCAGGCGATCATGGCTCTTATGGGACAGTTTTGTGGATGGTTTACATTTTCACCCTTCGATGGCATGTTTTTTCCTCAAGTCTAAATTTTTGTAAATTTACGTTGTACACTCAAATCGGGAGCGTCGTGACTATGCAGTCGGTTCCTATGACTTACATTGGTCCGATACGAAGTGTTCTTAACTCTTATAGAACATTTCATGTCTGTTTTAAATTTTCATCCTTCGATTGCCTATTTTTATGCTTAAGTCCTACTTTGGGCAAATTTACATCGTACACTCAAACCGAGAGCCCCGTGACTACGTCATAGGTTCCTACGAGTTACATCGATCCCGCGCGTGGCGTTCGTGCCTCTTACGGGACCATTTTGTGGTTGTTTTCTGTTTTAACCCTTCAATGGCATGTTTTTATGCTTAAGTCTAAATTCTTGCAAATTTAAGTCATACACTCAAACCGGGAGCGTCGTGAATACGCGGTCGGTTCCTACGAGTTACATTAGTCCCATACGAGCCGGTTATTTCCCTTACGGGACCGATTTGTGGTTATTTTATGTTTTCACCCTTCGATGGCATGTTTTTATCCTCAAGTCTATCTTTTTGAAAATTTACATCGTACACTCAAACCGAGAGCGACGTGACTACGCAGTTGGTTCCTACGACATACGTTGGTCCGATGTGAGGTGTTCTTGACTCTTACGGGACTGCTTTGTGGATGTTTTAAATTTTCAACCTTTGATGGCATGTTTTTATGCATAAGTCAAACGTTTTGCAAATTTATGTTGTACACTCAAACCAGGAGCCCCGTGACTACGCCAGAGGATCCTACGAGTTACATCGATCCCGTGTGAGGCGTTTGTGCCTCTTATGGTACCGTTTTGTGGCCGTATCACATTTTCACCCTTCGATGGCATGTTTTTATCCTTAATTTTAAATACTTGCAAATTTACGTCGTACACTCAAACAGGGAGCGCCGTGAATATGCGGTCGGTTCCAATGAGTTATATTGGACCTGTGCATGGCGATCGTGGCACTTACGGGACCGTTTTGTGGTTGTTTTACATTTTCACCCTTCGATGGCCCGTTTTTATGCGTAAGTCTAACTTTTTGCAAATCTACGTCGTACACTCAAATTGGGAGACCCACAACTACGTCGTTGGTTCCTATGAGTTACATCGATCTTGTGAGAGGTGTTCGTGTCTCTTACGGGACCGTTTTGTGGTTACTTTACATTTTCACCCTTCGATGGCTTGTTTTTATGCTTAAGCCTAAATTTTTTCAAATTTATGTCTTACACTCAAACTAAGAGACCTGCGACTTCGTCGTCAGTTTCTACGTGTTACATCGATGCTGTGCGACGTGTTCGTGCCTCTTACGGGACCATTTTGTGGTTGTTTAAAGTTTTCAGCCTTCGATGGCATGTTTTTATGCTTAAGTCAATTTTTTTGTAAATTTATGCCGTACACTCAAACCGAGAGAGCCGTGAATACGTAGTTGATTCCTACGGGTTACATTGGTCCCGTGCGAGGAAATCGTGGCTCTTACGGGACCGTTTTGTGACTATTTTACGTTTTCACCCTTTGATGGCATGTTTTTACGGTCAAGTCTAACTTTTCACAAATTGAAGTCGTACACTCAAACCGGTAGTGCCGTGACTACGCGGTCGGTTCCTACGAATTACATTGGTCCTGTTAGAGGTGTTCATGACTCTTACGGGACCGTTTTGTTGTTGTTTTACATTTTCAACCTTAGATGGCATGTTTTTATGCTTAAGTCTAAATTTTTGCAATTTTTCATCGTACACTCAAATCAGGAGCCCCGCACCTACGTCGTCGGTTCCTACGAGTTACATTGATCCCATGCGAGGCATTCGTGCCTCTTACAGGAACATTTTGTGGTTTTTTGACGTTTTCACCCTTCGATGGCATGTTTTTATGCTTAAGTCTAACTTTTCACAAATTTACTTCGTACACTCAAACCGAGAGCGCTGTGACTACGTGGTCGGTTCCTACGACTTACATTCAACTTGTGCGAGGTGTTTGAGACTTACGGAACCATTTTGTGGCTATTTTAAATTTTCACCCTTCGATGACACATTTTTATGCTCAAGTCTAAATTTTTGCAATTTACGTTGTACAATCAAACCGGGAGACCCGCAACTACACCATTAATTCCTACGAGTTACATCGATCATGTGCGAGGTGTTCGTGCCTCTTATGGGGCCGTTTTGTGGTTGTTTTACGATTTCACCCTTTGATGGCATGTTTTTATGCTTAAGTCTAATTTTTTGCAAATTTACGTCGTACAATCAAACCGAGAGCGTCGTGAATATGCAGTCGGTTACTACAAGTTACATTGGTCCTGTACGAGGCGATCGTGGCTCTTACGTGACCGTTTTGTGACTTTTTTATGTTTTCCCCTTTGATGACATGTTTTTATGGTCAAGTCAAACTTTTTTCAAATTTAAGTCGTACACTCAAACCGGGAGCATCTGACTACGCCGTCGGTTCCTACGACTTACATTGGTCCTGTGAGAGGTGTTTGTGACTCTTACGGGACCGTTTTATGGCTATTTTACATTTTCAAACCTTAGTTGGCATGTTTTTATGCTTAAGTCTAAATTTTTGCAAATTTGCGGCGTACACTCAAATCGGGAGCCCCGCAATTAGGCCGTCGATTCCTACGAGTTACATGGATCCGATGCGAGGCGTTTGTGCCTCTTATGGGACCGTTTAGTGATTGTTTTATATTTTCACCCTTCGATTGCATGGTTTAATGCTTAAGCCTATTTTTTGAAAATTTACGTCATACACTCAAACCGGGAGCCCCGCAACTACACCATCGCTTCCCACGAGGTACATTGATCCTGTGCGAGACGTTCGTGCCTTTTACGACACCATTTTTTTATTGTTATATGTTTTCACCCTTCGATGGCATGTTTTTATTCTTAAGTCTAAATTTTTGCAAATTTACTTCGTTCACTCAAATCGAGAGCGTCGTGAATACGATGTCTGTTCCTACGAGTTACATTGTCCCGTGCAAGGCGATCGAGGCTCTTATGGGACCGTTTTGTGGTTGTTCTACATTTTCACCCTTCGATGGTATGTGTTTATGCTCAAGTCTAACGTTTTGCAAATTTACGCCGTAGACTCAAACCGACAGCGGCGTGACTATGCGATCAGTTCCTATGACTTACATTCGTACCGTGCGAGGCGTTCTTGACTCTTAGGGGACCGTTTTGTTGATGTTTTAAATATTCAACCTTCGATGGCATGTTTTTATTCTTAAGTCTAACGTTTTGCAAATTTATGTCGTACACGCAAAGCGGGAGCCTCGTGACTACACCGGAGGTTTCTATGAGTTAGATCTATCCCGTGCGAGGCAGTTGTGCCTCTTATAGGACCGTTTTGTGGTTTTTTTACATTTTCACCCTTCGATGGCCAGTTTTATGCTTAAGTCTAAATTCTTGTAAATTTACATCATACACTCAAACAACGAGTGTCGTGAATACGCGGTCGGTTACTATGATTTATACTGGTCCCATGCAAGGTGATCGTGGCTCTTACGGGACCATTTTGTGGCTATTTTACGTTTTCACCCTACGATGACATGTTTTTATTCTTAAGTCAATCTTTTTGCAAATTTACATCGTACACTCAAACAGGGAGCGCCATGACTACGCGGTCGGTTCCTACGACTTACATTCATCCCATGCGAGGTGTTTGTTACTCTTACAGGACCGTCTTGTGGTTGTTTTACGTTTTCACCCGTCGATGGAATGTTTTTATGCTTAAGTCAATTTTTTTACAAATTTACGCCATATTCTCAAACCGGGAGTCCAATGACTATGCCATCGGTACCTACGACTTACATTGGTCTTGTGCACGGTGTTCGTGCCTCTTACGGGACCGTCTTGTTGTTGTTTTACATTTTCAATCTTTGATGGCATGCTTTTATCCTTAAGTCTAACTTTTTGCTAATTTATGTTGTACACTCAAATCGAGATCGCCGTGAATACGCGATCGGCTCCTAGAACTTACATTGGTCCCGTGAGAGATTTTTGTGACTCTTACGAGACCGTTTTGTTGTTGTTTTATGTTTTCACCCTTCAATGCCATGTTTTTATGCTTAAGTCTAAGTTTTTGAAAATTTTAATCGTACACTCAAATCGGGTGCCCTATGACTACGCTGTCAGTTCCTACATGTTACATCGGTCTCGTGCAAGGTGTTCGTGCCTCTTACGTGACCGTCTTGTGGTTATTTTACGTTTTCACCCTTCGATGGCTTATTTTTATCCTTAAGTATAAATTTTTTCAAATTTATGTCGTAAACTCAAACGGGGGGCGTCGTGGATACACGGTAGGTTCTTATGAGTTACATTGCTCCCGTGCGAGGCGATTATGGCTCTTACGGCTCTTATGGGACCGTTTTGTGGATGTTTTATGTTTTCACCCTTTGATGGCATGTTTTTATGCATAAGTATAACTTTTTGCAAATCTACGTCGTACACTCAAACCAGGAGCGTCGTTACTACTCGGTCGATTCCTTCGACTTACATTGGTCTTGTGCGAGGTGTTCGTGAGTCTTATGGGACCGTTTTGTGGCTGTTTTACATTTTCACCGTTTGATGGCATGGTTTTATGCTTATGACTAATTTTTTTGCAAATTTATGTCTTACACTCAAACCAGGAGCACCGCAACTACGTCGTTGGTTCCTACGAGTTACATCGTTCCCGTGCTAGGACTTTGTTCCTCATACGGGACCATTTTGGTATTATTTTACATTTACACCCTTTGATGGCTTGTTTTTATGCTTAAGTCTAAATTTTTGAGACTTTATGTCGCACACTCAAACCGGGAGCGCTGTGAATACGCGGTCGGTTCCTACAAGTTACTTTGTCCTCGAGCCAGGCGATCATGGCTCTTATGGGACCGTTTTGTGGTTATTTTAAATTTTCACACATCGATGGAATGTTTTTATGCTCAAGTCTAATTTTTTGCAAATTTACGTCGTACTCTTAAATCGGGAGCGCCGTGCCTATGCAGTAGGTTCCTATGACTTACATTGGTCCCGTACGAAGTGTTCTTGACTCTTACGGGACCGTTTTGTGTCTGTTTTAAATTTTCAACCTTCGATGGCATGTTTTTATGCTTAATTCTAACTTTTGGCAAATTTACGTCGCACACTCAAACCGGTAGGCCCGTGACTACGACGTTGGTTCCTACGAATTACATTGATCCCGTGTGAGGCGTTCGTGCCTTTTACAGGACAGTTTTGGTGTTGTTTTACCTTTTCACCCTTCAATGGCATATTTTTATGCTCAAGTCTAAATTCTTGCAAATTTACGTCGTACACTCAAATAGGGAGCGTCGTGAATACGCGATCGGTTCCTACGAGTTACATTGGTCCCGTGCGAGGCAATCATTGCTCTTACGGGACCGATTTGTGGATGATTTATGTTTTCACCCTTCGAGGGCATGTTTTTATGGATAAGTCTAAATTTTTGCAACTCTACGCCGTACACTCAAACTGGGAGCGCCGTGACTACGCGGTGGGTTTCTACGACTTACATTAGTCCCGTGCGAGGTGTTCATGAGTCTTACGGGTTCGTTTTGTGGCTGTTTTACATTTTCTCCCTTCGATGGGATGGGTTTATGGATAAGTCTAATTTTTTGCAAAATTACATTGTACACTCAAGCCGGGAGCCCCGCAACTGCGTTGTCGGTTCGTACGAGTTACATCGTTCCCGTGTGAGGGTTCGTGCCTCTTACGGGACCATTTTGTGATTGTTTAATGTTTTCACCCTTCGATGGCATATTTTTATGCTTAAGTCTAACTTTTAGAAAATTTGCGTCGTATACTCAAACTAGGTGCATCGTGAATAGGCGGTCGGTTCCTACGAGTTACATTGGCCCCGTGCAAGGCGATCGTGGCTCTTACAGGATCGTTTTGTGGTTGTTTTACGTTTTCACCCTTCGATGGTATGTTTTTATGCTCAAGTCTAACTTTTTGCAAATTTACGCCGTAGACTCAAACCAAAAGTGGCGTGACTATGAGATCAGTTCCTACAACTTACATTCGTACCGTGCGAGGTGTTCTTGACTCTTAGGGGACCGTTTTATTGTTGTTTTAAATATTCAACCTTCGATGGCATGCTTTTATGCTTAAGTCTAACGTTTTGCAAATTTATGTCGTACATGCAAAGCGGGAGCCCCGTGACTACACCGGAGGTTTCTATGAGTTAGATCTACCCCGTGCGAGGCAGTTGTGCCTCTTATGGGACCGTTTTGTGGTTTTTTTACATTTTCACCCTTCGATGGCCAGTTTTATGCTTGAGTCTAAATTCTTGTAAATTTACATCATACACTCAATCAATGAGTGTCGTGAATATGCGGTCGGTTCCTACGATTTATACTAGTCCTGTGAAAGGTGATCATGGCTCTTACGGGACCATTTTGTGGCTATTTTACGTTTTCACCCTACGATGGCATGTTTTTATTCTTAAGTCAATCGTTTTGCAAATTTACATCGTACACTCAAACAGGGAGCGCCATGACTACGCGGTCGGTTACTATGACTTACATTCATCCCATGCGAGGTATTTGTTACTCTTACAGGACCGTCTTGTGGTTGTTTTATGTTTTCACCCGTCGATGGAATGTTTTTATGCTTAAGTCTATTTTTTACAAATTTACGCCGTATACTCAAACCGGGAGTCCAATGACTACGCCATCGGTTCCTACGACTTACATTGGTCTTGTGTACGGTGTTCGTGCCTCTTACGGGACCGTCTTGTTGTTGTTTTACATTTTCAGTCTTTGATGGCATGCTTTTATCCTTAAGTCTAACTTTTTGCTATTTTATGTTGTACACTCAAATCGAGATCGCCGTGAATACGCGATCGGCTCCTAGAACTTACATTGGTCCCGTGAGAGATTTTTGTGACTCTTACGAGACCGTTTTGTTGTTGTTTTATGTTTTCACCCTTCAATGCCATGTTTTTATGCTTAAGTCTAAGTTTTTGAAAATTTTAATCGTACACTCAAATCGGGTGCCCTATGACTACGCTGTCAGTTCCTACATGTTACATCGGTCTTGTGCAAGGTGTTCGTGCCTCTTACGTGACCGTCTTGTGGTTATTTTACGTTTTCACCCTTCGATGGCTTATTTTTATCCTTAAGTATCAATTTTTGAAAATTTACATCGTAAACTCAAACGGGGGGCGTCGTGGATACACGGTAGGTTCCTATGAGTTATATTGGTCCCGTGCGAGGCGATTATGGCTCTTACGGCTCTTATGGGACCGTTTTGTGGCTGTTTTATGTTTTCACCCTTTGATGGCATATTTTTATGCATAAGTCTAAATTTTTGCAAATCTATGTCGTACACTCAAACAGGGAGCGTCGTTACTACTCGGTCGATTCCTTCGACTTACATTGGTCCTGTGCGAGGTGTTCGTGAGTCTTACAGGACCGTTTTGTGGCTGTTTTATATTTTCACCTTTTGATGGCATGGTTTTATGCTTAAGTCTAATTTTTTGCAAATTTATGTCGTACGCTCAAACCGGGAGCACCGCAACTACGTCGTCGGTTCCTACGAGTTACATCGTTCGCGTGCTAGGACTTTGTGCCTCATATGGGACCATTTTGGTATTATTTTACATCTACACCCTTTGATGGCTAGTTTTTATGCTTAAGTTTAAATTTTTGAGAATTTATGTCGCACACTCAAACCGGGAGCGTCGTCAATACGTGGTCGGTTCCTACAAGTTACTTTGTCCCCGAGCCAGGCGATCATGGCTCTTATGGGACCGTTTTGTGGCTATTTTAAATTTTCACACATCGATGGAATGTTTTATGCTCAAGTCTAAATTTTTGCAAATTTACGTCGTACTCTTAAATCAGGAGCGTCGTGCCTATGCAGTAGGTTCCTATGACTTACATTGGTCCCGTACGGAGTGTTATTGACTCTTACGGGACCGTTTTGTGTCTGTTTTAAATTTTCAACCTTCGATGGCATGTTTTTATGCTTAATTCTAACTTTTGACAAATTTACGTCGTACACTCAAACCGACAGCCCCGTGACTACGACGTTTGTTCCTACGAATTACATTGATCTCGTGCGAGGCGTTCGTGCCTTTTACCGGACAGTTTTGGTGTTGTTTTACGTTTTCACCCTTCGATGGCATATTTTTATGCTCAAGTCTAAATTCTTGCAAATTTACATCGTACACTCAAATAGGGAGAGTCGTGAATACGCGATCGGTTCCTACGAGTTACATTGGTCCCGTGCGAGGCAATCAATTCTCTTACGGGACCGATTTGTGGATGTTTTATGTTTTCACCCTTCGATGGCATGTTTTTATGGATAAGTCTAAATTTTTGCAACTCTACGTCATACACTCAAACTGGGAGCGCCGTGACTACGCGGTGGGTTTCTACGACTTACATTAGTCCCGTGCGAGGTGTTCATGAATCTTACGGGTTCGTTTTGTGGTTGTTTTACATTTTCTCCCTTCGATGGGATGGGTTTATGGATAAGTCTAAATTTTTGCAAAATTACGTTGTACACTCAAACAGGGAGCCCCGCAACTGCGTCGTCGATTCGTACGAGTTACATCATTCCCGTGTGAGGCGTTCGTTTCTCTTACGGGACCATTTTGTGATTATTTTATGTTTTCACCTTTTGATGGCATGTTTTTATGCTTAAGTCTAACTTTTAGAAAATTTGCGTCGTATACTCAAACTAGGTGCATCGTGAATAGGCGGTCGGTTCCTACGAGTTACATTGGCCCCGTTCAAGGCGATCGTGGCTCTTACAGGATCGTTTTGTGGTTATTTTACATTTTCACCCTTCGATGGCTAGTTTTAATCCTCAAGTCTAACTTTTTGCAAATTTACGTCATACACTCAAACCGAGAGCGCCGTGACTACGCGTTCGGTTCCTACGACTTACATTTGTATCATGCGAGGTGTTCTTGACTCTTAGGGGACCGTTTTGTGGCTACTTTAAATTTTCAACCATCGATGACATGTTTTTATGCTTAAGTCTTACATTTTGCAAAATTTATGTCGTACACTCAAATCGGGAGATCCGTTACTATGCCGAAGTTTCCTACGAGTTACATCGATCCTGTGTGAGGCGTGCGTGCCTCTTATGGGACCATTTTTGTGGGCTTTTTTTACATTTTCACCCTTCGATGGCATGTTTTTATGATTAAGCCCAAATTCTTGCAAATTTATGTCGTACACTCAAACAAGGAGCGCAGTGAATACGCGGTCAATTCCTACAAGTTGTATTGGTCCCGTGCAAGGCGGTCATGGCTCTTACAGGACCTTTTTGATGAAGTTTTACGTTTTCACCCTACGATTTCATGTTTTTATGCTTAAGTCAAACTTTTTGCAAATTTACATCGTACTCTCAAACCGGGAGCGTCGTGACTACGCGGTCGATTCCTACGACTTACATTCATCCCGTGTGAGGTGTTTGTTACTTTTATGAGACTGTCTTGTGGTTGTTTAACATTTTCACCCATCGATGGAATGTTTTTAGGCTTACATCTAATTTTTTGCAAATTTATGCCGTACACTCAAATTGGGAGTCCAACGGCTACGCCGTCGGTTCCTACGACTTACATCGGTCCTGTGCGTGGTGTTCGTGCCTCATACGGGACTGACTTGTTGTTGTTTTACGTTTTTAGTCTTCGATGGCATGTTTGTATGCTTAAGTCATAATTGTTACAAATTTACATCGTACACTCAAACCGGGAGCGTCGTGAACACGCAATCGGTTCCTACGACTTACATTGGTCCCGTGCGAGGTGTTCGTGACTCTTATGGGACCATTTTGTTGTTTTTTTACATTTTCACACTTCGATGCCATGTTTTTATTCTTAAGTCTATGTTTTTGAAAATTTTCATCGTACACTCAAATCGGGAGCCCTTTGACTACGTCACCGGTTCCTACGTGTTACATTGGTCCCGTGCAAGGTGTTCGTGCTTCGTACAGGACCGTCTTGTGGTTATTTTCGTTTTCACCCTTTGATGACTTTTTTTATGCTTAAGTCTAAATTTTTGCAAATTTACATCGTACACTCAAACTAGGAGCGTCGTGAATACGCGGTCGGTTCGTACGAGTTACATTGGTCCCTTACGAGGCGATTATGGCTCTTACGGCACCGTTGGGTGGATGTTTTATGTTTTCACCCTTCGATGGCAAGATTTTATGCATAAGTCCAACTTTTTGCAAATCTATGTCGTACACTCAAACCTGGAGCGTCGTTACTACGCGGTCGGTTCCTTCGACTTACATTGATCCTGTGCGAGGTGTTAGTGAGTCTTATGGGATTGTTTTGTGGTTGTTTTACATTTTCACCCTTCGATGGCTTGGTTTTTAGATTAAGTCTAAATTTTTGCAAATTTACATCGTACACTCAAACCGGGAGCCCCACAACTACGTCGTCGATTCCTACGAGTTACATCATTCTTGTGCGAGGCGTCTGTGCCTCTTACGGTACCATTTTGTTATTATTTTACGTTTACACCCTTCGATGGCATGATTTTATGCTTAAGTCTACCTTTTTGCGAATTTACATTGTAGACTCAAATCACGAGCGCTGTGAATACGCAATCGGTTCCTATGATTTACTCTGCCCCCGTGTCAGGCGATCATGGCTCGTATGTGATCGTTTTGTGGTTGTTTTACATTTTCACCCTTAGATGGCATGTTTTTATGCCCATGTCTAACTTTTTGCAAATTTATGTCGTACACTCAAACCAGGAGCGCCGTGACTATGCAATCGATTCCTACGACTTACATTGGTCCCATACGAAGTGTTCTTGCATCTTACGGGACCGTTTTGTGTATGTTTTAAACTTTCACCCTTCGATTTCATGTTTTTATGCTTAAGTCTAACTTTTGGCAAATTTACATCGTACACTCAAATCGGGAGCCTTGTGACTACGTCGTAGGTTCCTACGAGTTACATCGATCCCGTGTGAGGCATTCGTGCCTCTTACGAGACAATTTTGTGGTTGTTTTATATTTTCTCCCTTCGATGGCATGTTTTTATGCTTAAGTCTAAATTCTTGCAAATTTATGTCGTACACTCAAACCGGGAGCGCCGTGAATACACGGTCGGTTCCTACGAGTTACATTGGTCCCGTGCGAGGTGATCATTGCTCTTACGTGATCGATTTGTGGTTATTTTATGTTTTCACCCTTCGATGGCATGTTTTTATGTATAACTTTAACTTTTTGCAAATCTACGTCGTACACTCAAACCGGGAGCACCGTGATTACGCGGTCGGTTCCTTCGACTTACATTGGTCCCCTGTGAGGTGTTCATGAGTCTTACGGGTCCATTTTGTGGATTTTTTACATTTTCACCCTTCGATGGGATGGTTTTATGCTAAAGTCTAATTTTTTGCAGAGTTATGTTGTTCTTTCAAACTGGGAACCCCGCAATTATGCTGTCGGTTCCGACGAGTTACTTCGATCCCATGCGAGGCATTCGTGCCACATACGGGACCATTTTGTTATTTTGTTATGTTTTCACCCATCGGTGGCATGTTTTTATGCTTAAGTCTAACTTTTTATAGATTTACGTCACACACTCGAGCCGGGAGCGTCGTGAATACGCGGTCGGTTCCTACGAGTTACATTGGCCACGTGCGAGGCGATCGTAGCTCTTTTGGGACCGTTTTGTGGTTGTTTTACATTTTCACCCTTCGATGACATGTTTTTATGCTAAAGTCTATCTTTTTGCAAATTTTCATGGCACACTCAAACCGGGAGCGACGTGACTATGCAGTCGATTCCTATGACTTACATTGGTCCGGTGCGAGGTGTTCTTGAGTCCTACGGGTCCGTTTAGTGGATGTTTTAAATTTTCAACATTTGATGGAATATTTTTTTGCTTAAGTCAAATGTTTTGCAAATTTATGTCGTACACTCAAATCGGTAGCCCCGTGACTATACCGGAGGTTCCTACGAGTTACATTGATCCCGTGCGAGGCATTCGTGCCTCTTATGGTACCCTTTTGTGGTTGTTTTACATTTTCACCCTTTGATGGCATGTTTTTATGCTTAAGTTCAAATTCTTGCAAATTTACATCGTACACTCAAACCAGGAGCGCCGTGAATACGCGGTTAATTCCTACGAGTTACATTGGTCCCTTGCGAGGCGATTATGGCTATTACGGGACGTTTTGTGGAAGTTTTATGTTTTCACCCTTCGATGTCATGTTTTTATGCATAAGCCCAACTTTTTGCAAATCTACATCGTACAGTCAAACTAAGAGCGCCGTTATTACAAGGTCAGTTCCTTCGACTTACTTTTGTCCTGTGCGAGGTGTTAGTGAGTCTTACGGGACCGTTTTGTGGTTGTTTTACATTTTCACCCTTCGATGGCATGGTTTTATGCTTAAGTCTAAATTTTTACAAATTTACGTCGTACACTCAAACCGGGAGCCCCTCAACTATGCCGTAGGTTCCTACGAGTTACATCATTCCCGTGTGAGGCGTCTGTGGCTCTTACGGGACCATTTTGTTATTGCTTTATGTTTTCACCCTTCGATGGCATGTTTTTATGCTTAAGTCTAACTTTTTGCAAATTTATGTCGTACACTCAAATCGGGAGCGTCGTGAATACGCGATCGGTTCCTACGAGTTACTTTGGCCCCGTGGCAAGCGATCATGGCTCTTATGCGACCGTTTTATGGCTGGTTTACATTTTCACCCTTCGACCGCATGTTTTTTTGCTCAAGTATAATTTTTGCCAATTTACGTCGTACACACCAACCGGGAGCGCCGTGACTACGCAGTCGGTTCCTATGATTTACAATGGTCCCATACAAAGTGTTCTTGACTCTTACAAGACCGTTTTGTGTCTGTTTGAAATTTTTACTCTTCGATGGCATGTTTTTATGCTTAAGTCTTACTTTTGGAAAATTTACATCGTACACTCAAGCCGGGAGCCCCGGAACTACATCATAGGTTCCTACGAGTTATATCGATCCCGTGCGAGGCATTCGTGCCTCTTACAGGACCGTTTTATGGTTTCTTTCTATTTTAACCCTTCGATGGCATGTTTTTATGCTTAAGTCTAAATTCTTGAAAATTTACATTGTACACTCAAAACGGGAGCTTCGTGAATATGCGGTCGGTTCCTACGAGTTACATTGGTCCCGTACGAGGCGATCATTTCTCTAACGGGACCGATTTGTGGTTGTTTTACGTTTTCACCCTTCGATGGCATGTTTTTATGTATAAGTCTAACTTTTTGCAAATCTACGTCATACAATCAAACCGGTGGCACCGTGACTACGCGTTCGATTCCTTCGACTTACATAGGTCCCGTGCGAGGTGTTCATTACTCTTATGGATCCGTTTTGTGACTGTTTTTCATTTCCACCCCTCGATGGCATGGTTTTATTCTTAAGTCTATTTTTTTGCAAAATTACGTTGTACACTCAAACCGGGAGCCCCGTAACTACGCCATCGGTTCCTACGAGTTACATCGATCCCGTTCGAGGCATTTGTGCCCCTTACGGGACCATTTTGTGATTATTTTATGTTTTCACCCTTCGATGGCATGTTTTTATGCTTAAGACTAACTTTTTGCAAATTTACATCGTACACTCAAGCCGGGAGCGCCATGAATACGCGGTCGGTTCCTACGAATTACATCGATCATGTACGAGGTGTTCGTGCCTCTTATGGGACCGTTTTGCGGTTGTTTTACGTCTTCACCCTTTGATGGCGTGTTTTTATGCTTAAGTCTAAATTTTTGCAAATTAACGTCACACACTCAAACCGAGAGCATCGTGAATATGCGGTCGGTTACTACGAGTTACATTGGTCCCGTACGAGGCGATCGTGGCTGTTACGTGACCATTTTGTGACTTTTTTATGTTTTCCCCCTTCGATGACATGTTTTTATGGTCAAGTCTAACTTTTTTCAAATTTAATTTGTACACTCAAACCGGGAGCGTCGTGATTACGCGGTCGGTTCCTACAACTTACGTTGGTCCTGTGAGAGATGTTCGTGACTCTTACGGAACCGTTTTATGGCTACTTTACATTTTCAAACCTTAGTTGGCATGTTTTTATGCTTAAGTCTAAATTTTTACAAATTTACGGCGTACACTCAAATCGGGAGCCCCGTAACTACACCGTCGGTTCCTACGAGTTACATGGATCCCATGCGAGGCGTTTGTGCCTCTTACGAGACCGTTTAGTGGTTGTTTTACATTTTCACCCTTCGATTGCATGGTTTTATGCTTAAGCCTATTTTTTTGCAAATTTACGTCGTACACTCAAATCGGGAGCCCCGCAACTACACCATCGCTTCCCACGAGGTACATCGATCCCGTGCGAGACGTTCGTGCCTCTTACGGCACCATTTTTTGACTGTTTTATGTTTTCACACTTCGATGGCATGTTTTTATTCTTAAGTCTAAATTTTTGCAAATTTACGTCGTTCACTCAAACCGGGAGCACCATGAATATGCGGTCCCTTCCTACAAGTTACATTGGCCCGTGCAAGGCGATCGAGGCTCTTACGGGACCGTTTTGTGGCTATTTTACATTTTCACCCTTTGATGGCATGTTTTTATTCTCAAGTCTAACGTTTTGCAAATTTACGTCGTACACTCAAACCGGCAGCACCGTGACTACGTCATCAGTTCCTACAACTTACATTCGTACCGTGCGAGGTGTTCTTTACTCTTAGGGGACCGTTTTGTGGCTGTTTTAAATATTCAACCTTCGATGGCATGTTTTTATGCTTAAGTCTAACGTTTTGCAAATTTATGTCGTACACGCAAAGCGGGAGCCCCGTGACTACACCGGAGGTTTCTACGAGTTACATCGATCCCGTGCGAGGAAGTCGTGCCTCTTATGGGACCATTTTGTGCTTTTTTTACGTTTTCACCATTTGATGGCCAGTTTTTATGCTTAAGTCTAAATTCTTGCAAATTTACGTCATACACTCAAACAAGGAGTGTCGTGAATACGCGGTCGGTTCCTACGGGTTATATTGGTCCCATGCAAGGTGATCGTGGTTCTTACGGGACCGTTTTGTGGCTGTTTTACGTTTTGACCCTACGATGGCATGTTTTTATGGTTAAGTCATACTTTTTGCAAATTTACATCGTACACTCAAACCGGGAGCATCGTGACTACTCGGTCGGTGCCTACGACTTACATTCATCCTGTGCGAGGTGTTTGTTACTCTTACGGGACCGTCTTGTGGTTGTTTTACGTTTTCACCTGTCGATGGAATGTTTTTATGATTAAGTAAATTTTTTTGCAAATTTACGTCGTACACTCAAACCGGGAGTCCAACAACTACGCCGTTGGTTCCTAAGACTTACTTTGGTCATGTGCATGGTGTTCGTGCCTCTTATGGGACCGTATTGTTGTTGTTTTACATTTTCAATCTTCGATGGCATGCTTTTATCCTTAAGTCTAACTTTTTACTAATTTATGTCGTACACTCAAATCGGGATCGCTGTGAATACGCGGTCGGTTCCTAGAACTTACATTGGTCCCATGAGAGACGTTCGTTACTCTTACGGGACCGTTTTGTTGTTGTTTTAAGTTTTAACCCTTCAATGCCATGTTTTTATGCTTAAGTCTAAGTTTTTGAAAATTTTAATCGTACACTCAAATCGGGAGCCCTTTGACTACGTCGTCAGTTCCTACATGTTACATCGGTCTCGTGCAAGGTGTTTGCGCCTCTTATGGAACCGTCTTGTGGTTATATTATGTTTTCACCCTTCGATGGCTTGTTGTTATGCTTAAGTATAAAGTTTTGCAAATTTATGTTGTACACTCAAATCGGGAACGTTGTGGATACGTCATAGGTTCCTACGAGTTACATTTTTCCCGTGAGAGGCGATTATGGCTCTTACGGGACCATTTTGTTGTTGTTTTATGTTTTCACCCTTTGATGGCATGTTTTTATGCATAAGTCTAACTTGTTGCAAATCTACGTCATACACTCAAACCGGGAGCTGCGTGACTATGTGGTCGGTTCCTTCGACTAACAATGGTCCCGTGCGAGGTTTTCATGAGTCTTACGGGACCGTTTTGTGGTTGTTTTACATTTTCACCCTTTAATGTCATGGTTTTATGCTTAAGTCCAATTTTTTGCAAATTTACGTTGTACACTCAAACCGGGAGCCCCGCAATTACGTCGTCGGTTCCTACGAGTTACATCATTCCCATGTAAGGGTTTTGTGCCTCTTACGGGACCATTTTTTTATTATTTTATGTTTACACCCTTTGATGGCATGTTTTTCTACTTAAGTCTAACTTTTTCCGAATTTACGCCGCAGACTCAAATCGGGAGCGCCGTGAATACGCGGTCGGTTCCTACGAGTTACTTTGGCCTCGAACCAGGCGATCATGGTTTTTATGGGACCATTTTGTGGCTATTTTACATTTTCACACATCGATGGCATGATTTATCCCCAAGTCTAATTTTTTGCAAATTTACGTCATACACTCAAACCGGTAGCGCCACGACTACGCAGTAGGTTCCTACGACTTACATTGGTCACGTACGAAGTGTTCTTGACTCTTAGGGGACCGTTTTGTGTCTGTTTTAAATTTTCAACCTTCTATGGCATGTTTTTATGCTTAAGTCTAACTTTTGGCAAATTTACGTCGTACACTCAAACCGGGTGCCCCATGACTACGCCGTTGGTTCCTACGAATTACATTGATCCCGTGCGCGGCGTTCATGCCTTTTATGGGACCATTTTAGGGTTGTTTTACATTTTCACCCTTCGATGGCATGTTTTTATGCTCAAGTCAAAATTCTTGTAAATTTACGCCATACACTCAAATATGGAGCGATGTGAATACGTGGTCGGTTCCTACGAGTCACAATGGTCCCGTGCGAGGCGAACATTGATCTTACGGGACCAATTTGTGGATGTTTTATGTTTTCACCCTTCGATGGCATGTTTTTATGTATAAGTCTAAGTTTTTGCAAATCTACGTCGTACACTCAAACCGGGAGCGCCGTGACTACGTGGTCGGTTCCTTCGACTTACAATGGTCCCGTACGAGGTTTTCATGAGTCTTAGGGGGCCGTTTTGTGGTTGTTTTACATTTTAACCCTTCGATGGCATGGTTTTATGTTTAAGTCTAATTTTTTGAAAAATTACGTTGTACACTCAAATCGAGATCCCCGCAACTACGCTGTCGATTTCTACGAGTTACATCGATCCTATGCGGGGTGTTCGTGCCTCTTACGGGACCATTTTGTGATTGTTTTATGTTTTCACCATTCGATGGCATGTTTTTATGCTTAAGTCTAACGTTTTGAAAATTTACATTGCACACTCAAATCGGGAGCACCATGAATAGACGGTCGGTACCTATGAGTTAAATTGTCCCCGTGCGAGGCGATCGTGGCGCTTACGGGACCATTTTGTGGTTTTTTTATGTTTTCACCCATCGATGACATGTTTTTATGCTCAAGCCTAACATTTTGAAAATTTACGTCGTACACTCAAACCGGGAGCGATGTGACTTCGCGGTCGGTTCCTACGTCATAATTGGTCCCGTGCGAGGTGTTCTTGACTCTTACGGGACCGTTTTGTGGCTATTTTAAATTTTCAACCTTCGATGGCATGTTCTTATGATTAAGTCAAATGTTTTGCAAATTTATATCGTACACTCAAATCGGGGGCCCCGTGACTACGCCGAAGGTTCCTACGAGTTACATCAATCCCATGCGAGGCGTTCGTGCCACTTATGGTACCGTTTTGTGCTTGTTTTATGTTTTTGCCCTTCAATGGCATGTTTTTATGCTTAAGTTTAAATTCTTGCAAATTTATGTCGTACACTGAAATAGGGAGCACTGTGAATACGCGGTCGGTTCCTAGGAGTTTTTTTGGACCCGTGCAAGGCGATTGTGCCTCTTATGGGACCGTTTTTTGGCTGTTTTACATTTTCACCCTTCGATGGCATGTTTTTATGCATAAGTCTAACTGTTTGCAAATATACGTCATACACTCAAAGTGGGAGACCCACAACTACGCCATCGGTTCCTATGAGTTAAATCGATCCTGTGCGAGGTATTCGTGCCTCTTACGTGACCGTTTTGTGGTTGTTTTACATTTTCACCCTTCGGTGGCTAGTTTTTATGATTATGTCTAAAATTTAGCAAATTTACGTTTTACACTCAAACCGGGAGCGCCGTGAATACGCCATCGGTTCCTACGAGTTACATTGGTCCTGTTTTGTGATTGTTTAACGTTTTCACCCTTCTATGGCATATTTTTATGCATAAGTCTAACGTTTTTCAAATCTACGTCGTACACTCAAATCGGGAGCATCGTGACTACGTGGTCGGTTCCTTCGACTTACGTTGGTCCCGTGCGAGGTGTTCATGAGTCTTATGGGTCCATTTCGTGGCTATTTTACATTTCCACACTTCGATTGCATGGTTTTTTTCTTAAGCAAAAATTTATGCAAATTCACGTCGTACAATCAAATCGGGATCCCCGTAACTACGTCGTCGGTTCCTACGAGGTACATCGAGGATCTTACGGGACCGTTTTGTGGTTGTTTTACATTTTCACCCTTCGATGGCATGTTTTTATGCTTAAGTATAAATTCTTGCAAATTTACGTTGTACACACAAACAAGGAGCGCCGTGAATACGCAGTCCGTTCCTATTAGTTATATTGGTCCCGTGCAAGGCGATCGTGGCTCTTAGGGGACCGTTTTGTGGTTATTTTACGTTTTCACCCTACGATGGCATTTTTTTATGCTTAAGTCAAACTTTTTGCAAATTTACATCGTACACTCAAACCGGGAGCGCCGTGAGTATGCGGTCGGTTCCTACGACTTACATTCATCCCGTGTAAGGTGTTTGTTACTCTTATGGGACCGTCTTGTGGTTGTTTTACGTTTTCACCTGTCGATGGATTATTTTTATGCTTAAGTCTAATTTTTTGCAAATTTATGTCGTACAATCAAATCGGGAGTCCAACGACTACGTCGTCGTTTCCTACGACTTACATTGGTCCTGTGCACAGTGTTCGTGCCTCTTACAGGACTGTCTTGTTGTTGTTTTACATTTTCAGCCTTCGATGCCATGTTTTTATGCTTAAGTCTAATTTTTTGCAAATTTACATCGTACACTCAAACCGGGAGCGCCGTGAATATGTGGTCGATTCCTACGACTTACATTGGTCCCGTGTGATGCATTCGTGACTCTTACGAGACCGTTTTGTTGTTGTTTTACATTTTTACCATTCGATGCCATGTTTTTATGCTTAAGTCTAACTTTTTAGAAATTTTCATCGTACACTCAAACCGGGAGACCTTTGACTACGTCGTCAGTTCCTACGTGTTACATCGGTCCCGTGCAAGGTGTTCGGGCCTCTTACGGGACTGTTTTGTAGTTATTTTACGTTCTCACCCTTCGATGGCTTGTTTTTATGCTTAAGTCTAAATTTTTGTAAATTTACGTCATACACTCAAATCGGGAGCGCCGTGAATACGCGGTTATTTCCTATGAGTTACATTGGTCCCTTGCGAGGCGATTATGGCTCTTACGGAACCGTCTTGTGGCTGTTTTATGTTTTCACCCTTCGATGTCATTTTTTATGCATAAGTCCAACTTTTTGCAAATCTACATTGTACACTCAAATCGTTAGCGCCGTTACTACGTGGTCGGTTCCTTCGACTTACATTTTTCTTGTGCGAGGTGTTATTGAGTCTTACGGGACCGTTTGGTGGCTGGTTTACATTTTTACCCTTCGATGGCTTGGTTTTATGCTTAAGTCTAAATTTTTGCAAATTTACATCGTACACTCAAACCGGGAGCCCCACAGCTTAGTCGTCAGTCTTACGAGTTACATCGTTCCCGTAGGAGGCGTTCGTCCCTCTTACGGGACCATTTTGTTATTGTTTTACGCTTACACCCTTTGATGGCATGTTTTTATGATTAAGTCTATTTTTTTGCGAATGTACGTCATACACTCAAACCGGGAGCGCCGTGAATAAGCGGTCGGTTTCTATGAGTTACTTTGGCCCCATACCAGGCGATCATGGCTCTTGTGGAACCATTTTGTGGTTGTTTTACATTTTCACCCTTCGATGGCGTGTTTTTATGCTCAAGTCTGAATTTTGATAATTTACGTCGTACACTCAAACCGAGAGGGCCGTGACTATGCACTCGATTCCTACGATTTACATTGCTCCTATACGAAATGTTCTTGACTCTTACGGGATCATTTTGTGTCTGTTTTAAATTTTCATGCTTCGATGACATGTTTTTCTTCTTAAGTCTAACTTTTGGCAAATTTACGTCGTACACTGAAACCGGGAGCCCCGGAACTACGTCGTTGGTTCCTATGAGTTACATCGATCCCGTGCGAGGCGTTCGTGATTCTTATGGGGCTGTTTTGTGGTTGTTTTACATTTTCAACCTTAGATGGCATGTTTTTATGCTTAAGTCTAAATTCTTGCAAATTTATGTCGTAACTCAAATAAGGAGCGCAGTGAATATTGGTCCCGTGCAAAGCGACGGTGGCTCTTATGGGACCGTTTTGTGGTTGTTTTACGTTTTCACCCTTTGATGACATGTTTTTATGCTTAAGTCTAAATTTTTTCAAATTTATGGCTTACACTCAAATCGAGAGCGTCGTGAATACGCGATCGGTTCCTACGACCTACATTGGTCCCGTCAGAGTTATTCGAGACTCTTACGGGACCGTTTTGTGGCTATTTTACATTTTTACCCTTCGTTCACACGTCTTTATGCTCAGGTCTAATGTTTTGCAATTTAGGTCGTACACTTAAACCGGGAGCCCCACAACTACGTCTTCAGTTCCTATGAGATACATCGATCCTGTGCGAGGTGTTCGTGCCTCTTACGGGACCTTTTTTGGTAGTTTTACATTTTCACCCTTCGATGGCATGTTTTTATGCTTAAGTCTAAATTTTTGCAAATTTGCGTTGTACACTCAAACTGGGAGGGTCGTGAATACACGGTCGGTTCCTACGAGTTACATTGGTCCCGTGCGAGGTTATCGTGGTTCTTACCTAATCATTTTGTGACTATTTTACGTTTTCACCCTTCGATGACATGTTCTTATGGTCAAGACTTACTTTTCGCAAATTTAAGTCGTACACTCAAATCGGGAGCGCCGTGACTACGCGGTCAGTTCCTACAAGTTTCATTGGTCCCGTGAGAAGTGTTCGTGACTCTTGCGGGATTGTTTTATGGATGTTTTATATTTTCACCATTCGATGGCATGTTTTTATGGTTAAGTCTATTTTTTTGCAAATTTACGTCGTACACTCAAATCGAGAGCCCTGCAACTACGTCGGCGATTCCTACGAGTTACATCGATCCTGTGCGAGGTGTTCGTGCCTCTTATGGGACCGTTTCGTGGTTGTTTTACATTTTTACCCTTCGATGGCATGTTTTTATGTTAAAGTCTAAATTGTTTCAAATTTACGCCCAACACTCAAACCGGGAGAGTCGTGAATACGCAGTCGGTTCCTACGAGTTTCATTGGTCCAGTGCGAGGCGATCGTAGCTCTTAGCCGAATATTTTGTGACTGTCTTATGTTTTCACCCTTCGATGGCATGTTTTTATGGTAAAGTCTAACTTTTTGCAAATTTAATTCATACACTCAAACCGGGAGCGCCGTGACTACGCGATCGGTTCGTACGACTTACATTGGTCTCGTGAGAGGTGTTCGTGACTCTTACGGAACCTTTTTCTGGTTGTTTTACATTTTCACCCTACGATGGCATGTTTTTATGCGTAAGTCTAACTTTTTGCAAATCTACGTCGTACACTCAAACTGGGAGAACCGCAACTATGTCGTCGATTCCTATGAGTTACTTCGATCATGTGCGAGGTGTTCGTGCCTCTTACGGGACTGTTTTGTGGTTTTTTACGTTTTTACCCTTTGATACCCAAAACTGTACATTTTATACCCCGAATAGACATACTTTAGTTGCTAATTATTGGAATTTGAGTCTTATGTGCTTTATTGTCTATTTTATAGGTCGAATGCACATTGCAGTGTTCAAATGCATATTTCAAGGCAATTGTGTGCAATATGGAGCTAAATACCATTGTCCCGTACCCTAACCTACCCTAAACCAAGCCTAAACCTACCCCAAACCCAGTGTATGTTTTGTTTGTCCCTTTTTAATATTTTTTAGATTTTTAGTTTGAGTCGTTTTATTTTTAGTATTTATTTTTGATTTATTTAGTATTTTCTAGGTTTTATTTTCTATTTTCTATTTTATAATTTTATTTTATATTGATTTTTATAGTTTTTAGTTTTATTAGGATTAGTTTTTAGGAGTTTAATTTTAGTTTATTGGATTTTTTATTTTTTAGAACTTTCTTTTTCATTTAGATTTTTAGTTTTTACTTATTTTGTTTCATTTTAGTTTCTATATAAGCTTAGGATTTTTTTTTAGTTTTAATATTTTTTTTATTATTTTTTAGTTTGTTTTATTTTTAGTTAGATTTAATTTTTATTTTATTTTTAATAATTTCAGTTGAGTCTTTATTATTTAAGGGTCACAAACTAACACACACACACACAAAAATCCCACCCACACACCCACAAACATCCTACACCAAAAACACACCCTAACACCTCACTCACCCTCACACAATCCCCTACACCCTCACCCACACAATCCCACCAAAACCCATCTTCAGCCTCCCACCACTCTCTCTCTCCATACCTCCATAACCAAAAAACCCCTATAACCATTCCACCACCAACAATCCTCATAACCAAAAACCAAACCTGAATCACCTTACAATCATACCAGCCCGAAACCTGCCATTCCGGTGATACCAACCCGCCACCTCACCTTACCCATACCTACAACCCTGAAATCCGGCGACCATCTCTCGGACCCGCGACCCCTGCCTAGCCCAACCCGTCGCAACCACATCCGACCCATCCCCACACCTCTAACCATCGCCTCCCAAACCCGCAT
The DNA here is from genome assembly GCA_949130495.1 of Sambucus nigra. Lineage (NCBI taxonomy): Eukaryota > Viridiplantae > Streptophyta > Magnoliopsida > Dipsacales > Adoxaceae > Sambucus > Sambucus nigra. The sequence goes on from OX422211.1 coordinate 23,456,442, forward strand.
GACCATATCGCCCTTCCTTCGAACCCGGTTTGTTTACCTTGACCCGCCAATACCCGATTCCGCCACCTGTTCCAACCCGAAAACCCAAAGCAACCCCACGATTTCTCACCTGCAAATACAAACTCAAACCCATTTCTAACCCAAACCAAAAAAGTATACCAACTTTTATCCAAGACTAAACCAAAGACTAAGTCAAACAATTACCACCCATGTATTTTAAAACCCATTTACCCCACATGTCTAATAAACCCACTTAACACCTTTTACCCAAAATACCCCCAACTACCACTTCTACACCAATTTCCAAAACTACCCCTTTAACCAAATCCGATTTACTCCAATCCCCTCACCCACATGACCTCACACCCCATTTCCATGCACATTAAACCTTCCCAAAAATACCCCTTAGCCCCATGTGTGCCATGCATCTACTATATAAGAGAACTCAAGAACCTATTTGAGAGATCATCATCAAATAGAGAGAAAAAATTCTAGAGAAAAGTAGAGAGTTAGGTTAGAATAAATTAGACAGAATATTTGTAAATAGTTTTTTTTTGTTAATTTTTATTAGATATTTGTGAGGTTAAATTTTGTAAGAGAGTTAATTGAGTGGATATTTAATTTCAAATCACTTGGATGCACAATTAGAGGGATTGTATGCTTCAAATTGGAAGATTAGAGTTCAACTTTCTCAAAGAGATTTAGTTTGATTGCTCTATTCCCTTTTATTTTATTTTAGTAGCCTTGATTATTTGTTCATCATGTTTAATATCAAGTTAGGCTAAATCCCCTTTCAAGGGGTGGGGGGAAACCCTTATTTGATGCTATTTTAGTTTAATTAGTTTGATTACTTTAAAATTCCCCTTGAATAGTCGCACGAGGTGATGGCAGACTCGCACGGCTCACGGTTCGCGGTACATCCCGGAGGGGACAAAATGTACCAAGACATGAGACGGCAGTATTGGTGGAGCGGTATGAAGAGAGATATTACTGAGTTTGTTTCGAAATGCGCCACTTGCCAGCTAATAAAAGTGGATCATCAGAGACCGACAGGACTTCTACAGCCGTTGGAGGTTCCGGTATGGATGTGGGAAAGCATATCCATGGACTTTATCACGGGGTTACCTACGTCGCAGAGGGGTCACGACTCCGTTTGGGTAATTGTGGACAGATTGTCCAAAGTCGCTCACTTTTTACCCGTAAGGACTGACTACACTACGAGACAGTATGCCCAGCTCTTCATTTCAGAGATTGTGAGACTTCATGGTGTGCCCCTAAATATCGTGTCTGACAGAGACAAGATATTTGTTTCGCGGTTTTGGGAGAGTTTCCAGGAGGCCATGGGCACGGAATTGCGATTGAGTACGCCTTATCATCCGCAGACCGATGGGCAGACAGAGCGCACAAATCAGATGTTGGAGGACATGCTACGCATGTGCATTATTGACTTTGGAGGTGGATTGGAGCAATACCTTCCACTGGTAGAGTTTGCTTATAATAACTCCTACCAGTTCACTATTGGCATGGCTCCGTTTGAGGCGTTGTACGGTAGGCCTTGTCGTTCCCCAGCATGTTGGTTAGATGTGGGGGACAACAAACTACTTGGGCCGGAAGTGATTCAGGATACTTCGGCAAGGATTGAGTTGATTCGGAGTCGCATTCGGGTAGCTCAAGACCGGCAGAAGAGTTATGCTGATGCGAAGAGATTTTTCAGGGAGTTCCAAGTGGGGGACCAGGTTTTGCTCAGATTATCTCCTATGAAGGGGATTATACGTTTCGGGAAGAAGGGGAAGTTGGCACCGAGGTATGTGGGGCCGTTTCCTATTATTGAGCGGATTGGACCAGTTGCGAATAGACTCGGTTTACCGGAGCATTTACACCGGATTCACGATGTGTTTCATATTTCCTCACTAAGAAAATATCTCAGAGACGATTTGGCTCATTCTCACATTGCTTTGGAGGAGATTGATCTACAGCTTGATAGCTCCTACGAGGAGGGGCCGATTGCTATTTTGGACCGAAGTGAGAGGAAGCTGCGGACAAAGATAGTTCCGTTAGTGCGTGTTCAGTGGCGACATCACAATGTCGAGGAGTCCACATGGGAACGCGAGGATGAGATGAGCGAACGTTATTCAGAGTTTTTTTTATCAGGTACTTTCTAGTTCCGAATTTCGGGACGAAATTCTGTTATTAGGGGGGACGTATGTAATACCCCGTATTTTTTGCGATATTTATTTTTGTGATTAATAAATTAAATGAGAATTAATTGGGAATTAATCCGGATAAAATACTAGCGAGATGTGAGTTGGTATTTGACTATATTGAGTATATATGATGATATATGAATGTTGAATTATGAAATTTGTCGTGAGATTGATATACGGCAATTTGGACATTTTATTGGGACGCGTGAGACAGTCGCGTCAGGATATAATTATTTTAATTGTAAAAGTGAATTTAAATTCTAGTAACCGTATGGTCGTTTTGAGTGCGCCAACGCGTCCGGAAGGGTCGAGATAGTCAGAAAATACTAGCCGAGGGTTTAGTTTGGGTCCCGGGGTATTTTTAGGCCATACCGGCAACATTAAGGGTAGTTTGGTAATATTATATTTTTGGGATTTAATAATGACGAAAATTAGGATTTATAATCTGATTTGGGCAACTAACCACTAAACCCACTACCAACCATATTGACCCATAAGACTACGGGGAGTTTCAAAATTTAGTTTTCTAAGTCTCCTAAACAAACCCTAGCCACCCTAGCCACCTTTGGAGAAGAAGGCTTGTAGAGAGAGAGAGAGAAGGAATTCTGCAGAAAAAGCTTCATCAAACCAACACCAAATTCAGAGACACTCGAGGCAAGTGATTTAATTCTATTTAATTCAGAGAATGTTTCTTCCATGTTAGATAAATTGAAAGATTTACAATTGTTCTTGGAAGTTAAATAAAAGCCCATTTTAATTGAACTTAGGACTTGAATTTTGAGGAAAAATTGCATGTAGAATAGTATGGAGATGATTATTCTGATGTTAATATATGTTGGATGTAACAAAAACGGATCTAGAATGGACTTATTGAGGATTTAAAATTCTAGGGTTTATGTTCTTGAAAATTTGGGGGAAAGGGTAGAGATTTGATGAATTAATGATGTTTAGGAAGTGTTAATTCCTTAAAAGATGTTAGTATATGACCTTAGTATGTTTTAGGATGATTAGAGACCTTAAAACATTGATTGGACGAATTTTGGTTGAGATTTGAGTTGTATAAATTGGTGAAAAACGAGATAAGATTTCTGGGCTTGAATCTGGTCACTCGTTAGAAGACCTACCCAGGTCGTTCGAACGAGCTGGTTCGAACGAGCTTCTAACGAGTTGACAGTTTGGGGTTCTAACGAGAGGGATGTTCGTTCGATAATCTCGTTCGAACGAGATCTCATTAGATAGCCCAGTTCGTTCGAACGAACTCTCGTTCGAACAGCCTCGTTCGAACGAGACTTCTAACGAGCTGGCAGTTTAGGCCTTTTTGGCCTGTTTTGGTTTTGGGAGTCCCGTAAATTTGTTCGAGGATGGAGATAACATTCCTTTGATGGTGCATTAGTATACTTGGGACATTTGGGAGATGATGAGTAGTAAATTATATAAGTGTGGATCGAATCAAATGAACATTATGGATTGAGACGTGAGTGCCTACTACGACGTGAGAAAATTATGGTGCGTATAAATATGGACCGGGATTATATAAGTTGTATATATGTTAAGTTGGTACGAGAATGCGATAAGTACTACAATTAAACTACGGTGATTACTAAGAGGCGTGTTTACTTAGTATTGATATATGATTTGTGTGTATGACATACCTACCATACTTGCAATCACGGGAGGTTTGGGTTCGCTTAGGGCCCTCTAATCCTTGTGTTGCCCGGATTTAGACTGGTTACCTCGATGAACATAGGTCAGAGAAGGACTTATTGGGATGTTAATAAGTCTGCTGATCGTGGGAGCGCAGGTATGTGCGTGACCCATGTGATGTGACTGTGTTCGCCTCCACTGTTTGTGATTTGTGTTATCTGAACGATTCCTGAGAGATTCGGAATACGTGATTCCTTATGTACGTGATGTACCGGGATGGATAGCAGAGTATGTGTGCACCGCAGCTTAGTCTCGGGGTGCTTATATTGTATATTTATGTTGTGGAAAATATACACTTAATAAACTGGGAACTTTCATATGGTATTGTGTGTATAACTATGGAATAAAAAAAGGGATGATCTATAATGAGTTGTATTACTTTTATGTGAGAACCTGAATTTTACGTTAAGCCTCTATTTAATTGCTAGCATTATAATGTTGATGGGAACCGAGTAATAAGGGTAGAACCTATGACAGTCTAGCTAGATATGATGTCACTTAGCTAGTGGTTTGTGTCATTTTAGATGGGTACTTACGTTAGGAGTGCACAGTTAGACGAGAGGTGAGAATTTCATGTGAGTGCACGTCCTAACATGTACTTTGCATTTAATGTTTTAAATGTTTTTAAAGCACTTGCAGGTTTTTAAAATATCTCCACATTCGGGCTCTGACCTGTTTGCTTTCAAATCTATTTTTCTTGTAAAACCATTTTAGGTGCCCAGCCACAAGGACACCATGCATAGGATACTCATTCAGATGACGAGCTGTAGCTGTTTGTGGAAGCTACAGGGATTTGCTTTTAGACGCTTCTACCATTTGGATTCCATATTCAGTATTCTTCAGTTGTAGGGCATGTTGCCCAAATTCTATTAGAGACTTTTCCATTTCAATTTTCAGACTTTGGCATGTATTGATTTAGTATTTAGTTATTTATTTCAGTTGTGGAGTTTGTTATGAGGAGTTTTTCCTCTGGATTTATTCATATCGTGTGATGGTTATTCTATTGTTTTCGTTATAGTGAATGGTGATATTATTCTTGTTTTAAATCTTTTACTGCATGTTAATCAGACTTTAATTAAAATTTGGCAACTTACTTTTTAAATACTAGGTGGTTAGAAATAATAAAAATGTTTTCGACAGTGATGCTATTAGCTGAGCCAACTTGGCATTTTGAATTAATTTAATAAAGGAGTAGCTACCCGGTATTTAATTAGTCGGGGTGTCTCAGGTGGTATCAGAGCATCAGGTTCTAGTGTCCTTTAGGATCTGTACGGCTATTATGTTTCTGCTAAGTTTTCTTTGATATAGAGCCCTATATATTAGGGTTGTTGTACTCTTTTTGTGTATGCTTCGTTCTTCAGCTATTTTAAGTTTATAAACAGTGAACTTATAAACTTTATTCTTATTTCAGATGCCTCCACGACGTGCACGATGAGTTCCCAGGGATGCAACGCCCAAACCCCAGCCCGCTCCAGTTCAGGGCATGATGAACGCCGCTGAGGTTGCAGCCATTGTAGCCCAAGCGGTAAATGCCGCAATTGCCGTAGTCCAGCAGGCACCACCTCAGGCGCCGATTGCCGCTCCAGTACCGGCAAATGCATTCCCGTCTGCTTGGGAACGTGTACGTGACGCTTTTCAGAAAGCGCATCCGCCAGAGTTTGCAGGTAGCTCAGATGTGGTAGTCTCGAGCCAGTGGAGGCAGGATATACAGAGGCACTTGAGGATGTATGAGTGCACGGACGTTCAGAAGCAGGTGCTAGCTACTTTTAAGCTAGTTGGATCTGCACTGCAGTGGTGGGAGTCTATTACCACCATGGAGGAGAGGGATACTCTCACTATTCAGGACTTTTGGGTACGGTTCGACCGCAAGTACTTTCCGTCAGCTGTTCACACGGAAATGAGGAGGAAACTGATGAATCTGAAGCAAGAGGGTAAGATCGTGGCTGAGTATGAGGCCGAGTTCACAAATCTGTTGAATATCGTTCCGGATGAGATACCGACAGAAAAGAAGAAGATTGAGAAATTCACCGACGGGTTGACATGGAGGATCCGTCAGCATCTGTTAGGGAACCTTTCGTTGGCCACGTATTCTGATGTGGTTAACGCTGCTTTGTTACACTGCCAGGATCACCGCTTTTATATGGCTGAGGGAAAAAGATAGGGAGAGTCTAGCCATCAGGGCAGGACTGGAGGACATGGTGCTGGTGGGGCACAATCTGTTCAGGGGCAGAGACAGGGTGAGCAGGGCTCCCAGCAGGGGGATCAAAAGAGGTTCAGATTAGGGAATTACAGGCACGGACAAGGAGGTTTCCGTCAGGGCCATCAGGGTCCAAACGGTCATCAGGGCCAACAGGGGAAGAATGGGCAGCAGTTTCAGCTGGGCTAGCAGGGCCAAGGGAGGAACGGTAACGGCCACCAGGGTCGGGGACCGTAGGGGCAGAGAGGAGGGAACTTCCCAGGGAAGTGTTTTGTTTGTGGCAAGACTGGCCATAAACGACAGGATTGTCCTGATAGGGGCAGGGCCCCACAGCAGCAGCAGCAGGGTGCTCGCCAGGAGCCGCAGGGGCCAATGTTTCCCGCCGCTCTCCCTGCACCGCCACAGATAGCAGCATTGCCACCCATTCCAGCAGTCCCAGCTCAGCAGGGGCAACTACAGTATGGACGTGTCTATAACGTCCACCAGGCAGCAGTTCCGCAGGCACCGCCCACGATTGAGGGTACGTTTCCTATCCATGGCACTATGGGTCGGGTATTGTTTCATACGGGGGCTACACATTGTTTTATAGCTACACATTTGGTGAAAGCCTTAGGATTGTTAGCTACGGAAGAGAGCACAGTGACGTGTGTAGACTCACCATTGGGGAGTGGGTCACTTATTTTCTTTATATGCCGGGGAGTGGGGGTAGAGATTGGTAGTCTGGTATTACCTGCAGATATGTTGGTATTAGATATGCATGTTCATGATGTGATTATCGGTATGGATTGGCTCGCTGATTATAGAGCCATGATTGATTGCTTCGGTGGGAGCATTGTTTTTTCCATTTCGGGGCAAGAAATGTTTGTAGTGGCGATGCCTCGCCAAGAGGGAGGCTCGACCGCTCATTTGTATTACCTAGAGGAGGATACCTCTAAGGAGGTTGTGATTCCTTTAGATTCGATCCCAGTCGTCAGGGAGTATTCGGATGTATTTCAGGAGATACCGGGCCTACCCCCCAGTCGAGAGATAGACTTTGTTATAGACCTATTGCCAGATACAAGGCCTATAGCACGCGCACCGTACCATATGGCTCCTGCAGAGATGCGAGAGCTACGAGATCAGATAGAGCAGCTGTTAGGTCAGGGCTTTATTCGCAGGAGTACCTCACCTTGGGGCGCTCCAGTTTTGTTTGTGAAGAAGAGGGACGGTTCACTGAGATTGTGTGTGGACTACCGAGAGTTGAATAAGGTCACGATACGGAATAAGTATCCATTGCCTCGAATCGATGACTTATTCGACCAGTTGAGAGGAGCTTCTTTCTTCTCGAAGATTGATTTGAGATCGGGATACCATCAGTTGCGTATTAGGGAGGAGGATGTCTCGAAGACTGCGTTCTTATCGAGATATGGTTCTTACGAGTTTCGGGTTATGCCTTTTGGTTTTACCAACGCTCCCGCAGTGTTTATGGACTTGATGAACAAAGTGTTCAGAGATTTCCTAGATCAGTTTGTCATTGTCTTCATCGATGATTTTCAAGTTTACTCCCAGATAGAGGAGGAGCACGCTGAGCATTTGAGGCAAGTTTTGCAAACACTTCGTCAGAACGAGTTGTATGCAAAATATGAGAAATGCGGGTTTTGGTTGAAGGAGGTCCAGTTTTTGGGACACATTATTTCCGACCGGGGAATATCTGTTGATCCATGGAAAGTATCCGCGGTGAGGGAGTGGGGACAGCCCACGACACCAACGGAGATTCGTAGTTTCTTGGTTCTAGCAGGATACTACAGGAGGTTTATTCAGGGTTTCTCGAAGATAGCGGGTCCTTTGACACATCTGACTCGTAAGGGCGTGCCATTCATCTGGAGTGATGCCTGTCAGTGGGCATTCGATGAATTGAAGGATAAATTGACCTCATCACCTGTGCTAGCATTGCCGAGACCGGGAGTTGAGTATTTGGTTTACACCGATGCGTCTTTGCAAGGACTTGGAGGTGTATTGCAGCAGGAGAGACAAGCCATAGCTTATGCTTCCCGTAAGCTTAAGCCTCATGAGAAGAATTACCCCATGCATGATTTGGAGTTGGCGGCAGTGGTAATTGCCCTACGGATTTGGAGGCACTATCTTTTGGGGGAGAAGTTCCAATTGTTCACGGACCACAAGTCCCTACAGTACCTGTTCACTCAGAAGGAGTTGAACATGCGACAAAGGAGGTGGCTTGAGTTTGTGAAGGACTACCAGTTCGATATCCAGTATCACCCGGGTAAGGCTAACGTGGTAGCAGACGCTTTGAGCCGTAGGCCAGCAGATGGGGTAGCAGGGGTGTGGAAGGCTAAGTGGAAGGAGTTGGGACACCAGGATGCAGTGGCCCGATCTTTCATGTCTGTGATGACCGTTACACCGCAGATTGTCACGAAGGTAGTACGGGCACAGGCTAATGACTCATTCTGTCAGGAGAAGATAGTTCAATTACTAGCAGAGGGAGCCGAGTCCTATACCGTTAGCTCAGATGGGGGATTACTCTTCAATGGGAGATTGGTGGTTCCGAAAGGGGAGAAATTACAACACGAGGTGATGGCAGAGTCGCACGGCTCATGGTTCGTGGTACATCCCGGAGGGGACAAAATGTACCAAGACATGAGACGGCAGTATTGGTGGAGCGGTATGAAGAGAGATATTGCTGAGTTTGTTTCGAAAGGCGCCACTTGCCAGCTAGTAAAAGTGGATCATCAGAGACCGATAGGACTTCTACAGCCGTTGGAGGTTTCGGTATGGATGTGGGAAAGCATATCCATGGACTTTATCACGGGGTTACCTACGTCGCAGAGGGGTCACGACTCCGTTTGGGTAATTGTGGACAGATTGTCCAAAGTCGCTCACTTTTTACCCGTAAGGGCTGACTACACTACGAGACAGTATGCCCAGCTCTTCATTTCAGAGATTGTGAGACTTCACGGTGTGCCCCTAAATATCGTGTCTGATAGAGACAAGATATTTGTTTCGCGGTTTTGGGAGAGTTTCCAGGAGGCCATGGGCACGGAATTGCGGTTGAGTACAGCTTATCATCCGCAGACCGATGGGCAGATAGAGCGCACAAATCAGATGTTGGAGGACATGCAACGCATGTGCATTATTGACTTTGGAGGTGGATGGGAGCAATACCTTCCACTGGTAGAGTTTGCTTATAATAACTCCTACCAGTTCACTATTGGCATGGCTCCGTTTGAGGCGTTGTACGGTAGGCCTTGTCGTTCCCCAGCATATTGGTTAGAGGTGGGGGACAACAAACTACTTGAGCCGGAAGTGATTCAGGATACTTCGGCAAGGATTGAGTTGATTCGGAGTCGCATTCGGGTAGCTCAAGACCGGCAGAAGAGTTATGCTGATGCGAAGAGATTTTTCAGGGAGTTCCAAGTGGGGGACCAGGTTTTGCTCAGAGTATCTCCTATGAAGGGGATTATACGTTTCGGGAAGAAGGGGAAGTTGGCACCGAGGTATGTGGCGCCGTTTCCTATTATTGAGCGGATTGGACCAGTTGCGTATAGACTCGGTTTACCGGAGCATTTACACCGGATTCACGATGTGTTTCATATTTCCTCACTAAGAAAATATCTCAGAGACGATTTGCCTCATTCTCACATCGCTTTGGAGGAGATTGATCTACAGCTTGATAGCTCCTACGAGGAGGGGCCGATTGCTATTTTGGACCGAAGTGAGAGGAAGCTGCGGTCAAAGATAGTTCCGTTAGTGCGTGTTCAGTGGCGACATCACAATGTCGAGGAGTCCACATGGGAACGCGAGGATGAGATGCGCGAACGTTATCCATAGTTTTTTTTATCAGGTACTTTCTATTTCCGAATTTCGGGATGAAATTCTGTTAGTAGGGGGGAAGTATGTAATACCCCGTATTTTTGGCGATATTTATTTTTGGGATTAATTAATTAAATGAGAATTAATTGGGAATTAATCCGGATAAAATACTTGCGAGATGTGAGTTGGTATTTGACTATATTGAGTATATGATGATATATGAATGTTGAATTATGAAATTTGTCGTGAGATTGATATACGGCAATTTGGACATTTTATTGGGACGCGTGAGACAGTCGCGTCAGGATATAATTATTTTAATTGTAAAAGTGAATTTAAATTCTAGTAACCGTATGGTCGTTTTGAGTGCGCCAACGCGTCCGGAAGGGTCGAGATAGTCAGGAAATACTAGCCGGGGGTTTAGTTTGGGTCCCGGGGTATTTTTAGGCCATACCGGCAACATTAAGGGTAGTTTGGTAATATTGTATTTTTGGGATTTAATAATGACGAAAATTAGGATTTATAATCTGATTTGGGTAACTAACCACTAAACCACTACCAACCATATTGACCCATAAGACTATGGGGAGTTTCAAAATTTAGTTATTAAGTCTCCTAAACAAACCCTAGCCACCCTAGCCACCTTTGGAGAAGAAGGCTTGTAGAGAGAGAGAGAGAAGGAATTCTGCAGAAAAAGCTTCATCAAACCAACACCAAATTCAGAGACACTCGAGGCAAGTGATTTAATTCTATTTAATTCAGAGAATGTTTCTTCCATGTTAGATAAATTGAAAGATTTACAATTGTTCTTGGAAGTTAAATAAAAGCCCATTTTAATTGGACTTAGGACTTGAATTTTGAGGAAAAATTGCATGTAGAATAGTATGGAGATGATTATTCTGACGTTAATATATGTTGAATGTAACAAAAACGGATCTAGAATGGACTTATTGAGGATTTAAAATTCTAGGGTTTATGTTCTTGAAAATTTGGGGGAAAGGGTAGAGATTTGATGAATTAATGATGTTTAGGAAGTGTTAATTCCTTAAAAGATGTTAGTATATGACCTTAGTATGTTTTAGGATGATTAGAGACCTTAAAACATTGATTGGACAAATTTTGGTTGAGATTTGAGTTGTATAAATTGGTGAAAAACGAGATAAGATTTCTGGGCTTGAATCTGGTCACTCGTTAGAAGACCTACCCAGGTCGTTCGAACGAGCTGGTTCGAACGAGCTTCTAACGAGTTGACAGTTTGGGGTTCTAACGAGAGGGATGTTCGTTCGATAATCTCGTTCGAACGAGGTCTCATTAGATAGCCCAGTTCGTTCGAACGAACTCTCGTTCGAACAGCCTCGTTCGAACGAGACTTCTAACGAGCTGGCAGTTTAGGCCTTTTTGGCCTGTTTTGGTTTTGGGAGTCCCGTAAATTTGTTCGAGGATGGAGATAACATTCCTTTGATGGTGCATTAGTATACTTGGGACATTTGGGAGATGATGAGTAGTAAATTATATAAGTGTGGATCGAATCAAATGAACATTATGGATTGAGACGTGAGTGCCTACTACGACGTGAGAAAATTATGGTGCGTATAAATATGGACCGGGATTATATAAGTTGTATATATGTTAAGTTGGTACGAGAATGCGATAAGTACTACAATTAAACTACGGTGATTACTAAGAGGCGTGTTTACTTAGTATTGATATATGATTTGTGTGTATGACATACCTACCATACTTGCTATCACGGGAGGTTTGGGTTCGCTTAGGGCCCTCTAATCCTTGTGTTGCCCGGATTTAGACTGGTTACCTCGATGAACATAGGTCAGAGAAGGACTTATTGGGATGTTAATAAGTCTGCTGATCGTGGGAGCGCAGGTATGTGCGTGACCCATGTGATGTGACTGTGTTCGCCTCCACTGTTTGTGATTTGTGTTATCTGAACGATTCCTGAGAGATTCAGAATACGTGATTCCTTATGTACGTGATGTACCGAGATGGATAGCAGAGTATATGTGCACCGCAGCTTAGTTTCGGGGTGCTTATATTGTATATTTATGTTGTGGAAAATATACACTTAATAAACTGAGAACTTTCATATGGTATTGTGTGTATAACTATGGAATAACAAAAGGGATGATCTATAATGAGTTGTATTAATTTTATGTGAGAACTTGAATTTTACGTTAAGCCCCTATTTAATTACGAGCGTTATAATGTTGATGGGAACCGAGTAATAAGGGTAGAACCTATGACAGTCTATCTAGATATGATGTCACTTAGCTAGTGGTTTGTGTCATTTTAGATGGGTACTTACGTTAGGAGTGCACAGTTAGACGAGAGGTGAGAATTTCATGTGAGTGCACGTCCTAACATGTACTTTGCATTTATTGTTTTAAATGTTTTTAAAGCACTTGCAGGTTTTTAAAATATCTCCACATTCGGGCTCTGACCTGTTTGCTTTCAAATCTATTTTTCTTGTAAAACCATTTTAGGTGCCCAGCCACAAGGACACCATGCATAGGATACTCATTCAGATGACGAGCTGTAGCTGTTTGTGGAAGCTACAGGGATTTGCTTTTAGACGCTTCTACCATTTGGATTCCATATTCAGTATTCTTCAGTTGTAGGGCATGTTGCCCAAATTCTATTAGAGACTTTTCCATTTCAATTTTCAGACTTTGGCATGTATTGATTTAGTATTTAGTTATTTATTTCAGTTGTGGAGTTTGTTATGAGGAGTTTTTCCTCCGGATTTATTCATATCGTGTGATGGTTATTCTATTGTTTTCGTTATAGTGAATGGTGATATTATTCTTGTTTTAAATCTTTTACTGCATGTTAATCCTACTTTAATTAAAATTTGGCAACTTACTTTTTAAATACTAGGTGGTTAGAAATAATAAAAATGTTTTCGACAGTGATGCTATTAGCTGAGCCAACTTGGCATTTTGAATTAATTTAATAAAGGAGTAGCTACCCGGTATTTAATTAGTCGGGGTGTCTCAGGTGGTATCAGAGCATCAGGTTCTAGTGTCCTTTAGGATCTGTACGGCTATTATGTTTCTGCTAAGTTTTCTTTGATATAGAGCCCTATATATTAGGGTTGTTGTACTCTTTTTGTGTATGCTTCGTTCTTCAGCTATTTTAAGTTTATAAACAGTGAACTTATAAACTTTATTCTTATTTCAGATGCCTCCACGACGTGCACGATGAGTTCCCAGGGATGCAACGCCCGAACCCCAGCCCGCTCCAGTTCAGGGCATGATGAACGCCGCTGAGGTTGCAGCCATTGTAGCCCAAGCGGTAAATGCCGCAATTGCCGTAGTCCAGCAGGCACCACCTCAGGCGCCGATTGCCGCTCCAGTACCGGCAAATGCATTCCCGTCTGCTTGGGAACGTGTACGTGACGCTTTTCAGAAAGCGCATCCACCAGAGTTTGCGGGTAGCTCAGATGTGGTAGTCTCGAGCCAGTGGAGGCAGGATATACAGAGGCACTTGAGGATGTATGAGTGCACGGACGTTCAGAAGCAGGTGCTAGCTACTTTTAAGCTAGTTGGATCTGCACTGCAGTGGTGGGAGTCTATTACCACCGTGGAGGAGAGGGATATTCTCACTATTCAGGACTTTTGGGTGCGGTTCGACCGCAAGTACTTTCCGTCAGTTGTTCACACGGAAATGAGGAGGAAACTGATGAATCTGAAGCAAGAGGGTAAGACCGTGGCTGAGTATGAGGCCGAGTTCACAAATCTGTCGAATATCGTTCCGGATGAGATACCGACAGAAAAGAAGAAGATTGAGAAATTCACCGACGGGTTGACATGGAGGATCCGTCAGCATCTGTTAGGGAACCTTTCGTTGGCCACGTATTCTGATGTGGTTAACGCTGCTTTGTTACACTGCCAGGATCACCGCTTTTATATGGCTGAGGGAAAAAGATCGGGAGAGTCTAGCCATCAGGGCAGGACTGGAGGACATGGTGCTGGTTGGGCACAATCTGTTCAGGGGCAGAGACAGGGTGAGCAGGGTTCCCAGCAGGGGGATCAAAAGAGGTTCAGATTAGGGAATTACAGGCACGAACAAGGAGGTTTCTGTCAGGGCCATCAGGGTCCAAACGGTCATCAGGGCCAACAGGGGAAGAATGGGCAGCAGTTTCAGCAGGGCCAGCAGGGCCAAGGGAGGAACGGTAACGGCCACCAGGGCCGGGGACCGCAGGGGCAGAGAGGAGGGAACTTCCCAGGGAAGTGTTTTGTTTGTGGCAAGACTGGCCATAAACGACAGGATTGTCCTGATAGGGGCAGGGCCCCACAGCAGCAGCAGCAGGGTGCTCGCCAGGAGCCGCAGGGGCCAATGTTTCCCGCCGCTCTCCCTGCACCGCCACAGATAGCAGCATTGCCACCAATTCCAGCAGTCCCAGCTCAGCAGGGGCAACTACAGTATGGACGTGTCTATAACGTCCAACAGGCAGCAGTTCCGCAGGCACCGCCCACGATTGAGGGTACGTTTCCTATCCATGGCACTATGGGTCGGGTATTGTTTCATACGGGGGCTACACATTGTTTTATAGCTACACATTTGGCGAAAGCCTAAGGATTGTTAGCTACGGAAGAGAGCACAGTGACGTGTGTAGACTCACCATTGGGGAGTGGGTCACTTATTTTCTTTATATGCCGGGGAGTGGGGGTAGAGATTGGTAGTCTGGTATTACCTGCAGATATGTTAGTATTAGATATGCATGTTCATGATGTGATTATCGGTATGGATTGGCTCGCTGATTATAGAGCCATGATTGATTGCTTCGGTGGGAGCATTGTTTTTTCCATTTCGGGGAAAGAAATGTTTGTAGTGGCGATGCCTCGCCAAGAGGGAGGCTCGACCGCTCATTTGTATTACCTAGAGGAGGATACCTCTAAGGAGGTTGTGATTCCTTTAGATTCGATCCCAGTCGTCAGGGAGTATTCGGATGTATTTCAGGAGATACCAGGCCTACCCCCCAGTCGAGAGATAGACTTTGTTATAGACCTATTGCCAGATACAAGGCCTATAGCACGCGCACCGTACCATATGGCTCCGGCAGAGATGCGAGAGCTACGAGATCAGATAGAGCAGCTGTTAGGTCAGGGCTTTATTCGCAGGAGTACCTCACCTTGGGGCGCTCCAGTTTTGTTTGTGAAGAAGAGGGACGGTTCACTGAGATTGTGTGTGGACTACCGAGAGTTGAATAAGGTCACGATACGGAATAAGTATCCATTGCCTCGAATCGATGACTTATTCGACCAGTTGAGAGGAGCTTCTTTCTTCTCGAAGATTGATTTGAGATCGGGATACCATCAGTTGCGTATTAGGGAGGAGGATGTCTCGAAGACTGCGTTCTTATCGAGATATGGTTCTTACGAGTTTCGGGTTATGCCTTTTGGTTTGACCAACGCTCCCGCAGTGTTTATGGACTTGATGAACAGAGTGTTCAGAGATTTCCTAGATTAGTTTGTCATTGTCTTCATCGATGATTTTCAAGTTTACTCCCAGATAGAGGAGGAGCACGCTGAGCATTTGAGGCAAGTTTTGCAGACACTTTGTCAGAACGAGTTGTATGCAAAATATGAGAAATGCGGGTTTTGGTTGAAGGAGGTCCAGTTTTTGGGACACATTATTTCTGACCGGGGAATATCTGTTGATCCGTGGAAAGTATCCGCGGTGAGGGAGTGGGGACAGCCCACGACACCAACGGAGATTCGTAGTTTCTTGGATCTAGCAGGATACTACAGGAGGTTTATTCGGGGTTTCTCGAAGATAGCGGTTCCTTTGACACATCTGACTCGTAAGGGTGTGCCATTCATCTGGAGTGATGCCTGTCAGTGGGCATTCGATGAATTGAAGGATAAATTGACCTCATCACCTGTGCTAGCATTGCCGAGACCGGGAGTTGAGTATTTGGTTTACACCGATGCGTCTTTGCAAGGACTTGGAGGTGTATTGCAGCAGGAGAGACAAGCCATAGCTTATGCTTCCCGTAAGCTTAAGCCTCATGAGAAGAATTACCCCATGCATGATTTGGAGTTGGCGGCAGTGGTAATTGCCCTACGGATTTGGAGGCACTATCTTTTGGGGGAGAAGTTCCAATTGTTCACGGACCACAAGTTCCTACAGTACCTGTTCACTCAGAAGGAGTTGAACATGCGACAAAGGAGGTGGCTTGAGTTTGTGAAGGACTACCAGTTCGATATCCAGTATCACCCGGGTAAGGCTAACGTGGTAGCAGACGCGTTGAGCCGTAGGCCAGCAGATGGGGTAGCAGGGGTGTGGAAGGCTAAGTGGAAGGAGTTGGGACACCAGGATGCAGTGGCCCGATCTTTCATGTCTGTGATGACCGTTACACCGCAGATTGTCACGAAGGTAGTACGGGCACAGGCTAATGACTCATTCTGTCAGGAGAAGATAGTTCAATTACTAGCAGAGGGAGCCGAGTCCTATACCGTCAGCTCAGATGGGGGATTACTCTTCAATGGGAGATTGGTGGTTCCGAAAGGGGAGAAATTACGACACGAGGTGATGGCAGAGTCTCACGGCTCACGGTTCGTGGTACATCCCGGAGGGGACAAAATGTACCAAGACATGAGACGGCAGTATTGGTGGAGCGGTATGAAGAGAGATATTGCTGAGTTTGTTTCGAAAGGCGCCACTTGCCAGCTAGTAAAAGTGGATCATCAGAGACCGATAGGACTTTTACAGCCGTTGGAGGTTCCGGTATGGATGTGGGAAAGCATATCCATGGACTTTATCACGGGGTTACCTACGTTGCAGAGGGGTCACGACTCCGTTTGGGTAATTGTGGACAGATTGTCCAAAGTCGCTCACTTTTTACCCGTAAGGGCTGACTACACTACGAGACAGTATGCCCAGCTCTTCATTTCAGAGATTGTGAGACTTCACGGTGTGCCCCTAAATATCGTGTCTGATAGAGACAAGATATTTGTTTCGCAGTTTTGGGAGAGTTTCCAGGAGGCCATGGGCACGGAATTGCGGTTGAGTACGGCTTATCATCCGCAGACCGATGGGCAGACAGAGCGCACAAATCAGATGTTGGAGGACATGCTACGCATGTGCATTATTGACTTTGGAGGTGGATGGGAGAAATACCTTCCACTAGTAGAGTTTGCTTATAATAACTCCTACCAGTTCACTATTGGCATGGCTCCGTTTGAGGCGTTGTAAGGTAGGCCTTGTCGTTCCCCAACATATTGGTTAGAGGTGGGGGACAACAAACTACTTGAGCCGGAAGTGATTCAGGATACTTCGGCAAGGATTGAGTTGATTCGGAGTCGCATTCGGGTAGCTCAAGACCGGCAGAAGAGTTATGCTGATGCGAAGAGATTTTTCAGGGAGTTCCAAGTGGGGGACCAGGTTTTGCTCAGAGTATCTCCTATGAAGGGGATTATACGTTTCGGGAAGAAGGGGAAGTTGGCACCGAGGTATGTGGCGCCGTTTCCTATTATTGAGCGGATTGGACCAGTTGCATATAGACTCGGTTTACCGGAGCATTTACACCGGATTCACGATGTGTTTCATATTTCCTCACTAAGAAAATATCTCAGAGACGATTTGCCTCATTCTCACATCGCTTTGGAGGAGATTGATCTACAGCTTGATAGCTCCTACGAGGAGGGGCCGATTGCTATTTTGGACCGAAGTGAGAGGAAGTTGCGGTCAAAGATAGTTCCGTTAGTGCGTGTTCAGTGGCGACATCACAATGTCGAGGAGTCCACATGGGAACGCGAGGATGAGATGCGCGAACGTTATCCATAGTTTTTTTTATCAGGTACTTTCTAGTTCCGAATTTCGGGATGAAATTCTGTTATTAGGGGGGAAGTATGTAATACCCCGTATTTTTGGCGATATTTATTTTTGGGATTAATTAATTAAATGAGAATTAATTGGGAATTAATCCGGATAAAATACTTGCGAGATGTGAGTTGGTATTTGACTATATTGAGTATATGATGATATATGAATGTTGAATTATGAAATTTGTCGTGAGATTGATATACGGCAATTTGGACATTTTATTGGGACGCGTGAGACAGTCGCGTCAGGATATAATTATTTTAATTGTAAAAGTGAATTTAAATTCTAGTAACCGTATGGTCGTTTTGAGTGCGCCAACGCGTCCGGAAGGGTCGAGATAGTCAGAAAATACTAGCCGGGGGTTTAGTTTGGGTCCCGGGGTATTTTTAGGCCATACCGGCAACATTAAGGGTAGTTTGGTAATATTGTATTTTTGGGATTTAATAATGACGAAAATTAGGATTTATAATCTGATTTGGGTAACTAACCACTAAACCCACTACCAACCATATTGACCCATAAGACTATGGGGAGTTTCAAAATTTAGTTTTCTAAGTCTCCTAAACAAACCCTAGCCACCCTAGCCACCTTTGGAGAAGAAGGCTTGTAGAGAGAGAGAGAGAAGGAATTCTGCAGAAAAAGCTTCATCAAACCAACACCAAATTCATAGACACTCGAGGCAAGTGATTTAATTCTATTTAATTCAGAGAATGTTTCTTCCATGTTAGATAAATTGAAAGATTTACAATTGTTCTTGGAAGTTAAATAAAAGCCCATTTTAATTGGACTTAGGACTTGAATTTTGAGGAAAAATTGCATGTAGAATAGTATGGAGATGATTATTCTGATGTTAATATATGTTGCATGTAACAAAAACGGATCTAGAATGGACTTATTGAGGATTTAAAATTCTAGGGTTTATGTTCTTGAAAATTTGGGGGAAAGGGTAGAGATTTGATGAATTAATGATGTTTAGGAAGTGTTAATTCCTTAAAAGATGTTAGTATATGACCTTAGTATGTTTTAGGATGATTAGAGACCTTAAAACATTGATTGGACGAATTTTGGTTGAGATTTGAGTTGTATAAATTGGTGAAAAACGAGATAAGATTTCTGGGCTTGAATCTGGTCACTCGTTAGAAGACCTACCCAGGTCGTTCGAACGAGCTGGTTCGAACGAGCTTCTAACGAGTTGACAGTTTGGGGTTCTAACGAGAGGGATGTTCGTTCGATAATCTCGTTCGAACGAGATCTCATTAGATAGCCCAGTTCGTTCGAACGAACTCTCGTTCGAACAGCCTCGTTCGAACGAGACTTCTAACGAGCTGGCAGTTTAGGCCTTTTTGGCCTGTTTTGGTTTTGGGAGTCCCGTAAATTTGTTCGAGGATGGAGATAACATTCCTTTGATGGTGCATTAGTATACTTGGGACATTTGGGAGATGATGAGTAGTAAATTATATAAGTGTGGATCGAATCAAATGAACATTATGGATTGAGACGTGAGTGCCTACTACGACGTGAGAAAATTATGGTGCGTATAAATATGGACCGGGATTATATAAGTTGTATATATGTTAAGTTGGTACGAGAATGCGATAAGTACTACAATTAAACTACGGTGATTACTAAGAGGCGTGTTTACTTAGTATTGATATATGATTTGTGTGTATGACATACCTACCATACTTGCTATCACGGGAGGTTTGGGTTCGCTTAGGGCCCTCTAATCCTTGTGTTGCCCGGATTTAGACTGGTTACCTAGATGAACATAGGTCAGAGAAGGACTTATTGGGATGTTAATAAGTCTGCTGATCGTGGGAGCGCAGGTATGTGCGTGACCCATGTGATGTGACTGTGTTCGCCTCCACTGTTTGTGATTTGTGTTATCTGAACGATTCCTGAGAGATTCAGAATACGTGATTCCTTATGTACGTGATGTACCGGGATGGATAGCAGAGTATATGTGCACCGCAGCTTAGTTTCGGGGTGCTTATATTGTATATTTATGTTGTGGAAAATATACACTTAATAAACTGAGAACTTTCATATGGTATTGTGTGTATAACTATGGAATAACAAAAGGGATGATCTATAATGAGTTGTATTACTTTTATGTGAGAACTTGAATTTTACGTTAAGCCCCTATTTAATTGCGAGCGTTATAATGTTGATGGGAACCGAGTAATAAGGGTAGAACCTATGACAGTCTAGCTAGATATGATGTCACTTAGCTAGTGGTTTGTGTCATTTTAGATGGGTACTTACGTTAGGAGTGCACAGTTAGACGAGAGGTGAGAATTTCATGTGAGTGCACGTCCTAACATGTACTTTGCATTTATTGTTTTAAATGTTTTTAAAGCACTTGCAGGTTTTTAAAATATCTCCACATTCGGGCTCTGACCTGTTTGCTTTCAAATCTATTTTTCTTGTAAAACCATTTTAGGTGCCCAGCCACAAGGACACCATGCATAGGATACTCATTCAGATGACGAGCTGTAGCTGCTTGTGGAAGCTACAGGGATTTGCTTTTAGACGCTTCTACCATTTGGATTCCATATTCAGTATTCTTCAGTTGTAGGGCATGTTGCCCAAATTCTATTAGAGACTTTTCCATTTCAGTTTTCAGACTTTGGCATGTATTGATTTAGTATTTAGTTATTCATTTCAGTTGTGGAGTTTGTTATGAGGAGTTTTTCCTCCGAATTTATTCATATCGTGTGATGGTTATTCTATTGTTTTCGTTATAGTGAATGGTGATATTATTATTGTTTTAAATCTTTTACTGCATGTTAATCAGACTTTAATTAAAATTTGGCAACTTACTTTTTAAATACTAGGTGGTTAGAAATAATAAAAATGTTTTCGACAGTTATGCTATTAGCTGAGCCAACTTGGCATTTTGAATTAATTTAATAAACGAGTAGCTACCCGGTATTTAATTAGTCGGGGTGTCACACACGTGACACATGTGAGAGTGATTCTGAGCCGTCTTTTTATGATATTTTTAGTGGTTTCACCTCTCTCATCCATGCATGCACCTCATATTCCATCACCCTCGGTGTCAAGTGTCGGCGTGTCTCATCCTTAGTTGTGCACCCACTGTTATTTTTCCGATCACATGTCCCATGGGTGCCCTTACATTCCATAACCATCCGAACCCACCATGGAACATGTGTATCCATATGTCACTGTTCCGGAACCCACCTCGGCCTAATATCCCGATGTATCTAATCCCGAGTTGTGTGCGTACCCTAGTTCTTCGTGGAGGACTGATCACCCTTCCACGCAATACGAATCCCAACCTGATGTTGTGGATCCTCACACGTTCCAACAGTCGTCATGGAAACCTTGTGCACCCATTCACGATCAGTTCCCTCACTACGCACCCCATGAGTATCAACCATTTGTCCATCCCTAAAGCGACCCTTTCGTGTATGATAAACGTGGCCCCACCCCACACACTTCACACGAGTATTCTTCGTATAGTCCTGTCCATAGCGAGTTGTGTCCACCTCAACCTCCACCTCCACCCGTCACTTCACCTCCAACACCACCATCCACCTCTGCTCTCGAAAGCCTCTTGTAAAAGTTCATACTCGAGCAAGCGAAAGCCACTTAACTTCAAACTCAAGCTCTCCAAAGGCTTGAACAATGATTAAATGAAATTGAGTGTGCGAGAGAGTCGGATATTCCCATGGATCCACCCATTGTTGCACCCGAGTGTGATGATTATGTGTCCTCTTGTCACAAGAATTCTGAGTGTTACCAAACCTACCACCTTGAGAATCTCGAAGTTGAGACCATTCCATGGTCTAGGTACCAAGTCGACAATTGTGTTAACTTACCTTTCGATAATGAGCATCTCCAATCCCACCATGTCCACATGAACCCCCCTTTGAGGTTCCCACTCCCGAGATATCCAAAAATATGCCAGAGCTTTTACCTTATGCCCCAATTGCATATGTCTCTGACATGCCCATATCTTTTAGGTTAGCTCCGACTATGAGTGTTCACCATTTTTCTGAGATAGAATCTGTGATAGTTCCTAACTATATGGATATGGATCTTGTTCCTCCATGCATGGCTCCCTTTGATCCCGATATTTCTAGTGATTCCTCTATCTTAAATCTTGGTGCCTCGTCTTACCCACCCACCACATTCATCGATGCTACTCTTATGGAGAAGTTGACAACTCCATCTTTAGAAACCACACTCCCTTGTGAGTATTCTTTTACCCCTCCTAATGAGTGTGTGTCTCCCACGCTTGAGTTGGATCATCTTCCTACACCATTTATCCCAGCCGACCCACCCATTATCCTTTTCACCCCACCACCTGATTTGGATCTTGTCTTTGCACATTTCAAGTTTCCATCTAAATTTTTAGATCCTCACCTGAAACCATCCCCTACCCATGAGAGTATTTGTGGTTCTACTCTCTTCTTCCGTGACACCGAGCTTGTTATTCTATGTACACCACTCTCTTATGATGTTGATTTTTCCCATCGATAGCTCCCTGGTGTGCCACGACACGACCATTATAATCGCCCCTTTATAGAACGGTCGTGTGCTTTCTCTGAGGCCCAACCCGTTGCACTTTTCAAACCATTTTTCCTCCCTCACCAACTAGAGGACCATGCTTATAGGGCCCTTGTCGCCCTCACATTTTGGCTCAACAAGGCCCGAGACCGATGCCTATTTACCCTCGCCCTTACCTTGATCCCCACCCACCCATGGCCCACCCATGCTTTGCATCGCATGATGCAGTTTTGCCATACAGGTGCATTGACCATTTTAGCCCTCATCCAATAAGACTGACGCTTCAGTCTTGTTTGGGGGTGGTTCTCATCACCCCAATTTTTGTGCCACCCCGAGCTTTCCTAGTTCCTATCTTTAGGGTGAGCATGGTTCGGTTTGGCTGAAGACATTAAACTTAGCGCTACCCGGAGGTAGCCCGCATTTCTTGTATGAGTCTTATCCTGTTTAGGGGGTGGTGTTTCACATCACCCTATGCTTTATCATTCTTATATACTTGTACACCTTTTTTTCTCTTGTCATTTATTCAGGTTTATTCTTGGCTACATCTTTCCACTTCATTAACAGTTCATTCTAGTAATATATTTACTACCTTATGCTCTCAATTTTAAAAATCATTTTACTTAACATCGAGGATGATGTTTCTTTTTGTTTGGGGGTGGGGAATTTTATCAAAATCGTACCTCTTTTGGAAAACTTTGATTTTTGAACCTGATTTTTAAAATATCATGCCGTTTCTTTCATCTCATTCATTGATGTGAATTTTCTATAATCCATCTTTTTAAGTCTAGAAATCAAGCTAGAGAATATTTTTTCTAAATAGGTTATGTAATACGTAACAAGGCATGTTTCACCATGAATTTCTAGACTCAACAAAATTTGCACACTTATCACGTCACTACGGTTTAAAGTTGAGGAGTACTACAATTCTAAAGATAACCTTAAGATCACTAGTAGAGACTTTAGCCCGTGAGATTTGTGCCTTTCACCCTCTTAGATTGTTTTACGCAATCACCGAGTCACAAGTCGATTCAACTTCTTTTGGGTCCTCACTTTAATTGTTATATGATCTCATTATCTTTAATAAAATTTTGGCTTAATCACTGAGAATGACATCTTTTTCGAGTTGTAAGAAACGCGTGTCTTGAAATTTGTCCCGAATACAAGATTTTCATCCATACACTTACCACTTTTCCATATCACATTTCCATTCACTCACCCATTACATTTCCATGTTCTTCCAAATTCCCATATATTCCCCCCACCATCATTCCCCACTCATTTCATATATCTTCCATCATTTCAAATAAAAGAGTGTTGATTCCAAATGTTAAATGTCCTCATTGTTGGTTTGAAAAGTGAAAGAAAAAGAAAAAAAAGTAAAAAAGAGAAAAACATAAAAATAGCAAAAATAGAAGAAAAAATAGAGAAAAAGAAAAGAAAAATTGGAAAAAAAAAAGAGACAAAAGAAAACAAAAGAAAAGAAAAAGAGTTTGTATTTAGAAGTTAGTTTTAAAATAAAGACATTTGTTCTTCAAGTACACTCTTCTATTCATCCATCCATTTCCCATCGCATATCCATCCATTTTGCACCCATTTTCCATCCATCATATCATCATCCCATCCTATCCTACCTCACTTCAGCCCACATATACCATTTCATTTTTCCCTCACCCATAAACATCATATTTTTCCCTAGGTGTTCGGGCAAATGAATGTCACCGTGGTGAATAACTCGACGTTCTCACTATAGTGATTAACATTTCTTTCATGAGATCATTTCTCTTTCTAATTGTTCGTTCTTTCTTATGTGTGTGTGAGACGTTTGAACTTGCTTACATTTACTCACCTCATCACACACAAGTGCGATACACTTACCCAAATCTCTTGAATTTGATTGAGACAGTTATATCCAGTGAGATTTGAAGTTGAAGCGTTGATTCTAAAAAGGCAATCTAGGAATTACTCGTATGATACTCGACCCATTTTGACTGATTCACACTACATGCATTGAGTTCTAGGAAGGATGTGCCTTGAGTATTTACTTAGCTAAACTTTTTACGCTTCCAGCTTGTATTTCTGAAAATATTCTCTTATGATGGATTGTGCGATTATTCTATGTCTAATAAGAGATTGACTGCCTTTCAATTAATCTTTGCAAAATAAGAATTTTTTGGGTATATTCCATGCAAACCCTCATGAAACGCAACTCGTCCTGTAGGACAACTTATACGTTTAAAGGCTTGTTGCACATGCTAAGTGCAATCGCAAGTGCCCGCGAAAGTGGTACACTTTTGGTTTCTTATCTTTATCTATATCTTATTGCTCGAGGACTAACAACGCTCTGTTTGGGGGTGGTGTGATAAGCACCCAAAACTGTACATTTTATACCCCGAATAGACATACTTTAGTTGCTCTCGGCAATTTGAGTTTTATGCGCTTTATTGTCTATTTTGTAGGTCGAATGCACGTTGCGGTGTTCAAATGCGTATTTCAAGGCAATTGTGTGCAATATGGAGCTAAATACCCTTGTCCCGTACCCTAGCCTAGCCTAAACCTACCCCAAACTTGGTGTGTGTTTTGCTTGTCCCTTTTTAATATTTTTTAGATTTTTAGTTTGAGCCGTTTTATTTTTAGTATTTATTTTTTATTTATTTAGTATTTTCTAGGTTTTATTTTCTATTTTTCTATTTTTATAATTTTATTTTATTTTGATTTTTATTAGTTTTTAGTTTTATTAGGATTAGTTTTTAGGAGTTTATTTTTAGTTTATTGGATTTTATATTTTTTAGGACTTTAGTTTTCATTTAGATTTTTAGTTTTTATTTCTTTTGTTGTATTTTATTTTTTATATAAGCTTACATTTTTTTTTTTTAATATATTTTTTTTAATTTTTAATTTTGTTTTATTTTTAGTTAGATTTTATTTTTTATTTTTACTTTTATTAATTTTAGTTGAGTCTTTATTATTTAAGGGTCACAAACTAACACACACACACACACAAATCCCAAATACACACACATAAAATCCTACACCACAAACACACCGTAACACCTCACTCACCCTCACACAATCCCCTACACCCTCACCCACACAATCCCACCAAAACCCATCTTCAACCTCCCACCACTCTCTCTCTCTACATACCTCCATAACCAAAAAAAACCCTATAACCATTCCACCACCAACAATCTTCATACCCCAAAACCAAACCCAAATCACCTTACAACCATACCCGTCGAAAACCTGCCATTCCGGCAATACCAACCCACCACCTCACCTTACCCATACCCACAACCCTGAAATTCGGAGACCATCTCTCGGACCTGCGACCCCTGCCTAGCCGAACCCGTCGCAACCACATCCGACCCAACCCCACACCTCCAACCATCGCCGCCCAAACCCGCGTGACCAAACCGCCTTGCCTTCGAACCCGGAATGTTTACCTTGACCCGCCAATACCCCATCCCACCACCTGTTCTAACCCGGAAACCCAAAGCCACCCCATGATTTTTCACCTGCAAATACAAACTCAAACCCATTTCTAACCCAAACCAAAATCATATACCTGCTTTTGTCCAAGATTAAACCAAAGACTAAGTCAAATAATTACAACCCATGTATTTTAAAACCCATTTACCCCACATCCCTAATAAACCCACGTATCACCTTTTACCCAAAATACCCCCAACAACCACTTCTACCTCAATTTCCAAAACTACCCCTTTAAATAAATCAGATTTATTCCAATCCCCTCACCCACATGACCTCACACCCCATTTCCATGCACATTAAACCTTCCCAAAAATACCCCTTAGCCGCATGTGTTCCATGCATCTACTATAAAAGAAGACTCGAGACCCTATTTGAGAGATCATCATCAAATAGAGAGAAACAATTCTAGAAAAAGTAGAGAGTTAGATTAGAATAAATTAGGTAGAAATATTTGTAAATAGTTTTTTTTATTATTATTAGATATTTGTGAGGTTAAATTTTGTAAGAGAGTTAATTGAGTGGATATTTAATTTCAAATCACTTGGATGCACAATTAGAGGGATTGTATGCTTCCAATTGGAAGATTAGAGTTCAACTTTCTCAAAGAGATTTAGTTTGATTCTTCTATTCCCTTCTATTTTATTTTCGTAGCCTTGATTATTTGTTCATCATGTTTGATATCATGTTAGGCTAAATCCACTTTCAGGGGGGGGGGGGGGAACCCTTATTTGATGCTATTTTAGTTTAATTAGTTTGATAACTTGAAAATTCCATTTGTATATTAATTTTGATCCCTCACCCTTAAATTTATGCCTCGAAAGAGGGTAAATGATTTTCGAGAGAAAATCGAAATTCTAGTCATTATACTCATTTTAGATTCAAACTAGAGATAGGGGTTTCTTAAGTGGGGTATTATAACTTGAATTTAACCTCTAAATTTATTTTCTAAGATTTACATAAATTTTAATTGATCGATCCTAGCGGGTGATTAATTAAAAGGATAGTAGATCTATTTTAAATGTTTTTATGGTTAAGTCTAATTTTTTTCAAATTTATGTCGTACACTCAAACCGGGAACCCCGCAACTATATTGCCGATTCCTGTGAGTTACATCAATCCCATACGAGGCGTTTATACCTTTTACTGGACCGTTTTGTGGTTGTTTTACGTTTTCACCCTTCGATGGCATGTTTTTATGCATAAGTCGAATTTTTTGCAAATTCACGTCGTACACTCAAACCGGGAGCGTCGTGAATATGCGATCGGTTCTTATGGGTTACATGGGTCCCGTGCGAGGCAATCGTGACTCTTACGGGACTATTTTGTGGCTTCGGTGCGTTTTCACCCTTCGATGGCATGTTTTTATACTTAAGTCTAAATTTTTGCAAATTTACGTCATACGCTCAAACCGGGATCCCCGCGACTACGTCATCGGTTCCTACGAATTACATCGATCCCGTACGAGGCGTTCGTGACTCTTACCAGACCATTTTGTGGTTGTTTTACATTTTCACCCTTTGATGGCATGTTTTTATTCTTAAGTCTAACTAGAAGATTTATATCGTACACATAAACCGGAAGTGACATGAATACACGGTCGGTTTCTATGGGTTACATTGGTCCCGCGCGAGACAATTTGTGGCTCTTACGGGACCGTTTTGTATCTATTTTACGTTTTCACCCTTCGATGGCATGTTTTTATGCTCAAGTTTACCTTTTCTCAAATTTACGTCGTACACTCAAATCGGGAGCCCCGCAACTACGCCATCTGTTCCAAGGAGTTACATTGATCCCGTGCGAGGCATTCGTGCCTCTTACAGGGTCGTTTTGTGATTGGTTTATGTTTTCACCCTTCGTTGGCGTGTTTTTATGCTTAAGTCAAAATTTTTGAAAAATTACGTCGTACAATCAAACTGGGGGCACCGTGAATACGCGATCGGTTCCTATGATTTGTATTGATCCCGTGTGAGGGTATCATGGCTCTTACTGGACCATTTTGTGGATGTTTTATGTTTTCACCCGTCCATGGCATGTTTTTATGCTCAAGTCTAATTTTTTGCAAATTTACGTCGTACAGTCAAAATGGGAGCGTTGTGAATACGCGGTCGGTTCCTACGAGTTACATTGGTCCCGTGCGAGGCGATCGTGGATCTTACGGGACCGTTTTGTTGCTCTTTTATGGTTTCACCCTTCGATGGAATATTTTTATGCTTAAGTCTAAATTTTTGCAAATTTACGTCTCACACTCAAACCGGGAGCATCGTGATTACACGGTCGATTCCTATGACTTACATCGATCTCGTGCGTGGTGTTCGTTACTCTTATGAGATCGTTTTGGGGTTGTTTTCTGTTTTCATCCTTCGATGGCATGTTTTTATGCTGAAGTCTAATTTTTTGAAATTTATACCGAACACTCAAACCGGGAGTCCCACGACTACACCTTCGGTTCCTATGACTTACATTTGTCTCGTGCGAGGTGTTTGTGAATCTTACGGGACCGTTTTCCTGCTATTTTACATTTTCACCCTTTGATTGCACATTTTTTTGCTTAAGTCTAAATTTTTGCAAATTTGCATCGTACACTCAAACCGGGAGCGTCGTGATTACGCGATCGGTTCCTACGACTTACATCGATCCCGTGTGAGGTGTTCGTTACTCTTACGAGATCGTTTTGTGGTTGTTTTACGTTTTCACTCTTCGATGGCATGTTTTTATGTTTAAGTCTAATTTTCTGCAAATTTACTTCGTACACTCAAACCGGGAGCCCCGTAACTACGTCATCGATTCCTACGAGTTACATCGATCCCTTGTGAGGCCTTCGTACCTCTTACATGACCATTTTATGGTTGTTTTACATTTTCTCCCTTCAATGGCATGTTTTTATGCTTAAGTCTAAATTTTTGCAAATTTATGTCGTACACTTAAACCGGGAGCGCCGTGAAAATGGGGTCGGTTCCTACGAGTTACATTGGTCCCGTACGAGGCGAACGTGACTCTTACGGGACCATTTTGTTGCTCTTTTACTTTTTTCACCCTTTGATGGAATGTTTTTATGCTTAAGTCTAACTTTTAACAAATTTACATCGTACACTCAAACCGGGAGCACCGTGACTACGCGATTGGTTCCTACGACTTACATTGGTTCCGTTCATTTTGTGGCTCTTTTACATTTTCACCCTTCGATGGCATGTTTTTATAGTTAAGTCATATTTTTTACAAATTTACGTCGTACACTCAAACCGAGAGCCCCACAACTATGCCGCTGATTCCAACGAGTTACATCGATCCCGTGTGAGGCATTTATGCCTCTTACTGGGCCGTTTTGTGACTATTTTACGTTTTCACCCTTCATTGGCATGTTTTTATGCTTAAGTCTAAATTTTTACAAATTTATGTCGTGCACTCAAATGGTGGTGCCGTGGATACGCGGTCGGTTCCTATGATTTACATTGGTCCCATGTGAGGTGATCATGTCTCTTACTGGACCGTTTTGTGGATGTTTTATGTTTTCACCCTTCGATAAAATGTTTTTATGCTCAAGTCTAAATTTTTGCAAATTTACATCGTGCAATTAAAATGGGAGTGTCGTGAATACGCAGTCGGTTCGTACGAGTTACATTCGTCCCGTGCGAGGCGATCGTGGCTCTTACGGGACCGTTTTGTTGCTCATTTATGGTCTGACCCTTCGATGGAATGTTTTTATGCTCAAGTCTAATTTTTTGCAAATTTACGTCGTACAGTCAAACCAGGAGCGCCGTGACTATGCGGCCGGTTCCTATGACTTACATTAGTCTCGTGCGAGGTATTCGTATCTTTTACGGAACCATTTTGTGATTGTTTTACATTTTCACCGTTTGATGGCACGTTTTTATGCTTAAGTCCAAATTTACGTCGTAGACTCAAACCGGGAGCGTCGTGACTATGCGATCGATTCTTACTGCTTACATCGATCCCGTGCGAGGTGTTTGTGACTCTTAAGGGACCGTTTTGTGGTTGTTTTACATTTTCACCCTTAGATGGCTTGTTTTTATGCTTAGGTCTAAGTTTTTGCAAATTTATGTCCGACCATCAAACCGGGAGCGCCATGACTATGCGGCCGATTCCTACGACTTACATTAGTCCCGTGCGAGGTGTTCATGAGTCATACGGGACCGTTTTGTGGTTGTTTTACCTTTTCACCTATCGATGGCGTGTTTTTATGCTTAAGTCTAAATTTTAGCAAATATACGTCGTACACTCAAACCGGGAGCGCTGTGACTATGCGGTCGGTTAATAAGACTTACAACGATCTCATGTGAGGTCTTCGTGACTCTTTTAGGACCGTCTTGTGGGTGTTTTATGTTTGCACCATTCGATGGCAGGTTTTTATGCTTAAGTCTAACTTTTTGCAAATTTATGTCATACCATGAAATCGGGAGCGCCGTGACTACGCGGTAGGTTGCAACGAGTTGCGTTTGTCCCGTGAGAGGTGATTATGGCTCTTACGGGATCGTTTTCTGGATGTTTACGTTTTCACCCTTCGATGGCATGTTTTTATGCTTAAGTCTAACTTTCTGCAAATTTACATCCTACACTCAAATCGGGAGTGCCGTGATTGTGCGCTCGATTCCTAAGAGTTATATTGGTCCCTTGCGAGGCGCTGGTGACTCTTACGGGACCGTTTTGGGGTTGTTTTACATTTTATGCTCAAGTCTACCTTTTTGCAAATTTCCGTCGTACACTCAAATTAGGAGCACCGTGACTACGCGGTCGATTCGTATGACTTACATTGGTCCCGTGCGAGGTGTTCGTGAGTCTTACAGGACTATTTTGTGGCAGTATTACATTTTCACCCTTCGATGGCATGTTTTTATGCTTAAGTATAAATTTTTGCAAATTTACGCCGTACACTCAAATCGGGAGCGCCGTGACTATGCGCTCGGTTCTTACGAGTTACAATGGTTCCGTACGAGGCGTTCGTGAATCTTATGGGACCGTTTTATGGTTGTTTTACATTTTCACCCTTCGATGGCATGTTTTTATGCCCAAGTCTACCTTTTTGCAAAATTACATTGTACCCTCAAAACAGGAGCGCCGTGACTATGCAGTTGGTTCGTATGACTTACATTGATCCCGTATGATGTGTTCATGAGTCTTACGGGACTATTTTGCGGTTGTTTTACATTTTCACCCTTCGATGGCATGTTTCTATCCCTAAGTGTAATGTTTTACAAATTTACATCGTACACTCAAATCGGGAGCGTCGTGAATATGCGGTCAGTTCCTACGAGTTACATTAGTCCCATGCGAGGCGATCATGGCTCTTACGGGACTATTTTGTGTCTATTTTATGTTTTCACCCATCGATGGCATGTTTTTATGCTCAAGTCTAAATTTTAGCAAACTTACATCGTACACTCAAACTGGGAGCATTGTAACTATGCGGTTGGTTCCTACGACTTACATTAGTCCCGTACGAGGCGTTCTTGAGTCTTACGGGACCGTTTTGTTACTATTTTTCACGTTTTCACCCATGGCACTTTTTTATGCTTAAGTCTAAATTTTTGTAAATGTACGTCGTACACTCAAATCGGGAGCGTCGTGATGACGTGGGCAGTTCCTATGACTTACATCGATCCCGTGCGAGGTGTTCTTGACTTTTTCACCCTTCGATGGCATGTTTTTATGCTCAAGTCTAATTTTTTGCAAATTTACGCCATACAGTCAAATCGGGAGTCCCACGACTACGTCGTCGGTTCTTACGACTTACATCGGTCCCGTGCGAGGTATTCGTGCTCTTACGGGACCGTTTTGTGGCTGTTTTACATTTTAACCCTTTGATGGCATGTTTTTATGCTTAAGTCTAACTTTTTGAACACTTACTTCATACACTCAAACCGAGAGCACCGTGACTACACGCTCGGTTCTTACGAGTTACATGGGTCCCATGCGAGGCGTTCGTAACTCTTACAGGACCGTTTTGTGGATAATATTTGTTTTCACCCTTCGAATGCATGTTTTTATGCTCAATTCTACCTTTTTGTAAATTTACGTTGTACACCAAAATCGGGAGCGCCGTGACTACGCGGTCGGTTTCTACGACTTACATTCGTCCCGTGCGAGGTGTACGTGAATCTTACGGGACCGTTTTGTTGTTGTTTTACATTTTCACCCTTTGATTGCACATTTTTATGCTTAAGACTAAATTTTTACAAATTTACGTTGTACACTCAAACCGAGAGCACCTTGATTACGCGGTCGATTCCTTCGACTTTCATCGATCCCGTACGAGGTGTTCGTTACTGTTACGTGACGATTTTGTGGTTGTTTTACGTTTTTACCCTTCGATGGCATGTTTTTATGCTTAAGTCTAATTTTTTGCAAATTTATGTCGAACACTCAAACCGGGAGTCCCACGACTACGCTGTCGGTTCCTACTATTTACATCGGTCCCGTACGAGGTGTTCTAGCCTCTTATGGAACCGTCTTGTTGTTGTTTTATGTTTTCAGTCTTCGTTGGCGTGTTTTTATGCTTAAGTCTAAATTTTTTCAAATTCATATCGTACACTCAAACCGGGAGTGCCGTAAATATGCGGTCGGTTCCTACGACTTACATCGGTCCCATGCGAGGTGATCGTGCCTCTTACGGGACTGTCTTGATGTTGTTTTATGTTTTTACTCTTCGATGCCATATTTTTTTTGCTTAAGCCTAAATTTTTAATAATTTACTTCGTACACTCAAACCGGGAGTGCCGTGATTACACAGTCGGTTCCTACGACTTACATCGATCCCGTGGGAGGTGTTTGTTACTCTTACGAGATCTTTTTGTTGTTTTTTTACGTTTTCACCCTTTGATGGCATGTTTTTTTGCTAAAGTCTAACTTTTTGCAAATTTACATCGTCCACTCAAACCGGGAGCTTCGTGACTATGTGGTCGATTCCTACGACTTGCATTGGTCCCACATGAGGTGTTTGTGACTCTTACGGGACTGTTTTGTGGTTATTTTAAATTTTCACCCTTCGATGGCATGCTTCTATGCCTAAGTTTAATGTTTTGCAAATTTACATCTTACACTCAAATCGGGAGCGCCGTTAATACGCAGTCAGTTCCTATTAGTTACATTGGTCCCGTGTGAGGCGATCGTGGCTATTACGGGATAGTTTTGTGTCTATTTTAGATTTTCACCCATAGATGGCATGTTTTTATGCTCAACTCTAATTTTTTGCAAACTTATGTCGTACACTCAAACTGGGAGCATCGTAACTATGCGGTTGGTTCCTATGACTTACATTAGTCCTGTACGAGGCGTTCTTGAGTCTTACGGGATCGTTTGTTGCTGTTTTTCACATTTTCACCCATGGCACTTTTTTATGAATAAGTCTAAATTTTTGCAAACTTACATCGTACACTCAAACTGGGAGCGTCGTGACTACACGGTTTGTTCCTATGACTCACGTTGGTCCCGTACGAGGCATTCCTGACTCTTATGGGACCATTTTGTTGCTATTTTACACATTTTCACCCTTCGATGGCACTTTTTTATGCTTAAGTATACTTTTTTGCAAATTTAAGTCATACACTCAAATCGGGAGCGTCATGATTACGCGGTCGGTTCTTACGACATACATCAATCCCGTGTGAGGTGTTCCTTACTCTTACAGTACCATTTTGTGGTTGTTTTATTTTTTCATCCTTCGATGGCATGTTTTTATGCTTAATTCTAATTTATGCAAATTTATGCCGTACAGTCAAATCGGGAGTCCCACGACTACGCCGTTTGTAAGGACAAATTTATCATGTCCGAAATGTTTAATTTGTTTATGTCATACGCCGCTACAAAAGGCTCGTCTGTTCACGATCACATTTGACGACCTCAATCCGAATTTTGGGAATCATGCATTTATCAAGTGTCCCACATATGCCTCAACGATTTCACATTCCATAATTTTAGGGAATTTACACAAGTGGTACGGAAGAGAAATCAAAACTATGAAAAAGGGTTTGATTGGTATGTTCAAGGGCATTTTGGTAATTTAACAGCCACCATTCGAAGAACCGGTTAACTGGAAAGTTGAAGAGCTTACCGCAACGAAGAGACTGGAAGAAACGGCACCTCATTCCGAGCTACGGTGAAGAAGTTG
The DNA here is from genome assembly GCA_949130495.1 of Sambucus nigra. NCBI lineage: Eukaryota > Viridiplantae > Streptophyta > Magnoliopsida > Dipsacales > Adoxaceae > Sambucus > Sambucus nigra. The sequence goes on from OX422211.1 coordinate 23,490,349, forward strand.
TGGCTTTCTACGCTTAAGTTTAATTTTTTGCAAGTTTACGCCGTACACTCAAACTGGGAGTCCTACGACTATGCCCTCGGTTCCTATGAGTTACATCGATCCTGTTCGAAGCGTTCATGCCTCTTATGGGAACGTTTTGTGGTTGTTTTACGTTTACACGTTCGATGACATGTTTTTATTCTTAAGTCCAAATTTTTGCAAATTTACATCGTACACTCAAACCGGGAGCGCCGTGAATACGCGATCGGTTCCCACGAGTTACATTGGTCCCATGCGAGGCGATCTTGGATCTTATGGGACCATTTTTGGGTATTTTACGTTTTCACCCTTCGATGGCATGTTATTATGCTTAAGTTTAACATTTTGCAAATATACATCGTACACTCTAAGCAGGAGCACCGTGACTACGCAGTCAGCTCCTACGACTTACATTGGTCCCCTACGAGGTGTTTGTGACTCTTACGGGACCATTTTATGGTTGTTTTACATTTTCACCCTTCGATGGCATGTTTTTATGCTTAATTCTAATTTTTTTCAAATTTACGCCGTACACTCAAATCGGAAGTCCTACGACTACGTCGTCGGTTCCTACGATTACATTGGTCTCGTGCGAGGTGTTCGTGCCACTTGCTGGACCGTTTTGTGGTTGTTTCACATTTTTACCAGTCGATGGCATGTTTTTATGCTACAGTCTAAATTTTCACAAATTTACGTCGTACACTCAAATCAGGAGCGCCGGGAATATGCGGTCGATTCCAATGACTTACAAGGGTCCCGTGCGAGACAATTGTCGCTCTTACGGGACCGTTCTGTGGTTTCTTTATGTTTTCACCCTTCGATGGTATATTTTTATGCTCAACTCTATCTTTTTACAAATTTACGTCGTACACTCAAATTATGAGTGCGGTGACTACGCGGTCGGTTCCTATGAGTTACACTGGTCCCGTGCGAGGCGATCGTGGCTCTTACGGGGCCATTTTGTGGTTGTTTTATCTTTTCACCCTTCGATGGCTTGGTTTCATGCTCAAGTCTAAATTTTTACACATTTACATTGTACACTCAAACTAGGAGTGCCGTGACTACGCAGCCGGCTCCTACGACTTACATTGGTCGCGTACGAGGCATTCGTGACTCTTATGGGACCGTTTTGTGGTTGATTTACATTTTCACCCTTTGATGGCTTGTTTCTATGCTTAAGTCTAAAATTTTGCAAATTTATGTCGTACACTCAAACAGGGAGCCCTGTGACGATGCCGTCTCTTCCTACGACTTACATCAATCCCGTGAGGGCATTCATGCCTCTTACGGGACCGTTTTGTGGTTGTTTTACATTTTCACCCATCGATGGCATGTTTTCATGCTTAAGTCTAATTTTTTGCTAATTTACGTCGTACACCAAACCGGGAGCGCTATGAATACACAGTCGATTCCTACGAGTTACATTGGTCCCGTACGAGGAGATCATGGATCTTACGGTACCGTCTGTGGCTATTTAACATTTTCACCCAACGATGGCATGTTTTTATGCTTAAGTCTAACTATTTGCAAATTTACATCGTACACTCAAATCGGGAGCATCGTGACTACGAGGTTGGTTCCTATGACTACATTGGCCCCGTGTGAAGTTTTCGTGACTCTTACGACACTGTTTTGTAGCTGTTTTACATTTTCACCCTTTGATGGCATATTTTTATGCTTAAGTCTAAATTTTTGCAAATATGTGTTGTACACTCAAATCGGGAGCGTCGTGAATACACGTTCGGTTGCTACGAGTCACATGGGTCCCGTTCAAGGCGATCATGGCTCTTACTGGACCGTCTTGTGGCTATTTTACATTTTTACCCTTTGATGGCATGTTTTTATGCCTAAGTCTAACTTTTTGCTACGTCGTACACTCAAACCGAGAGGGCCGTCACTACGCGATCGGTTCCTACGACTTACATTGATCCCGTGTACGACGTTAGTTAGTCTTACGGGACCATTTTGTGGTTATTTTATATTTTCTCCCTTCGATGGCACGTTTTTATGCTTAGGTCTAAATTTTTTCAAATTTATGTCGTACACTCAAACCGGGAGCGCCGTGACTACGCAGTCGGTTCCTACGATTTACATCGATACCATGCGAGGTGTTTATTACTCTTACGGGACCGTTTTGTTGTTGTTTTATGTTTTCACCCTTCGATGGCATTTTTTTACGCTTAAGTTTAATTTTTTGCAAGTTTACGCCGTACAATCAAACTGGGAGTCCTACGACTACGCCGTCGGTTCCTACGAGTTACATCGATCCTGTTCAAAGCGTTCATGCCTCTTATGGGAACTTTTTTTTGTTGTTTTACGTTTTCACGTTCGATGACATGTTTTTATGCTTAAGTCCAAATTTTTGCAAATTTACATCGTACACTCAAACCGGGAGCGCCGTGAATACACGATCGGTTCCCACGAGTTACATTGGTCCCATGCGAGGCGATCTTGGATCTTATGGGACCATTTTTTGGCTATTTTACGTTTTCACCCTTCGATGGCATGTTATTATGCTTAAGTTTAACATTTTGCAAATATACGTCGTACACTCTAAGCAGGAGCACCGTGACTACGCAGTCAGCTCCTACGACTTACATTGGTCCCCTACGAGGTGTTCGTGACTCTTACGGGACCATTTTATGGTTGTTTTACATTTTCACCCTCCGATGGCATGTTTTTATGCCTAATTCTAATTTTTTTCAAATTTACGCCGTACACTCAAATCGAAAGTCCTACGACTACGTCGTCGGTTCCTACGATTACATTGGTCCCGTGCGAGGTGTTCGTGCCACTTACTGGACCGTTTTGTGGTTGTTTCACATTTTCACCAGTCGATGGCACGTTTTTATGCTAAAGTCTAACTTTTCACAAATTTACGTCGTACACTCAAATCAGGAGCGCCGGGAATATGCGGTCGATTCCAATGACTTACAAGGGTCCCGTGCGTGACAATCGTCTCTCTTACGGGACCGTTTTGTGGTTATTTTATGTTTTCACCCTTCGATGGCATATTTTTATGCTCAACTCTATCTTTTTACAAATTTACGTCGTACACTCAAATTATGAGTGCGGTGACTACGCGATCGGTTCCTACGAGTTACACTGGTCCCGTGCGAGGCGACCGTGGCTCTTACGGGGCCATTTTGTGGTTTTTTTATGTTTTCACCCTTCGATGGCATGTTTTCATGCTCAAGTCTAAATTTTTACACATTTACATTGTACACTAAAACTAGGAGCGTCGTTACTATGTGGTCGACTCCTGTGACTTACATTGGTCGCGTGCGAGGCATTCGTGACTCTTACGGGACCGTTTTGTTGTTGATTTACATTTTCACCCTTTGATGGCTTGTTTTTGTGCTTAAGTTTAAAATTTTGCAAAGTTATGTCGTACACTCAAACAGGGAGCCCTGTGATGACGTCGTCTATTCGTACGAGTTACATCAATCCCATAAGAGGCGTTCATGCCTCTTACGGGACCATTTTGTGGTTGTTTTACGTGCTCACCCATCGATGGCATGTTTTTCAGCTTAAGTCTAATTTTTTTCTAATTTACATCGTACACACAAACTGGGAGCGTCGTGAATACGTGGTCGATTTCTATGAGTTACATTGGTCCCGTGCAAGGAGATCATGGCTCTTACGGTACCGTTTTGTGGCTATTTAACATTTTCACCCTACTATGGCATGTTCTTATGCTTAAGTCTAACTATTTTCAAATTTACATCATACACTCAAACCGGGAGCATCGTGACTACGAGGTTGGTTCCTACGACTACATTGTCCCCATGTGAAGTGTTCGTGACTCTTACGGCATCATTTTATAGTTGTTTTACATTTTCACCCTTCGATGACATGTTTTTATGCTTAAGTCTAAATTTTTTTAAATTTACATTCTACACTCAAACCGGGAGCGTCGTGAATACACATTCGGTTGCTACGAGTCACATGGGTCCCGTGCGAGGCGATCATGGCTCTTACTGGACCGTCTTGTGGATGTTTTATGTTTTCACCCTTCGATGGCATGTTTTTATGCTTAAGTCTAACTTTTTACAAATTTACGACGTACACTCAAACCGAGAGGGCCGTGAATACGCGGTCGGTTCGTACGACTTACATTGATCCCGTGTGCGACGTTCGTTAGTCTTACGGGACCTTTTTGTGGTTATTTTATATTTTCTCCCTTCGGTGGCACGTTTTTATGCTTAAGTTTAAATTTTTTCAAATTTACGTCGTACACTCAAACCGGGAGCGTCGTGACTACACAGTCAGTTCCTACGATTTACATCGATACCGTGCGAGGTGTTCGTTACTCTTACGGGACCGTTTTGTGGTTGTTTTATGTTTTCACCCTTCGATGGCATGTTTGTATTCTTAAGTTTAATTTTTTACAAATTTGCGCCGTACACTCAAACCGGGAGTCCTACGACTTACATCAGTCCCGTACGAGGTGTTCGTGCCTCTTATGGGACTGTCTTCTTGTTTTTTTACATTTTTAGTCTTTCATGGCATGTTTTTATGCTTAAGTCTAATTTCTTGCAAATTTACGTAGTACACTTAAATCGGGAGCGTCGTGACTACGCGGTCGGTTCCTACGATTTACATTGGTCCCGTGAGAGATGTTCGTGACTCTTGCGGGAGCATTTTGTGGTTTTTTACATTTTTACCCTTTAATGGCTTATTTTTTATTTTTAAGTCTACATTTTTCCAAATTTAAGTCGTACACTTAAATCGGGAGCCCCGCAACTACGACGTCGGTTCCTATGAGTTAGATCGATCCTGTGCGAGGCATTTGTGCCTCTTACGGGAACATTTTTTGGTTGCTTTACATTTTCACCGTTTGATGGCATGTTTTTATGCTTAAGTCCAAATTTTTGAAAATTTACATCATACACTCAAACTCGGAGCGCCGTGAATACGCGATCTGTTCCTACGAGTTACATTGGTCTCGTGCGAGGCGATCGTGGCTCTTACGGGACCATTTTGTGGCTATTTTACGTTTTCACCCTACAACGGCATGTTTTTATGCTTAAGTCTAACATTTTGCAAATTTATGTCGTATATTTTAATCGGGAGAGCCATGACTACGCTGTCGGTTAGCACGACTTACATTGGTCCCGTGCGAGGTGTTCGTGACTCTTACAAGACCTTTTTGTGGTTGTTTTACCTTTTCACCCTTCGATTGCAAGTTTTTATCATTAAGTCTAATTTTTGGCAAAATTTATTTCGTACACTCAAACCGGGAGCCCCGCAACTACGTCGTCAGTGTCGTGACTATGCGGTCGGTTCATACGACTTACATTGGTCCCGTGCGAGGTGTTCGTGACTCTTACAGGACCGTTTTGTGGTTGTTTTACCTTTTCACCCTTCGATGGCATGTTTTTATTATTAAGTCTAATTTTTTGCAGATTTATGTCGTACACTCACACTGGGAGCCCCGCAACTATGTCGTCGGTTCCTGTGAGTAACATCAATCCCGTATGAGGCGTTTGTACCTTTTACGAGACCGTTTTGTTGTTGTTTTACGTTTTCACCCTTCGATGACTTGTTTTTATTCATAAGTCAAAATTTTTGCAAATTCACGTCGTACACTCAAACCGGGAATGAAATGAATACGCGGTCGGTTCTTACGAGTTACATGGGTGCCGTGCGAGGTGATCGTGGCTCTTAGGGGAGCGTTTTGTGGCTGTGGTACATTTTCACCCTTCGATGGAATGTTTTTATGCTTAAGTCTAACCTTTTGCAAATTTATGTCCTACACTCTAACCGGGAGCGCCGTGACTACGCAGTCGGTTCCTACGACTTACATTGGTCCCGTGCGAGGTGTTCATGACTCTTACGGGACCAATTTATGGTTGTTTTACATTTTCACCCTTCGATGGCATGTTTTTATGCTTAAGTCTAAATTTTTTGCAAATATATGACGTTCACTCAAAAAGGGAGCCTTGTGATGACTTCGTCGTTCCTCGAGTCACATCGATCCCGTGAGGGGCGTTCGCGCCTCTTACGGGACCGTTTTGGGGTTGTTTTACGTTTTCACCCATCGATGTCAAACCAGGAGCACCGTGAATACGTGGTCGGGTTCTACGAATTACATTGGTCTCGTGTGAGGCGATCGTGGCTTCTACCAGATCGTTTTGTGGCTATTTTACATTTTCACCCTACGATGGCATATTTTTATGCTTAAGTCTAACTATTTGCAAATTTACATCGTACACTCAAACCGGGAGCGCCGTGACTATGCAATCGGTTCCTTCGACATACATTGGTCCTGTGAGAAGAGTTAATGACTCTTACTGGACCGTTTTGTAGCTGTTTTATATTTTCACCCTTTGATGGCATGTTTTTATGCTTAAGTCATTTTTTTTGCAAATTTACGTCGTACACTGAAACCGGGAGCGCCATGAATACACGGTCGGTTCCTATGAGTCACATGGATCCCGTGCGAGGCAATCGTGGCTCTACCCTCATCATCTAGGACGAGGGCTCATCTCTGCTTTTTACCCCCCAGGGGTTCATACTGAAGATAGGGGTCTGCTAGGCCGACCCCACTATTGGGAATACAAGTATGATGTATGACCGAACGCAGCTCAAACCCATGCAGATTGAAACCTCAGCTTGGGGAAAATTTAGACGACCATACGACCAGCTGACCCTATATAGGCCGATAGAACGAGTGTCCTACTTTCAGCAATCCAGACTTCCACGGTTAGCACCTCGGCCTATCACTATAGGCCGAGGGCGACACCATCAAGGCGCGTGATTTGGGAGACGTATAGAGCACTGCCCGTGGGACTCGTGTGGCACATGGACTAAATTGTTATAATAAGATCATCCCCTCATGTGAGGGAATATTATGCCATCATTACTTATAAGTGTCCCAGCCAGGTGTCAATAGGGGATTAGTTAAATCATCATTCACATGCTCAATGCATGCTTGGGGGGTACATTACACCCCCCAAGCCCTATATATACTTGTCACCTTTAACCTTGTAATGGGATCGATAATTTTAACCCTAGAAGGAACTCTGTTTATACACACAGTAGAAAGAGAATGTTTGTGTATTGTATCCAAGGCCTTTAGTGCCCATATTTAGTGGATCACACACTCACGGTGGATGTAAGCCTGATTGGCTAAACCACTATACATCATTGTCTTCATATCTCTTCTACTCACCTCCTTCTATATACATACATACATATATAACTTTATTACTGTCATTTTTCTATTGTTTGAGCTCTATCACCTCTTTATCTGGAGGTGCTTTTCTAAGCATCATCAATCAGTGCTACCACTTCATCGCTTGTTTCTTCGGCTCCTCCTTCAGTAGACCTTATCACTGCTAGGAAAGCTCCTGTAGTTGTTATCTCTATGGGAGGCATTATTATATGACCTCTCCCAATAGTTATTCTAACTTGTCTGTGTTTTTCTTCTATATAGATTTTTTTATTACTACGAGCAACTTATAGTCATTCATATCTTTCTTTGATTCACAGGGCGATGATAGTTAGGCCTCCTCATCTGTGGCGCCCGTGATAAGGGTTATAGAGACAGCTTCAGAGGCACCATCTACGATTCCCCCTTTTTTGTAGTGGAAGTTACCTCAGCTCGCCTGGCTGAAGTCCCCTTATCTGAGAAACATGTTCGTAGTTCTGTAGGAGCAGCTTCAGTGGTATGTTAGTCTTTACATTTCTACTTACTAAATTAATTACATATATGCAAATTCTATAATTTTTTCTAACATATTTGTAGATGTATTCTCTTTACTTGAGAGACCTATATTTGAACTCTTAGGTTAGTACTCCACCAGTTTCTGTACCTGAGGAGACTCTGGTTAGCGTCTTGGAGGAGACTACTTCAGTATATAAAAAATCACATATTCTTTTTTTCATCGACTCATATTATCCATGCATGATCTTATTGACACCCTATAGATTTGTCATTTCACAGGTTAGTATCACTCCTGCTGCTAAGGGATCTCTTGCGGGTGTCTCAATTGGGAGCTCCCAGGTAAACACTTGGTCTACCTGAACCTTTAGCTTACCTTTTCTGTGTAAGTACTTGCTGACACTAACCTGTTTCCCTGTTTTTAGTTTAGTACCACGATTGTTCCTCTGACTGTGGAATAATTGGGGGAGTTACTTTGAGTTAGGTATTATACTGTCATACCTTAATCTCTTCTTTATTACCTATTTTATTCTGGATTTTACTGTGAAGTGGGCTCACCTTCACTCTTATGTTTCCCTGTTTTCAGGTCAGAGAGGTGGTCATCCCTAGTTTTGCGGGACCTACAGTGAGTTTTGTACTGCGCAATCCCCAAGTATTAAATTGTCATACATGGTTATTTTTGTCTGTTAAAGTTAGTATGTTTCTCTTTTTTTCTTAGCGAAATAAATGTTAACTCTTTCTTATTTTCAATTTGGCTGGTGCTCATGGTCATATGGTGACAACATTTTGACTCCCCTAGGATATGGGGTAAGATTTTCATAATCTTTGTTTCAGTTTGAGCATGGGTATTCCACCACCTTCCACTTCTTTTCTTTATGACTTATCGCTTGTTAGTTTTCTTTCCGCAGGATCCGTTTGGTGAACCTGCCGAGGCGACTAGTGAGGCCAACTAGAGTTCTAAGTCCACGGGTGATGATAGTTCCAGTGAGGATTCTTATATTCCTCTTTTAGATCTTGAGTCTCATAACACAGGCTATGATGAAATAGAGGTAGAGGCTCGTGGAGCTTTCATGAGCATGCTACGGAATTTATAACTTCCCTCTAGGTTCCGCACACATGAGTGAGAGGTGTTGGAGATGATTCTGTAGAACCACCCCAAGACGTTTACTTTTCAGAGCATCCTCAACATTGATAGCCTTACAGCCTTCAACTTAAAGAACCTATCCATCCATATTCATGATTTCTTATTTACCTCTCCTGCTGATATGACCACTCAGAGGGTTGCACTATTCCTCCAGGCTCTTCACGATCTTGAGTGTTGTTATCACTTCCAGTTGGACTGTCTTGATGCTTCCGTTCGTCTTTTCCTTGGTGTCACTTTGAGGAAGATGATGAAGCTTCATACTTCTTGGAAGGCTAGGATGTAGCAGCGTCAGGCTGAGGCAGCTTGGATTTTAATCCCTCCAAGCCAAGTTGGCCAAGATATAGGCTGGTGATGATAAGGATGAAGCCCGGATGTTTATATTAGAGGATCATCTTGTTGAGGAGGCTAGTCCTTCTTACACAAACCTGCTCTCCCGATAAGATTTATTTTTTATTTTGTCAAGTGGGTAGATAGTCCTGACGTGCAAACTTCCTTTTGTAAACATTTCATATGTAAAGAACTTTGTCAATGAAAGGCACTATGGTGATTTTTATCATGTTGTTCATTCTCTACTTCTGTCTGTACTCTGATATATGCTTACTATGGCCTGCTCTAATTTCTTCGGCCACTTAATCTGTTTGAGTCGTCCCGTGTACTGTGGGGTTCTTGTGTATTATGTGATCATGTTGATGTTTTAGAGTTGCCCCCTCTAACTGTGGGATACTTGCATATTTTCTGAGCAAGTTAATATTTTTAGAGTTGTCCCCTCTAACTCTGGGGTACTTGCATATTTTTTTGATCAAGTCAATATTTTAAATCTGCCCCTCAAACCGTGGGGTACTTGCATATTTTCTGAGCAAGTTAATATTCTTAGAGTTGTCCCGTGTACCTATGGGGTACTTGCATATTTTTATGAGCAAGTTAATATCTTAGAGTTGTCCCCTCTAACTGTAGGGTACTTGCATATTTTTCTGAGCAAGTTAGTATTTTAGAGTTTCCCCCTCTAACTGTGGGGTACTTGCATATTTTCTGAGCGAGTTAATATTTGTAGAGGTTCCCACTCTAATTGTGGGGGAATTTTATTATGCACATTCATTTCTTAGGAAATAGCTAGGAGAAAAGGGTTAGCTCTTCTCCTTCCCTCAAACTTTGAATATAATTTATAAATGAAAATGACTATCTTCTATAGAAATATTTCCCCTGCTCTGCGGGGTCTTAATTTCAAACAGTTTGTTAAGAATCCCTTTTCCTCTTTCTAAAAAAATTAAAGCAAGGGGGTATAGGCCCCCTTTATCCCCAAGTTTTTTTGTGAACTGGTCAAGTAAAGCTTTTCTTCAATAACGAAGATTAAAAATTGTTCTCTAGGCAATTTTGTTGTAAAAAAATATTTATTATATTTTTTTATTATTACTTGGAGGATGTCCTCCTACTGGTCTGGTGACAAGGTTAAAACGATTTGTATAACATGTCTGGAGACACTTTGCTCAATATACTTTTCTCTCGGGATGGATATACCCCTAGGTGTAATGAGCAAATTTCTCTTTATCTTGGACCTTCTTCTAGGCTAGTAGAAAGTGTTTATAAAGAAAAGAAATATTATGATGGATCTACTGTGACACCCCGCCTAATTAAATACTGGGTGATCAATGCTTTATTAAATTATAATCAAGGTGAACGGTTGGTTCATTCTTAGCATCACTGTCGAAAAATAACTTTTCCAATTAAACACCCTAAATATGTCAAAACCGTTTTAGACATTACTTTTCCAATTTTATTTTATAAATCAACATTTAAAACTTTAGATAATTCATAGTTAAAGAATCCACAACAACTGTCCTGGAACATATAATCCAAATAATTAAACATTCAACTGATTGATTCCAACATGTAAAACTTAAAGGAAAAAATCCTTTCAATAATAAATCCCAAAGTGTAAATACTGGAAATAAACGAATCACAATATCCAATAAAATAACTGAATAATGGGAAAATGGAGACACATTCCCAACTGGATAAAATAATGCTAGGAGTGGAATAAACTAAATGAGGTCGTCTAAGCAAGAGGCCTGCGACTCCCACTTAAGTTGAAGCGCGTCCCTTCCAAAGGATCCTATACAAGACGCCCCTGTGGCTGGGCACCTGTAATATATACATATATATACAAGAGAGAAAAGAAAATGGAAACGGGTCAGATCCCGATTGTAAAAATAGTTTAAAATTAGTTTAGCAAGTATTTAAAATGTTTGCTGGCCAATGCAACAACATATTAGTGCGGCACTCCCTTGAGAAATTCTCACCTCTCTTCTAATGTTCACACCTATCGCACTAACCTTCCCAACGGTTTAACTTATCTTATCTTAGGTTGCTCATAAGATTTAAACTGACAAATTCAATTGTTTAAGAGGTTAATTTCATATGACAACAAAGTTCTCATTTAAACCTTATTTACTAAGAAAGTTCCTCAGAAACATATTATACATTTCAAACACTTATTCCCCAATTGAAATAATTATTCATTTCTTACTTACCATAAACAAAGTAGGTAGTTCCAAATTCCAGAATTATATATATATATATATATATATATATATATATATATATATATATATATATATATATATATATATATATATATATTAAATACTCATATAATATATATATATTCTAACAGCACCCCACATAATAATTATGGTGCGGGCATACTCTGCTATCCAGTCCCTGTATCACTCGTACTAAGGGAAATACAAGTTCGGAATCACTCTCGAACTATATTGAAACAAAACACAAACAATATTGAGGCGAAGCATAGTTCCAAGTCTCTAAGAGGTCAGCACATGTCCTCACATCTCTTAAGACCGTCTGACTATAGATTCGATAGCCTGTACCAAAGGATTTCTATCTTCTAGGATACGAATCAATATCTCCCATAAAGGTCCCATCGAGATAAGACTGTCCCAGCGCGGTAACCTCACGGATAGCAAGTAGCGCGGGCATGATATTTACACGTATATAGTATATGCATAAACACAGTCATATAAATATACTACTATTACCAATTTAAATTTAGGTACATTCTCACGACCCATAATTCTGATATTTATCCTTATTACTCGTTATTTAGTTATCACGTATAATGGTTCATCTCTTATTTTAAATTGTGGGATTATTTCAACTTACTACGTAACACCCATGGATTCTTATCTTTCCAAAGTGAAATTTCAGTAGGTACTTAAATCATTTTTCAACATAACTTCTTTTCGAGTCTCACCCATTAACATGTATTTCCATTTTCATTTAAATGTAAGACACCCCCGTGCAATGTTAAATTCTCCTTTTGTCAACGGTCCCATATATTTCTAAAGTCCTACTGGTCTTATTTATTTCCCAAAATGTTCTAACATTAATATCCAAAAATGTCTAATCATTCAAGTGGGAATGAACTATTTAAAAGGGAATATGAGTTATATAGGAGGGGTCGATGGATCGAGAGCAGGTGTTCGATCGATCGAACCATCGATCGATCGATGCTCTATGATCGATCGTTCGATCAAGCAGGTATGGCGAATTCTGCAGATTACCAGTTACGGGAATTATCATCCAACATCATCCAAATTCAAGTTTTTAACTCCCAAACTCCCATAAATTTATACCACAAACATTCTAAACCCAAATGAACAATATTATATGTAAGGCATGCGAGTTTTCATAAAGAATCATGGATTAAAAGGGCCAAAATCTATACAATTCTCATGAATCCTAAAAATTTCTTTAACTTAATTCTTCTCAATATTTTTCCAGAATTTCTACTTCTAATCAATCATAAATCCGTGGTTTAACCTCTACATGTGAAGGGGATTTCCAGAATAATGTTTATATCTCTATAACATGCGATTTCTAATCTCCAACATGGGTTTTCTTTCATAAAAACTCATCCTAATCAACCCTAAACTAACATGAATGAAGCATTAAATAAATTAAACAAGATAAATACTTGACAGGGGATTTTTTGTTTCTGATTTATGGCTAAAATCGGTGTCGTGGTGATCCTCGTTACGCGATCTATCGTTTGGCGGCGACTGTGGTGCAAACGGAGGAGATTTTGGCCTAGAACTCCTTGGTAGGCTTTCCCTTTCCTTCTCCAATGGCCGTCACTTGTTTTTAGTTGTGTTAACACTAGAAGATAACCCTAAGCATTTGATATAACCTTACAATTTTCTTGGGTTTTCAGGCCTAAAAATGTAAAATGTCCCAAACCCCCTCCCGAGGTGTTAATTAGGCCTCAAAATGCCCCGAGACCCAAACTAAACCCCCGGGTACATTATTTTGACTATCTCGACCCTTTCGGACACTTTGGCGCACTCGAAATGACCATAAGGGTGATTTATAATTTATTCACTTTTATTAATCAACATTTAGTCCCGACACGACACGGGCGCGTCCCGACTTAGATTTTCAAAATTGTCATTTTATTCAGTCGTGACATATAATAGTACCAATATTACATATTACTTTTCTCATTAGTAATATTCAACAAGTTTCCAACGATTACTAACTCTCGTCATGTTAGTAAATATAAAAAAATAATTAATTTCTGGATTTATATTAAATTAATAACTCACATTAAATTTAAAAAATCTCCAAATTTAGAAAGCATAAAAAATACGGGGTATTACATTCTTCCCCTCTAATAACGGAATTTCGTCCCGAAATTGGGAAAATAAGGCATACCTGGTAAGAATAAATCTGGGTATCTCTCGCGCATATATTCCTCGCGCTCCCAGGTGGATTCCTCCACATTATGATGCTCCCACTGGACCCGTACAAGTGGAACTACCTTCGACCTCAATCTCCTTTCGTTGTGGTCTAGGATAGCCACTGGTCTCTCCTCGTAAGATCTGTCAGACTGTAAGTCTATCTCTTCTATCGCAATGTGGGTGTGAGCCATGTCATACCAAAGGTAGCATCTCAACGACGAGATGTGGAATACATCGTGGATGCGATGTAAATGTTCTGGCAGTCCCAATCTGTATGCTACCGGTCCAATCCTCTCGATAATGGGAAATGATCCCATATACCTCGGGGCCAATTTCCCTTTCTTCCCGAACCTCATAAATCCCTTCATAGGAGATACACGTAGTAATACTTGGTCCCCCACATTAAACTCTCGAAAGAACCGTTTTGCATCGACGTAGCTTTTTTGCCTATCCTGGGCAACTCGAATGCGACTCCTGATAATCTCACTCCTTGCGGAGGTTTCCTGAATCACCTCTAGTCCGAGAAACTTGTTATCCCCCACCTCTAGCCAACAAGTTGGGGAATGACAAGGCCTGCCATACAAAGCCTCGAATGGAGCCATGCCAATCGTCAACTGATAAGAGTTATTATAAGCGAACTCTACCAGTGGAAGATGTGGCTCCCAACCTCCTCCAAAATCAAAGACACCCATGCGTATCATATCCTCCAACATCTGATTAGTACGCTCTATTTTTTCATCTGTCTGTGGGTGATAAGCTGAACTCAACCTCACTCTGAACCCATAGCCTCCGGAAAGCTCTCCCAGAAATGCGACACGAAAATCTTGTCTCTATCTGACATAATATTTAGGGGCACCCCATGTAATCTGATAATCTCAGCAATGAACAACTGAGCATACTGACCCGTAGTATTTTCTGTTCGCACCGACAAAAAATGAGCCACCTTGGTCAAACGGTCCACAATCACCCAGATGGAGTCATGGCCCCGCTGTGATGTAGGCAACCCAGTAATAATATCCATAGAAATACTCTCCCACTTCCACGCGGGTATTTCTTATGGCTGAAGCAACCCTGACGGTTTCTGGTGGTCCACCTTTACCTGCTAGCAGGTAGAACACTTGGACACGAACTCAGCGATGTCATTTTTCATCCCACTCCAACAGTATTTCCACCTCATATCCTGGTACATCTTATCTCCTCCAGGATGTACCGCAAGTCAGGACCCGTGAGACTGGGTCATCACTGCATGATGTAAGTCTGCTCCTTCTGGGACCACCAATCTCCCATTAAACCTCAAACCCCCATCATAACTAACAGAATAGGACTCAGCACCCTTAGCTAAAAGTCGCATAATCTGCTCCTGGCAAAATGGGTCTGCGATCTGCGCCTGTATCACCCTCGTAACAATCTCGGGTGTCACTGTCATGACAGATATAAAGGAATGGGCAACTACGTCCTGGTGACCCAACTCTTTCCACTTTGCTTTCCAGACGTTCGCTACATCGTCTACCGGTCTATGGCTCAACGTATCAGCAACTACGTTGGCCTTCCCCAGATGGTACTGTATGTCGAACTGATAGTCCTTTACAAACTCTAACCACCTGCGCTGACGCATATTCAGCTCTCGCTGAGTGAACAGGTACTGCAGTGACTTGTGGTCTATGAATAAGAGAAATTTCTCCCCAATAAATAGTGCCTCCATATCCTCAGTGCAAAAATGACCGCTGCTAACTCTAGGTCGTGGGTGGGGTTATTCTTCTCATGCGGCTTAAGCTTGCGGGAGGCCAAAGCTATAGCCTTCTCCTCCTGCTGAAGTACTCCCCCAAGTCCCCATAAAGAGGCATCGATGTAAACTCGATACTCCATGCCCGTCTTAGGTAAAGTAAGGAACGGTGCTGAAGTAAGCTTGTCTTTCAGCTCATCGAAAGCCAATTGACAAGCATTGTCCCAAACATATGGTACCCCCTTGCGAGTCAGGTTCGTCAATGGACCCGCTATTTTGGAGAAACCCCGAATGAATATCCTGTAGTATCCGGTTAATCCCAAGAAACTACGTACTTCCGTCTGTGTCGTAGGATGTCCCCACTTTCTCACCGCTAACACTTTACTCGGGTCAACTGCTATCCCTTGTTCAGAAACAACATGTCCCAAAATTCGCACTTCACGTAACCAGAATCCGCACTTCTCGTACTTAGCATACAATTGATGCTCTCATAGAGTCTGAAGAACCTGCCTCAACTGCTCGGCATGCCCCTCCTCGGAGTGTAAATATATCAGGATGTCATCTATGAAGACGATGACAAACTGATCCAAGAACTCTCTGAACACTCGATTCATCAAGTCCATGAATATGGCTGGAGCATTCATGAGTCCAAATGGCATCACTGTGAACTCATAGGACCCGTATCTTATCAAGAAAGCAGTCTTTGAAACATACTGCTCCCTAATATGTAGCTGATGGTACCCTGACCTCAGATCTATCTTCGAAAAGAAAGTTGCTCCGCTTAGCTGGTCGAACAGATCATCAATTCGAGGCAACGGATACTTATTCCGTATCGTTACCATGTTCAGCTCCTGGTAGTCCACACATAGCCTCAGTGAACCATCTCTATTTTTCAAAAACAAAACTGGAGCGCCCCAAGGAGAGGTACTCCTGTGAATGAAGCCCTGACCTAACAACTGCTCTATCTGATCTCGTAACTGTCGCATCTCCGTCGGAGCCATACGGTGTGGAGCGCGTGATATAGGTCGAGTATCCGGTAATAAATCTATGACAAAATCTATCTCTCGACTAGGGGTTAGGCCTAGTATTTCCTAAAATACATCGAAATATTCACAAACAACTGGGATTGAGTCTAAGGGAATCACAACCTCTTTAGAGGTATCCTCCTCTATGTAATACAAATGAGCGGTTGAGCCTCCCTCTGGGTGAGGCATGGCCACTACAAACATCTCTTTCCCTAGAATGGCAAAGACAATACTCCCATCAAAACAATCTATCATGGCTCTGTAAGCTGCGAGCCAATCCATACCGATAATAACGTCGTGCTCATGCATATCTAAGACTAACATGTCTGCTGGTAATACCAAGCTACCAATCTCTACTCCCACACCCCGGCATATAAAAGAAAATTAGCCATCCATTTCCCAGTGGTGAGTCTACACACGTTACTGTGCTCTCTGCTGTGGCTAATAACCCTAAGGCCTTCGTAAAATGGGTACCTATAAAATAGTGCTTCTCCCCAGTATCAAATAAAACCCGACCCATAGTACCATGGATAGGAAACATACCCTCAATCGTGGCTGGTGCCTGTGGAGATGCTTCCTGGTGGACGTTATAGACAAGTTCGTACTGTAACTGCCCCTGTTGCATCGGAGCGGCTGGAATGGCTGGTAGGGTTGGTACCTGAGCTCGTGATGGGAGGCCGGCTAAAAAAAGTGGCCTCTGTGGCTCATTATGGGCACCCTTCTGCTATGGGGCCCTATCACCCACTAGACAATCCTGGCGCTTATGGCTATTCTTACCACACACGAAACATAGGCCCCTGAAATTACCTCCCCCCTGACCCT
Source organism: Sambucus nigra (assembly GCA_949130495.1). Lineage (NCBI taxonomy): Eukaryota > Viridiplantae > Streptophyta > Magnoliopsida > Dipsacales > Adoxaceae > Sambucus > Sambucus nigra. The sequence continues at coordinate 23,507,504 of OX422211.1, forward strand.
GCCGACCACAGCCCTGTTGGACGTTACCGCCCCGCCACTGGCCCTGTTGGCCCTGATGAAAACGCTATTGGCCCTGCTGTTGACCCTGATGCTGGCGATGTTGGCCTTACTGGCCCTGTTGATTAGGCTAGCCCTGCTGACCCTGCCGAAATCCCCTAAATCCCTGCCTGGAATCACCTGATCAGAACCACTTGGCAGGGTCCCCCTAATGGGAACTCTGCTCATACTGACGAGTCTGCCCCTGAGATGTCGGTGCTCCACTAGCGCCACTACCCCCTGTCCTGCCCTGCTGGACGGACTCTCCTGCCCGCTTGCTTCCCTGCAGATGGAAGCGGTGATCCTGGCAGTGTAGCAAAGCAGCAATGAGTACATCTGTGTAGGTACTTAGAGACAGATTCCCTATAAGGTGCTGACGGATCCTCCAAGATAACCCGTCCACAAATAATAGTATCTTCTTGCCCTTAGTGGGTGCCTCATCTGGCACTATAGTGAGAAGTCTTGTGAACTCCTCTTCATACTCAGCAACAGTAGAATTCTCCTGCTTCAAGTTCAGTAACTTTCGCCTCATCTCAGTTTGCACGGCGGATGGAAAATATTTGTTGTCAAACCGCTCCCAGAATGACTGAATTGGGATAGTATCCCTCTCCTCCAAAGTGGTGGTGGACTCCCACCACTGCAAAGCGGCCCCCACTAGCTTAAATGAATCCAACAACTATTTATGCACGTCTGTGCACTCATACATACACAGATGCCTCTGGATATCTTTCTTCCATTGGCTAACAATGATGATATCTGAACTACCCGAGAACTCAGGGAGATGCGCCTTCTGAAAGGCATTCTTAACCCGCTCCTATGCTGATGGAAGTTGTGCAGGTACTGGCGCCACTGCCTGAACTTGGGGTGGGGGCTGTTGTACTACTGCTAGCTCGGCATTCACCGCCTGAGCAACGATAGCGTCTACCTCATTATCATTCATCGTTCCCTGAGCTGGAGCAACTGGCTGCTCAGCTTGGGCACTCCTATCCTTTGGTGCACGTCTCGGAGGCATCTGAAATATGAATAAATTTATTAGTCTATAGTTATTATCAAACTTAAATAGCTGAAGACTTAATCGTAAAAGCAAGAATACAACAATCCTAAAATAGGGCTCTATAACAAAAATGCTAAGCTAAAAGAAAAATAAGTCGTACAGATCCTAAGGACACTAGAACCTGATGCTCTGATACCACCTGTGACACCCCGCCTAATTAAATACCAGGTGACCAGTCCTTTATTAGATAATAATCAAGGGGAACGGTTGGTTCATTCTTAGCATCACTGTCGAAAAATAACTTTTCCAATTAAGCACCCTAAATAATTAAGCAAAGTGTCAAAACCTGTTTAGACATTAATTTTCCAATTTTATTTTATAAACCAACATTTAAAACTTTACATAATTCATAGTTAAAGAATCCACAACAACTGTCCTTGAACATATAATCCAAATAATTAAACATTCAACTGATTGATTCCAACATGTAAAACTTAATGGAAAAACATCCTTTCAATAATAAATCCCAAAGTGTAAATACTGGAAATAAACGAATCACAATATCCAATAAAACAACCGAATAATGGTAAAAGTGCGACACATGCCCAACTGGATAAAATAATGCTAGGAGTGGAATCAACTAAATGAAGTCGTCTAAGCAAGAGGCCTGCAACTCCCACTTAAGCTGCAGCGCATTCCTTCCAAAGGATCCTATGCAAGATGCCCTTGTGGCTGAGCACCTGTAATATATACATATATATATACAAGAGAGAAAAGAAAATGGAAACGGGTCAGAGCCCGATTGTAAAAACAGTTTAAAATTAGTTTAGCAAGTATTTAAAATGTTTACTGGCCAATGCAACAACATATTAGTGCGGCACTCCCTTGAGAAATTCTCACCTCTCTTCTAATGTTTACACCTATCGCACTAACCTTCCCAACGGTTTTACTTATCTTATCTTAGGTTGCTCATAAGATTTAAACTGACAAATCCAATTGTTTAAGAGGTTAATTTCATATGACAACAAATCTCTCATTTAAACCTTATTTATTAATAAAGTTCCTCAAAAACATATTATACTTTTCAAACACATATTCCCCAATTCAAATAATTATTCATTTCTTACTTACCATAAACACAGTAGGTAGTTCCCAAATTCAAGAATTAAATATATATATATATATATATATATATATATATATATATATATATATATATATATATATATATATATATATATATATATATATATATATATATTCTAACAGCACCCCACATAATAATTATGGTGCGGGCATACTCTGCTATCCAGTCCCCGTATCACTCATACTAAGGGAAATACAAGTTCGGAATCACTCTCGAACTGTATTGAAACAAAACACAAACAATATTGAGGCGAAGCATAGTTCCAAGTCTCTAAGAGGTCAGCACATGTCCTCACGTCTCTTAAGACCGTCTGACTATCGATTCGATAGCCTATACCAAAGGATTTCTATATTCTAGGGTACGAGTCAATATCCCCTATAAAGGTCCCATCGAGATAAGACTGTCCCAGCGCGGTAACCTCAGGGATAGCAAGTAGCGCGGGCATGATTTTTACACGTATATAGTATATGCATAAACACAATGATATAAATATACTACTATTACCATATTCAATTTAGGTACATTCTCACGACCCATAATTCTGATATTTATCCTTATAACTCGTTATTTAGTTATCACGTTTAACGGTTCATCTCTTATTTTAAATTGTGGGATTATTCCAACTTACTACGTAACACTCATGGATTCTTATCTTTCCAAAGTGAAATTTTAGTAGGTACTTAAATCATTTTTCAACGTAACTTCTTTTCGAGTCTCACCCTTTAACACGTATTTCCATTTTTGTTTAATTGTAAGACACCCCGTGAAATGTTAAATTCGCCTTTTGTCAACGGTCCCATATATTTCTATAGTCCTACTCGTCTTATTTATATCCCAAAATGTTCTAACATTAATATCCAAAAATGTCTAATAATTTAAGTGGGAATGAACTATTTAAAAGGGCATATGAGTTATACAGGAGGGGTCGATCGATCGAGGGCAGGTGTTCGATCGATTGAACCATCGATCGATCGATGCTCTATGATCGATCGATCGATCAAGCAGGTATGGCGAATTCTGCAGATTACCAGTTCCGGGAATTATCATCCATCATCATCCAAATTCAAGATTTTAACTCCCAAACTCCCAGAAATTTATACCACAAACATTCTAAACCCAAATGAACAATATTCTACATAAGGTATGCGAGTTTTCATAAAGAATCATGGATTAAAAGGGCCAAAATCTATACAATTCTCATGAACCCTAAAAATTTCTTTAACTTAATTCTTCTCATTCTTTTTCCTGAATTTTTACTTCTAATCAATCATAAATCGGTGGTTTAACCTCTACATGTGAAGGGGATTTCCAGAATAATGTTTATATCTCTATAACATGCGATTTCTAGTCTCCAACATGGGTTTTCTTTCATAAAAACTCATCCTAATCAACCCTAAACTAACATGAATGAAGCATTAACTAAATTAAGAAAGATAAATACTTGCCTGGGGATTTTTTGTTTCTGATTTGTGGCTACAATCGGTGTGGTGGTGATCCTCGTTACGCGATCTATCGTTTGGCGGCGACGGCGGTGCAAACGGAGGAGTTTTTTTGCCTAGAACTCCTTGGTAGTCTTTCCCCTTCCTTCTCCAATGGCCGTCACTTATTTTTGGTTGTGTTAACCCTAGAAGACAACCCTAAGCATCTGATATAACCTTAAAATTTTTGTGGGTTTTCGGCCTAAAAATGTAAAATGTCCAAAAACCCCTCCCGGGGTGTTAATTAGGCCTAAAAATGCCCCGAGACCCAAACTAAACCCCCGGGTACATTATTTTTACTATCTCGGCCCTTTTGGACACTTTGGCGCACTCGAAATGACCATACGGGTGATTTATAATTTATTAACTTTTATTAATCAACATTTAATCCCGACACGACACGGGCGCGTCCCGACTTAAATTTCCAAAATTGTCATTTTATTCATTCGTGACATTTAATAGAACCAATATTACATAGTACTTTGATCATTAGTAATATTCAACAAGTTTCCAATGATTACTAACTCTCGTCGCAGTAATTATAAAAAATAAATAATTTCTGGATTTATATTAAGTTAATAACTCACGTTAAATTTAATAAATCCTCAAATTTAGAAAGCATAAAAAATACGGGGTATTACATCTACCTCATGCAGTAGGTAAACAGACAAAATAAGAATCATCATGCAATGATAAAAAAGATATTTTATTCATTTCTTTTCATTTTCTATACAATTTACAAAGTTTTGTTGCTCTATCATTTTTAGAAAAAAAAAAGAAACTTTTTTGGTGCTAGAACAAGCCCCTCAAATTCTTCGATAGAAATGAATTTTCAATATAATTAGGCATAATACCTCTTCAGCCCGGCTCTGAAATCTTGCAATAACCCGACTTTCCTACCCCTCTGACCATAAATGGGCCTTCACAATTTGGTTTGAACTTTGATACCGACATGCTGCGGAGGTGGTGAGAGGATGCTCGTAGGACCAAATCTCCCACCTGAAACTCCCTGGGCTTAATGAAGTTTTCATAGACTCTGGACAGCTACTGGGTGTAGACTTTAAAGTTTTCTTTTGCCTTATCTTTATGCTCGCCTACTGCTTCCAGCTGCACGTATCGTGGATCAGGGATGTGTCCGTTTCTTAGATCAACATTGGATGAGGTACTGCCAACTCCTCTGGTAGAACAACTTCGGTCCCATATACTAGCGAGAATGGGGTAAACCCGATCAAATTTCTCTCTGAAGTGAGATAAGCCCATAATACCATGGGCAGCTTATCATCCCACTCCCTCGGCATGTCCTCTAGATTCTTCTTCAAGATATTAAGTATGATATTATTGGTAGCCTCCGCTTGTCCATTACCCTTAGGGTTGGAGATGGTTGGGATGTTATGCACAATCTTGTACTTTTCTGTGAGAAGGGCCATCTCTTTGCATACGAATTGTTTCCTATTGTCTCTTAGAATCACCTTGGGTATACCAAACATGCATATGATATAATCATTGATAAAATGGGTTACCATTTGGGCAGTCACCCTTATTAGAGGAATGGCCTCTTCCCATTTAGTGTACAATTCCGTAGCCACAATGATAAAAGCTTTGCCATGAGATGCTGGGCTGATTTTTCCAACCAGGTCAAATTCCCATATGTGGCAAGGGTAGGGAGCTGCTAGGCTTTGTAATCTAACTGAAGGGGTATGCACCATGTTGACATGCACTTGACAGGATTCACATTTTTTAACATAACCAATGGAGTCAATCTCCATGGTTGTCCAGTATTACCCCAGTGTCATCAGTTGGTCATACAATTTAGCACCTCCCATATGAGAGGGCTCATGATCTTCCTTCAACACTCTCCATGTATCTTATTTGGCTATACACTTCAGTGCCTTCACATTGTAGCCTTTCCTATAGAGCTTTCCTTCTACCAAGTAGAAATGGACTACTCTCTTTTAGAGATAAATTTCATTTGCTCTCTCCGTGAGCAAGTCACCATCTTTCAGATAAGCTATTTATGGTTGCCTCCAATCTTCTAAGGCCTCTAAAAAATTAGCTTTTGTTGGCTTCTTAAATTGGGTTAGGCCCTTTAAATAGCCTTGTTGCAGATGAACATCGTTTGCGCTCATGGTAGGCCAATAGCCCCCCCCCCCCCCCCCCCCCTCCCATTGCAACCGAAAATAAAGAGGGATATCAGTGTCCCCGCAATGCTTTTCATGCATCTCTGCCAACCACTCTGTAGATTATTTTTCTCTAACACACCTTCTAAGAACCCTCTAGGGCTCTTTAAGTAAATTTTTCCCTTCAGAAAGTGGTAGCTAGATAATTCTAACATCTTCATTGTCCCCTCTCTTATTTATAGATGCTTACAACCAGGTGCCTCTAATCTGTTAGATCATTGCTTGGGAATAAGAACTTCACTGTGGTAGGCACTGTGCTATTATTGCTAGTGCGTTAGGATGCCTATTCATTATTCTTTCATCCCTCTCAAAGTTTACTTCCAAGAACTATCCCCGCAACCTCTGGATGATGTATCTGTAGGGTGCCAAGTTATCATGTTTGAGGGCCAACTCCCCTTTAACCTGTTTCACTACCAGGTTAGAGTCCCCTCATATGCATAATACCCTGATGCCTCTTCAAAGTGCTTCCAACATTCCCAAAAAGAAAGCCTCATACTCATCCTCATTATTTGAGCATTTGAAGTCTAACTTGAAGGAGAGGGTGATCTTATCCTTACCATCTGGAGGTATAATGCATGCACCTCCTTTTCCTTGAGCACTAGATCCATTAAACTCTATTTCCCACATTTCCATTTTTTTGCCACACATACATGGAAATTATGCCTAGGTAACTCTTCACCGGGGGGCTTCAAATTCCCACTTGGAAAATGGGCTAACAAATCTGCTACCACTTGACTTTTTGTGGCTTTGGGCACTATGCAATTTAGATCATACTCTGACAAAATTAAGAACCATCTCATTGCTCATCCTACCAGTACCATCTGTGCTAAGAGGTACTTGATAGGGTCACACTTGGTGACTATATGAATTGTAAAGGCTAGAAGATAGTGTCTCATCTTTTGAGCCACAAAGACTAGGTCATGGCAGTGTCTCTCCAGATTGGTGTATCTAGATTTTGTACCTAAGATTACTCTTGGAAAGTAATACACTGTCTTCTCTACTCCTTCCTTATCTTGAGCAAACAATGCTCCTATAAACCTTTATGTTCAAGTAAGGTAGAGCGGCAGTGGTGACCTAGCTTCCGAAAGAATCATCGTGGATAGGGAGGATAATATTTCTTTGATCTTCTCAAAGGACTTCTTCTACTCATCTCGCCAAGTCGACTTAGCTTTGTCTTTCAATAGGGGTGAGAATGGGTGGGTCACCTCCGCTAGCGCAGGTATGAACCTTCTTAGGTAGGACACCTTCCCCAAGAAGCTCTTGAGCTGCCTTTGACTCTTCGGAGGTAGCATCATCATAATGGCTTTATTCTTTTCGGCATCAACTTGCACCCCCTGCCTATTCACAACAAACCCCAAAAATTTTCCCGCAGTGACCCCGAAGGCACACTTAGAGGGGTTCATCCGCATATTATACCTACGAAATCTCTCAAACACCCTCTGGAGGTCTTATATGTGCTTACTTTCTCTCTTGGACTTCACCGCCAAATCTTCCACATAGAATTCTAGTATATCATGAAACAGATCATGGAAGAATTCCATCATGGTCCTCTGATATGTGTCCCCAGCGTTCTTCAATCCAAATGGCATGACTGTATAGTGGAAGTTTCCCAATGGCGTGCGAAAGTCAGTCTTCTCTACGTCTGGCGAATCTATCTTAATCTGATTATATCCAACATACCCATCCATACAACTATACATCTCATGGTCTGCAGCAGCGTCAACTAAGTTGTTTATGATGGGTAGAGGAAACTCATCCTTGGTACACGCCCGATTCAAGTCACAAAAATACACACAAATTCGTATTTGGCTCTTATCCTTCTTCTCCATGGGTACGATACTGGAGAGATACATAGGATACTGAATAGGCTTGATGAACCCCACTGCCAATAGCTACTCTACTTATTATTTTATCTTCAGGTCGAGGTCATATTCGTATGTACATATTGCTTGCCTGAATGGAAGAGCATTGGGAAGAACATTTAATGTGTGAGAGATCACTTATGGATCTATCCCTGGCCTTTTCGTGTATTTCTCGAAAAATACGTCGGTTGTGAACAGGTTGATAAACTCTTCCTTCTGCTTTGGGTTCAAACTCTTGGAAATTAGAATGGGTCTACTTTCACCCCCTTCTACTCCCAAGTTGATTTCCTCTAACTCTTACAGCTGCTCCCTAGGTCCATATTACATGCACTCTAGAGCCTCTTATGGTTCCTCAATATGTTCAATGATGTGGGATTCATCCATAACAAAACACTCTGGTGTCGAGTCGACGCTCTCATCCCATAACACCACCCACGTAGATCGTTATAAATGATATATGAATTTTCCATCGGGTAGGACCACCTTCTTCCAAGTTCAAGGAGGTTTGACTACCTCCTCCACCTTACTCTTACTTTTTGCTAGGGTGGGCGATCGCCCTCCCTCCCAAAAAATCGTGAACAGATTTATTTGGATAGGAACCTCCTCTAACCACTTACCTCTCCTCTAACTTTCTTATAGAATTCATACTTCTTCATCCAGTTCTGTATAGAATGCCGCATCCACCAGATGGGCCTCCTTAAGAGAAAAGGGCATATGTGTTCCTTTGATTATGATCTCTATTCCTCAGGTGTTAGATTTTGCACATTGCTGGTAAGTGGAGGGTATTATTCCATGGGTATGAATCTAGAACCTTCCAATAAGAAACTGGTAGCTGGTATTGGTGTTGATAATGTGGAATTTGATGTGGGAAGGGAAATTACCTAACTTGATTCCCACATTCACATATCCGAGGGATTGCATTCCGATGCTGTCAAATCCTGAAATCACTAGCGACACATGCACTATCTTCTCTTGATCAATCCCCATTTCATACAACGTACTGATTGGCATAATATTAATGGATTCCCCTTCATCCTTTAATGCCCTGGGGAATGAATCTCCGTTGGTCATAGTTGTCACATACAACGAGCGGTTATGAAAGTAAGGCACCTGCATGTCTGCTTCAGAAAAGACCACTTCAGTAGTGTATCTTTTGCCAACCTCCCAATTGGCCCCTGCCAATTTAGTGTGGGATTTCCACATTATTGTACTACTTCCAAAACATTTCTTTTTATTAATACTCTGGTGTCATACTTAACTCCTATTTGGTCAAAGAACCACTTGAACTTAGGACTCCTCGTTACAGGTTGCCTTTAGAATATAATTCCACTTCATATGTTTGGGCATTACAAAAGTACACTGCCTCAGATATCCCCCTCATCTAGAGTAAGGATGACATCCACTTTTTCCTTTAGTAGGTTCACTTGATAGATTTCCTCACCTCCACCCTCTTCTTGGTCTGGAGTGAAGAACCACTCCTCGCACTTCCTCTCTAGCTAGGTTCTCTGTTAACTGTTCAGCGCTAGCCTTTGTAGCTCCTCGCATATTTCCTCACTACCTTTCCACTCCATCAACTCTTGAGCTTATTTTTCATCATATGCTCCTACCATATTGGCAATGGACTAATGATAAGATGGAAGTGGGTTCTCATTAACATCCATAGGAGGTATCTATAAAGTACCACTGGCCACTTACTCTTAATGATCCTCCTTAAGTAGTAACAGACTTTGGTGGAGTGTTGCACCATATGGTGTAACTATAATACTTAGGATTAGATTTATCAGTTATTGTTGGGGTTTCCCCATTCAATTGAGGGGAACCTGATACCCCTTCTTGTACCAATGTACGATAACAATCCATAGCTTCTTCTACACTATAAGGTAGTGTGGTGGGGTTTCCTCTCCGAAATTTCTCTTGTTACCTGGGTTATTGTTCTAAGATCTGGGGCCTCCCTTCTTTCCCTTTGGATTTCCATCCACATAGTTGACTGCTTTCCTCCTTAAGACTTAAAACCTTCCAAAAGTCAGTGGCACTTGTGTCCTCTAACTTAAGGACTTAGGCTTGATTATCATGTCTATATTGTTGTCCACCCTGGTAAACTCTCTAAAGGTTCCACTCTGGTCTCATTAACCAAATGGATTATATATTCCTCCGAAAATCCCTCGACACGTATTTGAATTAGCCTTGACTCTGCTACCTCCTCATGAACATCCAGTACCCTCTCGCGAAAATGCTTGATATATTATATTAACTCCTCCCCAGGCTTTTTCACCGCTTGTGCCAGGTGTCTAAATATGAACTCATCCTTTCTTACAAAGAACATTTGGAGGAATTGACTATGCATTCCTTCCCATGAGGTGATGTTTTTGGGTTCCAAATGGGAATAGCACGTGTAGGCCTTTCCTATAAGGGTCTTAGAGAACTCCCTCAACCTTAAATTTGTGTCATTTCCATGCACTCCTAGGTACTCAACGAACCTCTTCACGTGCTCTCTTGGGCTCCCCCTTTACTATTAAACTTAATGAACTTTGGTGGAATATACCCCTCGGGGTATGGCTTCTCATTCACAGCCTGAGGATAAGGATCTTGTGACTCCTCGTATAGATGCGGTGCTTCTCTCTGAGATTAGGAGAGTAGCTTCCTCACTTATTTCATAAAACATCTTTGAAGGGAAATTCCTCCAAACTTATGCCCTTTGATGTTGGTGAACTTGATGGTACCACAACTTGATCTGGCACCACCTTTCACGGGAAAGCCATCTCTACCGGAATCGTTGATGGATTAGTTGCCCCTCCATAGGGGGTAGTTGTTGGTGCTACACACCCTTGAACCAAATTTTCTTGGTCTACATTATTTTGATTCAAGAAGTAAAAAACATGAGCATAAGACCCATACCTATCATCGAAGCTACTGTCGATGAGTTGATCTTCCCTCTCAAAGGAGAAGATATTTTAGCTCCAATCACCACCACATCCTCCTGAGTAGTCTTATCACTTTAGGTTCTATTACCAGGTGGAATGCCTTTAAAAACTAGCTGCTTAGAAACGCTAAAACCTTCATTGTCCATGGAAGTGAGGATACCTCTCCAGTGGAGTTTCCAAATGTAGGAGGGTTGTGTGACTGGGGTCTAATAAGATACTGAAACATGTGAGGCGTGACCCACTTCAATTAACTTTTCCTTCAAGGTTTTCAAGAACTTCTAGATCAGCACCTCGTAAAACCTTTTCCTTTTGGTAAAAATGGAACCAAAGTTAGAACTAATCCCTAAAAGAAGATGAACTTCACCACAATGATAGTAACTTTTCTCAAGAGAAACTCTTGAGAATGATGGATGTTTGTGTGGAGTGAAGGAATAAAGCACTCAACACATAGAGAGAGAGAATGGAGAGAACACTAGGTGTCTGGTGTGATTTTGATAGAATAATAGTATGACTTGAGTTCTGATTGTGACTTGACCTTGGCCAGAAGTCCTATTAACACATGGGCACTTGGGTAGAGTTGACACTTTTTGGGTTCCCAAATTAAGGGGGTTGGTGAAGGACAAGGTCTGCAATGTACCATTTGTACCTATTTGTGTCCAGCTGCTTGTCCCCTCTGACAGGTGCCACCTAGTGAAAACTAAAGTTAAAAAGTAAATATGTCTGGGGTTATAGACAAAATATCTGATTTGGTAAGTATATTTTGAAATGGTAACTTCTTTTACAAACTTTGTAAACTTGAGGATGGTCTCAAGGACCACCTCCTCTAAAATCATTTTATAAGTTGTTAATTTCTTGTGAGCATCCTCTTGGTCGCTCACTTCAGTTATGGTTGAGTGTGACTATTCAAGGACTGGGTGACTCCTAGGGTCTTTCTATTAGTTTTCTCTCAATCTTAAAGTGCTAAATGGATGAGTTTTCTCAAAAAATCTTGTTCCTCAGTCACCAAGCCAAAACTCCCAAGAGATCGCAACTTGCTTGTTTGAGCCCTACTTTCTCAATCAATCTATATGAACAAGGAAGTAACATGTAAGTACTTTAATATAAATATATATATATATATATATATATATATATATATATATGAGTAATAAATCTTGGGGAGGAGGTCACTCTAGGTGGACCCCCTCGCCCACTAGTTCTTTTTTGTAAAGAATTTGGACTTCTGGGGACGATGAGCTCCTCATGGCGGGACTCCTCGCCCAAAAATTTTCTTCTAATCTTTGAGCATTTAGGGATGAGGATCCCCTTGTGGTGGGCCTCCTCACCCCAATTTCATTACTGTGGTTTCTGAGATGTTTCGGGATGAGGACCCCTCATGGTGGCCCTCTTAGCCCAAATTTCTATATTATCATTTTTGAGTATTTTGGGAGGAAGAGCCCCTCATGGTGGGTCTCCTCTCCCAAATTTCCTTTCTGTGATTCTTGTATGTGATTCTTGGGCATTTTGAGATGAGGAGCCCTTGTTGGTTGTCATCCTCGCTCGAATTTCAATTTTTTGATTATGAGCTTTTTGGGATGAGGAGCCCTTCATGGTGGGCCTCCTCGCCCAAATTCTATTTCTATGAATTCTTGTCATTATGGGATGAGGAACCTTTTATGGTGGGCCTCATCGCCCAAATTCTATTTCTGTGAATTCTGAGGTTTTTTTGGACGAGGAACCCTTCCTGGTGGGCCTCCTTGCCCAAATTTACTTATGTATTGGTCGTAACACTTATTTGGGGGGGGGGTGATCGTGGGGAGGCCCCCCTCGCCAATTGGGCCTTCTCGCCCAAATGTTTGGGAAATTGGGTGTGTACCCCTCTATAAAGACCAAAAAAGATATGCCTTATTCGATAAAGATTGTATTTAGCCTAAAGTCGACAAAAACGTTCTGCATACACTAGAAGAAAGCCTTATGTGTTTTGAGTAGATAAACAAGTATTCCTATGTGTATCCCCAAGGAAGGGTATCATAAGATTTGTAAAGAAAGGAAAGTTAGTACCCCCTTACATTTGTCCCTTTAAAATCATCGAACATATAGGATCGGAAGCCTATTGTTTGGAGTTACCTCTAGAATTATCTAATATACATGACGTGTTTCATGTTTCATAATTGCGTAAATACATAACTGATCCACACCACATCATCACTTGGAAAGGTATAACAATCAAACATAACCATGAATTTTAGTAAATCCTTATCAAAATCTTGGGCCGACAAGATAAGGTTCTCCGACATAAATCCATCCCATGACTTAAAGTCCTTTAGAAGCATCTAGGAACGGAAGAAGAAACTTGGGAAACATAAGACTGTATGAGATTGCACTACACCGCACTTTTCTCTGGTAATTTCGAGGAAGAAATTTTATTAGGAGGGTATAACATAACAACTCACCCAATATAGGAAATCAGTCCCTTCAAAACTCTAAAATTTCTAAGTAACCCTCATACGTTTTCCAAATTACCAAAATACAACAAAACAAGAATCATGCTAGTATACACCTTATCCTACCAAGTGAATCCAAACTTGAACCCAATGTTTCATCAAATTCCATATATTTAGTATAAATATCATGGAACAATCCCACAATTTTGAGAAATTACACTGAAGACCGAAAAATTTTCAAAATTTAACATATAAGTCAAAAAAACTAGGATATAAACTATCCAAGGACCAAACTTAAACCCAAAATTATTTCTAATTTTTCCCTTATTGATGTGGACAGGTGGCAGTCCCCTTGGCAGTATACCACATGGATATCCCATGGTACCCATATTCACCCACATGGTACCATGGATGAAACTAGGAAAAACAAAGGTGAAAACCACCAAAGTCTCTACCTATCAACTCTCCTCTACGAACCATATATGAACCATCTCTTACCACTGTAAAAAAAACCACCGTCCTCAGTGTTAACATAAAGTGAACTTTTGAGTCTTCTTGTATCATTAACATTATAGGCATGCATTTTGTTTCTTAACAATTTGTTATGTTTATGCACTTCCTTAGAGAAAAAATATGTAGTTACATGTAGTTTTCAACGTGAGAATATCACGGAAAAAGCTTGAATGCCAGAAAACTCCATTTAATCTTGAGCTTCAATAGTGCATTTTGTACTCTTGACTTGGAACCAGTCTCAAAGTGAATGAACTCAAGATCTGGGTCTAAGGAGCCAAGGTACAATGCCTAATTGAACCAAAAATAAGTTTTAATTCCCTAAATCAAATTTTGATAACTACGGCGTTGAGATTTTTAGAACTCAAATTAAGAGGATATGATTAACCAAAACCATTGAAATTAAACCGTTCGATTGAATTTTGAGCAAAGAACACAAATATCACCATGTCATAACCCAAATCATAGTCTATAATCACAAATGTTCAGGTCAAACTCTTTCCATTTTTATAGAAAACCAACAGCTCGAACCAGTCCACAAAAATCTTTCAAACCAATATGGTTGGATTTTGCTAAAAAATTATACAAATTTCATTCAGGAATTAATTCAATTTTATTCTAAAACGGTTTGAATATGGTGTTAATGTTTGCAATCCCTAAAGTCAACAAATCTAAGGTAGGAGATGATGTGGGTGGGCTACACGCGCGAGAGTAAGGGTCAAACTAGGCCCGAGTGGGATTTGACCCAGTGCGTGAGCGTGCGTCCTCAATCAGGAAATTCAATTTTTTTTCCAAAAATTCTATTTTATTTTTCTGAATAAGTTGGTATATTACATCACTCTATTTGGATTCCTAGAAAGCAAAATCTCGAGAAAACAAGAAACTTTCCATTTACACTCAAGCCCTGGCTATTTAGTAATTCAAAACAGCCCCAAACTTTTTACATGAATTCCTTAGGATAAATATAAACAATTTGTCTAGTTCCACTAAACCTACATCCAAATGGAAAGTGGGAGAAAAATTACAGCTTTAAACCTTTTGGAAATTATACATTCCACCCCAACAATTATTTTTACATTGAAAATTCACCAAATTTCACTCAACTGCATACTATAACTTCACTTTTAGACCTATACTATATACGTATGTTCTTCCTGGTTTAAAAATATCTAACCCACTCCCCTAAATTAGACGCACAAACTTCAACTTGTACTTAAAAAGTAGGTGATTATATTTCATTATTAACACTTGATCTTATGTCCTTGAAACTTTTGCATCGTTTACATCACTATGTGATAACCCCTGAACTCATATTCTCATTTATGAACTCTTTTGTGTAGTTCATATTTACCGTGAATATTGATTCTCTTTTTATCCAAGTTATTCTCTAAGCCCGATAAATCTTTACAAACTATGAGTTAAGTAAAACCACTGAATTCAATTATACCTTTAAATGAGGTATAACCTTGCATCCTATTAAACTTTGGTTGTAGTAAACCATGCAACTTATTACGCTTATCAGTGAAATCCCAAGTAACTTACCTTAAAATTTAGGGATTAGGCTCTGGTATACCATATAATTTCTATTTGGCCTTGTAAGATGTGGGTTCCTGGAATACAGTTAATACCAAATGAGGCATAACCCCTTATCAAGATGATGATTAGTGCCAAAGAACAATTATGAATGACAGTAAATACAATTTAGAGGTCAACACATTCAATATCCAAAACACCGGTATTAAATGAGTCTTTACAACATAAATTCTCTAAGAATGCAATAAGTAGAAGGAATCCCATAGTTGACTTGATTGGACGGAGAATGAACAAGCACCTTTAATGCAATAAAGGCGAGTTGAAAACCTTAAACACAATAAATGATCAATAACGGTATCAATAGAGTAAAGGAAGGTGGTCACACAATAAATGGTTACATAGAAAAATCTTTGGTTTAAGAATATTTGGGCAGCAATTCTAGGTTAAAATTGCGATCCTAGAAAATATATAACTTTGGAGTATTTATATGGGAGCAAGGTCTCTCGCTTATATTAAATGCCTCTGAGTCGATTTAATGCTAACAGTGCATGTCAATAAATGCCAAAGATATTATATTAAATGCACAGGATATGATATTTTGGCGGGAACACTATTTAGGCTCTCAGAGTTGTGGAGACATTAATTGGGATGGGATGTATTAGCCACAAACTTACCATCCTAGGAATAATCTCACTTGAGTTCTATTTAATCGAGTTCCTAAATGTCAGATGCTATAACGTTGTAGAGTTGGTAAACAGTAATCTGCGAAAGGTGTGTCATCATGTCACCTGAAAAGATGGTTGTTCGAAAGGAGGTTACTCAACTGATGCCTGCTCGAGAAACTTATGAAGTGTAAGTGATGGATAAAGGCTAAGTTTTGGGACAACTGTTAGGACTGAGGTCCCTGGAGGAGGTTCCCCAGCAGATGGTATCTCGAGCATGTGTTTGTACAAACCAAAGTTTTTTCCTAAGTACTTTAAAGGATTTGATAGTTCCAACGTTTCCTTGCTCCCAATCCACCAAATTAAATCCCTACGAGATACCCAAGGTGAGGTTTCTTGATTGAGCATGAGATATCTCCCATGCCCTACCAGACATGGTCCCTCGAGGGTACCGATCAACCTCATAAACATTACAAATTAAACTTATTATTTATAAGGAAAACTTGATACAAGTATATCATTATCCCTATTACAAAGTACGCTTTCCATATTCCTTAGTTGGGGTAGATCTTTGTGGGAAGTCTGTCATGCAACCATTATCTTCTACGAGTGACCATTTTTTATCTTTCATTTGTACAGTGTTTGTTTTGCTAATCATCTTTGGGCTTGGACCCCCCTCTACAGGCCTGTAGGACTCTGATGTTGAGTTCCTAGTTTCTATTTTCTATATACGTATGAGTTTTGTAGGTCCCTTTTTCTATACACGCATCCATGAATACCTTGGTGTCCTTCGATGTAACTTGGAAATGTCTACGGTGTTCAGAGTGATGAACAACTCCAATGGTGCAGACAAAATCACAATAGAAATATGTCAATGAAAGCTCGGATCTTTAAACTCTAAGGATGTTGTTAGTCTTTGAAAATCTTAGAAAACTTGTGTAGAAAACATACTGTATGTAAATTATTTTTCAAGTTCTCTAATTTACGAAATTCTGAGAGAAACACACCTTAAATAGAAAACATAAGTCGGTTCATCGTTCGAACGAGATTAGCATGTCGATCGAACGACATGTGCATCTCGCTTGAACGACCTCCACTGTCGTTTGAACCACTGAACATAAGAGTTTATGTTTTACACAATTCTAAACGATCATTATCTCAGAATAAATGAAGTTTAAACATTTTAAAAACATTTATTTAATAAAATAACATCCTAAAATAATTTTCGAGTCCTACATAGCTGAGCAATCTCAGAATGCAATGAAGACGTGAAACGTGCAGCAATAAAATCTCGGCATAATTTTATCTTTGAAGCTTGGCCGCAACATCTTCAATAAACTTTATGTCATAGACTGTATGGAATTGTGATGATAAAAAATCTATCTATGACTCAAAAACATGTTTTGTTTCTTGAATAAGTCAAAAACATACAAGGGACTCAATTGGAAATTTTATCCTTACAAATCTCCCCCTTTGACTATTTCGGGACAAAACCCAACCAGTGATAAGCCAAACTCAGGCCGTCAAGCTGTATGATGCCAAAATCCTATCCCATAAAACCTAAAATAAAAAATTATAGGACAAGACTAGTAAATGATGGTCCAGTAAGCATGAGCTGTGTGAATGAGATGTAGACTTGGAATCTAGAATCTCTTTAAGCATACCTACACACATGAAACAGACAAACACCTAAATAAAGTATGGAGGTACAAATGAAATAAAAAATTATGATACCAATATGAAATATTAATACCAAATTGTAAAATTAAACTCAAATCATTTGTTAAACATGTGAGAAAAATTTGATAACATGATACCAATTTGTGTAAACTAATCAATATAATCATGGAAGCATATGATCACAAGAATGATATCAATTTGTAATGCAGCAAACATATATGGTCATCAACAAACTCTCCCCTACATCACATACATATCTCCACCTTTTTGTTTCGAATAGATAATAAATGCAAAGGATAAACCAATCTATCAATATATCAATAATAGAATAATCAATTAAGTGTATCTAGATAAACATGAATCTTGAATCGCTAGCTAAATATAATCAAATGATACTAACTCGTAGCTAGCAAATAGTAATCACATATGAGAAATCAGCAATGATGTGACTAAACGAATTATGCAGAGTATGAAATAAGCATGAATAATCACTAAGAATTCCATATGAACAACCCAGAAGTACCAAAACAATATGATATCATCAATAAAATGAAGCAGATACTAAACGTAAGAATCCATAAAAATTCTCCAGGGGTCATTTGAGCGACAATGCAATGTCGTTTGAATGACTTTTTATGTCGCTCGAACCATTATCTCGAACCTTCTCTTCGCACTATAAAAGGAACCCTAATCTCAGACTTCGAAGACTTTTGCCATTTTCTTTTTTCTGAGAGAAGTCTCCAAGAGAGAGAAGAGAGAAACCAAAGAGAGAGAGAGAGTTAGAAATCCTAACTTTGTTCGTCAAAACCCCTTCAATCCAAAGCCAAACACTTCTTCAAAACTCCATATCCAAAAACACTACCCTGAGTGTTCTTGAGTGTTTGAGAGTTTGAGTTGAGTTTATTATCGTTGCTGTAACCTCTTGTTCGTTAGATCTTGTTTACAACTTAACCTTTTACTTAGATCTACTTTCTGATTTCATAGAAATTTTAGATCTGAGTTATTCATGTTACATTACACTTAGTTTCATTCTTTATTTCTCATCTTGAGAAATATATTGTTGATTATTTTCTATAAAACGTTTTCTTACTTTGAAATCAACAATAAATGCTTTTTATTTCTAGTTCTTGTAAAACTAAACCTTTGACCTAGTTTGGAATCACACTTGGAGGTTTTCAATCTCGAAAATCTTTTCAAAATTGAGATTGATTAAGATCTTGACTGATTTCTGAGCAAGATACCCGTGGATTCTGGGATTGATTTAAAGGTCAAATAAGGTTCAAAGTTTTGTAAGAAGAAAGAAAAAGAAAATATCACAACATATAGTGTTACTATAATTTGTTAGGACTGTTTGTACTTAACAAGTGTGTGTGTGTGTGCATGCATGTGTTAGAGAGAACCTCCACAAACACTTTCACCCTACAACACGAAAAGTGTTGGTAATAAGATCTTGTGAACAAAAGTCGACGTAAAGTGTTGGAACAAATTAGAAGTTGACAAACTGGGAGAACTACATCTACAATCAGAACTGCAGAGAAGTTATAAGGACACCAGAGGGTACATTCCTAAACTTATATAGGTTTGAGTTGTATGCTTGTTAGTTATATAGTTTGTAACTCATAAATTTGTTTTAGTGGATTTTTCATTTTACTCCGTAGAGGGAGTCATGGATGTTTCCTCAATTGGTGAGGTTTTACCACGTAAAAAATCATGAACATAATCTTTCTACATCTCCTCATCTCATTCTTAGTTGTGCTGAGTTTAAAGGTTGTTTAAACTATCTTTTAAATCTGTTATTCAAATCTTGAATAGATCTTGTACATACTTTTATTAAACACATCTTGTGATTAATTCTTTTTTATTTAAGAAAAGAGTTTCTTCAAAAAACAACTCGGAGTTACTTAA
Source organism: Sambucus nigra (assembly GCA_949130495.1). Lineage (NCBI taxonomy): Eukaryota > Viridiplantae > Streptophyta > Magnoliopsida > Dipsacales > Adoxaceae > Sambucus > Sambucus nigra. The sequence goes on from OX422211.1 coordinate 23,526,832, forward strand.
ATAGTTTATTTTCAATGAACGGCTTTAGTGACATATTTTCATATTATTATTGGAGTAACTGGTTGGCCACCTCTTAATTTAATAAGTGGGGTGTCACACATAAATGCCATGATGATGAATTATTCCCTCACATGCTTATGAAGATCTATTATAACCGCATGCCCTTGTGGACTAACCGTGCTTGGATCATAACCCACACATGGTGTTGGTGTCATCATTGGTTGTCCCGGACTAACCAAGACCAACATATGGGACCTTTCCTGTAGATGATCACAAAGCTGGTATGGAGTGTAGTCTCGGCTTGCCAGGATGATATAAGGTCGAGAAGAGACTACTGAAGATGACCATGAGTCGGATGATTGGTATCAGCCTCTCAACTTAGTACTACATCAAGACGATAGAAGAGACTGGGGATGGGATGATGGATAGAACTGGGGCGACCCATGACTGTCCAACTTGAAGAGTGAGTGAGGTCGGCTTGGTTGGGTTGAGGCTTGTCAAGGACGAGGCCATACCTATGCATAACAGGGACGTCAAATAAAACCTCTTTGCAATCCACATGAACAACATCACTGTGATCCCTCTCAAAAAATTGGAGAGGGACTCTTTCCAAGCATTGAGAGCATTCAAAGTCTCTGCCAGTACCACCACCATAGGATTATGATGGTAAGGCATCCATGTTGCTATTGCAACCACTTGGGGATCAGTAGTCAAGTCCCCTACCACCAATAAGAACCTCGTAGTCAGGTCCAATGCAACAGCTCCGGCAAAGCCAATATCATCAAAGCCCCTTTAGCGCAATTAATACATAATTGTCAGAAGAGAAATAGTATTTCCATTAACCAGCGGTCGAGCTCCCGAAGGGGAAATATGGAGTAACTCAGCCAAAAATGTGTAAGGAGAATGATAAAATTAGGCATAGTTGTCGCAACACTTGGGCTAACCCCCAATATTTCTGGCAATCCCTCATAAGTAGGAAAGGCCTCGTCCAGGCCAAACCGAAAGACATGATCCTTATAGTACCAAAATTGTACCATCGTTGCTAGCAAGTTCTAGTTTATTGCCCAATTGCGCCATATAGAAACCCGATGCAAGATGAAAGTATCATAGTCAATATTGCAAAGACACGCGATGTTGAATCCTGCAAGGTAAGAAGATAATTATTCATACATCGGAAGGGCCATTTGGAGAATGGAGAAAGAATAAGCAAGAGAAAAAATATGGATGTTGATCAGAAAACACACCCCGTATACTCTCCCTTTATACCTAAGAATCCATGCAAAAAAACCAAAATTTCTAGAATCCCGATTAACCCCTAGCCCTACAGAAGTACACAAGTATGTAGGAAAGTTCAATCAAAGCTTTGGAGTGATTTCACTTGACCCCCATGACGATAGGCATGTCAAGGGGTATACCTATCGAAAAGCCTCCTTTTTTAGAAAAACAATCCTTTTTCTCTTTTTGCTTAGAAATAAATTTCCAAAAAAATTAATTCTCAAAATAAACCCCTTCAAAAGGAAAATCTCTTTAGCCAGGCCTCCATGACCTCCCTCTATTCAAAAAATTCCAAAAAATATATTGTTTTACTTTTTCCTCTAAATAAAATCTCAGTTGTAAATTAAAGTGCATGTATATTAAGCCATTAAATAAAGTTAATCAAACAATATGCATCATTTTCCCTTCTCGAGTCTCTCTTTTCAGGCACAAAAAAGTCGCTAAGTCAAGCATACAACATGGTCAATGCCGAGCTCATCCAGCCACTACAATGGATATGAAAGAAAACCCCAAAAGGGAAGAATTGGAAATGGATGTCACATCATCTTCCTCACAACTCTCTCTCTCTCTAAAGTATTAAACTCGTGCACCAACAACCTCCTCATTAGGTCATACATGCCCGCAGCTCCCGCGACCCTCGAAGGAAGACTCTAAGTGTAAAATATCACCTAAATCCCCAACAAAGGGAAAATCATTTTTAAATCATTTAGCCCCTTCCAAACTCTCAAAATCCCCAAGTGGATTAATCTTACATTATTATCCCCAGTATACTTCCGAATTGGTCATCACAGTCGGAACCCCAAAACTAAACATTCCCCTACGAAATTTCAAAACAACGCAATCCCCAGCGGAATCAAAAGTGCACTTGCACCCCCAAAATCTTTTAAACTTTCCCCAGGAGAGTTATTACCCATAACCTAACTTTAGGCCTTCAAAATTAACATCGACCCTCAGAATCAATCTCTACAACTTTATGTCCTCAAAACTAACCTCGACCCTTAGAATTGGTCATCATAGCATTAGGTCCTCAGAATTGACTTTGGACTCCATAATTGGTCTCCAAAAATTTAAGTCCTCAAAATTGATCTCGGCCTTCAAAATTGGTCGGTTAACTTTAGGTCTTCAAAATTGACCTCGACTCATAGAATTATTCCTCAAAACTTTAGGCCCTTAGAAATGACCTCAACCCTCAGAATTGGTGATCACAACTGTAGGTCCTCTGAATTTACCTCAGCCCTCCGAATTAGTCGAATTAACTTTTGGTCCTCGAAATTGACCTCGGCCTTCAGTATTGGTCATCCCAGCCTTAGGTCCTCAAAATTGACCTCGACTCTTAGAATTGGTTGTCCCAACTTTAGGTCTTCAAAATTGACCTCGGCCTGCAAAATTGGTTGTCCTAACTTTAGGTCCTCAGAATTGGTCGTCCTAACTTTAGGTCCTCAGAATTGACCTCATCTCGCGAAATTGGTCATCACAACTTTTGATCATCAGAATTGACCTCGACCCGCAGAATTGGCCATCCCCAGAATCACCTCTGGTCCTTAAAATTGACCTAAGCCCACTGAATTGGTCATTCCCGTCCCCTTAGGCCCTCATAATTTTCCTCGACCCATTGGGTTAGTCACCCTAGCCCCTTAAAATCAACCTAATGCCTCCTCAACCCACCGAATTGGTCATACTCATACTCTTAGGTCCTCAGAATTGACCTCGACTTGCTTAATCGATCACCCTCATCCTTTAGGTCCACAGAATTGGCCTAAAACCCTCTTCCATTAGCATCGATGTGGTCTCTATTATATAATAACCTTAACTTGTTCTAAGATTTTCCATTAAAGGGATATACATAAAACCTATCTTAGAACCACCCTAAGCACCTCTTTATGACCTTAACACTCATCTATCCATCGTAAACCCTAAGTCACACTCAAAAAACTTATTTGGAGGCTATCAAGCGCTCCCGGGCCCTATTTAACTCTGGTCAACCCTCCAGCTTGACTTAAATATCATTAATCTTCAAAGGGCTCTGAATCCCCTTTCCAATGGTCCACCTCGTGCCCGAATCAGCATTACATTTCAGAAAAATGTTTTATTTTACTCTAAAAATTGATTTAGAGGCCACAAGGTGCTCTTGCACCACCTTTGACTTCGATAAACTCTAAATCTGGAGAAAATATCAATGAATATTCAAAGGTCCTTGAATACCCTTTCCAAATGTCCTTCTCATGCATAAATCAGCCTTATGGTATGGACGAATGGCCCATTTTACTTCGAAGGGCCACCGAGCCCTCTAACCCCCATTTGACCTTAGTCGACTCTTTGAACTAAACAAAAATGAATGAAATATCTAAAGAAACCAAATAGCCTTTCCAACGATCTATCACGTGAACAAATTGGCCTTGTGGTTCGAACAAACGATATGATTTCCTCCAAAAACTTCCTGTTTAGAGACCTACGGATGCTTTCGAGCCCTTTTTGACCTTGGTCAACTCTCGGACCTGAGGAATGGCATCGTGGATTCTTAAAGGTCTCTTAATAACCTTTTTAATTATCTTCCCCATGTTCAATTTTGACTTATAATTTGCATTTTATGCCTATTTTTTTAAAAAACTACCCCGGATTGTCGAATGGCACCCCAGGGACCCTGCCTATCGGTAGTGTGCCTAACGTGTTGTGCTGATAGGTAAGTCGAGACCCCTACCAATTTAAAATACCCTTGTACATATAAATAGATACCATCATCTCATCTTGAAATCAATAATCAAAGCACCCCAGACCCATTTCCCAAATTCAGGCAACATTCTCTCGAATTCAGAATTGTTCCCTTTCGTAACAAAACCATTTCCCAAATTCTATTCCATCACTTTGTTACCTCACTTGGTAAAGTTCTACCACCTCTCCATACCACTCTCATACCATTACAAGATCAACATATTTACATCCAAGATTAACGTCAAGCATTCATAAGGAGGTCTAATTATCTATCCTTTTTCTCTAATTCTCTCATTTTAGTATTCTTTGCTTTATTTCTACTTTATCACTTTATTTCATTCCATCATGTAGACACCCCGTAATAGGACCCTCCTAAGCACCTCCTTAGGTCCCTAGCACTCACTCATTTGTTCATACCCTAAGTACTGATCTAGAGGCCATCAGGCACTCCCGAGCTCGATTTTACTCAGGTCAACTTTCTCACCTAAGTTAAACCTCAATGAATATTCGAAGGTCTATGAATATCCTTTCCAACAGTCTACCAAGTGTGCAAATGAGCCTTACGATTTGAACGAACGGCCCATTTTATTATCAAAAATTGATTTGGAGGCCATAAGGCACTCTCGGGCCTCTTCTCAACTCTGATCAACTTTCTCGCCCGAGCGAAAGATCAATGAATCTTTGAAGGTCTATGAATCCCCTTTTGAATGGTCTTCCCAATGCATAAGTCAACCTTACAATTTGGATGAACTGTCCGTCTTACCCTAAAAATATATCCTAAGGCCATCGAGCGCTCTCGGACTCTGTTTGACTCCTGTTAACTCTTTATCTTGAATGAAGCTAAATGAATCATTAAAGGGATTTGAATCTCCATTCCAAAAGTCGACGCCATGCACAAATTAGCCTTACGGTACAAACGAATTACCTATTTTACTTCGAAGGATCACCGGGAACTTCCAGGCCCCGTTTGACCAAGGTCAACTCTCTAAATTGAAACAAGCTGAATGAAATCTCAAAGGCCACAGAATACCCTTTCCAATGGTCCATCCGTGCAAGAATCGGCCGTATGATTTGGATGAACGATCCGTTTTCCTCTGGGAATTTCTTGTCCAGTGACCAACGGGCGCTTCTAGGCCCCATTTAATTTTGGTTAACTCCCGAACCCAGGAGTAGATCAATGGATTCTTAAATTTCCCTGAATACGCTTTCTAGTAGTCCACCTCATGCACAATTATGACTTACAGTTTGTGTTATAGCCAATTTTTAAAAAAATCTACCTGAGACTGCCAATTGGTAATCCTAAGATCCTGCATATCGGTAGTATGTCTAGGGTTCTATATTAATAGGTGGGTCTAGGACCATGTTGATCGTCATCTCCTTTGGCCCTATAAATAAAGTCCATGACCTCACTTTGAAAAGAACCCCTGAACATCCCTCTCAGCAATTCAGAGAGAATTCCCTCGAATTCATATTTATTCTTTCCTTAAATGCCCATTTCCCACATTCCTTCCATCATTTTCATACTCTTTTGAGTAATTTCCCACCCACCTCCTCAAACCACCATCACTTCATCTTGAGATCAGCGCATCTACAATAAATATCTACTTCAAGTCTTCACAAGGAGGTCTAATTCCTCCCCTTTGTTTTCAAATTCTCTTATTTCTACATTACTACTTCATTTTCACTTTAGAACTTTACTTCATAACATCACACATCATAATTTCAAACTTTTTAATATTATTATTCACACATACTTTGTTTTTCATAAAAAAAACCCAAAAACAATAAAAATAGGGTTGACTTGTAAAATCTAAATTGGGATTTCTCATCACATTTTCTCAAACTAAAACACCTTTTTTTACACACACACATATATAATAAAGTCTCCAGTTGGATTTATGGGTTAAACCCCACCTCATATTGTCTTCAAACTACATGGACTTTGATTCCCTCAAGGGCTATGTAGGCGTCTTGGGTAAATCCCTCGACTCGAGTCTTACCAAATACATTTGTTACTTTGTTGTTGTCATATATTCATCATATTTATTTTTTATATGCTTGATTCCTTATCTTGTTAGATATACTCAATCGTTCTTCTATAACAATTTGTGAATTGACAAACACTTATATTATATTTTTAATTACTATTTTGGGAACACTCCTAAGGATGACCTCGCTCCGCCTTTATCCGTGACGTGAGTCGAGTGATTCCATCCTTCACTCATATTATGAACTTACGCATACACATCGTGGAGTTATACAGGAGATGATTATCACATGCCTATGAGAAACCGAAAGAGAGAGATGGGTGCCTAACGCCTTCCTATTCCATAATTTAGTCCCCGGACCCTTGAAATACTTGGTTTTGCAAGCATCAGTATTGTCCTTGATGTCATATTCACGAGGTGACAACATTTCTTCAACTTTTTTGTTCAAAATAAGATGGCAACTCTTTCTCTACATATTTCCCCAAATCGACGACGGTTTCCCCCCATAAAGGATGCAATCCTACGTGCTCACCAGAAAATAGGGGAAGAAATGACGGATCCACCTCGGGAGACAAATTTCTCCAGACCCCCGGAGAGACACGCCTCGGTATGGCCACATTAGTGACTTTGCTGGGGACGATTTTAAGATTACTAGACTCTATTTTTGCATGGGCATTATTATTTTTTGCATGTGTCCGTATGAACCTACATGTATGTTCCCTTTTTTCCTCTATTTACCTTTTTATATATATTTCTCTCATGTATATATCACTATCCGCTCACTTTTACACTTCACACATTTCACTTAGCTTCACTTTACACCCACATACTTCACACACCACTTAGAATATCCATGCTTAGGCTTCACTAGCACACACCCACATTTCCTAGACTTGTATATATTCTCACTTATGCATATCCCCACGTCACTTACTCACTCACTCACATATATCCATGCGTAGTATAGTTTCCATGCTAGATATACTTGTATATGCTCCCCATTTAGTGTAGTATTCCATTTACTCATCATGATAATAAAAAATGATAAAAAAAATACTCGCTTTGCATAACATGTTAATTAAGACTCCTGAATTTTTGTACAATACATCACAAAGAGCATGGCTATATTCCAAAAAAAATTCCCGTACTGGGGGTTCACTTTGTGTTGGGCGTTGGTTCTGCGGGTCGTAGTTAGCCTAATAGATAAAACTCTCACCTTCCATAGGCCTCGTACCTTCGACATATATTGAATGGTTTCCCCAGCGTCATACAGCTTGATCAAACTCACGACGGGAGGCATATAATAGGGAACTCGTTCACATAAATCTAGTATATCGAATTCACTCTCACGCGTACTTGTGACACCCCGCCCATTTAAATACTAGGTGATCAGTCCTTTACAAAAATTAAACAGGAATCTCATATGGTTCATTCTTAGCATCACTGTCGAAAACTTTTTAAATTACTAACCACCTACATTTTAAATAAATTCGTGCCAAATTTTTATCTTTCATTAAACAATAAAAACATTTGGAAACATAAACAAAACCATTCACACAGTAACTGAGTCTAAAACATCACAAGATTTAATATAAATAAATGTTGAATTAACCATCGGCTCCAAGTCTAATATAAAAATCCAAGAGAATAATAAACCTGAATACAAATTCTAAACTGAAGTAAATGTAATAGCTGAAGGGGCAACACGCCCAAATGAAATACTGAATACTGAGCCTACTTTAGGAATGAAAGACTAAAGAGTCTACTCAAATCCTATAAGCCTCCACAAGCGCTGCAGTTACGTATCCCTGGAAAGAATCATCAAGCTAGGCGTCTCAGTGGCTAGACACCAAAAAGGTATTGAAAATATTTTGCACATGGGTCAGAGCCCAAGAAAACCTTTTGAAAATATTTTGCAAGAAATTAAATCACAGTTTAAAAGCAGTTATTGGTTACACATGTTCGTTCGTATACACTCTCATGAGGTCCTCACCTCTCATCTATAGTGGACACCTAATGTATCCTAATTATCCCACCTAGTTATGATACCTAGCCTAACTAGACTTCATAAGTATCTAACTAACCACTTCGTGAGAAGATCATATCCATGAAGTTTTATCAAAAAATTCAATCAATAAAGTGGCTGGCGCCGACCCAACATTTCAACAGTTGAAAATGCATATTTATATCATTTTTTTACATATCACCTCATCTCAACGGTTTTTTTATTGAATTTTTGACGAAAACCATTGGAGAGGATCTTCTCACCCTGGAGATCATATCCAAGAAGTTTCATCAAAAAATTCATTTTTTTTACTATTTTAAAAAAATAGTATGTATCGGGGTCTGCACCATAAGGAGTCCTTACAGGAGACTTTTTGTATATATATATGTGTGTGCATCTCACTATATATATAGAGAGAGAGAGAGAGACAGAATCTCCCAGACTAGCCACCGCATTGTACACTTTCATACTCTACTATCAAGTCCATGTACCTCACGTACAAAATCAAGGACTATTAGTTCGGCATGTCTCCTCTAACCCAAAATCAATCAACACATAATAGAGGAGAACATAGTTCCAAACCTATGGGTCACGCACACACCTAACGTACAAAATTGATCGTCAATACTATCGTACTCTCGAATAGTCATCGTACCTAGGTTCTATATTCTGCGGAACTAATCCAGACCTCAGTGGAATCATCAAGGTGGGATCGCCCTCTGCTTGGGACCTCCGTGATAATAAGCAGCATAGGTATATTCACACACAAGAAAGCAAATAATAGGCATACACACAACCTATCCATATATCGCATATAGGCATACACACAACCCATATGTATAATCCGTATAGGTAAACACTCAATCGATAATATAATCCATATAGGTATACACACAACCTATAAATATAATTCATATAAGTATACACTCAACCTAAGATATAATTCACACGTAATACATATATCTCGAATACTCAACGTACTATCGATATATAATTATAACTCTCTATCGCATTTCCCCGAGTATTATTCTCTCCCCAAAGGCCCCTTGTTACCCCATATGTTATTTCAGTAATTACTACCAACATAACCTATTGGTCCAAGTCATAAGTCATGGCTTACTCCTACCGTAACCCAAATTCTAAATTCCCGATACTCATCTCAATCGTTTTATCATTGTCAGTTTACATCCCAAGTTTACTTGCACAAAAAGTCAAACCAAGCCTTGACTATGTACCTACTGACCTACTCTAAGTCATTATACAATTACAAAATTTTCCCGCCAGTTTCACCTAATTCACTTCATGAAGAAATTACTACAAAAGGCAAAACTATCCAAATCAGGGCAGCCGAATCAATTTGGCCTTGGCTCAAATTGATTTGCCCACCGAATCGATTCGGTATGGGAGACGAATCGATTCGCTATAAGTGGGTCATCTTCTTCCTTACGTTTTTCCAAATTTCCACCATTAAAGCTTCATCTACTCTTCATGAAACTTAACCAAAGTCCCAACCAACATAACTAATCATATATGATGAGTGTAGGGACAATTTTAATCATAAATATCACATTAAAACATCAAGAATTCTATTCAAAAACCGATTATCATCTTAATATCCATAAAACCCTAGTCTTATTATTCTTCATGCATATACATCATTAAACTCAAATCTTTCCCATTCTAATCATAATATATATATTGATTTCATTCTATAATCACATAAGGATTTAATCTACATGCAAATTCTACCGAAGATCATGTGTTTAACCCTCAAAAACCCCCCAAGAACATCAATTAATCATTAAATATAAAACCCTACACTACATGGGTATTATAACCTTTTAGAAACATTTAAGATAAACACTTGCCTTATGATTGCAAGTCTGAAATTCGCTGATAGGCTGATATAATTGATCTCCCCTTGTTCTGATTTCGATTCTGTCACATTCGGGGTGACAATTGGTGTAGGAAGCTTAGGTTTTATTCTCTTCTTCTCTTCATATGGCCTCCTCTCTCTCTAATTTTTATTATCCCTAGACTCTAACTTAAAGGGGCATATATAACCTTTCAATTTTCGGATTTCCTTCCACCCTAAACTCCCAAATGATCGAAACACCCTTAAACGGTGCCAAGTTGGTCTAAAATCGTCTCACAACCCAAATTATACACCCGGGTATACTATTCTGACTATTTTGACCCTTTCAGAATCCACTGTGACCTCTAAATCATAATTCAAGTCACTCTACAAAAATTTCATATTTCAACCTCAAATAGTCTACACGCGACTCCCTATTGAGATTCCAAACAGTCCCATCAATATCACTCGCTATGACGTAATATAATTATTTCATAAATTATTCCATCATCAATAATCATTATCTCCCAAAATATTTAACTCCATCAAATCACAGCACACGTGTAAATTAAATATACCCGAATTAATTAAATCACAACTACTCAGAAATACAGGGTATTACATACTTCCCCCTTATAAAGATATTTTGTCCTCGAAATTTGGATGATTCTGGTACTTAAAAGCTTCGAATATATTCTCGCACAACGTACGTCCCTTCCAAAAACTAAAATGTTATGTTGTTCCCGCTATATCTCTACTAACGGTATCTTTCAGTCCAACGGTCTCCACCTACTATCCAATCTAGTGACTAATTCACTTTAGACATCACATACCAAAACACTCCATCATTTAATCTACCAATTCACCTTGGCGCCTACACAACACTTTGCAATTTCATCCCCCTTTTGTCACTACTATGAGCCTATCTACTCACGGCTAAACTATTTCCTCTACTCGGGAAATCTCCAACATCCCCATGTGTTCATTCCCTTATTCATTTGCTCTTATTACACCTACATTTCCACATCTTTCGACTGTGGATGATACCAAAAATCCAACTAAATAGGGTGTCCATACACCTTATACCTGTGCATAATCGTAAAAAGGCTGCCCGGCTCCATTGGCCTTAAATCATATTATAACTATCAACTCTTACTTATAATTACATACATGTACAATAACTAAGGTACTAAACCCATGTCCTAATGACCAAACCTATCCCAACTTCCAACGTTCATTAAGTTTCATGCGTGGGATGTCTCGCAAAGAGAAATCCAAATAAGGAACCCCCCGATACACTACTACCTAACATTTTCGATCATCGAGATCCGTTAGGCCCTCGGTCCATAACATGTACCCCCTAAAAACATCCCGTCTCCTGACATTAAAACTCTACTCATCCACTCTCATGTCACTAAAGATGACATACAACATGGCGCTCTCACTATCATGAAGTTCTCAGTGCTATATAAATAACAAGTTATATCTCTCTGCTCGATAATGAACACAATGTATCCTGAATCACATCAGCAAAAAGGTCCCTACGCGCCGGGGTGAAATATAACAAGACAACATACTTATCGAAGTCTACGATACAACACAATTTATATATGTCGGCTCGACCCTCTTTCAGGTGATGCCTTGTAAAATAATATATCTCACCTTGGAATAACAAGCACGATAGTCTTATCTCATAATCTACTATTGTTCAACCCTCGGTAATCAGTCACTACACATGATCATCATAAACTCTACTTTACTAACTCTTAAAAGTAGCAAATCATAACATCAAAATCCTCTTAGTGCCCACACTCTCTCCCCTACAGAAGACAACGAAGATCCCTACTACTAAATGCTAAATACATTCATAATAAGGCTGCTATAGCCAATTCACCCATTAAACCTGACTCACACTTAAATTTTAGTGTTAACAATAATATATTGTGACTCACCCATGTCACTCGAACTAAAATCATACTAATAAGGATAAAAAATAAAATATTACCTCCATTCACTATCTGCCTCGTCTGGTCGATCGGTTTCTGAACGCAATTCTCATGTCGGAACTGACCCAAGATCTGCTGAAATGGTGGTACAAATAGGACGTCATCCTATGTTTTCCCATTGTCTTAGTTTGGTCAATACCTTCTTTTATGACCTACACCCCCACAAGTGAAACATCAGCCCAAAAAGTCCCCCATCCTCTGACCACGACCTTACTGGTCTCCCTCATTGTTCCCTTGGCCCTGACGGCCCTGAGGAACGTGTTGCTATTACTTTCCACAGGCACAACCATAGCCACCAGTGGCACCAGTGATTAGAGAGGACCTTATCACTCGTTGCTACTCTAGCCTAATATCCTCTACTAGGCAGTATCTAAAATGAGATCAAATTGTATGAGTTCATCATCAAATACAAAGTAATCGACAGAAGGACGTAAATACGCATACGTAAGGGATAATACAATAATTACTACAATAACGCTCTATATCAAATAATGTTAAGCCAAAACGTAAAAAGTCGCACAGACCATAAGGACACTAGAACCTGATGCTCTGATACCATCTGTGACACCCCTCCTATTTAAATACCGGGTGATCCATGATTACAAAACTAAAATAGGAATCTCATTTGATTCATTCTTAGCATCACTATCAAAAACTTTTTCAATTACTAGCCACCTACGTTTTAAATAAAGTCGTGCCAAATTTTTATCTTTCATTACACAATAACAACATGCAAAAACATAAACTAAACCATTCACACAGTAACTAATTCTAAAACATCACAAGATTTAATATAAATAAAGGTTGAATAAACCATCGGCTCCAAGTCTAATATAAAAATCCAAAAGAATACTAAACTTGAATACAAAGTCTAAACTTAAGTAAATATAATACCTGAAGGGGAAACACGCCCAAATGAAATACTAAATACTGATCCTACTCTAGTAATGAATGACTGAAGCATCTACTCAAATCCGGTAAGCCACCACAAGCGTTGTAGCTACGCATCCATGGAATGAATCGTCAAGCTTGGTGTCCCTGTGGCTGGACACCAAAAAGGTTTTAAAAATATTTTTCACACGGGTCAGATCCCAAAAAAAACCTATTTAAAATATTTTTCAATCATTTAAATGACAGTTTAAAAGTAGTTATTAATTACACAAGTTAGTTCGCGTACACTCTCTTGAGTTCCTCACCCCTCATTTATAGTGCACACCTAAAGTCTCCTACTTATCCCACCTGGTTATGATACCCAGCCTAACTAGACTTCATAAGTATCTAACAAACCACCAATAGTTTTAGCTCACCCTACCACCCATTTAGTACGCTACAGTATACCCTTAATTATCATTAAGTCCTTAGTTAAATTTTTCTTTAACTCCCCGGTACAACCCAAACAGCACGTTATCGTAATACTAATAATTAACATTCCTCATATGTTATTATTAAACCATAATTAACATTTCACTATGTTATTTTTAAACCATCTCATTAAATTATCTTTAGATATATGATATCTAACTTTACTACTATCACACACGAAGTAGGCTATGCATTATTAAATCACTTTTAGTTATACATTATCTATACTTCTTACATTACACACAAATAGGATAATGGTGTGCTCTAAATAAAGCTTATGATTCAAGTGCAAATCTATCGCAACAAGTAATATCCGGTAAGTACGAAATCGTGATCCACAGGGATTGAAACACTCCTAAGAGAACGGGATTAGGTTGAAAGGATTCTCTAAACGTCACAAAAGTTAAAGTGTAAAAGATGATTTAATTGTTTGAATATGTGATATTGATTATCCGCTAAACTATCATGCATTAAATTAATGACGAACGAGTTAATTATGGAGATAAACCAAAAAGAACTAAGTTAGCCGTAAGTTCAAGATATTAAAGGGATTGAGGATCATTCTCCCAGCTTGGATTCACAAAAAAGGATTATAGGACTTGGTTGAAACATAATTCTAATCGAGCATAAATAATTAAGTTCGAACATCAACCATGTAGAGACTAAACTCACCAATGGAGGATTAGGGGGCGTTAGTTATTTCTAGATGGGTTGGGCTTGTAGTAAAGCTTCAAACACTATCCCTTGCATGACAAGAGAAGTTAAGAAACTATTATACTCCAATACCAAAACATGAAGTTCCATTAGAACAGTTATTAACCAAACCCTAAATATGAAGTTCAAGCATCCAAGGTAGGATTATGATCCCCAACCATAAGTATAACTACTTATAATTGAAACTAAACTACACATGCTAGTTAACAACATAATTAAGCTAGTTATCTAGTTTAAACACAAACCAATACAAGAGATGGAAATAAATGCAAATTAAAGCTAGTAGAACAAGCAGAGAATAAGTAAATGAACCTTTCTTGCATTAACAACCACAAATCAACTAGTAATCAAAGCTTTACAAGTGGGTAAAAACAATAAATGAACTTGACCTAGGAGAGAGAAGAGAGTGTCTTTCTATCTACAAATATCTAACAAAAGTAATATATATATCTACAAAAGAGGAAAAACAAGGGACATATCCCAAAAATCCAACCAAAATGGCAAACTAGTAATAAAAAAAAAGATGGAAATCCAGGGCCGAATCAATTCAGTGGAAAATCCGATTCGATTCAGAAATGTAAAGATGTTGCCCTGACTGAATTCGAATCGATTCAGGCCTGCTAAAAAAGGAAGGCTGCACTACTTTGGTCTTATTTCTTCCAAGATTCACTGAAACATCTGTAACTTCTTCGTTAGGAATCAAATTCAAGCATCGTCGGAGGCCACGCGAAGATGAGAAGAAGGAATACAACTTCCATGAAGAGCTCAGGATCAAAACTTGAGTGCTGAAATTACCAAAATACCCTCGATTATGCAAGTGTCTACGGAACTTCTTCGGATCAAAACCAAACTTCCCAATATGCATTCCCGAGACCTATAAAAGCTCAATAAAGACACATATAAAGTATATATGTTGAATTCAGGGGTTAGTAAATAAATGAGTATAAGAACTGGGAAATACATGCATAGTAATGCTAGAATGTACAAATTAACGGGGTATCTAATACAATAAAAGTGATGAATCACACCCCCTCACTTATACATTGCTAGTCCCGAGCAAAGAAGTATGAAGAAACATGGGGCCATTAACGAAACCAAAATAGAAGAAATATGTACATAGAAGGAAATGCCACTTTCGCGGGCGAACGATTGCATTTAGCGTATGCAATAAGTCATTAAAACCCTTAGGTGGCCCTAGGGGACGAGTGAGGTCTCGTGAGGGTTTCCAGGGATGACACCCACAAACATCAAATCAACTCATACTATGATACAGAAAAAACCAATGCGTAGCTCAACAAATATCTAAGAAGCACAATTTATCAACGAAGTGAATAAGGCTCACACTAAAGACGACAATTATTGGCATTAAACAAATAACTTCAATAGAAATTGAAACCATATAAATGAGAAATAAGCAGACACATGTGGAAATTTAGATTTAGTAAAACTTTCAAGATCCACATAAATTCTAAGACATTCATACTCAAGTTCTCTCTGGTTGTTACACTCAACAAATGGAAGCACTTAGAAATGGGATGTAACACCCACGGGACATGCGGTATAAAGAGTAATTATAAAGGGAAACTAGGCCACGCACATGTCTTCAATGAAGAACGCAATCACTACACCAAAAACACCAATTTGGCACACCTTGATATTAAAAATCTGGCACAGTTTAAAACCGTGCCAAATTTTGCCACTGCTTAATAATAATCTGGCACACTTTTAAGCCGTGCCAAATTTTGGCACTGTTTAAAAGTGTGCCAAAATTGAGAAAAGTTTACTAAAATATAAATATCCTAAAAAAATTAATCCCCTTCAAATATTTTTGTTCTCCCGCTCGCCTCCCGCTCTCTTTGTCTCCCGCTCTCTCTCTCTCACAAGACCAATACCACGAGAAGAAGAGCCTAGGGTTTTTAGGGATTTGCGTGGTTGCGTGGTTGCTCTGGTAGCACCTATAATTGTACCACGTAATTGTACCATGCAATCTCTATCTAAAATCGTTGTCTAAAATTATACCACGCAATTGTACCTCAAGGCGATTGCGTGGTTTCTCCGGTAGCACCAACGGTGGTAGAGACTAGGGTTTTGGAAGAATCGTTTTTTGTTTGGTTTGGGTTATTTGATTTTGGAAGAGAAGGTATGGGGAATGGGTTTAAGTGGGTTTAACAAAATGGGTCTGAGGGTTGGTGAATGGGTAAAGGTATGTGGTTGGGACTTCGGGTTTAGAACTGCCAGACGGGTTGATGGAGGCAAGGGCGATCGAGGTTCAATCCGGGTGGTTCCGAGATTTGTTGGGCTGTAAAGGATTTGAGGATGCGGGATGGTGGGTTAGAGGTTTGATAGCGGCTGGTTCAGGCACCAGAGGGTAGCTCCGGGTTATGGGTTCAAGCAGTAGTCGGTATGTTTCCCCTCCGCCGCACGGTATGTTTCAATCACATTCATTTCAATTGGGTTCTATTTTCACTACATGTATTTTTCTCTTTGGCTTCGGATTATTCTGAGATTGAACCTACATATGGCTTGAATGATATTTGTAAGAATGTATTTATCAAGCACTGAGATTGAACCTACATATGGCTTGAACCTACATATTGCTTGAATGGTTAACTACATACATTGGAATGTGCATACATTGCATACACGATCTAATACATTGATGTGCATACATTACATACATTGAAATTCATACCTTCGAATCTATAACAAATCTCATTTTTGGGTGTGACTCACTGACATGTCATATTCATATTGACTCTTATTTTGACCACTCACCAATGGGGTACAATGGAATCCGAACACGATCCAACACGGGTGCGACACATTAGCGAGTCGCACCCATTGAGTCGAAAATATGAGTCGGCATAGACACTCTTATTATTATTTTATTTTTCTATATGATATGCACCTGTGATTTGCTTCACAGAGACCATTATGTAGAAAATCCAAGAGAATTATATCTTATGTATGGATACTACTGTATTAGATACCACCCTACACCTACTCCAACATCTCCCATCACCCTACACTCAATTTTGTTTATGAAGAAGCAACTTTGGTATTATCAACACTCAAAATCAAAATTCATTTGAATATCATGGGATCGGTTGGCAGATTTTTCAAATTGTCTGAACTTGATGTTTCACAGGTTTCTTTGTGTGTAAAAAGGCTTGTGTACACCAATGACTAGGGGGAAGTCGTTAAAGGAGTGTGCTCAAAGTTCTTGTGTAATAATGCATAACCCTCTAGTTCAATTCAACCTTATCTGTACGTAATTACGATTACTAAACATTTTTCTGAAAATCAAATTTTGCTCATCTTGCTAGTATTCTTTTCCTTTCACATGTTAGTAGAGAAAAAAAGGATTTATATGATGTGTCCATCCAACTTAAAATGTTGGGGATTTCAGGTGACTTGAAGGTTGGTTCTGAAGTGAACCTGTAGGAAAAAATATGCTTATGCTAAAGGATCCTAATGTAACCGTTGTAATGGTATATATACTTCTTCCACTGAATGTATTTGATTTATGACTTCAAACATGTGTGTGTGTGTGTGTGTGTGTGTGTGTGTGTGTGTGTGTGTGTGTGTGTGTGTGTGTGTTTTGATATTAATAGATTTTTTCTTCTCTCTATTTTTGTCTTCTTCTGTTGCAGTCTGCAACATGAACTGGTATTGCTCCGTTCCAATCATACTTGTGGAAAATGTTCTTTGAGAAGCATAAAGACTATAATAAGTCTTAGTAAGATGTTTGGAAATGGTAAGGTTACTTATGCCTAGATGGTTGATTTCTTGTGCATATGCACGTGCACGTGATTTTCTAAACGTCCAAGTTCTAACCATTGCATTTAAATTGATCAATCATGGTTCTTTGAAATGAAGCTTCAATATAGGTGCGTCTCTTTAAACCCATCAAATTCAAGCAACTGTAACATCAGCGATCTGCAGATGCCTCCCTCCCCACCCCCACCCCCCTGCACGCGGGAAGTGCGGTGGGATGGGATGAATTCTCTATTTTCGTAAAAAAATAGGTACTCATAAATTATTGCCTTAAGATTGAAGGAGGTTCTAATTAAATTTCTATTTTTATTAATGTTAAATCATTCAAGTTACTCCAAAAATGTTTATGCATAATTTTTGGAACCTAGTCTGTAATTTAGGTATGGTTTCGAAACTTAAGCTATCACACATTGAAAATAAAGAAGCATTATACATACAAAATTATAACAATTGTACACACATTTACGTGTGTTACTTTTGATTAGAAATTAGACAAATGTTTTATTTAAAAAGTGGAAAAGGTACAAAATACCGTAAAAAGGCTGGTGAACAAGCCAAAAACATAGAACTGAAAAACTAAATACAAGAGAAAAAACAGGAAACGAGTAAAATTAGTTAATGACAACTCTATAAAAAAGTAATTTCCTTCATGTTAGCTTATTATCTTCAAATGTTCTAGAGTATTTAAGAAAGGAATTCAATCCTTGAGATATAAACTCATGTGAATATTGGAGAGTATTCCTTATTACCACTCGAGAACCCAATTATTAGCAAGAAGACCGTATTTAGTTTTAATAATCGAGTACCCGTATTTAGTTTGAACTCGGGTCGGTCGTGGAGCGTTAGGGAAGATTCACCCGTCCTACGATAAATATAATGAACAAGTGATAAGCTAATAATATGAAAGGGTTCCTTGGAGGAGGATGAGAAAATAAGAGCGAGTCACTCGAGAGGCAGATGAACACCACTGAGTGAGATGCAGTAATGAGTAAAGATAAAGTAATAGTGGAGTCCCAATAAATGTGCAGTAATGAGTAAAGATGAACACCACTAAGTGAGATGCAGTCATTTGTGGTAAATAATCGAGTTATGTATAGAGAGGAATTTTGCAGAAAATGATCTCTTGTAAAGAATGAAGTGTGTGTTAAGGTTGTCTAAAACATTGGTTAGTAGTGGAGTGAGCTTATATGCTCTACCCTAGCATTTAATTCATTATAAGCTTGCATTAATGAGGAAGGTGACTTGCTCAGCGCCGACGATTGAGAAAGGATAGCAGAGCCTATGTTGTAAGTGAACCGCCAAGCACAGGGCTAAGCTATGCTAATCGTGTGATATGTCCGGTGGGTGCATGTGTGTGACATTAAGGACTTGTCCCATCAAAGATACCTTATGTGAGAAACACCATTGTTTAGTCGAGAGTAGTTCCTTGTGAATTTATGTGATCAAGTAAGATTCGAGTGATCCTAATGTTGTTGCTCTTGATTACTCACAAAGGTTATTTTATCTAACTTGTTTCATTTCCAGGCTCCAATCCAATACCCTTAGGTGTCCCATGGAGCACTCGCGAAATGCTTGATTCATCGAGCACTGCCTCCGCCTGAGCTAGGTGGAATTTAGCTCATGTGACTTGCATGTAACTGTTGAGCAAGTGGTACTTTGTTTACGCAGAGGATAGCGAGTGGACTTAAGCCTCTTCTACATAAACACTTTAGATTGTTTGGACATAACTAAATCGGTAAGTGCACTAGTAAGGAAGAATGTTACAATTAACATAAATAATAATGCTTGGATAAGGTCTCAAATTATACTTGGATGTATACCTTAGAGAAAGACACACTAGTTTGTGATGTATGAATCCCAAGTATAACGGAATGACAAAGCATAATACATATCGTTGACCTCAAGTAATTGGGACAAAGATTTATGCATTGGGTTGTTGGCCACTTTTGATTGCTCGAGGCATTTGCTACCTTTATTACACTAGATATACATTATTCACATACATATGCTTTTAAATTATTCTGTTGCTTTCACTTTGGCCATACTGTGTACCAACTCATGAAGGCACACAAAAGTACGAAAATTTATTATTCATGTAATTTATCATGCTATTTTCTAATTCTTAGGAGTATTGATGCTTATCTATTCTTAGTTTTTTTTTTCTTGATATTGTAGGCAAAGCAAGATCTGGTATTATTATTCTACCATGGGTGTCTCTGCAGCATGCCGAATACGAAAGAGCTGCCTTTGTTTAGCGACAAATGTTGTTTCCATAGATCAATGGGCTTTTCAGTTCAAGTTATGGTCAAGCATTCAAGATGACCAAACATCTCGTTTCACATCTGAAAGCAAAGAGAGATTTCGTGGCAATGCTGGGGTGGTTGTCACCACTTACAACATGGTTGCTTTTGGTGTTAAACGGTCCGAGGAATCTGAAAAGATTATCAAAGAAATTCGAAATAAAGAGTGGGGATTACTTCTCATGGACGAGGTATATATCTAGTTGTATCAAATTTGATTTTTCATATTGTAATTAATATGAAAATGGAATTATATTTGCATGCATAATTTTTTCTTCTTATGTATTAATATTTGTTCAGGTGCATGTGGTTCTTGCTCACATGTTTCGAAATGTCACCAGCATTACCAAGTCTCACTGCAAACTTGGGTTAACTGGTATGCTGTTGATAATGTATAGGGTTATTATTTTTTGGCCTTTGACCCCATTTGTTTTGCCACATTCAGTTTGGAACCCATAATTTCCAGTTCTTGGACCCCAAAGCAGTCGTTACTACTCATATTACATTGCAAAAAAAATCACAAAGCAATGTGCTGAAGTTAAATGGGGCCAAATTTCAATTAACCCTTATATATGTGTGTGTGCGTGCGCGCGTCCCAATGGTTAGACTTCACCCTTTTGTGCTCAAGTGTGAATGTGTTTAAACTGCAGCTACATTTGTAAGAGAGGATAAAAGGATTACAGATTTGAACTTTCTCATTAGTCCCAAATTATACGAAGAAAATTGTTTGGATTTAGTGAAAGGGAGATTCATTGCAAATGTACAATGTGCTGAAGTATGGTGTCCAATGACGAAGGAGTTCTTCTCTGAATATCTGAAGACAGAAAATTCTAAGAAGAAGCAGGTCTGTTGGTTGAAAATCCTACTGCCCCTCCCTCTCTGCCTCCCTCTCTGCGTCCCTCGTTCACTGCCTCCATCAGGTATGAAAGCATATATGCACCATATATGTAGATATATGCATATATGTGCATATATGCAGATATATATGCATATATGCTGCATATATGCAATCATATATGCATATATCTGCATATATGCACCATATATGCAGACATATACACATATGTTGCATATATCTGCATATATGGTGCATATATGATTGCATATATGGGTAGGAAGTGGGGTGGGTTGAATTTGACAATTAGATTTTCTCTTAGATCACGGAGAAGATTCACAAATATAAATAAAAAGTAAAACGTAATAAATATAGAACGCTGATGATAGAGACCTAACAAATCATACAATTACGGTAGTCCAGCGTATAAATGATAAAAACAAGTCGTTTGAGGGTGAGAACCCATACCAGCCCCCAAACGACCCCGTAGGAGGAACGAACACCTCGCACGGGACCAATGTAACTTGTAGGAACTGATCGCGTAGTCTCGGGTCTCCAGGTTTGAGAGTATGATGATAATTTACAAAAATCAACACTTAGAGTTAAAAACATGTCGTTAAAGGGTGAAAACCCAAACCATCCCCCAAACGACCCCGTAGGAGGCACGAACACCTCGCACGGGAACAATGTAACTTGTAGGAACTGACCGCGTAGTCCCGAGTCTCCCGATTTGAGAGTATGACGATAATTTGTAAGAATCACGCTTAGAGTTAAAAACATGCCGTTAAAAGGTGAAAACCCAAACCAGCCCCCAAATGACCCCGTAGGAGGCATGAACACCTCGTACGGGACCAATGTAACTTGTAGGAACTGACCGCGTAGTCCCGGGTCTCCCGATTCGAGAGTATGACGATAATTTTCAAAAATCACACTTAGACTTGAAAACATGCCGTTAAAAGGTGAAAACCAAACCGGCCCGCATATGACCCCGTAGGAGGCACGAACACCTCGCATGGGACCAATGTAACTTGTAGGAACTGACTGCGTAGTCTCGGGTCTCCCGATTTGAGAATATGACGATAATTTGCAAAAATCATCCTTAGAGTTAAAAATAAGCCGTTAAAGTGTGAAAACCCAAACCGGCCCCCAAACGACCCCGTAGGAGGCACCAACACCTCGCACGGGACTAATGTAACTTGTAGGAACTAATCGCATAGTCCTGGGTCTCCCGATTTGAGAGTATGACAATAATTTTCAAAAATCACATTTTGAGTTAAAAATAAGTCGTTAAATGGTGAAAACCTAAACCGGACCCCAAACGACCCCGTAGGAGGCACGAACACCTCGCACGGAACCAATATAACTTGTAGGAACTGACCGCGTAGTCCCGGGTCTCCCGGTTTGAGAGTATGATGATAATTTGCAAAAATCACCACTTAGACTTAAAAATAAGCCATTCAAGGGTGAAAACTCAAACCAGCCCCCAAATGACCCCGTAGGAGGCACGAACACCTCGTACGGGACCAATGTAACTCGTAGGAACTGACCGCATAGTCCGGGGTCTCCCGATTTGAGAGTATGACGATAATTTTCAAAAATCACACTTCGACTTAAAAATAAGCCGTTAAAAGGTGAAAACCCAAACCAGCACCCAAACGACCCCGTAGAAGGCACGAACACCTCGCACGGGACCAATCTAACTTGTAGGAACTGACCGCGTAATCCCGAGTCTCCCGGTTTGAGAGTATGACGATAATTTCCACTCATGTATGTAATTTTTTAGTTTGAGTAAAAAAATTTTTGTAAATTATTGGGTTACTAATATCGTATCTTTTTTGTATCCTATTTTTTTTGCAAGATAACAGTTTATCGTTGTCATTTATTCACGTGGAACACACAGAGAACTCAATGGTTTATAACAAGGGGTTTATTCATGATTCCATTTTTTTGTGTCATGGCCAGGCGGTCTTTTGTTATTTTATTGTTGACTTTTATGGCTGTGCAGGCTTTTGTAAGTTAATTGTTATATTTTGTGCCTGTGCGAGCTTTATATTAGGCAGATTTTGTATTAACAGATTTTGAAATGTCCAAAAAATAGACTAAACTCTGCCCAATTTTTTTTGGTCCTGTGAACTGTTAAAGACTTGTAATATTTTGAAGTTTGTATGTACATTATTTTATTAACAACGCGCAATATTATTAATTTGTGAATTTTGTACTTTCAAATAATTAATTTTTTTTATAAAAAATTTGGCACAGTTCAAACCGTGGCAAAAGTGTATCATATTTTGGCACGGTTTTGAACTATGCCAATTTTTTTTAAACTCTTCTGAATCCGGCACAGTTAAAAATTGTGCCAAAAGTGTGCCAAAAATATCAAATTATGGCATGGTTTAAAAGTGTCCTAGAAGTGTTCCTGTTTTGTTGAATCTGAGTGTGCCAGAAATATCAAATTCTGGCCCGGTTTAAAAGTGTGCCAGAAGTGTTCCTGTTTGGCCAAATCTGGCACACTTTTGAGCCGTGCCAGAAAAAAATTTCCATTTTGGAACACTTGATTCTGGCACAGTTCAAAATCGTGCCAGATTTGATCTGGCACAGTTTTAAACCGTGCCAGATTCCTATTTTTGGTGTAGTGAATATAAAGTGGAAAATACAATCTCATGAAAGGATATCGCATATTAACTAAGGGAAAAGCATTTAAACAGATTATCGCTAATGTTCGACCTTTGAATCACATTAACCTAGGATCAAATAGGACTTTTAGGGTATAGAATTTAGGCTAGGTTAAGGTTAGGAAAAAAAAGGAATGTGTATAGGATCAAAGGAGATTCGGGAATAACGCGCGAGATAATGGACTTAAAGGGAAATTTAGGAATCGAAATCAAATTCCAAAAGCACGGTATTCATGAGGGTGAGACTTTGATTTTCATGCACAAGGAGAAATGGGATTTAACAAGGACCCATTTTATTCTATATTTTTTGCTTTTTCTTTTCTTCTTTTTTGCTTTTTCTTTTCTTTTTCTCTTTTTTCTTTTCATCCCACTCATAGCTTGATTGCAATCCATATAAAAAAACATCATTCAATCCCGGGAATAATCCCAAATCAAAGTACGGGAGGAGTAAATAAGGGTTTAGGACTCCAATGTGGAGTTGGACAAGGGATTTGGGGACGAAATGAAAGGGATAATAAGGCTCACGGGGTTGAATAGGGAAAACACTTAAGGGTAAGGTCAAGGTCATATGGGTTTAACATCAAAGAGGGCCTATAATCCTTTCCTAAAGTCTCATGTGATTCGCGGGACTTAACACCATTGAAAATCATGCTCAAGTGATAAATCAATTAATATGTAATCAAATGAAAAGAAACTGAGATTGACAATGAGTTCATTGACAAGAAAGAGATAGAGTGGATGTATACGCTCACAAATGACGATAAGTCTCAATTTTCACTTTTGTAAGGGTATAGCTTGCGCCTTAAAATAACGAATTTGAAACGCTTTAAACCAAATCATAAATAATTATTTGAGTATGTGATCAAAGCTTCACAATTTAATTTCATGAGGAAATTCACAATGGAAACAATAACGGGCTAAAGGCTAATAAATCAATAACTTGAAGCATGATTCATAGCTATACAATATGATAGGCCGATCATAAAAGTAATCATATGAGATATAGGAGAGAAAAGGAAATTTAATTTAAGTTATTATTATATTTTTTTTTAGGAAAATAAATATATAAATAAGTACTAATCATGGTAACCGGTATCAGAAATGTAATCCATACCCCCTAACTTGAATGAAACATTGTTCCCAATATTAGTAGGGACAAAAAGGGGAAAGGGGTTAGAAAATAGTCACCCCGAAAGGAGCAACTCGAGAAATGCGCAACGGCATGCCTGTTACATGCTATTACCAAAAACATCAATATATACATAAGAGAGATATATATAAGAGCAAATATGAAAATGAAAAAGAGTAATTTCATTAATAATCATAAGTTGTGTACATGGGGCATAGAAACCAAAATTCGAAAATACAATAAATGTACTCTCTTCCCCTCACCAATACACTACTAAATGTTACAAACCAAGACAAATCAAAATAAAGAACCACAAAAGTCAGCCGCAGTGAAAACGGGATGGCAGCGTCCTACATATGGTTCGAATGGCGGCTCGAGGACTCGAGCCCAGTGGGGTCACGAGGGCCGTAGGGATCATAAAGGTTAGGAGGCACATCAGCCTCGCCCCCACGAATATGGGCAAACAACTCCATCTGGGCCGGGGTAAGCATGGATGTATCTCACTGATAGTCAGCCCGGAACGATGCGAAGTTCGTCATATAGGCACCTCAAAACACGGTAAGATCAGCCTGCAACTCATCCATCCACACCCCTAGGTATGTAATGGGGTCCATCGTAGGTGGAACAGGTGGCGGGACTGGGGGAGGTACAGGGTGAGGCAAATCCGGAATATCCGGCATAGGGGCATCTAACAAATGCTTCTTCCTTCTTTCCCAATGGTCCTTTCCCAAACTATTCTCAATGGCCTTTTCGCCAAGAAACTTGGGGAAGAGAGGAATCGTATTCGTTTCCACAACCTCACACTTAGCGTCTCTACAAATTCAGGATACTAGCTGCGCGTACGGGAGGGTAGTAGTACCATTATCGCAGTAAGCGGCCTTTAACATCCGCTGAAGCACTAATGCGGGAAGGTTGACGATGGAGTTGTCGTCTAAGAGGTGGTATAGGAAGTGGGCCTGGGCGGAGCGAATAAAGGCCTTTGTTTGGGTAGGGGTGATGTAATTAACAGCAACCAGGTGGAGGATACAGTAGTTGTTGGGCATAAGAGATGTAGGGAAAGAATCCCCAGCCCAAACATTCCATGGCGCCAAACGCGCGATCAGGGTCTCATTCGACAGCTTCCCCTCACCTGAGCAAGGGTAATCGAAATCCTCGGGGTTATCAGCCCCGGTCAGATGTAAAGCCAATAGAGGCTTTGAAATAGTAAATTTTCTTACCCCGCACATAAGCCTCAAAATTTCTATCCCCAGATGGGACGAGAGACGTGTAGAAACGGTGAATATGCTCTTGATTGACATCACCTCCCTTGGCCAGGTGGGCTTACCAATTAAACTTCTGAAAATACCAACGAACTGAGGCGGGCAAATCCTCAAGGTACAAAGGCCTCTCGATAGCTATAAAGCGACTGGAAGGAAAACTATCCCGGAACCATTCCCTTTCCCCCTTTGAGCGAAAGGATTCAAAACCCGAAATTGCATTGGATATGGGCTTGGAGATCGAAGGAACCTACAAAATATTAATTTGATACACACACCATCACTTCAATGCATAAAATCAAAATAATCAGGAAATTTGGGGAAACTAGGCTCGGAGGGTGCGCGTAGGGGAAAAATCGGTCAAGTAGATGTAACCAACGCGCACCACACTCAAACAAGTACAATTCAACAAGAATGTGCGAAGATGGAGATTTAGCTCAAAAAATCCCCACAGGGTCATTTTATCGAAGTTGTAGTGCGCAAGGTATGGAAAGTAGGGTGAAAATGCCATTTTCAATGTGAAACAACCCCAACAAATGCAACTTTATCATCAAAGCAACATAAACAAGTTGTATTTATTGGATTCACAATAAAAACAATGAGAAAAAATGGAGTTTCATGAAGAAAATGTGAGTTTTTAACAAGAATCCATTTAACCCTTCTTTACATACCAAGAACACTAAATAAAATTTGAAATCAAGTTAAGAGGATTGAATTAGTTACCTTGGATGAGGATGCCATGAGGGTGGAAATCGATGGAAGAAGGGAAATAATATGGCAGAGGGGAGGGTTGGGAGAGAAATGGGATCGCACGGCTTAAAAGGGAGTAGAGAGTAAAGGAAAATGTGGGAAAAAAATAAAAGACCAGCAGAATTTTAAGTCCTAGGAAAATCGAATCGATTCGGATATGAAAACTTGGGCACTGGTAAGGGGAGAATCGATTCGGTGGCAAATCCGAATCAATTCGGAGTTGGGTACTTGACACTTTGCAATTTCCAAATCGATTCGGCATTAACCCGAATCGATTCTAAAACTCTTATTCATCTACTGGAAAGGGTCGAATCGATTCGGCATTTACCCGAATCGATTCAGAGGCTGAGTTCCAACTTTATGCTTAATAGATTTCCTAAATCTCATGAAATTTAAATATTGGTCTACTTTCAACTGAATTTCTTGAACCTACATGATATATATAATGTACATAATTGGTCCGGAACCAAAAATGCAACCCCACACGTGGCGGAGGTTCCTCGGTACCAAAATTGAGAATTTACCGAACCTAATCAACCCCGCTACCAGGGCTGCTGCGTACGATGTCCGGCGGTAAATCCTCAGATATTATTAGGACGTAATTTACTATGTGAACTCCTATTCTTCCCATTCTTCCTACTTTGTTCCAACTAAAGTTCAACCATTTAACAACTATATCGAGTTCTAGATCAAAATATATGATACCTATCAAAAATGGACAACCCTGACCGTTTGACCCGTGTTTGGTTTCAAAAACCAAATTAATATTTGGAAGAGAGGTACATGAGTTACTAAAGTGACGGATCAGTGGTTCGGTGCACAAATCGATAGAAACATCATCTACCATGTTTTCCTCCGAGCAACCATCCATACACGGGATTGATGACTCTATGTAAATGGAATTTTGGATATGATAGAGTCGTCAATCAGAGTGAAATCATAACTCTCTAATTTTTCCCCTATTTCGTGGTTTTCACCTTCGCCAACCTCTCCTAGAATGTCAAAACACACATCTAACACACTCCATTCAATTTCATCTCTCACAATTTGATCGTCTTCCACAAATACCTCTCCAACAAAGCTCACTTCCTTAACACATTCATACTCGTAACTCGAGAGGTGAAATACATTGAAAATATTGACATCTAACGTCATATTTCCAAAAGACAAGTTCATATCACCATTCCTACAATTTATCGAAGCATTCGCGGTCATGAGGAATGGTCGTCCTAAGATGACGGGAGGTTGATTGTTGGGGCTTAAAACTGGATGGGTATCAAAACGATAAAGTCGACCGGGAACACAAAGGTGTCTAACTGGACAAGGATATCTTCCCAGATGCCCCATGGAATTTTTGTGGAGCCATTGACCAATTGGATTCTAGTTTTGGTTGGACTAAGTTCCCCTAGGCCCAATTGAAGATAAACTGAATACGACAAGAGGTTCACACTAGCTCCTAGATCAAGAAGAGTGCGATTAATGGCGAAGGTTCCAATCACACACAAAATAGTTGGACACCCTGGGTCCTTAAATTTTGGAATCGTGTTATGTTGTAAAATAGAACTAACCTATTCAGTTAACTCCACCTTTTTTTGAGAAATGTGATTTCTCTTAAAGGTGCACAAATCTTTCAAAAACTTACCATATGAAGGGATTTGCTTAATCGCGTCAAGGTGAGGGAGATTTATTTTCACTTGTTTAAATGTCTCAATGATTGCTTGATCTTTGTTATGTTTCACTATGGGAAGTAGCCTTTGAGGGTAGGGTGCGAGAAATGGACAAGGGACTAAAATTTCCGTCTCCTTGATCGGCGACTTATCTATTCTCTTTTTAGGATTCACTTCACTCTCTCGGGGAATTATTGTGATCTCGTCGGATTCTTTAGGGGAAGGTGGGATTGGATTTTAAATCACCTTCCCAATCCTAAGAGTAATCATGGAATTGGCTTGTTCCATCGATCGAAATTGAGCGAAAGAGGGAGTAAAAACATCGAAATTCACACTATTTTGCACAATGGGCCTTTGAGGTTGTGACGGGAATTTTCCTTTTTATTGAACACTCAAAGTAGAGGTAAACTTTGAGATTTGACCCTCAATCCGAGTATTGGTGGCTTGCTCAGTAGTTATGAATGATTGAAAAAAATCTTCCAAACTTCTCTTATTCGGGTGCGCGTAGGGAGGTATAACTGATGGAGGTGGTCCCGGTGGGGGACATTGCATTTGTACATTGGGATGAGAAGAAGGTTGAAAGTACGATTGTTGGTAATTCTGGGTTGTAAGATTCTGAATTTTTTGATATTGGTAACCGAGTTGGTTACCCCACGATTGGTTATGCCCTTGACCGAGAGCATTTTGGGATCTTCTAAAAACTCCCATAGCATTCTCTTAGTTTTGGAGGATCTCCTTGTAAGCCGGGATAGTGGGACACTCTTTGGTCCAATGAGCATTAGTATCGCAAATGGCACACAACTCCTCATTTGCAGAATGAATTTGAACAATGGGATCTCGACTCTTCAAGCCAAATTCCTCAACTTTCTTAGATAATTTATCAAATCTCATGTTCATCTCAGCCTTGTCAAGTGAGGTGATATATACCAGGGTTAGAAGAGGACGGAATCAAAGGTTATGAATTTGTTTTGTTTGGATTTGAGGTATCCAACGCTTGGCTGGTCTCGGCACAATATATGAAATATGCCCACGCATCATCAGGATCTAAACCCAAGAACTCACCGGAGCACATTGTCTCCACCATTTGTTTTGCATTAAGTGTAAGCCCATTATAGTAAAAGGAGATTAATCTCCACTTTTTGAAACCGTGATGTGGGTATTTATGAAGTATCTCATTAAATATCTCCCAACATCTCTCAAAAGATTCACCTTCGGTTTGAACGAAGGTTTGGATTTGCCCCTTTAGAGAGTTGGTGCGATGAGTTGGGAAGAATTTCTTCAAAAACCGCGCTTGCATTTAACTCTAACTCCCATAGGAATTAGGAGCCAAAGACGAAAGCCAAGTTTTGGCTTTGTCCTTCAAGGAAAATGGGAAGAGGTTGAGACTTGTGACATCAAAAGGACAGTTTTGATCGCTAAAAGTAGCGCACACATCCTCAAACTCTCTAACATGAAGGTACGGTTGTTCACTTTCCATGTCGTGGAAAGTAGGAAGTAATTGAATCATTCCATTACGAAAATGGAATTGCGCGGCATTGAAAGGAAAGAGGATACAAGATGGAGAGGTATTCCTCTCGGGTTCAAAGTAATCTCGCATCGGCCTATACAAGGGTTAGGTTGAAACCCCTTGACTACCGTGTTCACTAACATTGTCGACCATTGTTGTGGGTTCGGAGTGGTCCCAGGTATAAGAAGAAGACGAGATTGAAATAGAACAAGAAATAGCCAGTAAAGGCCTCCAATAATCCGAAGGTTCACTAGACGACGAGGGTTCAGGAATAGGATTTAAATTTCTACTACTCGCGTCTTGCATGTACGGAATTTTGGACTAAGTTTTTGAAATAGTGATGTCACAGTGACCACAGGGAACGATATAGTGAAAAGAGAATTTCCTAAACCTAAAATTGTTGCCAATACCCAGCAACAGAGCCAAAAACTTGGTGCGCCCTAAATAAAGCTTATGATTCAAGTGCAAATCTATCGCAACAAGTAATATTTTCGGTAAGTACGGAATCGTGATCCAAAGGTATTGAAACACTCCTAAGATAACGGGATTAGGTTGAAAAGATTCTCTAAACATCACAAAAGTTAAAGTGTAAAAGATGATTTAATTGTTTGAATAGGTGATAGTGATTATTCGCTAAACTATCATATGTTAAATTAATGACGAGAGACTTAATTATGGAGATAAATCGAAAAGAACTAAGTTAACCTTAAGTTCAAGATATTAAAGGGATTGAGGATCATTCTCCTACCTTGGATTCATAAAAAAAGTATTATAGGACTTGGTTGAAATTAATTCTAATCGAGCATAACTAATTAAGTCTGAACATCAACCATGTAGAGACTAAACTCACCAATGGAGGATTAGGGGTTAGTTTGTTATTGCTATATGGGTTGGGTTTGTAGTAAAGCTTCAAACACTAGCCCTTTCATGACACGAGAAGTTAAGAAACTATAATACTCTAATACCAACACATGAAGTTCTATTAGAACAGTTATAAACCAAGCCCTAAATATGAAGTTCAAGCATCCAAGGTAGGATTATGATCCCCAACCATAAGTCTAGCTACTCATAATTGAAACTAAACTACACATGCTAGTTAACGACATAATTAAGCTAGTTATCTAGTTTAAACACAAACCAATACAAGATATGGAAATAAATGCAAATTAAAGCTAGTAGAACAAGTAAAGAAGAAGTAAATGAACCTTTCTTGCAATAACAACCACAAATCAACTAGTAATCAAGGATTTACAAGTGGGTAAAAACAATAAATGAACTTGACCTAGGAGAGAGAAGAGAGTATTTTTATATCTCCAAATATTTAACAAAAGTAATATATATCTACAAAAGAGGAAAAACAAGGGATATATCCCAAAAATCCAACCAAAATGGAAAACTGGTGTAGAAGGGTGTCTACCTCCAAATAAAAAAATAAAAATAAAATATCTTTTTATCGGATATATTGATAAGGAACCCACCAGGGTCCCGGCAGAAACTCATATTGAGCAGGAACCACCCCAGGGTCCCGACAGAAACTCATATTCAGCAGGAACCCCCAGCGCCGCTGCAAGTGTCAGCGCCGCTGCAAGTGTCAGCGCCGCTGCAGGGGTCAGCGCCGCTTCACGTGTCAGCGCCGCTGTAAGGGTCGGCATCGCTACAAGTGTCTGCACCGCTGCAAGCGTCAGCGCCACCGCAAGTGTCCGCGCCGCTGAAAGTGTCGGCGCCGCTTCAAGTACCAGCGCCGCCGCAAGTGTCGACGCCGCTTCAAGTACCAGCGCCGCTGCAAGGGTCAGCGCCACCGCAAGTGTCGGCGCCGCTGCAAGTGCCAGTGCCACTCCAAGTGCCTGCGTCGCTACAAGTGTCAGCGCCGCCGCAAGTGTCTCCGCCGCCGCAAGTGTCAGCGCCGCCGCAAGTGTTCGCGCCGGTGCAAGTGTCGGCGCCGCTTCAAGTACCAACGCCGCTGCAAGGGTCAGTGCCGCCGCAAGGGTTGGCGCCGCTGTAAGTGCCTGCGCTGCTCCAAGTGCCTGCACCGCTACAAGTGTCAGCGTCGCCGCAAGTGTCAGCGCCGCCGCAAGTGTCTGCGCCGCTGCAAGTGTCGGCGCCGCTTCAAGTACCAGCGCCACTGCAAGGGTCAGCGTCGCTGCAAGTGTCGGCGCCGCTGCAAGTGCCAGCGCCTCTCCAAGTTTCTGCGCCGCTACAAGTGTCAGCGCCGCCGCAAGTGTCTACGCCGCTGCAAGTGTCGGCACCGCTTCAAGTACTAACACTGCTGCAAGTGTCAGCGCCTACAAGTGTCCGCGCCGCCACAAGGGTCGGCGCCGTTTCGGAAGCCAGCGCCGTTACAAGTGTCTGCTCAACTGCAAGGGTCAGCGCCGCTACAAGCATCGACGCCGCTACAAGTACCAGCGTCGCTGCAAGTGTCGGCGCCGCTGCAAGTGTCAGTGCCGCTTCAAGTACTAGCGTCACTGCTAGTGTCATCGTCGCTGCAAGGGTCGGTACCGCTGTAAGTGTCCGCGCCGTTCTAAGTGCCAGCGCCTCTATAAGTGTCAGCGCCGCTTCAAGCGTCAGCGCCACTACAACAAGGGTCACTACAGCAATAACATTCGAGAGGTGCCCGCGAGAGTCACCACAGAAGTCCAAAATTGAGAAGTACCACTGCAAGGGTCAGCGCCGCTGTAAGGGTCACTACAGTAATGACAGTCGAGAGAGTCAGCGTCACTGCAAGGCTCAGTGCCACTGCAAGGGTCACTGCAGAAATGTTATTCGAGAAGTGCTGCTATAGAGGTTTCGACAGAAACTCACATTGAGGAAGTAGCTATGGTGAACAACTCCTCATCATGAAACATCAGTCTCTAATGAACAACAGCACTAACACTTTACGTTCTTGTACAGGTTGCCTAGTCGAGCAAGCAGGGCTCGAACAGGCGCGTTGGGACCTCCCTGGAGTTTTGGCTTGGCGGATGAGGGACAAGGTATGTTGAGAAAGATCAATCACTTAGCACTATAGGATTGAGATAATACTAGTAGGAAGACCCAGAAGTCACCCAGTCCTCACACACCTCACACTTAGTCACAAGTGAAGTGAGCAGCCAAAGGGCTGGCTGCTCACAAGAAAAGAACTGTGTATAAAATGATTTTAGAGGAGAGGGTCCTCTAAACCCCCCTCAAGAAAAATGATTTTAGAAGGGGGTCCTCGAGACCCCCTCAAGCTTGCAAATATTTTAGAGGAGGTGGTCCTCGAGACCCCCCCTCAAGTTTACAAAGTTTGTATCAAAGTTACCATTTCAAAAGATATTTAGCAAATCAGGTATTTTGTCTCCATTAGAAGACATATTTGCTTTTGAACTTTGGTCGGCGCCAGGGGGCATCTGCCAGAGGGGACAGGCAGACCTGCCTGCAGGTAGGGACAAATAGTACACTGCAGACTTTGTCCCTCACCAACCCTCTAAGTTTTGGCGCCAAAAGTGCCAACCCAGCCTTAGTGCCCAAGTATAAATAGGACCCCTGGGAAAGGTCATAAGGAAAAAGATAGACAATAGAAATTGCACTGTTACTCTGCCAAAATATCACCAGACCTACCTAAGTATTCTCTCCCTCCTCATTATCATAGTGCTGAGTGCCTTGTTCCTTCACTCCCCACTGACAGCCATCACTCTCAGGTGTTTCCCTTGAGAAAATTGCTATTTTTGCTGTGAAAGTTCATCTTCTTGCAGGGAGTGAGTTGAAGCTTGAGTTCCATTGTTACCAGAAGGAGAAGTTTTCTTCAGAAGTTGCACCAGGAGACCTTGAAGACCTTGCAGGCAGCGTCCATTGGAGTGGGTCACGCCTCACCCTTTCCAGTTATTCATAGACCCCAGTCTCACTACCCTACTACAACTGGTAATAAGAAGAAAGCTAGAAATGCAGGGCCGAATCGATTTGGTGGCAAATCCGAATTTATTCGTAAATGTAGAGATGTTTCCCTGATTGAATCCGAATCGATTCGGCTGAATCCCGAATGGATTCGAGTCTGCTCAAAAAGGAAGGTTGCACTACTTTGGTCTTATTTCTTCCAAGATTCATCGAAACATCTGTAACTTCTTCATTACGAATAGAATTCAAGCACCGTCAGAGGCCACGCAAAGATGAGAAGAAGGACTACAACTTCCGTGAAGAGCTCGGGATCAAAACTCGAGTGTTGAAATCACCAAAATGCCCTCAACTGTGCAAGTGTCTACGAAACTTCTCCGGATCAAAACCAAACTTCACAATATGCATTATCGAGACCAATAAAATCTCAATAAAGACACATACAAAGTATATATGATGAATTATGGGGTTAGTCAATAAATGAGTATAAGAATCTGGAAATACATGCACGGGAATGCTGGAATGTACAAATTAACGGGGTATCTAATAGAATAAAAGTGACAAATCAGATAAATCACCCAAGTATATATATATATAGAGAGAGAGAGAGAGAGCATCTCCCGGACTGGCCACCGCGATGCACACTTGGATACTCTTCTATCAAGTCCATTTACCTCACGTACGAAATCAAGAACTATTGGTTCGACATGTCTCCTCGAACCCAAAATAAATCAACACATAATGGAGACAAACATAGTTCCAAGCCTATAGGTCACGGTCACACCTAACGTACACAATTGACCGTCAATACCATTGTATTCTCAAATAGTCATCGTACATATATTCTATGTTCTAGGGCACTAATCCAGACCTCACTGTAATCATTATTGTGGGATCACCCTCTGCGCGGGAACTCCGTGATAGCAGTCATCATAGGTATGTTAACACACAAGAAAGCACAAAATAGTCATATACACAACCTATGTCACTTATAGGCATACACACAACCCATATGTATAATCTATACAGGTATACACTCAACCTATAATATAATCCGTATAGGTACATACACAATCTATAAATATAATCCATAAAGGTATACACTCAACCTATAATATAATCCGTAGGTAATATATATATCTCAAATACTCAACGTACTATCGATATACGATTATAACTCTCTATCGCATTTTCCCGAGTACAATTCTCTTCCCGAAGGGCCCTAGTTACCCCTTAGGTTATTTTAGTAGTTACTACCCTCATACCATACTAGTCTAATTCATAAGTCATGGCTTACTCTTCCCGTAACCCAAATTCTAAATTCTCAATATGCATATCAATCGTTTAATCATCGCCGGCTTACATCCCAAGTTTACTCGCAAAGAAAGTCCAACCTAGCCTTGATTGTATACCTATTGACATCATCTAAGTCATTATATAATTACAAAATTTTCCCTCATGTTTCCCCAAATTCACTTCATGAGGGAATTAAAACAAAAAGGCAAAACTAAACAAATCTAGGAAGCCAAATCGATTCGGCCTTGGCCCAAATTGATTCACCCACCGAATCGATTCGAACAAGGAGCCGAATCGATTCTCTATAAGTAGGCCATCTTCTTCCTTAGGTTTTTGCTAATTTAAACCATTAAAGCTTCACCCACTCTTCATGAAACTTCACCAAAGTCCCAACCAACATAACTAATCATATATGATGAGTTTAGGTACAATTTTAAACGTAAATATCACATTAAATCATCAAGAATTCTATTCAAGAACCGATTATCATCTTAATATCCATAAAACCCTAGTTTTATTGTTCTTCATGCATATACATCATTAAACTCAAATCTTTCCCATTCTAATCATCACATATATACTGATTTCATTCTCTAATCACATTAGGATTAAATCTACATGAAAATCCTACCGAAGATCATGTGTTTAACCCTCAAAACCCCCCTAAGAACATCAATTAATCATTAAATATAAAACCCTACACTACATGGGTATTTTAACCGTTTAGAAACATGTAAGATAAACACTCGGTTTATGATTGCAGGGCTGAAATTCGTTGATAGGCTGATATGATTGATCTCCCCTTGTTCCGATTTTGATTCCATCACGTTCGGGGTGAGAATTGGTGTAGGAATCTTAGGTTTTCTTCTTTTCTTCTCTTCATAAGGCCTCCTCTCTCTCTAATTCGTGTTAACCCTAGATTCTAACTCAATGGGGGCGGATTTAACCTTTCAATTTTTGGAGTTCCTTTAACCCTAAACTCCCAAATGATTGAAACATCCTTAAACGGTGACGGGTTGGTCTAAAATCGACCCGAGACCCAAACTATACACTCGGATATACTATCCCAACTATTTTGACCCTTTTGGAGTCAACCATGACCTTTGCATCATTATTTGAGTCACTCTACAACAATTTCATATTTTGACCTCAAATAGTCTACACGCGACTCCCTATTGAGATTCCGCATAGTCCCGTCAATATCACTCACTATGATGTAATATAATTGTTGCATAAATTATCCCATCATCAATAATCAATATCTCCCAAAATATTCAACTCCATCAAATCACGTCATACGTGTAAATTATAAATACTCAAAATATTTAAATCACAACTACTCAGAAATACACGGTGTTACAGTACTGTCCCCACGAGGTATATAGTGAAGCAATTCACATGCACTAAGGGATATCAAATGGCTTGTAGAGTCATATCAATGAATGATTTACCTTATAGGCAAGAGGTATATTGTGGAAGTCATGCCAAAGGGGGTAACCCTTCCACTAACCCTACAATTGAATAAACTTCATATAGGTGTCAAACCTAGGACATTCATATTTAGTTTGTCAGTTACCATGTGAAATTCTGGAAAAATTTTGAGTCGGCATACCACCCGAGTTTTTGTACAATTTTTCTTGTTTGAAAACAAGACCCTATCCATGAGCTTGGAAATAAGTCCAACCGTGTCTTACATATTTTCGAACCCTCTTTTCCTAGGCTAGGGTCATGTCTGGCATTTTTTCTACATCTAGGAAAAACTAATACAAGTGCAAACTTAATAATAACATTAATAATAATCATGTTGAGATTCTTATCCTTTTTCCCTCCCTTTTCAAAAATACCAAAAATATTTTTTTCTCCTTCAAAAATACAAAAAAAATTCTCCTTCCTTCTTTCAAAAATAAATTCGATCCATTTTCCCTCTCACATCGATCGCATACCCAATTTTGGCCTTGCTCCCTATTGGCTTTGGTCTTTGATCAGACCGCCCCAAATCTATGTCGATTCTTCTACTACTTCATTCGAGTTTGGTATTTACCTTCATTATATCTTCAGGGAGAATGCTGACCAAGCACTGAATACGCAGCCTGATCTAATGATCGTATTATCCTAGCTCAGTGCCAATATTAACAACCTTTAAACCGAAGTCCATGAGATACAGCATCACCGAGCTCAGATTCTTAAATAACCTGAGGTTCTCTTTCCTCGTGCCATGGGTCCACTATATTTCGAGCCTGTTTGGATCTCAAAAGAGTACCAACATGCTCTCACGCACTGCCTGCCAATGGGTCGCCACCAACCAGGGGCTACCCTTCCAGTGCCCACAGATCCTAAGGTGGAGGAAACGGAATGAGGCCAAGGAAGACCGCAAACTGTTATCGAAGAATTTTAACCAAGTTAAGATATCCGAGAACTGCATTAACCACCCCGATATGTTTCCATATCCCAAAGACAGACTATCAGAGAAGTTCAAGATGCCAAAGATCGAGAAGTAAGGGGGAATTGGACCCCCATTTGTTCACCTTTGAAGCTATCACTAAGCACTGACCCTCCTTAGTGCCTATGAAGAGATAATGGACCAGATGTTCCAGCAGACCATGAAAGAAAGCGCCATCCATTTTTTTGTCACTCAAAGAATCCAAAATCTGTAGTTGGGGGGGTGTTAATGCAAAAATTCTCTGTCTACGCGGACCATTTAGAAAAGGACACCTATCATCCTACGTGGTAATATTTATACTTGCTCGGCACCTGAGGAGAGTTATTCAGCATACCTACCAATACACGGCATACAAACAAACTCAAGGAAGACCAACCACCTAAGAAGACCAACAGTTATATTCATTGTATATAGATATAAATGTCTGAATGTATAAAGACATTTCATCTCTTGGAATCCCATCACTATAAATACATGCATATCCTTAGCCAAAGGGACAAGAGACACAATACACAATATACACACAATCTGAACTAAGAAATTCTCTACACACCTCTCTCTCTCTCTCTCTCTCTCTACACCATATTGCGCTATTGTACACCCCTGGGAATAAAAGAACAGTGGACGTAGGCTTTATTCATAGCTGAACCACTTTAAAAAACCTTTGTCTCTTATACGTTTGATATGCTTATTTATCTTCATCTTCAATATCATCCTCATCATTTATTTGTTGTTGACGCCACTAAAATGGCATAGACCATTTTCTATCTTCAACAGATTGGCATCGTCTGTGGGAATTCGACACAAGAATTCTTTCCATTCTTATTTGAAGAGATGAAGATCATCATCATACACTAAGTTTTCTCTATCTTTACTTATAATCAATTATATGTTTTACATACATCTTTTGATTCAATCATTATTTTTATGTTTATATATATAAATTAGCTATCCAATTTCTATTTCGAAATTTGCAAAATATTGCAAATCGTGCTTTTATATTCATAAATTGTAGGATCAATTTATATTCATGAATATGAGTAGCCATAATCGCAAATGTTAAGAAGGTTCTATACATATATATTTTATACAGATATACATGAGATATTTTGATTGCATCCCTCGTACTGTATGTATACATAGGTTTAAATAAATTGGCTTAGAAATCCAAACGTTTGGGTTTCCTTGTTTATCAAATGATCTCTTAACATGGATTGAATCAGATCCTCTTTATCTCTCTTCAGAAAAATTATTTTCTCTGCGCAGATGTTAAACATACCAGTTATTTCAATTATGAGGATGGGATGTACACTCAACTTTATTTGTCTATGAATCTGCTCATTTTTTTCATTGTAATTGATCATTTTGAGATGAATCTGGGAATATGAACTGACATAAGTGACCCTATTGGGAAGAAACAAATGTTCAAATTCAATTATCTCAATTCTAACATTCTACAACGAATGAAACTGGGGCACAAATTTGAGATCGAACTCTCCCCATAATCTTGCTTGATCAGATGCGTAAATCAGATCCCATAGTTTCAACTGTTTCTGTTGCGAAAGTTGAAGGAGTTTTGGATATCTGTCCTTTCGACTTCAAAGGTTTACTTCAACGATAATATTAAAATTGGCAACACCAAACCTTATTTACATTGCGGATCACAAGGAAAGGGATGGTGTCTATTCTGAACCCAGTACCGGTTGAAGAAAAACTCATTATTTTTCATGTTTGATCGACCTCGATTCTATTTTCTGATCATCGATGAGGAAAAATTATCATCGGACCATTATTTCTTGGTCGACACAGCTTTTTTAGCATCATACAATTAGTTATTCTTGGTCGGTGTCATAACTACACTTAGAGGTACCCATCATGATTGGCGAGTCAACTAACACTATATTACAGCTAGGTCCAAAAGGAGAGCGACCATGGATTCTACTATATAGGTTTTTATTGAATGGAGAAATTATAATGCAGTACCTCGACCATCTGTTGCTAGTCGGTGTTATGTATAGTTGGTCAGAGACAACTACTAAATGGTCGGAGGCATATATTGCACTGTTGGAGGCGTTCCTAATCTCCTATCGTTGGTCGAAAACTCTCATATACTTGGTCGGAAGCCTTCTAAGTAGGTCGGCATCATCTAATCTTGGTCGTCTTCATATATTAACTGGTCAGAAAAATCTCTCTGCCGGTCAGGAACCACTTGCTTCTTGGTCGGCACCATGTATTCTACAACCTGAGACATCCCAAACATTTGTCGGTGGTATCAATTGCGGGTCGGCAATGCCCAGGCCATTGGTCGGCAGTAGTAGAATCTTATGGTGTTAAAAACTTGGAGCACCCAAGATATTTCTTTGAACACGAGTTCATCTTGGGGACAATATAGGACATAAATCATTTTTAAAATTGTGATCACCCCAAAAATAGTTTTAAAAAACAAGTGATATGTAAAAATCAACTTATTTTTTGTCTTTTACTTAAAATTAAAATATCTAGCATCTTTTGTAAAAAAACTCTCCCTTGACACACGAAGTCAGCATAACATATCATTTCATGTTGTGATATTTTTATTGCCCAAGCAAATACACATCATGTATTGTTGGGCTGAATAATTATTCTCATGATAATGACTATTTGATTTAGCCTCCGCAGATGTTCGAGCAATTTATTAAATTCCACAGGTACAAGATTCAATCCCGACGGAAGCTCGGTCACAATCTTAAACTTCTGGAAACTATTATCATTGCTCGGCATTATGAAATTTTGCCTTAGCAAGGCACTATTGATTTTATTATTGCTCTGATATATGCTCAAGCACAAATCATTCTCTATATCCATTCTATATTCATCTCAGCATGGAGCTCGGTAAAATATTTATTGTTATATATTCAAGTCTGAAGAGATCTGCAACATTTATTACATTTCACCCCCAATGGATAGTTGATCTGGGTAGTTCTTATTTATATTCAAGCCCGACAAAGTATTCGGACATATTCTTATGTTCTGGAAAATATTATCCTTATTCAGCATTATGCAATTTTGCCTCGACAGATCAGCCAGACACTTTATTATTATTCTGAATCATTCTTTATATCTATTCAAATGCATATTCTATATTCATCTCAGCATGGAGCTCGGCAAAATATTTATTGCTATATATTTAGCTCCAAGGAAATCTGCATCAGTTATTGTATTATCTCCAACAGATTGTTGGTCGGGAAAATGCTTCTCTCTATATATTCAGCAACCACCAACTAAAAGTTGGTCGGCATCAGCAACCACCAACTAAGGTTGGTCGGTATATCAACAACCACCAACTAAGGTTGTTCAGCATCAACAAACCTAACCAACAATGTTGGCACAACAATCATATAAGGAAAAGCCTATTTAATAATGGGTGACCTCAAGGGTCATCCAAAACAAGGCAAGAAGATGGGTGACCTCAAGGGGCATCCACTGCCTAGGCACCAAGGCATTCTAGAAAATATTATTACAACTAAGCAGGAACATGTTATAAAAATAATTCCATTTCTTAGGCACTTATGGGTGATCAAAAGATCGCTACAACTAGGCAGGAGCATGGGATCAATGTTCCATTGCCTAGGCACACTGAGACAAATAGAAATTGGCAAATCGTCAATTCATATACAGAGATTAACAAAAGATAAATTTCATGATTATATATTATTGTTTTAAGAATGACCTGGAAATCTATTATTCTCTAACAATGCAGGATGAATCGATCCCTTCCTTATTATTAACCGGATTACTTATTAAGCCCGGCAGATGGTCGGCACTCTTATTATCTGGATTTCTTATTAAAGCCCGGCAGATGGTCTGCACTCTTATTATTTATCTGGATTTCTCAGCGCTTCTATTATGTATATGGATTTCTCACTAGCATGGATATTTGATGCAAATTATACATTATGCTCAATCAGTCTTATTATTGGATCATTCTATGAAGTCCTGACAAATGCTTGGGCATCATCATTATTATTCAGTCTCCTAAGCCCAACTGGGCTCCACATGCGCCGATCAATGGAACATACCAGAATCAGATTCCTAATTGGAATATATCACAATCTTAATTAGAATTCCCATAGATTCCTAATTGGAATATATCACATTCCTAATAGGAATGCCAGAACATTTCTAATTGGACCATGTGTTGAAAACAGTTTTACTCAACTCGAATTACTTGGTCGGCAAATTATTTCTATCGTCACATCAGGATAGTATGGAAATGCAAACATTCAAAGTTCTTGGGAAGTCATTACAGGGAACATTTCCTCGGCCTTATCTTTTCTAGCAAGACCATCATACTTCAAGGCCAAGAAAGTATTCAGAGCTCATATTCCACACTTAGGGGCTTTACTATAGAATTAATTATTCATTCAGTGGCACAGTCTGATAACATTATGGAGTATCAGTCGAGCATCAAATTCAACTCCATAAACATACATGG
The DNA here is from genome assembly GCA_949130495.1 of Sambucus nigra. Taxonomy (NCBI): domain Eukaryota; kingdom Viridiplantae; phylum Streptophyta; class Magnoliopsida; order Dipsacales; family Adoxaceae; genus Sambucus; species Sambucus nigra. The sequence continues at coordinate 23,568,695 of OX422211.1, forward strand.
TCGTGGCCCCGACCAATCATCATTCAGGAGTTATTTTTGGTCAGGAGTTAGTTTTGCTATTGAAGTTCAGGAGGTATATTCAGGAGTTATTTTTACTATTGAAGTTCAGGAGGTATATTCAGGAATTAGTTTTGCTATTGAAGTTCTGGAGGCATATTCAGGAGTTATTATGCACATGTTATTGTATTTCAGGATTTGGATTCAGCATCTACAGCATTGGGAACATCACTACCACTATCCTAACCAACACTGAAGAAGAAGTAGTACTTATATGTAAATGTTTCAAAGACTGTTACTAGCTCAGCACTAATCATATTGAAGAATTGGGTTCAAAAGCTAACATGTCACAACAACAAAGCACTCAGAGGAGCAGAGATCAGAAAAATCAAACATGGACAATCAGCACTCAGTTGGTCAGAACAGAAGGCAGTTGGTCAGCACAGCAGGCAGTTGGTTGACTAACCAACTAACCAAAATATTTGAAGATTATAACAATCCACAAGCTGCAAACTATGAAGTTACTGCATCCTGATTCCTAGGGGTTATACATAGCACACTTTCGCTTGACGAATAAGAGTTCCTTACAAGAAAAATTAGCTCCAACGCAATCATCAATCAACCTGAATCATCCATTGACCATAATATAGTGCACTTTATGTTGAACAAATCAAGAAGGCAGATCAGTAATAAATACTCCATCCTTTTAGTAAACCATCAAGCATGGAGCATTGGGGGCTTCTATTAACACAAAAAATCTCCGTCTACGTGGACCAGTCAGAAAAAGATACATGTTATCCTACGTGGTAATATTTATACTTGCTCGACACCCGAGGAAAGTTGGTCGACACTCGAGGAGAGTTGGTCATCATACCAACCAACAAACAGCATACCAACCAACTCAAGGAAGACCAACCGCCCAAGAATACCAACAGTTATATTCATTGTATATAGATGTAAATGTCTGAATGTATAAAAACATTCAATCTCTTGGACTCCCATTACTATAAATACATGCATTCACTTGGCCAAACGGACAAGAGACACGGTACACAATATAAACAGAATCTGAACTAAGCAATTCTCTACACACATCTCTCTCTCTCTCTACACTATATTGCGCTATTGTACACTCCTGGGAATAAAAGAATAGTGGATGTAGGCTTTATTCATAGCCGAACCACTTTAAAAAACCCTTGTCTCTTATATGTTTGATATGCTTGTTTATCTTCATCTTCAATCTCATCCTCATCATTTATCTCCATGGTCTATGCCATTTTAGTGGCGTCAACAGGGGCATATCGCTCGAGAATTCATGTCTTAGTACAAGTACAATGAGGGGTAGAGGTCACACACGAAGATCTAGATCTTATTAAGTAGAACCCTGGGGAAACTATTAATAGCTTCATAGGAAGGTAGAGAGGGACCCTTCGAGGAGGAATGAGTCAGTATCGTGATCTGAGCGTCTATGGGAGGACATTATTACCCACACTTTTGAGCCCTTCGAGAGGCTGGTGTAGAAATTGGGGAACTCGAATCTGAGCAAAAAAAAGTGACCGGACAGTTCAATCCCCTAAAATATGAGAAGCCTGATAGTGCTACAGTCTGAACCATCAATAACATTTCCAAACCTGCTACCTCTTGGGCACCGAAAAGTCGCCACAACCCTACTAAGAAAGAATACACTGAGCTCCATACTCCCCTGCCAAAAGTCTACCAGGCCCTGTTGAGTCGAAACCTCATCAAACCCTTAGACCCTCATACACTACCAAATCCACTCCCTAAAAATTTCAAAGTTGATGCCCGTTGTGATTTCCACCAGCCTGTTGGCCATACCACCGACCAATGCTTCCACCTTTGGAATGTGATACATGTTTTAATTGACTGGAGTATCATCATTCCACCAACCAATCCTAATCTCAATACCACTCATAACCCACTTCTAACCCATACAAATGCTTTCTTTTCAAGAGAGTGGCCAAGAATTAAATCCATTTTTTCAAATTGTGCCCAGCAAAGCACCCATTATACCCGTAATCTCACATAAACCGCTCAAAGTTTGCACATATTTCTCCTACACCCTACCTGCTTCATCGATTAAGAATTGTCACTCTTTACAAGGGCCTACATTATCGTTCATACTCGATCTGAAGGGAAGGATACGGAGTTACCAGATGTGTTGAACCGACACTTGGATTTTGGGCTTAAATAGCCCGCCGAGATGACTGTTGATTATCGCAAATTCAGTGGCTTGTTCATGGAAGCTTAAAATGGGCTCGGGAATCAAATAAACGGGTGGTACCTATTGAAGAAGTCATCCATGATGATGTGGTACAAATAATGGCCGATGCATTTCAACAAACAAGTGAAATTTTCATCATTGATGAGCTACTAACTATTTTGAAGCTTCAGGGATGGTTGGTCCCTTTACTCTAACACCTCTCCGCTGGTGGATATAACAACCCAGATTTTTTAAATGGGAATTTTTAAATCAATTTTTGAAATCGGAGAAAAATGAAATTTTGGATTTTATAAATTTTATAATTTAAAATGTTGGTTTTTATCTTTGAAAAATAAATTTTCAAACGGAATTGAAGTCGGAATTAAAATGGAGTTTTAATAGAATTTTAGTTATATAAAAGAGTCTTCAAAATATAAAACTCTCCAAGAGTCCTCGAAACATAAAACTCTCTAGTAAAAATAATATTTTTAGAAATTCGACCGTTCGATCGAGCTGAATTTTTCACAGTAGTCTTGTCTCGCCGTTCTCTACAACATATTAAAATTTCAAGTGATTCTAACGGTCCAATCATCCGTAATGATTTTTCGAGTATTTGTATTTTATTAAGACTCTAATTCTTTTTGGTATATATAAACATAAAGTGACGAGTTTAGGTCTTTTAAAACACATTTTAGCCTTCTCAAAAATCAGAAATCTCTCATCTTCTTCAACCTCCAAACCCTAGCCCCATTATACGTAACTTTCAACTCAAGTTTTGTCAAGATTAATCGGATTTTCTCAAGATGTCTCAAGAACGAATCTTTGTCAAATTTTTTAGAGGAATACACATTCAAGATCAGATTTCTAAACCAACTTTTATTCAGACAAGAATACTCTATTCTTTTCCTTTAGTATTATGCATTTTAATTGTCGCCTAAACACTTAATTACATGTTTTCTTAAAATCAATTAGTAACTTAATTAGAGAAAGTGAACACTAATTATGGGACTATTTTTATTAAATCTTTTACTCAGAATAATATTCATAACCCTTGGGTATGTAGGATTGATGAGTGGATTTTGGGTTTTATTGGTGTAGGTTGCATGTAGAAAAACCCTAATTTTAAAATAAATGATTTTTGGCTGCGTATAACTCACGTAATTTATGTAGAGATAATGAAATTGAAATTTTATTCTATTAATGATGAAATCTCGGTGTATTTAAGTTAAAATAATTAAATGGGATTAATTTGGTATTTTGACGTTGTGATAATTAAATTAAGATTTAATTGAATTGGACTATCATGCGTAGTTGTATACGTTGATTAATTATGACTGGCTGTGTGACATGTTGGTATTATTTGGTGATAAGTCGTGTTAGGCATCGAGGTTAGATGTGAGGTATTTAAAGTTAATTTTTGGATACGAGATTTATTTTTGGAGATTGTTGGAGTGGCCTGATTTTTTAGTGTTAGGCTTCATTGAATTTCGAGGGCGAAATTCCTTGTTAGTGGGGAAGTATGTAACAACCCGAATTTTTTAAATAGAAATTTTAAATTAATTTTGGAAATCGGAAAAAAATAAAATTTTGGATTTTATAAATTTTATAATTTAAAATGTTGGTTTTTATAATTGAAAAATAAATTTTCAAAAGGAATTGGAATTGGAATTGGAATTGGAATTAAAATGGAGTTTTAATTGAATTTTTATTATATAAAAGAGTCCTCAAAACATAAAACTCTCTAAGAGTTCTCGAAACATAAAACTCTCTAGAAAAACATATTTAAAAATATTGGACTATCCGATCGAGCTGAAATTTTTTATCCAGCTTCCTCTCATCTTCAGCTAATTCTCCCAAAACTTTCATCTAATTCCAACACTCTGATCGTCTGAAATAAATTTTTTAGTGTTTGTATCTAATTAGAACTCTTTTCTTAATCAAACTCTTAATATTTTATATATCACAAAAAATTTGTGGCTTGGCTTTTCAATTCACTTTTTCTCAAACTTTTCAACCAGAAGACCTCTCCAAAATTACTCCCTTTCATCTACAAACCATAGCCCCAAACTTATTCAAGATTTCAACCTTAGATTATAAGGCTTATTTGGTGTTTTATCGAGTTTGGGCAAGAACGAGATTTGATTATTTTTGTGAGAGGAACGTGATGGTGTGTTTAGATTTTGAGGCAGAAATTATGTGATGATTTATGTGATGAATTTGAGGTATGGGGTTCTACACAATATGCTCCTTAATCTCACTAGTGTTATTCCCTTTGTTTTCTTGTGATTATTGACTCATATTTGAATTGCTAAATTCAATTGGAATCTGGAAATTATTGTTGGAATCTAATTTTGATTCATGTGGTATTATTATTGTGTTGAGCATGTTGTCATGAGATTTTAATATGACACTAATGTTGGGCACCCGCCAAGATTCCTATTCTGACTACTTGATAAATTATGGCGCGGTATGGTGAGGCCTGGTGACTCAGTTAATGTGTTGTTGAGAAATTATATTGATAAAAATGCTTATGAGATTCGCATTTGATTTGAATATTCGTACTCATATTGTTACGCTTTATTCACCGCTATTATTTGTTGAGCATCTTTCCTGTCATATTGTGTACTTCTTCATATTTTCTTTTAGTGGCAGGTTAGCGCGAATTTGGGTGCTTTGGATTTGATTTGGAGAATGATATTTAGCATGGATTATTATTGGGAAGAATATTCGAGAGAATACATATGAGAAGATTGTATTTATTTTTGTTTTATAGAGCATTTTATTTCGAGATAGATAGTTGTATTATTTCGAGAGATTGTTGGTTCTATTTACTTTGAAGAGATTGAGATTAGGGTATTTTTTAATGTTGCGGTATTTGTTTTAGATGCTCTATACCTGGTTATTGGTGGATTAGTATAGTTTTTATCGACAGTAGCGCTCTGTTCGCTCTCCCCGGGCGGGCGGGTTGTTATAGTGGAAAGATTTGTATGATGAAGACATTAAGGTTGTTGATTGTATTGATTTATCTTGGCAAGAGTACATAATCACCCCGGAAAGGGGTGACTTTGATAGTTCAAGTGATAAACCCGGTCGAGAAAAAACCAGTCTAGTAGCCAGTCTGCGCGGAATGATATCCTTTGAAGACATATTGGGGAAATAAACAAGGTAGCCATTCATCTAGAAATAGATAAATATACGAGGATCTTATTCTTCCCTACCTCAGTAAATCCCATAACCAGGTCAGGGAGACACTACAAAGATCTGATTCCTCATGTGACAGACAGATAAGGGAAAGGGAGTTGTCGAAGAACTTCCTATGCTAAAAATGACCATCGAACAGAGTAAAGTCCTTGACCATCTTAAAAAGACCCAAGCCATCATTACCCTATGGGGGCTTTTAATTTCCTCCCAGTTACACCGTAATTCTCTGATAAAGCTCCTCATCGGGCTTACAATCACTCCTTTTACTGCTCTCGAAGAGGCCGTACACATGGTTCAGTCCTTAACTTCTTCTAGAATCCTCTCCTTTTTTTAAGAAGTCATACCAAAGATGGTACCTGGCCACAATTATGCCCTTAACATGTGGTCCATTGGAGTATTGGGAAAGATAATCCCACTCTCACTTATTGATAATAGATTTTCCCTCAATGTTTGTCCTCTCAGAACTTTCATTTTCTTGGGATTGAAAGTCAGTGATCTCATTCCCACTTCAGTCGTTGTGTGTGCTTACGACAATACTTGTTGAGAGGTAATGGGGTCCATAAAACTAAAAGTATAGTCTAGACCTACAAATCATATCACTGAGTTCCAAGTCATTAATAAACATATATGTTTCAACCTTCTCCTTGGTCGTCCATGGCTACACAGCATCCGAGGGGTATCTTCTTCTCTTCATTAGAAACTAAAATTCTTTGCCAAAGTCCAGCTATCACCATATTATGGGATGATAATAGTAAATACATTACCACCACTAGAAATCCAATATTAGATATCCAACATGGGACAAATGGAATGCTCCTCTCGGGCTTCAAAGTTGATTCACTCCTCGTCCCAGCAGGAGATAATTCCAGTGATCGAGTTTGTCCAGAACACATCCCTTATGGCAATGGAAATGTGTTTTAGTTGTTCAAGAATATGCAACTCATGCCCGACATGGGGCTGGGGAAACTCTAGCCAAGTATCCTTGAACCCATAGTCCTGAAAGAGGCATTTCCCCCATGTGGCTTGGGTTACCAGCCCTCACCAGAAGAACTCAAAGCACCTCGGTGACCACGACTGAAAAGAATCTTAGAAGAAGAAAGGAATTCCTCGAGAGACTCTTTGAATGGATGGTTTATTAAGGAGGGTGAAGACTTCCCTTTCTGTGGCTCCCCTAAACCATGGTGTGACCATGTTGACATAAAGATGAAATTGGGGCTGGAAATCTTCTTTCAAGATAGCAACTCTTGGGCCGCAGACATCCAAAGTGAAGTTCAACCTCTCACCGAGAAATCCGTGACAGTTATCGAGGATTATGAGGAAAGTGATTTCGAGGACTCATTCAACCTACAAACACTAGGGATGAGTTTCTACATGATCTGCTCAAATTTCATGCCCTTAGACATGTCTACTCAAATCAAAGCTACTAACATGCCTTTCCTCAATTTGAATGATGTGCATGTCTAACCTACCCATACTCAACCTGGCCCTGATATCTACCCTACCTAAGTCTCTTCATCCTATGTTGTTATTCCTTTTTTTATATCAATGTAATTATGACCTCTTTTGATGAGGTTCTCAATATTATTTATTTAGAAATGTAATAAATGAAGATTTTAAGTATCTTGTTATGATTTATTTTAATTATCATGATTCTAATCAAACCACTAATGATGATAATTTTGGAAATGAATAATTCTTAATTGGTCTTAATAAGGGGAATAACAAACAACATAACTGCGGTCAAATAAATGATGATGAGACTGTTGTTATTAATCTCGATTCTAGTAGCCATCAGCACGAGATTAGGATCGGACACACCCTTGATGAGCTTGAGCATGCATAATTTAAAGAACTACTGAAATAATTTGTGGACGTCTTTGTATGGTCCTATGATGACATGCTCGACATTGATCCAAAAATTACCCAGCACAAGATCCCAACATTCCCAAAATGCAAACTGGTCAAACAGAAGCTAAGGAAGCTCCACACAAAATAGTCGCTCAATTTCAAAGAGGAGGTGGTGTTGCAATTAAACATGAGTTTCATTTTCATAGTCGAATATCCTACACGACTCACCAATATTGTCCCTGTGCTGAAGTCATGAGTAAAATTCTGCATGTGCATCGACTACTAGGATCTAAATAAAACATCCCCAAAGGATGATTACCCATTATCCAACAACATCATGATCGTGGAAAACATAACTAGCAACACCCTCAAGTCATTTGTCGATGTATTCTTCGGATACAACCTGATCAAGATGCACCCTGACCATCCAGAGAAAACCGCCTTCATCACCCCATGAGGAACCTTCTGCTATACTGTCATGCCATGCGGACTCAAGAATGCAGGGGTTACCTACCAAAGGGCTGCCACAACCATCCTATAGAACCTTATTCACGAAGAGGTCAAGGTCTATTTAGAATTATATGATCATCAAATCTAAGACTCGGGAAGGTCGTATTCTTGCCCTTTGAAAGTTTTTCGAGCAGCGACTACGACAATACCAGATGCGGCTTAACTCACATAAAGGCATTTTTGGCATCATGGAAGAAAAACTCTTGGGTTCATGGTCAATGAGAAGGGAATCGAAGAAAACCCTGCCAAGTTAAATTCCATACTTGAAATGCCACATCTTGGTTAAACTACTGTACAGCAATCGATTTATCAGCCAACTGACTTCTATTTACAAACCCATTTTTAAACTTCTTTGGAAGGATTCAACTAAAGTCTAGAATGAGGCCTGTAACACCCCGGCCCAGACATAGGGTTACCGTTGATCAACCCGTGTCCAGGTCAAGGTGTGAGGGGGAGGGGGAAAATCAATTTAATTTATTTAATAAAAATATTTCTTTTTCACATTACTTGAAGTAAAGTATACTATGAAGTCAACCTTTTTAAGGAAAATCATGATCATTAGAGGTTATATAGAATTTGTTTATAAAAGTTATTTATTACAGTCCCTTAAGATAATAAAACAACCACATATTATTATAACACCATAGATTTGAATTTAACAAAGTACATGTCACGCCACATTATCAGAGCTCTAACAACATCCAGAACTCTAGGGGGGCTTACCGTTATCCTTCCGGCTAATTATAATTGGAGTACCTAGGGGTGGGGATTTGTTAGAAAAGTAAGGGTATAGCAAATGCGTAGTAGGGTGGGAAAATACTAAGCAATAATTTAATAGATAAAATACTATACATATACAATATATTTTGTTATTTTGTGAAAACAATTTGAATGTTAATTCAACTGCATGCAATGCACCTGGGATATGTTCCAAACTCACACTTAAGCATTTTCACGTCTCATGCCAGAGACTTAACTTATTAATCCAATTATGTCATCATCATAATATTAATAAGTTCCATTATTCTATTTCATTCATCCATTCATTTTCCCAATTCCTCATGAATATTCTCATTCATTATTTCTCTTACTTTGGGATTTCCAGCAACCACGATTTCAGGGCCTTTCACCATCGATATCGAGCACACATCTGCTACGTTGGCTAGGTTGATTGGGTTCTTTCACCTCTAGGGATGTCATACCCTGGTTAATTATTCTTTTTGGCACCATCCGAATATCATTATCTTTTCGTATATTTGCATTCTTACAATTGTTCTCATTCTTTTAAATATTCGCATTTATCATTCGGTATCGTATCTTTACTTCATTATTGTCTTACTTTTAAATAGTCGAGGAGGCCAACTAATAATAACAACGTGATTTGAACACTTATAGTCAATCATTATTTACTTTATTTATTCATTAATGCATCAACACATTTTTAGTCCCTTAAAATTGTTTTACTAGCATTTTAAAGTAAATAGTCATTTTCTTCCACTAGTTTTTCACATAATTATCAAAACTGCCATTATGCCATTTTTTACACCTACATACATCCTTTAAATGGGTTTTCAAGTGAAAAACATATCTTTATAAAACCTTACTATTTTTCTATAATATTTTACCCATTCTAACATTTATTAAGTCATTAAAATCACCACTTTAATACATACTTTACTATACAAAGCTCAAATGGGTTTTCTACATCATTCTTGCACCAATTTCATCCTTTTAATGGATTTTTAAGTGGGAGTTATAACATTAATTTTTCTAAATATTTTTCTACTTTATTTTACTCATTTAATCATAAACTTAATCATTAAAGTTATCATTTTAATGCAGAGTTCAAATATAAGGTTTTAAGTGGGTTTTCTACAACATTTTAAGTCATTATCTCTATGTTTTAACAACTTCTAACTGGGGTTGAAGTTTATCATTCTCCCAAAACACGATAAAATTGTGACAACCCGCATCCCAAAATAAGGGGTGGCCAGCCCGATACTCCGACATATACAGAAATCATGGATCGAAATCATTCTCAGCACCACCAATATAGTAAGAGTATACGGGAAAACCACCCATTAATTTAGAAAACAGGTTGCCAAAATAAATTATTTGATTTAAGAATTAAGTTAGGAAAACTATTTAAACAACCCATTTTAGAAGATAGTGGAATTCCGAGGCAACATATAACGTACAACTAAAACGAACATATACAAGGGGAGGACCGAATATGTTGTTGGTCCACAGCTACACAAAAGGAATTACAACAGTTATATGTTACGAAATACATTCATTAAACAATTACAAAGTTTGGGCCACTCGCCCGAATGACAGACCCGATCATAACTAGATATCAAAAATGATGGCGTCTAGCAAAACATACTGTAATATTCACAAATTCTTACAGCTCCTTAAAAGCAAAAGATTAGGAATATCAACACGGGCGTCCTTGTGGAGGAGCAACTGGGCGGATAAAACAACATGCACAATATAGAAGAATGAACGGGTCAGAGCCCGGTTTTTATATAGTTCCCAGATGACCAAAAAGCATGCTAGATATGAACAGTTAATCATGAACAATGATGATCAAATATCTAACAACCTATTAATGGATCATAAATGAGACAATTAAAATGACATGCCTACGAATAAAATTATACAATAGAATAAAATTATGCATTATTAATTTAAAAGCTTCTATCCTCAATTTCCACTTTGATCCGGTTTCAATTCCTTAACAGGGATATAATATCATCAATTTCTCATTTCTTTCAAATTCTTATTCCTTAGCAGGAATATAATTATCATCATACATTTTAGTGGAAATATGCATCTCTCAAGTCCCACTTGAGTTTAGAAAAGTTATATTCTTATGCATATAACGATTCTAAGACCGCCCCTCCGAGTTTCCCCACTGGGCGCGCCCCTAAATGACTATCATCTTCCAGGGGCCTATCAAACAAGGCATCCTGGGCACCTAACGCACGTCGGGAAGTGGCCATATGCCTGCGAGTGAGTCATAACCACACCCGGAATTACCTCACTAGCGCAGAAAAATACATATAATAAACCCGCATATGGCCGAGGACTATAGTCTCCCTGCATTCACTAGTCAGGGGACATCACCTCATGCGCGAGCTTCCCTTATGATATCATTTAGAGAGGTGTATTTAAGTAAATTAGCATTTACTAATAAAAATCACATTTCTCTTTTCCACTTTCATAACTGTGTTTCATTATTTTAGAAACCATAATTACCGAGTATTTCATTAATATTCATCATAGTGTATGCCTCGAACAATTCTCTAAGGGATAACAATTATTCCCAAGACTTAAGGTCTTATATATCTCAATTCAAGCCCCTAAAGTCTCCAAGCATGGGCCTACGACCCCCATCTTTCTAATAGGATGCACAAAGATAAGTGATGCCTAAACATTACTCTAGACACTCCCCCCCCCCCCCGGGACTTAACCCCAAGCGAATCCCATTCAACACTAGGGTGCCAACCAACTCAACTAGGACTCTAAAAGCCAAGGTTTACTTCATTCAAGAAGAGTCCTAAGTCCCTATGAGAAGAAAAGAATTTAAAAACAAAAGTAGAAAGTTGAAAGAGAAAACAGGGGACCGGTCCTAAGACCGCGGTCGACTGCGTCTCAAGTTTTAGCCTGTTAAAAAAAGCAGTAAGCTCACTTCGGACGAGTCGGTCGACCAGTAGGGGGACCGCGGTTGACCGCGCCCTTAAATATATGCCTTTGAAAGAAAGCAGTGTGCCCTCTTCCGAAGGCCCGGTCGACCGGTCTGAGAACCGCGGTCGACCGGTCAATGCGGACCAAGACCTATTTTTCCTACTTTACATATAAACCCAAAACCAACTATCAACCAAATCCAACCAACCTCATTTATTGACTCTAATAGATCATAAATGTTTCCATCAACATTTTTCTACCTCAATACACCATCAAATCTCCTCCGAAGAGGTTAACACCCATAATTCCAACCAAAAACCATAACTACATTACACCAAAACTATTACATAACTACCCATACTAATTATCCATCTTAAACCATATAATAGCAAGTAGAAAACTTGCCTTAGGTCTTAAATTTCAGACTTGGATGAAGAAGAATGCAAGATCAATCCATTAATCTTCAATATCTCCCTTTCTCCACAAGTTTCTTCCACTTTCTCTCACTCACTCTAGGGTTAGAAAACACTTAGGGGAAATAAGAGAAAATGAAAGGCTTGGGAAGACTAAAACGTGGCCTTAAGTTAGAAGTCTCCAATCTTAAATGTCAATACCGCAATAATATAATTTCTAATACGCAATATGCCAAAACCAGTCAAAAGTGCCCAAAATCTCAAAATACAATGTGGCCCACATTTTGACTGTCTCGCACCTCCCGGAACTAACTACACCCTCCAAATTATCATTTGGAAATTTATAAGCCATTTTAAGTTTCGGTCCCATTTTAATTCAAATTGCCATTTTTAAATTTTCATGACACAATAGAACACCACATGGTATTAGTCACTTAATTACATGGTAATTATGCAACTTTTTTAGTAAATATTAACTTATTTCATCAAATTAATACTTACTCCACATCCGGCATTTTATATATAATTACTCCACATAGTAAATAAGTATAAAATGGGCTCACAAAAGCGAGGGTTGTTACATACTCCCCCCCTTATGAGGGAATTTCTCCCCCAAAATTCAAGTGTACCTTGGATAAAAAGGTGCGGATACTTATCCCGCATATCGTCCGCACGCTCCTAAGTTGATTCCTCGACACTGTGATGACTCCATTGTACTCTAACCAAGGGCACCACTCAAGATCTCAATCTACGTTCCCCGTGCTCTAGAATGGCAATGGGTTGTTCTTCATAAGAAACATCGGGTTGTAACTCTATATCCTCGAAAGGAATGTGCCAAAGGGCACCATCACACCTCTTATACTTTTTCAAAGAGGAGACATGGAAGACATCATGAATTTGTTGCAAAGGTTCTGGCAGGCAAGTTGGTATGCCACGGGACCCACCTTAGCAATCACGAGAAAAGGTCCCACAAATCGCGGCGCAAGCTTCCCTTTCTTTCAAAAACGCTTAACACCTTTCGTAGGTGACACTCGCACCAGCACTTGGTCGCTAACCTCCAATTCTACATGTCTTCTTCCCGCATCGGCATAGCTCTTTTGTCTATCTTGGGCTATCCGGATACGGTTCCGAATAAGCTAGATCTTTGAAGAAGTATCCCAGATCATTTCAGGTCCGAGAAACTTGTTATCTCCCACTTCCAACCAACATGTGGGAGACCTACAAGGCCTCCCATACAAGGCTTCATAAGGCGCCATCCCAATAGTGAACTGGTATGAATTATTATAAGCAAACTCAACCAAAGGGAGATATTGTTCCCAACTACCTTTAAAATCAAGCATGCACATACGAAGCATATCCTCCAACATTTGGTTAACCCTTTCGGTCTGGCCATCTGTTTGAGGATGATAGGAAGTGCTCAATCTCAATTCAGTTCCCAAGGCCGCTTGGAAGATTTGCCAAAAGTGGGAAACGAAGACCTTATCTCGGTTGGAAATAATATTCAAAGGCACCACATGCAGTCTCACAATCTCTTAAATAAACAACCGGGCGTAACGAGCAGTGTTATAATCGGTACGAACCGGAAGAAAGTGCACCGACTTCGTCAAGCGATCAACGATGACCCATATAGAATCGTGACCCTTTTGTGACGTTGGTAAGCTAGTGATAAAATCCATTGATATGCTCTCCCATTTCCATACGGGAATTTCCAACGGTTGTAACAAACCTGTCGGTCGTTGATGATCAACCTTAATCAACTGAAAAGTAGTGCATTGAGATACAAACTCAGAAATATCTCATTTCATACCCGGCCACCAATACTGGCGGCGCATATCCTGATACATTTTATCATTACCCGGATGCACCGAAAATTTGGAGCCGTGAGATTCTGCCATCACTACCCGTCGCAAATCTCCATCCTCCGAAACGATAAGCCTTCCATGGAAGCGCAATCCACCCTCAGAACTTATTGAGTAGGATTCTGCTCCCCCAGTCATTAATCAACGAATGTGGTCTTGACAGCCCTTATCCCTGCCTTGGGCTCCACGACCTTTGTCACAATTGTAGGAGTAACAGTAATCACTGACATGAACGCCCTAGCAACTGCATCCTCATGACTGAGCTCTTTCCATTTAGCTTTCCATACATCATCTAGTTCTCCTTCGGGTTTTCTACTCAAGGCATCCACCACCACGTTTGCCTTGCCCGGATGATAATGAATATCAAATTGATAATCTTTTACGAACTCCAACCATCGACGCTGCCGCATATTCAAATCTTTCTGAGAAAATAAATATTTCAACGACTTATGGTCCGTGAAAAGACTGAACTTCTCCCCGAGAAGATAATGCCTCCAAATCTTCAGGGCAAAGACAACTGCGGCTAATTCTAGGTCATGCACCGAATAATTTCTTTCATGAGGCTTGAGCTTTCTGGAAGCATAGGCGATAGCTTGTCACTCCTGTTGAAGCACACCTCCCAATCCTTGTAGAGATGCATCGGTGAAGACACAATATTCCAACCCCGGTTTGGGTAAAGCGAGGACTGGAGCCGAAGTCAATCTATCTTTGAGCTCATCGAATGCAGCTTGACAGGAGTCATCCCAAACAAATCTAACCCCTTTCCGGGTCAAATTTATCAAAGGGCTAGCAATCTTAGAAAATCCTTTAATAAATCGACGGTAATAACCCGCCAAACCCAAAAAACTATGAATTTCAGTAGGAGTCGTGGGCAGACCTCACTCCCTCACCACAACAACTTTACTTGGATCCACCGATATACCCTGCGAAGTCACCATATGACCCATAAATTGCACTTTCGGCAACCAAAAACCACATTTCTCAAACTTAGCGTACAATTGGTGATCCCTTAACCTTTGCAGGACCAACCCCAAATGAATAGCATGGTCATCTTCTGTTTGAGAATACACAAGGATGTCATCGATAAATACGATAACAAATTGGTCCAGGAAGTCCCGAAATACCCTATTCATGAGATCCATGAATACGGCCAGGGTATTGGTTAGTCCAAAAGGCATAACCAAAAATTCATAAGACCCGTACCTCGTCAGAAAAGCAGTCTTGGATACATCATGCTCCCGTATCCTCAACTGGTGATACCCCGTTCTCAAATCTATCTTAGAGAAGTATGTCGTTCCCCTAGGCTGATCGAACAAGTTATCTATACGAGGCAAAGGGTATTTATTCCGGATGGTGACCTTATTCAACTCTCTATAGTAAACACACAACCGGAGAGAACCATCTCTTTTCTTCACAAATAACACAGGAGCACCCCACGGCAATGTACTACGCCTGATAAATCCTTGCTCCAACAACTGCTGAATTTGATCTCTTAGCTCCCTCATTTCCACAGGAGCCATACGATAAGGAGTTCGCGCAATCGGTCGAGTTCCCGGCGCTAAGTCAATCACAAACTCAATCTCTCGGCTAGGAGGTAAACCCGGTATTTCTCGAAAAATGTCCTCAAAATCTCGAACAACAGGAATAGAATCTAAGGGAACAACTACATCCCGAGAAGTCTCTTCCGCAATACAATATAAATAAGTACCAGTATCTCCCTCTAAACAAGGCATAACCACCAGAAACATATCTTGTCCCGGAACGGTAAAGACTATGCTCTTCTCGTAATAATTAACTATAGCATGATACTTAACAAACCAATCCATGCCCAAAATCACATCATACCCGACCATGTCTAGGACGAGTAAGTTGGCCTCAAAACACAAATTTCCAAGAGTGATCCCTATACGTTTGCAAACAAGGAAAATAAGTGAACCGTCACCCATAGAGGACTCAACGCTAGTAAAAGTGCTCTGGGCAGATTTTATCAACTCTGTGGACTGAGCAAAACTTCTAGAAATAAAAGAATGTGTCGCACCCGTATCAAACAAAACGCGACCCATGTGTACCTGAATAAGGAACTTACCCTCTATAGCTGGCGGTGCTGGCTGAATAGGAGGAAGCATAGCATCCTGAATGTGGTAAACTCTCCCGTACTGTAGTTGACCCTGCTGTAGAGGACAACAGGATTTGGTTCCTGCGGAGGAAACTGAACATAAGGCTGCTGAGGAACTCGAGGAGGTTGTCCCCCGATCACTTGAGGACAATCTTTCTTATAATGACCCGCTTCCCCACATTGGAAGCACTTCCCCACCATATTTTCCTGACCTCGACCTCTGTTATTTCTGAACTGCCTGAAACCTTGGCCTGGATGGCCCCTACCTCCCTGACCACCGCGATCCGCTTGCTGTGGCGCGGCACCCTAACCTTGCCTGTTAGCATTACCACTAACATTAAACCCGCCAAAGCGTTGTCTTTTTTACCCGTCCCCTTGCTGGGGATCCCTTTCTCATTGCTTAGTATTCGTAGGTTGGGACGAAGGAGAAGCTCCTCCTCCATTCCCACTCACTCCTGGCTTCCCTACTTGCCCCATTCCTGTAGCTTTCTTGCTATTCTGTATAAACAACCGATGCTCCTGGCATTGGAGCAATGCAGCATTCATCACCTCACCAAAAGTTTGTAAAGACGGATTACCCAGCAAATGCTGTCGGATTCTCCAGTTTAGACCTCCCATTAATTTTGAGACTTTTCTTTCCTCAGGAGTCACCTCTTCCGGCACAAAACTAGCTAACCGAGTAAACTCCTCTTCGTATTCAGCAACTGATCGTTCTCCCTGAACCAAATCCTGAAGTCTCCTCCTCATCTCCCTTTGAATCGATGGAGGAAAATACTTTTGGTCATACAAGACCCAGAAATCAGTAATCGACATAGTGTCTCTTTGTTCTGGTGTAGTCATCGACTCCCACCAATGTAACGCGGCCCCGACAAGCTTGAAAGTAGCAAGGACTTGTTTCTTTTCCTCACTACAATCCACCATTCGTAAATGGCATTGCATATCTTTCTTCCATTGATTTGCTCGAACAACATCAGAACCTCCATCAAACTCCGGGGGATGGCCCTTTAAAAAGGACTCCCTGACTCTTTCCCACGGAGAAGGTTCCGTAGGTGCTTAAGCATCCTGTGCCCGCTGTTGAGCTTGTGGCATTTGTTGGGCTACTGTGTTCATAGCGGCGTTGACTGCTTGGGCTACAATGTTAGCTACATCCGCAGCATTAAAAGTTCCTTGGGGCGGCGGAGGACCAACATCCTCTTCTACAACTCTATTGCGTCTCGCAGGGCGACCTCTCTTAGGCGGCATCTGAGATGAAGGAACAATAGAGTTAGAATACTATTCACAACAATCTATTTCAAAGAAGATTGCAATAATAGGCAACAAAGCAGTCCTATCATTAGGCTCTATATCAAAGAACGCTACGGTAGAATGTGACAAGTCCACATAGATCCTATTACTCTAGAACCCAGTGCTCTGATACCATCTGTGACAACCCGCATCCCGAAATAAGGGGTGGCCAGCCCGATACTCCGACATATATGGAAAGCATAGATGGAAATCATTCTCAGCACCACCAATATAGTATGTGTATACGGGAAAACCACCCATTAATTCAGAAAATGGGTTGCCAAAACAAATTATTTGATTTAAGAATTAAGTTAGGAAAACGATTTAAACAACCATTTTAGAAGATAGTGGAATTCCGAGGCAACATATAACGTACAACTAAAACGAACATATACAAGGGGACGACCGAATATGCTGTCGGTCCACAGCTACACAAAAGGAATTACAACAGTTATATGTTACGAAATACATTCATTAAACAATTACAAAGTTTGGGCCACTCGCCCAAATGACAGACCCGATCATAACTAGATATAAAAAATGATGGCGTCTAGCAAAACATCTTGTAATATCCGCAAATTCTTACAGCTCCTTAAAAGTAAAAGATTAGGAATATCAACACGGGCGTCCTTGCGGAGGAGCACCTGGGCGGATAAAACAACATGCACAACATAGAAGAACGAACGGGTCAGAGCCCGGTTTTTATATAGTTCCCAAATGAACAAAAAGCATGCTAGATATGAACAGTTAATCATGAACAATGATGATCAAATATCTAACAACCTATTAATGGATCATAAATGAGACAATTAAAATGACATGCCTACGAATAAAATTATACAATAGAATAAAATTATGCATTATTTAATTAAAAGCTTCTATCCTCAATTTCCACTTTGATCCGGTTTCAATTCCTTAACAGGGATATAATATCATCAATTTCTCGTTTCTTTCAAATTCTTATTCCTTAGCAGGAATATAATTATCATCATACATTTTAGTGTAAATACGCATCTCTCAAGTCCCACTTGAGTTTAGAAAAGTTATATTCTTATGCATATAACGATTCTAAGACCGCCCCTCCGAGTTTCCCCACTGGGCGCGCCCCTAAATGACTATCATCTTCCAGGGGCCTATGAAACAAGGCAGCCTGGGCACCTAACGCACGTCGGGAAGTTTCCATATGCCTGCGAGTGAGTCATAACCACACCCGGAATTACCTCACTAGCGCGGAAAAATACATATAATAAACCCGCATATGGCCGAGGACTATAGTCTCCCTGCATTCACTAGTCAGGGGACATCACCTCATGCGCGAGCTTCCCTTATGATAGCATTTAGAGAGGTGTGTTTAAGTAAATTAGATTTTACTAATAAAAATCACATTTCTCTTTTCCACTTTCATAAGTGTGTTTCATTATTTTAGAAACCATAATTACCGAGTATTTCATTAATATTCATCATAATGTATGCCTCGAACCATTATCTAAGGGATCACAATTATTCCCAAGACTTAAGGTCTTATATACCTCAATTCAAACCCCTAAAGTCTCCAAGCATGGGCCTACGACCCCCATCCTTCTAATAGGATGCACAAAGAGATGTGATGCCTAAACATTACTCTAGACACTTCCCCCCCCCCCCCCCCCGGACTTAACCCCAAGCGAATCCCATTCAACAGTAGGGTGCCAACCAACTCAACTAGGACTCTAAAAGCCAAGGTTTACTTCATTCAAGAAGAGTCCTAAGTCCCTATGAGAAGAAAAGAATTTAAAAACAAAAGTTGAAAGAGAAAACAGGGGACCGATCGACCGGTCCCAAGACCGCGGTCGACCGCGTCTCAAGTTTTAGCCTGTTAAGAAAAGCAGAAAGCTCACTTCGGACGAGTCGGTCGACTGGTAGGGGGACCGCGGTCGATCGCACCCTTAAATATATGCCTTTGAAAGAAAGCAGTGTGCCCTCTTCTGAAAGCCCGATCGACCGGTCTGAGAACCGCGGTCGATCGGTCAATGCAGAGCTAGACCTATTTTTCCTACTTTACATATAAACCCAAAACCAACTATCAACCAAATCCAACCAACCTCATTTATTGACTCTAATAGATCATAAATGTTTCCATCAACATTTTTCTACCTCAATACACCATCAAATCTCCTCCAAAGAGGTTAACACCCATAATTCCAACCAAAAACCATAACTACATTACACCAAAACTACTACATAACTACCCATACTAATTATCCATATTAAACCATATAATAGCAAGTAGAAAACTTTCCTTAGGGCTTCAATTTCATACTTGGATGAAGAAGAATTCAAGATCAATCCACTAATCTTCAATATCTCCCTTTCTCCGCAAGTTTCTTCCACTTTCTCTCACTCACTCTAGGGTTAGAAAACACTTAGGGGAAATAAGAGAAAATGAAAGTCTTGGGAAGACTAAAACGTGGCCTTAAGTTAAAAGTGTCCAATCTTAAATGTCAATACCGCAATAATATAATTTCTAATACGCAATATGCCAAAACCAGTCAAAAGTGCCCAAAATCTCAAAATACAATGTGGCCCACATTTTGACTGTCTCGCACCTCCCGGAACTAACTACACCCTCCAAATTATCATTTGGAAATTTATAAGCCATTTTAAGTTCCGTTCCCATTTTAATTCAAAATGCCATTTTTAAATTTTCATGACACAATAGAACACCACATGGTATTAGTCACTTACCCACATGGTAATTATGCAACTTTTTTAGTAAATATTAACTTATTTCATCAAATTAATACTTACTCCACATCCGGCATTTTATATATAATTACTCCACATAGTAAATAAGTATAAAATGGGCTCCCAAAAGCCAGGGTTGTTACAAAAATCCATCTATACATTTTAAAACATTTCATTTATCATTTTTAAAAATCATTCAAGTATATTCACATGAATTGAGGATTTCTACCTAAGAAATACATGTAAATGCATCTTACACATTCATATTTGAGTAGCATGTGATATTAACATTTTTCTAAACAATTTCATGTTCTAATCCTTCATTTATACAAGTATGATATTCTGAAATTTGTTCAACAACGGTAATTCATCTTAACTCATAAAAAGCGTGGATTTGCATAGTAGAAAATATAAGAACTAACTATTTTTACAAGAAATCTTATTTCATCAACAAATATGTTTTAAGCTTTTGAAACATATGTTTAGGAAGAGGAAAACCCTACTTGATTTATGAAGAGGATATAATCATTGGAGAAGAAAGCTTCAAGTCCTTCTAGATGCTCTTAAACTCCATTCCTATGCTTCCAAATCAATTTTCCAAGTCACGCCAAGATAACCCAGCCCTTGTGTGGTGTTTTTGTGATGTTTTGAACTTATATGGTGGTGTTTGATGGGTGAGACTATGGGTAAATTAGAGAGATACGAATTTGTACATGTGTTTGAGAGATTTGAGAGTGGGAGAATGGTTAAAATCTGATGGATTTATTTTCTCTTCAACCACAATTGTTAAAATAATTTATAACTCCATAATTCATTACCTATTTCATTAATTTAACCCTAAAATCTCATCCATTGAATGATGCATAGGTTCATCAATGAGTTCTGGTTTAAGAGGTATAGGGCAGGTGTTGACACATTGGGTGGCTTAGGATTAAACCAAAGTTTAAAACAAAACACCATAAATCATCCAGATAATTGAGTAGAGCTGGGAGCCCCGATTAATCGGCCCTGGGCTCCCGATCGACCATTCCTAGGTGAAAATTTTCTTATTTTTAATTTTTGACCCTATAGCCCTATTACCCTTACTTTTAGAAGCCCAAAAATGTGGTCATATAATTTCTATATCGTCCGGGGAATTTTACAAAAATTGCGCGTGTACATTTGACACGTAGGTTACTTTTAAAATATGTAGGATCATAAAAAGGAACAGTTAACTTATCTTGTACTGCGTCTCATAGATTTATTCTTATTCATCTAGGTAACAAAAATGCGTAGCCATGCATGAACACGCAACGTAACTTTCATGAGAATAATTCGATTAATTCTATAAAATAAAAGCGGCACTGTTCTTTTCCTTTGTACGGATTTATTAAATAATAATTGATTTTGAATCAAAAAGGGGGTATTACAAGGCCTGCCAAGAGGCCTTTGACCGAATCAAGCGATACCTCACCCAACCTCAAGTGCTTATGCCTCCACAACTAGTTCTCCCCCTACTCCTGTACTTGACCATGACAGATACTGCGGTGGGGACTTTGCTAGACCAATACCTTAAAGAATCCCATAAGGAAAGAGCCATTTATTGCACCGGCCAAAAATTAGTCGAGTACGGAGTCAACTACACTACTTTGGAGAAAGCATGTGTCGCCATGGTCTGGGTAATGTAGAAGTTATGGCACTTCATGCTTTCCTTCCCTATCAGACTAGTATCCCGTATAGATCCCATCAAGTAGTTTATAGAATAGCCATCTCGGTCTAGTCAGATGGCCCGATGGTTGATGTTGCTCGAAGAATTCGATATTATGCACGTCACGCAGAAAGATATGAAAGGTAGATCCATCTTCGAATACCTCGCTATTATCCCATGAAAGAAGTCTATGTTTGGGTCTCTGAATTTTGGGATGAAGATATTCTCTGCACCTCTCAGGACGACCTTAGATGGAAGATGTTATTTGGTGGAGTTTCCAATAAGAAAGGATACAACATTGGGATACTCCTAATCGCCCCTGATGACTTTCACTCCCCTATTTCCATCAAACTAGACTTTCCTTGCACCAACAGAAAGATTGAATATGATCATGAACTATAGACCTCAAGATCGGCCCAAGAAAGGAATCTGGCATGTAGACACCTACGAAGACTCTTCCCTTATCGTCGGCCAAAGCCTTAAAAAATGGGAAGTCAAAGATGAGAAGCTCCTACCCTTACATGACCACCTAGAATAAGTGGCCTCCCATTTTAATGATGTCACCTTCCACTACATACCTCGTGTAAAGAATAACCTAGATAACGCCCTTACTACCCTGGCCTCTATGGTCGACATGCCTGAAGTAATAACAATGGCCCCTTTTCTGGTTGAGAAACAAGCTATGCTTGCCCATTATTACCATATCGAACTCGTTACGAAGGAAGATTTTGATATGGTAAGGTTATGGTACTACGACATTTGGCGCCTCCTCAAATATGGTAGGTATCCCTAAGACACCGATAAGAAAGATCGTGCGACCCTTCACAAACTGGCTGCCAGTACATCATCAGTGATAGAGAGTTATTCAAGATAAACTTTAATATAACCCATTTGCACTGCATTGTGGGGGTTGATGTTCAAGAAATGAGCTCGAAGATCCATAGTGGGGAATGCAAGTCCCACATGAATGGTCACATGCTTGCCAAAAATATAATTCGTCAAGGATACTATTTAACCACCATGGTTCAAGATTGCACTACTTATGTTCGAAGATGCCTCAAATGCAAATAGTTTGCCAATATCCAACACTTGCCTCCCCGAGAGCTATACAATATGACCTTTCCTTATCCTTTCTCCACCTGGGTGCTGACATCATAAGGAAAGTTACTCCTAAAGATTCAAATGGTCATGAATTTATCGTGGTCGCCATTGATTACTTCACTAAATGGGTCGAAGCCGAGTCATACGTAATGTTGAAAGCAAAAAAAATGGCCAAGTTTATCAGAAAGAGCATCATCAGCCAAAATAAAGTTCCCCACGAGTTAGTGTCAGACAATGGGATCCATTTCGAAGATGAAGTTATAGAACTAGTCGGCAAGTACAGGATTTAAAGACACAAAAATTCTCCCTTCCGACCCCAAACCAATGGTGTCATCAAATAAGCTAATAAAGCCTCAAAACCAAAATTATCAAGATGATTGAGAGTTGCAGAGATTGGGCCAATTGGATCCCTTACGCCCTCTGGTTCTACCGCACTTTAATAAGAATGTCTACTGCAGTTACCCCTTATTCACTAGTCTATGGTATGGAAGCAGTCCTACCCATTGAGATATAAATACCTTCCCTTCGCATCCTACTCGAAAGCAAAGTTGGCAAATTATAATGGCATCAGACTGCTTGGACGAACTATCACTCTTGGATGAAAAGAGATTGAAGTCTCTATATCATATATAGGGGTACCTTCATCGGATAGCACGATCATTGAATCAAAAAGTCAAGGACCGTGGTGTCCAAGAAGGATACCTCACCCTTAAAGAGATCAAAGAACTTATTTTGGACCCCAGAGGGAAATTTAAACTAAATTGGAGTGGCCCCTACATTGTGAAGAAGATTCTTAGGAGGCGCTATTATGATCACAAACCGCGATGGAGAGGAGCTGGCATGTCTAGTCAACCTGGACCGTCTTAAAAAAAATTATCCTTAGTTTGAAATCTTGAGGCTCTACGACTCTTCTCATCCCCCTTATATTCTAAAAAAATCTTCATTTCCCCCCACCCATAACTACGTGGAACCCAATCCTCTCAAAAACCTTTTCTTTTCAAAATAAAGCTAATGAAAATTGTCAAAACCCATAGAGGTACGTAGGCAGCCCATATGCTATACATGGGTCTAGTCCCCTTCTTTTTCACAAAATTAGATTATTTTATAACCTCCAAGAATGGCAGTTTATTTTATTATTTACATGAACAAAAGGATTATGTATGCCTTAGAGATCGGTCTAAATAATTCAAATGCAAAACTCATCAAGAGGTGCAACAAAATATGATCAAAATCAACTTTTATTTCTAATAATGAATACTAATTGTTACATGAAGTATCAGCGAAAGGAGTCCGTTAAACTAACCACCCATTTCCACTGACCAAACCATTCCTAGAACAAGCAACCCAAAACCATTTTACAACAAAAATTATCCCCAAACCCCAAAAATATAAACATCGAAAATACCACAGCTTCATAAAAATTTCCCAAGCTTCAAAAAACATTTCCTTCGACTCTCGGATGGCCCCGCTTCATTATCGTTACCAGCCCCTGGAGGTCCCCAAGTTTACCACCCCTGGTTGGAATTAGGTATTCTCTCCATGGAGTGATATGCCCTTACAAGCCTAGACAGAACCACGACACCATCTTCCATAGTGTTAAAAATAATGAACCACCTTTGATCGGCCTCTTTTGCCTTGACTTTCTCTACTACCCGCTTCCATAACCACTCCAGGTAGTCCCTACACACATCCCAAGAACCTCCATAGACTGTGATGGATGGATAGATGGTCAATGGTGCTGCCATAAAAATCCCAGGATCATCCTCAATGATTCAGTCAAATCCTCCACAGGTAAGAAGCTTGTTATATGAGGGGTCATAATATATTCCCACCCGACTTAGTGAAAAAGCCTCCAGGGGAAAAGGAAGGAAGTCTTTCTAAGTCCCACTAACCCCACATATAGATAATCTCCAAGTTTCAAGATAGGAAATAACTCCCCCACCATGGCATTAACTAGCGAACACATCGGGCTTCATGATCTACAAACCAGTTAACCCAACTCTCTATAGATGGGACGAATCTCA
The DNA here is from genome assembly GCA_949130495.1 of Sambucus nigra. NCBI lineage: Eukaryota > Viridiplantae > Streptophyta > Magnoliopsida > Dipsacales > Adoxaceae > Sambucus > Sambucus nigra. The sequence continues at coordinate 23,593,370 of OX422211.1, forward strand.
AGAAAGTTTGGACAAAAAAATTGGGAATAATCGCCAAAGAGTACTCAGGAGGGGCCACCAGACGAGAACTCTCTACAAGCCACATAAATAGCATTACTAGGCTCCCCCTTAGAATGTCAACATGTCCCTCCTTATAAGAATCTAAGTCTTTCATGGTCTCCTCCAACGCCACTGTCACAATATTATGGTGGTAAGACATTCAGGATGTTATCGCAGCCACCTGGGGATCCGCTATCAAGTCCCTCATCACCATTAATAGTCGCACAGTAAGGCTTAAGGCGACATCCCTAGCAAAGCCAGCATCCTCAAAACCCCTCAGATGCACTAAATAAATAATCACCTGAAGAGAAATGCCCCCTCCGATAATCAATGGTCTAGCCATTGAAGGTTAAATGTGAAGCAACTTTGACAAGAATACTCAGGGAGAGGCATATCCATCGCCACACTAGGGTTGACCCCGAACATGGTCGAAAACTCCTCATAGGTGGGAAACACCTCGTCCAGGACAAAACGAAAGACATGGTCTTCACGATACCAGAACTGTACTATTGCTGCCAAAAGGTTCCAAACAATAGCTCGTTTCACCATAGAGAAACCCAGCCTAGGTAGAAAGCATTGCAATCCACATTGTATAAGCACATGGTCTCCATACCATCAAGATAATAATTGAACCCTTCACACATGCGAAGATCCATTTCAAAATGAGGAATATGAAGCAAGAAGAGAAATGTATAAACAATAGATCGTTTCACCATAGAGAAAACTCATCCCATACACCTCCTTTTACACTTAAAACCTTTAGCAAAAGATAAGCGCCATCAAAACCCGAGTAAAATTCAACCCCGTGAGAGTACTATGATGTGCAGGAACATGCAATCAAGGACTAAGGATGATTTAACTTGACCCGCATGCCGATAGGAATGTCAAGGGGTATGCCGATTGGAAAATCCCCTATTTTGGAAAATTCCATCTTTCCTCTTTTATCAAAATCAATTATAGAAAAATCTTCATTTTGAAAAATGACCCTTGGATTATTTACTCATTTTTTCTCAAGAAGATCATTTTCTCTTAAAATAAATTCGTCCTCAAAAAATATTTTCCCCGAGTTAATTACTTTTACTCCTTTTTATAATAACAATCCTTATTCCTTTCATTATCATCTCCATACTTATCTCTATCTTTGTATAAAATAAATAATCTCATGAGAAAATTAAAAGTTCATAGAGGATAAGTCACTAAATCAAGAAATGTTGCCAAAAAAGAAGATGCATATTTCTTTATATATATTTTTCTTCACTTGGCTACATTTTGCAGAAAGAAAAGGAAAATAGGAAAAAACAAACAGGACTTTACCTGAACCCATAAACACTATCTCTTTCTCTAGCTCTTAACCCCCACGATGAACGCGCTTTTACCTGCGATAAGCGGTGGATCCTCCACTCCCAAAGCCTAAAGCCCGAGAGGATAGTGAAGTATTATCATATATTAATTGTGTTTCCATCATAAAAAATCATTTGAAATACATCTAGTTTCACAAATTATACTTTGCTCATGTTTTAAGACCCTAGCGATGTTATTTTTCAGGCAAAATCATGATCATATATTTTAAAATTATTGGTCAACGTTGAACCTATAAAATTTCTAGATAATTTAAATATTTTTCACTTAATTTTTCATGAAATCTCTAAACTGTGTTGAATTTTTTAAAATTTTATCGATTTTTGTAAGGTTGAAAATTTTAAACTTTTGGTTGAGCTTATATTTTTACAATTTCTATATTACTAAATTTTTCTACTATTTTCAAATAAAACCGTCAAATATTTATACATTTCTAGTCGTTTTTTAGATTGAAATTTTTAATCATATTAGTTTGACAAAAATGTCCTCCAGTGCAAGGCATATTACTAAGATTATTTCTATAAGATATTAAATCATGTTGAGGTTTAGGGTAAGTTAGAACATATTATAAAGTTAATGGGGTTTAATTTCAAAAAAAAATCAAGTGGTGAAGTGTTACTAGGGACAAATTTAAGGAGTACAAAATTATGAGTGCCTTTTTATGAGAGGCAAAATCTATGGGCCCGACAGAAGCATAACAACACATGAGGCAATGTGGTCAAAACTGGAGAAGATGTCTTCCTACGTTGTATTTGAACAATAAGCCAGATTTAGTTCATTAGCCACCAAGTTCTTATGCATTTTGAAAATATTCAGATATATCGTGATCGAAATAAGAAGAATGATGCGATGAAAATAAGACTTGAGAATAAGATGATGTCTTATTTGAAAAGATGGCGGCATAAAAGTTTAGGGTTAGAAAATTTGAAAATGACCAAAAATTGAGCTGATAAATCTATTTGGTGTCATATATTTAATTATATATCTATTTCAATTTTAATAATGATCCAACACAATCACGACGAAAAATGTAAGAATTAAAACAGGCTTATAGTTCTTGTTAGTAACAATAAATGATCTTTGAGAAGACCAAGTTAACCATTCGATACTCTCTCCTTAGGATATATTTTTTCCTACTACGGTGCTTACGACAATGAACTATGTGCGTCTATATCCCGCAAAGAAAGGATTTACTAACAAATTAACGAAAAGGGAGGGAATGGCTATATGTAGGCGTATAAGTACCTTTTTGCAAAGGATACTATATGTGAACAAAAAAAGCAACGGTCCAAATTTAATTAAAACGTCTACGTTTTATCAAAGCGTATACAGAGAATTTAATTTTTAATAAATGACAACATTTTTTAGCGATGGTTTAAACAACAAAAATTCTAACTGTAACAACCCGGATTTTTAAATAAATATTTTTAAATAAAAAAATTATAATATTTGAGAAAAATAATTTTTTGCATTTTATAAATTTTATTGGTTAAATATATTGGTTATGATCTTAGAAGAATAGAACTTCAAGCGGAATTGAAATCGGATTTAAAACGAATTTTTAATCGAATTTTTAATATTTTGCCTTATGGCATTTTTAGAAAAAAACTGCCAGATTTTTGGCATGATCGATCGATCGATGGTCCTAGAATCTTTATCATTTTTACGAAATAAAAAAATTTAACTATATTTTTAACCCTCAAACTTTATTATAAAAAGAAAGCTCGGGTATTGATTTCTCACACACACCTCTTACAAAACCCTATCAGCCAACAACCCCTTTTCCTCTTCATCTTCCACCTCCAAAACCCAAACCGCCATTAAAATAGTTTTCAAGCTTATTTTGGGGGTCAAAACCGAATTATTTTGAAGTGGTGCAAGAGAGTCTTTCGATCAATTTTTCCAGGAGAACCCAAATCTCTCGTCAATTTCAACATCTAAAAAAAACAGGCATGTTTATCCTATTGTTTTCCTTTAGTGTTATGTGTCTTGATTATAGCATCAATTAAAACTCATGTGTTGTAAAATAAATTAAGAAACTAATATATTGAAGAAACTAATTATGGCGTTGTTTTGTAAAAATAATTAATTATACCAAATAATTATAATTTTGTTGCTATTTGGATTGTATTTACTTAGTTGGTGATATTGTGGGCATATACATGTAGAGGAGCCCTTAGTAATTTAATTTGGATGTTTATGTAAATTCCTAAAACCATTAAATTACTTCTGCTAGAAAATAAATAACTATTATGAAACTTGCGATTAATAATGATTCGAAAAAATCATAATAATTACGGGTTCTTAATTTCCCCATATTTGGATTAAAAATCATTTATTTAGAATTTAGTATTATTGAGAATATTATCATAAATTGTTGATTATGTCAATTATGAAATATTATAGTATTGAATATTTCGGGAACGTTGGTATTTTTGATAATTGGTTTTCACCCCTTGTTATAGTACACTTGTTAGGTATGGGACTAATAAGTGGGCCTTAGTTGCGATTTATGCTAATTAGGTATGGAACTAGTTAATATAAATCTATGCGGGTTATATAAATTGGGGTGGGGGAAAATTTTCTATTTTTACCGTTGATGTTATAACCTAGGATTTATATCTAGGTGAAGTAAAAATTGTTTATAATCATCATTTATTAATGATTGGATGAAATTGTGTTCTGGGAATTTTTAATTGGGACTAAGGAATATTTTGAGGATTTTCACATCGCTATTAAGGGTGGGGAAAATTTATTGTAAATAACTAGTATGAGAAATTTTGGAAAAATAATACCACAAAACTAAAACTGGTATTAAAATTTTATTTGCGACATAACGTGTCCAGGGCCGACAGTTTAACCGGATCAGAGGGCGTTTATGTCATGTCGTGTGTAGAACCTTGTCATATGTCGAGGATCGCAGGATAAAAACGGGTCAGACGGTGAGTATGACAAGGGTATGTGTGTTGTGTGTGGAACCTTGTCATATGTCGAGGATCGCAGGATAAAAACGGGTCAGGCGGCGAGTATGACAAGGGGATGTGTGGTAATATTAATCTATTTTGGTGTAAATCACCCACGGCGAGTGGACCGCCATACCTAATAATAAAGTGAGAACAAATCAGCCTGGTTAATTCAAACACACTAACATCGTGGGGCTTGGGTTAAATTTAAAATAATATTGGTGTGGCACATTTAAACCTTGGGTGTACTTAGAAAATTAAATTGTTGAGGATTATAGACTTTCTTTTAATTAAAATATTCTATTGTTATGGTCGATATATATAGCACTATTTTTTGGGTTCAAGGACCCTAATTGAAAGGAGTAGCTGGTATTCATGCTCAGGGCTTTGGCTCTGACACATGCGTTGACTAATATTTTCAGGGATTTAATTGGAGTATACGAATAGAGATCATTGGAGATCCTTTGGAAGTGCAGCTGGAGATATATATAATTATTTAGTAGTTTATTTCTTCTCCTTTTCAGTCGTATTTATTGTGAGACTATATTTGGGTTTTTATTGGGCCTTTCGGTTCCAAAGTTGTCTTAAGAGTTTCAGTTGGGTTTGATTTATTGTAATAATTAAGATATTCGGAGAATGCATGTGATGGACATTATATTGCACCTTGGTGATAAATCAGTTGGATGTCCTTAATATTTGGGATTGATTTAAAATATTCATCTTATGGATTAAAATTTATATGTCTCACATATGTCACATGCTAAGGATGATATTTAATTTATTAACGCCCGACTTAATTTTGGTGGCGGACGACGCCAGAATTTAGCGGGGTGTTACACTAACGTTTTGGAAATAATTTCAGGTTACAAAATTAAGTAGTGAGACTATATAAAATTTGTCCATAAAGATAATATTCGATCAAGAATAACCCACGGACTCATTCTGAACTGACCGACACGTGTGGTTTTTTGGCCTAAATCGATCCAATGATAGATTATGTCATTTCCCCCTCAAAGGGTTAGGAAATCCTAAGGGCATATAACTCCTTGAGCCATTTACGGGTTTTAGTCGTGTTTTTTTTTTGGGGGGGGGGTGGGGGGGGGGGGGGCTATGTATTAGTGTTTTTTATATTAATCAATGTTTTTACATCTTGTTAGGTTTAAAAGGTATTGTAAATCCTGACTTATGTTGATTTTGTCAAGTTATGTTTCAAATATGTCATGTTCGTGTAAGCTTAATAATAAGAAACAAACAATCTTTTAATGTCGGATTTTTCGTGTCCCATTAGACCAAAACAAGACCCCAAAATACTGTTTGACACTTTAAAGTTGATGGAAGGTCCACTTTAATGATGAGTGGAAGGTCCACTTTAACGATGAGTGGTAATTTAACCTAATTTTTCATTAAAACCTACTACGTCTATAAGTGAATTAAACCCTTAAGTTTCAGAACAGGATACCTAAATTTAAATTAATTTCTTTACTCAATATAAAAATTATTTTCCAGGTTCACTTTGAATTTTAAAAATTGAAGTTACAAATCTAGGAAATTGCGAAAGACGCTCCTCTATTTTTATAAGGTGTTTCTATTTCCATCGTGTTATTCTTATTATACTGCCCCATATTAAGTTTTAATTTTTTACTTAAATACATCCATAATTACTCACTTATGAGTTTGGTCTTTTACTAATTGACGTTGCATTTGTTTCTTATTTTTTTTAAAAACATTTATACTAAATGGCCATGTGCGAGGCACATCACATGTGAAAAAATTCAAATAGAAATCAGAAAAGACAAATGGGAACATGTAAAAAAAACCTATATACCCTAACATCTAATATTGAACTTGTTAGGAGTAGAAGATGAATCGGTTAGTAATTCAAGTACTCACTCAAAATATTGTGAGTTTTTATACAAAATGTGTGATGTACATCAATGTTGTGGGATGGAGTGGGGGTGGGGATGGGGTGATAGAGGTTGGAAGTAGTGTTGGCAGACAGGGGTGGGAGTTGTCGATGATTAGGTTTGGGTGTGGGATGGGGATAGGTTGAAGAGACTATCTATAATAACCCATAATTTTCGTCTTTTATTTTAGTGGAAAGTAATAAACGAGAATTAATAATTACTTCATATATTGGGTAATTTACATTGTTCATACTTATGTAATTTATTGGTACCGAATGCATTACATATTTAGATGATAACTAACTATGCATGTTATGTATTTTTTGTACCGCATGTTATTATAGTATTATATTGTAATTAATGAGATGGGCTATAGGCAATTAAGGTGTAAAAAAATTAAGTGTGTCATTTTATTTTACCGCTGAGAGGTTTTACCGTGCAATTTTAGTTATACTGTTTTAACTGGATTTCGGGGTGATATGGAGGTCGTTTATGTCTTTTAAAAATCTTAAGTTGGGCTTGGGGGGTAGGTATATTCTTAGGGGGGATTTGGGTTATTCCAGGTAGCATTTTGGGCTCTTTTAAGACACCAAAATTAGGCCTCATTGAGAGGTGCAGTAATTAGAGTTTTTAAAAGGACTAAAACTTTGGCATTAAGGCTATATTATCATGTAAACTAAATCCGAGCATCCTTTAGAATTTGGGAGAGTTAGAGAAAGTCTGGAGAGGAGAAATCAAGAGAATTCAATAGTGGATTATTCAAAACTAAGGCAAGAATTTTCTTGTAGCATCATTAAATAATATGTACTTATAGAATCATGTTCTTCCCATGTCTATTTCTAGGATACACTCTGAATTGAATCCATGTATTAACTTGAAGGTTTCTTCTAAAATTTAAAAAGAATTGTAAAGCATTGATGTTTAAGGCAAAAAAAGTGACCTTTATTGATTAACACTTGAAATTGATGAATTGATTTTCTTATGATGATTAAGAATTGATGGAAACTTGTTCCCATATTTGGATTTCATTCTAGTATTGTTAATATGATTTTTAGGATCTTTAAAACTCGTTAATGGAAGTTGGGGAAGAAGATTGTAAGGACAAGTTTCCAATTGAGTCGATTTCTATATTTTAGCTTAATTCCGGACAAAACTCCTTGAGTCATAGGATAGAAGTTGGGTTTGTGATGTTTCAAGGCCTATGACATTTTTGTTGAAGACATAGCATCCAAGTCAAAGAGATCACATCCTATACCATGTTTTTTGCCTCATTTACATAATCAACAATCCAAGGATCTCTCGAGTATGAATTCTTATATTATGTTGGGTGCATGAGAAAGGAATACTAAATGAATACGAAAGGAGAAAATCTAATTTGAATGAATGACACCATTGGCGAGAGACTAATGAAAAGATTAAAGGCAATAAGAATAAAAAAATACCAAAGGCCAACATAATTTAGTTTGTTTGATCTTTCAAATAAATAACATCAGAAGAATTGAGAAAAAGAAGAAAAAAATATTTAATATATTTATCTTTTTAGGGTGTTTGAAGATTAACGAGTTCGCACAATGAATTCTAGTTATGCTTATTTTGTCATGATTGATGATACGAGAAATCGCCCACAAGTCGTTCTCATATCAGCAAGTCAAAGTGTAAAATATGTAATGAATAAACCAAGCAAGTAAATAGAGAGAAGAAAAGATATAGAGTGGTTCAGCCTTTAAAATAGGCCTACATAAACTGTGTTGCTCCGTTATCATTATATGCGTTGCATTATACACTATAATCATGCCTAAAGAGGCGTACAAGTATGAGAATAAAGGAGAATACATGATGACTGAGGATTCCGGTGTGCCGGAGAGGTAAATACGATGTGGATGAACAGTCCTCCAACTATGCACTGAGGTTGTGTAGAGAGAGTCGGTCTTTTAGAACCTGCCCCGAATGTGTGTGAAATCCATCCAACCTTTGTAAATCGATCCCCCTATTTCGAGGTGTGGTCCTCTATTTATAAGAGGTATGTGTGCTGTGTCACATGCCCTGAGCACGTGACATATATCAAGTCTGGAGTAGTTGCGAATGAGGGGGATGCGGCCTCCAAGGCAAGCAGTGTGTTGAACCTGTGGCGCTGGAGGCAAAGCTGTCGAGCCCTGTACCGAGTAGTGCCGTGAATGCTTCTTGAGGAATAATTACTATGTTCGCACTCTATAATAGACAGGGCCGCACCCCGTGCCAGCCATCTCCATGGCGTCTTGATGGTGGCCGCGCCCTTTGATGAGGTGGGCCGCGCCCTGTATCCTGCACGGCCGCGCCCTGTATTTGTGTAGGGTCGTGGCATCTTAGCATTTGAATTGTAGAATACTATTCGCGGAAGGGTGCTATATTTGCACTATCAATGACTCTATTGATTTGTAGAATCATCAAAAATCTAGGCTTGTGTACATTGTGTTTATTTGTTCTTTAAGTTCACGTTATCTTATCATGAGCTAAATCTTAGTTGATAAAGTTTTGCATTCAAATAGAACTCCTTAAACATGTTTAAGTGATTGGGTCATAACTCTTTTGTCTCTAGTTCACACCCATTCACTCCGTTTACCACATTTTGTTTAGACACATTTATACTATATGAGTGTGAAAAAGCTTATTGTGTTTAGTGTCTTGTGTGGTTTTAATACATATATGTGTGTGTGTGCTTAAGCTTCATTGATATATATATATATGATATCATTTTCTTTGAGCCTTTGCTTTTCAATCTAGTCCTTGTATGATGTTGCTTCATATTGATATATATCATGTTGTGATTTTCATTGATATCCCATGCTTATCTTAGTACATTCTAGTTGGTATCATTTTTCTATCGCATCATAGTTGGTATCCATTGTGCTTTATGTGGACTAGTTTTTCTTGTGTTGCCATGTTGCTTTTATGTTCTTATATCACTATACACCATTGCATGATATGGATATTTCTCCTTTATGTATGTCCATTGTTTCATTGAGGGGGAGAATTTGTTTAAATTGGGGGGAAAATTATGCAAATAATCTTTATTTATTCCTGAACAAAAAGGGGAGAAAAGGTATCTAACGTTTTTCATATGGGGAGATCTAACATATGTGGAGACGTCCTTTCTTAGGTAGATACTGTTAGACAAAGGAGGAGGATTTAATTATGCAATTTATTTATTATATTCCCTATGTGTTTTATGGTGTGCTAAGTGTGAAGGTTTTCATCCATGCGATAAAGTTTTAATTCAAGTAAATCTTCTCGAAATATGTGTCGATCAAGCGTCTATATGTTTTATTTTGGGTTGGGATTCAGTCTTTCAGATGATCTTGATGGCCCATAGGATTTTATTTTTGTTTTTTTCCCGGAATAGCCAAAGGGAGAGATTTGTAAGGACAAATTTCCAATTGAGTCAATTTGTATATGTTGGCTTAATTCTGGACAAAACTCTTTGAGTAATAGTATAGAAGTTGTTTTTGTGACCTTTCAAGCCTATGACATTTTTGTTGCAGATGTAGAGGCCAAGTCGGAGCGATCACATCATATGTTGTGTCCCGTGCCTTGTTTTCATCATCAACAATCCAAGGATATCTAAGGTATGAATGCTTATATTATGTTGGGCCTTGGAAATTTATTAATGAATGTTAGAACTTCTGCTAAAATATTGTAAAATGTCTTTATATCATTTCTAGAAAAATAATTTGATTTTTCCCAGGTCGTTAGAATGATTTTCTATGTCTTTCAAATGAGATTCTATGTTCATTCGAATGACCATCTAACGATGTCACTTTTTGTTAATGTTGATTTCTCATTAGAAGTCTCGTTCAAACAAGATGTTTATGTCGTTCTAACGAGATTAGTTTTCGTTCAAACGATCGAAGCCGTCTCTGAAATTGGACAGTCTTTTTATGCATTTTTCTTCATAACCTCCCACTTCTTTTTCAACCATTTATGTAGTGCGAGAGATCAGTTTTTGCAGAGACTTTTCAAGAATCAAAGAGTGAGAAAACTTTAAGAAAAGTCAAGAGTGTTTTTTTTCTAATCTTATAATTTAACTTTCAAAGCAAAAAACAAATTTTACACCCAAATAGTTTCATGATCCAAGCTTCTACATGATATATGTTTGGGATCAAGTTTTGGCACTTGGTTTATCATTCTCTACATCATTGAGATTGTTTATTACGGAGGATTCCGTGTTCATTGTTGTACACATGGTGGACTATGTATGCTTGACGGTAGCAGTGTCCCATCGGTGGACCCCCAGACATAGGTGGACTCTTACGTTGTCACTAGGTGGAGGTTGAACGAATGAATAGTGTTAAGGTTTGTGAAGGCATTGAATCATTATGTAAGTCTTTTGTCGTGTCCCTTAATTAAATCCGCACTTAGTGGACTTATGGTTGGGTCGTTCGAGGTTTTTTCCGTTGTGGATTATCCTCGTACATCGCGGCGTTGCAATTGTTTATTTTATCTTATGAATTCACCTAGATGCATGCTTAGGTTTAACAAGATAAAATTGGTTTAATCACAAAAATGGTGTAATTAGTGCTTAATTAATTTGGGTTGTGTTAGTTTAAGAAAAAGTTTAATTTAAAAAATTAATGCTTAGATTGGTTTGTATAAAGTGAACTTGAATTGAAGTTTTGTTTTAGAGGAGAAAATTTAAATTTAAAGAAATATTTAGATTTAGAAAATTCGAAACCATCACCCTATATTCATAAAAATTTGGTGTCTCAAAGTGATATTAGAGTATAATATATAATTATTGGCCCTAACAAGTGGTATCAGAGCTTATAAGTTAAAGAAATAATATTTTACAAAGACCATTCGTTTTTAGTCAAATATGGGCCTACTACTCGACATGAACTTAATTAGCCTTGGGGGAGAATCAATTCAGCCTCTGAGTCAGAATGGGTAAGTTTAGAAAATGGATCGTGAAGTTATTACGACTTGATTCGAGTATATAAGAGGTTGTCCATTTAAGTAATGATTGCTATAATGCATAAGTACAGATTTTTAGCATGAACTAAAGACGTATTATAATTATATTATAAAGTTAATAATTAAGAATATTAGTTTATAACCCAATCTAATGTTGTGGGAATTGGGTTAGATTAGATGAACACATGAGAGGTTCTATATCCTTTGGGGTAGTCACATATACTTGTGTGTTGTATATATGCGTATTCAATATTTATGTGAACATACTTTTACTCATGGTGAATCTATCGGTTGGGGATTTTTGTTCGATATCGGATCGTGTGCCACGCGCCACCTAAGATGTGCAGTAAAGAGTGGAGGTCATTGTGTTTGATCATAATGTTCCGCGGTCACTGCTTCATGATGAGATAAGCACGATGAGTTTATCCATCAACATGGTCTGGGTATGGATAGTTAGTGGTGTTTACTGCGTAGTGATCGGCCTATTATTTATTTGTCTATTTTTCCTTAAGCCCATTTGGTGACGGACTCCTACGAACTAACTGATAGAGGCATGATATGGACACCGATGGTAGTAGCCTTCGTGTGATGTAATACATATTGAGAAAATAAGTAATATAGTCTAAATATAGACAATTGATAATATACTCGACATTGCATAAAATACACTATGTGCTTCATTTGTATCCTTTGGGGATCATATTGTGGGGGTCAGTATTGGGGTTGTATTCGTACATGCATAGGTAGTTACATCCCTGTTATGTGATAGTTAGATGTAATTCATTCCTTGTGACAGTGTAGAGATTAGTTAGCATATTATGACTTGGGTTGGGTAATGCGCGTGGTATTGCATAAGTGAGGGGTGAGATACTTATTGCATGTGAGAGTCGATGGGAGGCATGTATTGTAAATCAAACGAATGATTATTTAATAATATTGAAGTTAATTCTTGCAACTTTAGGGCTCTAAACCGAATTTATAAAAAAATATTTTTCAGATTTATTTAGACAGGATCAGAGATCAGACTTGAAGCTCCACTTGCATAGCAGATTTTAGTCTTTTTGTTCTAGCGTAGTTCTTCTTTATTTCAGTTTTAATTAATTTCGTTTCAGAGCGTTGTTTGGTTATAAGGACAAATTTACTATTCCAAAATTTTATTCAGGAGTCGTGATGTGTCAATATTCCATATGTTAATTAGATTGAGGCTTATTTATTTATGTAGATGTGTCACTTCAGTTTACTCCGCATGCGTGTATAGTTTAATTACAAGTTTTACTTTATGGTTTGATGTAAGAATGACATAAATTGTTCGATAAGCCCATCTTTGGTGAATTACCCCGGTCGAATTGTCACACCCTGCTTTTTGGTATGAATGAATAAGAAATACACAAAAGGTAATGAAATAAAGTGAAGGTGGAATAAAATAACTTTATTCATTATTTAAAGTAGTTTACATAGGGTAGTACCACCGCATGGGTGAGTTAAATTTTTTAAGTACAAACTATATAGTAAAAAATCGAAAAGCGCCACTCCTTGCTCCTATCTACCTTATTCTCTGCCCACATAGTCATGTATGCAAACAAGTTATCGATATTGTCTTTAAAAGGGAAGAGATATTATTCTCTTTCTCTGGATTCATCTGGAGGAAAAGTGATGTGAATTAGGATGCGAAAGCATAAAAAGAAGTAGTTATTCTACATAATAACTAATCTACACAACATTTATACTACACAACAACAACAATAACAAATAAAGAAATGAAATGGGTTTTTTTCTCTCTCTATTCACTATTCTCCATATTAAAAGTTGAGTACAAATTAGGGCCAAGTGGCCAATTTATAGGAAGAGTTAGCTTGCTAAACAAGCTATTGCCCAAAAAGACTAAAGAAGGCAACTAATATCTAAAAATGACATATTAGTCCTAAACATACATGGAAACTAATAAGGTCTAAAATAAAGAAAAATTACAATAAAAGCAAAAAAATACTAAAACAGACTCTTATTCCCATCATTCTCCCCTACTCGAAGGATCTCGTCCCGAGCGAAAAAAGTGTGGGTGAGGGCATCATCCATGGGCTCACCCTACTTGAAAAGAAATTCACCCTTTGAAGCGTCCCGCATAACGACTTGCCAAATATCCGTGAAGAAAAACCCCAAATTTATGCCATGGCCAATGAATAGAAATGTGGCCTCGCATCCGTCCAAAAGAAGAGCTAAAAAAATTGATGCGGAGAAGGCCACTGATACCACCTGTGACACCCCACCTAATTAAATACCGGGTGATCAGTCCTTTATTAAATTATAACCAAGGTGAACGGTTGGTTCATTCTTAGCATCACTGTCGCAAAAATAACTTTTCCAATTAAACACCCTAAATAATTAAGCTAAGTGACAAAACCATTTTTTTTAGACATTAATTTACAAGTTTCATTTAAAAACCAACATTTAAAACTTTAAGTCATCCATAGTTTAAGAACTACACAACAACTATACTAGAACATATAATCCAAACAATTAAGCATCCAACTAGTTAATTCAAACTTTAAAACTTTAAGGAAAACATCGTGACAGTAATAATCCCAAAGTATAAATACTAGAAATAAACGAATCACAACCTATGATAAAAACATCTGAATAATGGAAAAGGGCGACACATGCCCAACTGGATAAAATAGAGCTAGAAGTGGAATCAATAATGAGGTCGTCTAAGCAAAAGGCCTGGAACTCCCACCTAAGCTGCAGCGCATTCCTTTCAAAGGATCCTATGCAAGACGCCCCTGTGGATGGGCACCTGTAATATATACATATATATACAAGAGAGAAGAGAAAATAGAAAATGGGTCAGAGCCCGATTGTAAAACATTTTTAAAAAAATTTAGCAAGTATTTAAAATGCTTACCGGCTGATGCAACAATCATATTAGTGCGGCACTCTCTTGAGAAATTCTCACCTCTCTTCTAATGTGCACACCTATCGCACTAATACTCCCCATAGATTAGCTTATCTTAAGTTACTCATAAGATTCCATGCCGACATTCTCAAATGTTAAGGAAGTTAATTTTATTAAAAAGTAAGGTTCTCACATAAGCCTCATTTGATTATAAAGTTTCTCAATAACGCATCATACTTGTCAAACACTTATTCCCAAGTTGAAATAATTATTCATTTCTTACTTACCATAGTCACAGTAAGTAGTTCCCAAATTTCTAATATAATATATATATAACAACGGCACCCCACATAACATTTATGGTGCTGGCATACTCTGCTATCAAGTCTCTGTATCACTCGTACTAAGGGAAATACTAGTTCGGAATCACTCTCGAAATGTATTAACACAAAACACAGACAAATTGAGGCGAAGCGTAGTTCCAAGTCACTAAGAGGTCAGAACATACCCTCACGTCTTTTAGAATCATCTGACTATCAATCTGATAGCCTGTACCAAGGATTACTATGTTCTAGGGTACGAGTCAATATCCCCATAAAGGTCCCATCGAGATAAGACTGTCCCAGCGCGGTAACCTCAGGGATAGCAAGTAGCGCGGGCATGATTTCCACACGTATATAGTACATGCATAAACACAGTCATATATGTATACTACCATTCCCATATCAAATTTAGGTACCCTCTCATGGCCCATACTGATGATATTTATCCTTATTACCCATTTTTAGGTCATCACGTATAACGGTTTGTCTCGAATTCTTATTTATGGAATTATTCCAACTTACTACGTAACACTCGTGCATTCATATCTTCCCAAGTGTAATTTCAGTAGGTACTCATATTTTACAACATAACTTCCTTACGAGTCTCACCCTTTAACACATGTTCCCATTGTCCCTTATGTGTAAAACACCCCCATGAAATGTTAATCTCGTCTTACATTAAAGGTTCCATAATTTTATAAAGTCCTACTGCCTTCTTTACATCCCAAAATGTTTTAATAGAAATGTCCAAAGATTACTACTCACTTAAATTGAAATTAATCATTTAAAAAGAAAAATATAAGTCTGCTAGGAGGGGTCGATCGATCTATGGCAGGGGTTCGATCGATCGATGCTCTTGGGTCGATCGATCGATCAAGCAGGTATGGCAAATCTGCATAATTTTCAGTTACGGGTTTCTTCTTCCAAAATCATCCAAACCAATGTTTTTGATTCCCAAACTCTCAACAATTCATACTACAAATGTTATATCCTCAAATAAGTGATACTCTACATCAGGCATGCGGATTTTCATCATGAATAACGAATTAAACGGGGCACAATCCATAAAAATATTAAGAACCCTAATATTTTCTTTGTTCAGTTTCTTCCCATTCTTTTACCAGATTTCATACTCTTAATTTACTATAATTTCATGGTTCAACCTCTACATGTGAATTTGATTTCTAGAATACGTTTATAACCTATACATCATACAATTCCAAGTCTCCAAAATTTGTTTTTCTTTCACAAAAACTACTCCCAATCAATCCTAGACTAATATTATTGAAGCATTAACTGAAATAGAGCAAGATAGATATTTTGCCTGGGAATTCTTGGTTCAGATTTATGGAGATATTGGTGGGGTTTTGATCCTCGTTGCGCGATCTAAAGTTTGGCGGCGGCGGCGGTGTAAACGGTGGAGTTCTTGGCCTAGAACTCCTTGGAAAGATTCTCCTCTTCCTCTCCAATGGTCGTCTTTAGTTTATGGATGTTCTAACCCTAGAATATGACTCCTACCATGTGATATACTCTTAGAAATTTCATGGGTTTTCATGCCCAAAATTGTAAAATGTCCAAAACGCCCTCCCGGGATGTTAATTAGACCTAAAAACGCCCCGAGACCCAAACTAAACCCCCGGGTACATTATTTTGGCTATCTCGACCCTTCCGAATACATTGACGCACTCAAAATGACCATACGGGTGACTTATAATTTATTCACTTTCAATAGTCCGAATTTAATCCTAACACGACGCAAGCGCGTCCCGATAAATTTCCAAAATCATCAATTTAGATTCTCGTGATAATTTTACTAAATTTAATTACACCACTCACTTTACCCATAAAGTAACTTACAACAAAATAATTACTAACTCTCATCACACTAGTAAGTATTTATATGATTTTTCGAATTAATATTAAATTAATATTTCTAATTAAATTTAATAAATCCCCAAAATTAAAAGTCATAAAAATACGGGGTATTACACAAATTCCGTCCAAATTCCCCGTAATGAGTCGTCGTAGCATCGAAATATGTAAATGAGTAGTGGAGCGCTCCTCGTAAGGAACCCAAAAGGGGTCCACAAATTCCACACCAAGCGTGATCACCCTACGCAACATATACTCCTCATAGGAAACAACCACCAAACCATCATCACAAAGCTCATCATCATGACCAAAAATGGGGAAAAAATCCATCAAATCAAATATTTGTACCTCGCGATAATGAGTGTGAATCTCCCAACCATCTTTAACAAATAAATTGAAAAAATCACATAGGAAGTACCCCTCGTATTCTACCCCAAAGATAGGAATGAAGTCCATAATCACAAAGGCCTCAAAATCCCTATACCGAGTACGAGTCATCCATCCATCCTCCTCGAATATGGGAAAAAAATCCCAAGGAAGGAACTCGGAGTCACTAACAAGCATCGTCTGGGTCTCCACAACCTCGGGGACATCCTCGTGAAGCATATACGAGGAGATAGTATCATCGGTGTGCACGGGAATGACATCGAATATAGGAGGAGGTACACTAGTGGACAAGTACTCTAAATATGGGACCAAATACCTCGCTCGTGCATGTATCCATTATTCACGTGCCATCTCCATCTCATAACACTCGGCTCGACATCTATGTAGGTGTTTATGGTACATCTCATACTCTCCAATAGAATAAGCTCTATATGCCAATGTGCAAAGCTTTGAGAGAGATATGAATTCGTCTCGACCAAAGAAGCTTGAAAACTTTGGAGTTCCTTGATGATGGCACAACTAACCGTGTCAAAATTGGCACATGCATTCATATTGAGGTCGTATTGGGTACCATCCCACGAGAATTTATAAGAAAGGTATTCTTCGTGTGAGGGAGCGATTAAATCGTTGGACCTTGATAGATTTGGGATAGATTTGTAATTATTGGAAAGTGTAGGGGCTGAATTACAATTTATAGAAATTGGTTGGGAATTAATGTGTTGAAGAGGTCTAGGTGGTGGAAAAATTGGATTAGGGTTTGTGATGTGGTGGGAGGTTGGCAGGGATGAATAAGAATGTTTATTAGGGTTAGGGTTTTGAAATGGAGTGGGTTTTGGGGTTTCTTGAATATGGGGTAAATAGGATTTGGAATTAATTTTTTTGTTGAATTTGGCTAGGGTTTGCATTAGGAATGATCTTGGATTGTTTGGGAAGAGAAGGCAGTGAATCTTGGTTGTGGATAATGCAATCTTGAAATTCCAGTGCTTCTTGAATCATTCGGGATTGGTTCTTGAATTTTTTGTGATCATTCTGATTTATGGGATGAAATTTTGTGTCGAACCCATCTTGTACCATTTTGGGCTGGTCTGAAGGAACTTTTGATCTGTTCTGTAGTAACCCATGGCAAAAACGATGGGTCGGACCTACTATTGAAGCCGCTACTATAGTGCGGTGGGTTATATGATGTCCACTGCAATCCAGTTGTGGTTCCAATGGTTTTTGGTAGGGATTGTAGGTGGAAGAGGCATTGCTTTTGGTCGTTCGGGGAGTAGAGGGTTGATGGGGATGTTTCGGGGCTTGGGAGGGGCTAAAAGTGGGGAACTGGCATTGGAAATGGGTCTAGAGCCCTGGCCAGTGGTTGGCGACTGTAGAAGAGGGAGTGGGCGCTGTTGGGGTTGATCGAACACCCTTTTTTGGGTTTTTGGGACTGTTTCGTGATGAGTTGACTGGATTGAGGATTTTTTTGGATGGGTGGGCCAGCGGATATTGGTGGTGGTACAGTTTCTTTGGTGGTGGTGTTTTCTTGGTTGTGGGTAGGGTTGGGGTTTATGAAACTGGGGTTTTTTGGGGGGTAAAGGTGTAGAATGGGTGGATCTTGGAGAATTAGGGTTTTGATGGTGAGACTTGTTGTACGTAGAATGAAGTCGGAGTGGTCCCATCCAGAATTTGACTCGTATTTGAAAATCATCCTTGCGCCAAGAACAAATGCGGCTCTGATACCAATTTGATGTGAATTAGGGTGCAAAAGCGTAAAAAGAAGAAGTTATTCTACACAACATCTATACAACAATAACAACAACAACTAAAGAAATGAAATGGGCTTATTTCTCTCTCTGTTCTATATTCTTCATATTAAAAGTTTAGTACAAATGAGGGCCAAGTTGCCTATTTATAGGACGAGTTAGCTTGCTAAACAAGCTATTACCCAAAAAGACTAAAGAATGCAACTAATATCTAAAAATGACATATTAGTCCCAAACATACTTGGAAACTAATAAAGCTCTAAAATAAAGGAATATTACAATAAAAGCAAGAAAATACTAAAATAAACTCCCATTCCCATTAAAAAGGGAATTAGCACAAATATGCTAGGCAAGTTTTACCAGTTCTATAACAAGTATATGTATAGATGAGAGTTTAAGTGTTTATAGAATCAGTGTTTGAGCAACGCTAAAGAAATAAAGTTGATAATCCCATACTTATCAGTTTATAAAGAACATTAAGGTTCTTGAACTAATAATCCCATACTCACCAGTTCATTAAGGATCATGTAAAGAGAATCAAGGGTTTTTGAACTAACAACCCCATACTTACCAGTTCACTAAGGGGCATAGAAATAATTAAGCCATCAGTAAAACCAAAATAATAATAATCAACCCAAAACCTTTGGGAAAAAGTAACCGAATAGGAACACAGTTAAAGTGGTACTCATTCGTATGTAACAACAAATCCAGGCTCTCAATCATTTGAGACCATTAGGCCAAGTAGAAAGTTCCATGGTATAACATGTCAGTCTACTTCCTAGTTAATACTGATGCTTATAATATAAATATTTACACAAAAGTGAAGGGGTAAACTGTATCAATAAGGAACATGACATCGGTTATTCGGTGAGAAGGGTTAAATTATTCCACATTCAAATTCAAATACCGATGATATTTAATAAATATGTAGTATGGCAGTATTATAACATGCGCATACTAAGAGTAAATAGAATATATCACATAGTGATATCAATAGCAATATGCCAAATACGCAAAGTTTACAATTAAAAAGGTAGGAAAACCTACTTACTCGGTATATCGTACGGCTTTATATATCACAAGAGGATATCTGAAGGAGATGGTACTTGATTCTCTGTATATAATGTTTGGTTATATAACTATTTGGGATTAGGTCAATCAATTTATACATAAAACTGTATCTTTTAAAGTTTCGGAGTTTTAATTGTAAATATTTTAGGACTTTAAAATACTAGACCTAAGGTCATTTTTTAACTTTGGTACACGAGACTTTTTGTCTTAAAATATTTTGAATTATTCATAGACAAAGTTTGGAGATCAAATTCATAAGTTGAAAAAGGTCAGGAGGGGTCAAATTGCAATTTAGGAAAAATATGTCTAAGTTAAAACCTCATTTTTCCATAACTTTGCCTAGGTTAATCCAAATATGGTCTTACCTTATATCATTTTTATTATAACAATAAAATTAAAAAATGGAAAAAAATTGAAAATTCTGATTGGCCACGCGCCCTCACGCGCTAGGTCAAGGTTTATGTTCAAAAAGTTCATCTTTTTCCCCTTGACAGGTGACTTTAAGGTTTCTAATTTTTTACCTTGAATAAATCCTTCAATTCTAAACCATTTGAGATGATTTCTTAACGAACTTAACATAATTTGTCATAGGATTTTCAGTTTTCTAGTTCAAAATACACTTTCAATCGATTCTAGATAATTAGGCACATTCATGGCATTTGATCATTACACTCGAGTTCATGAGATTCTAATGAAAATATTCAAAGCTTTAAACCTTAGTTTTGACCGATATTTGGAAGTTCACCATTGAGGCTCAAGCTCTAATGGTGGAAACTTCATAATTTTCACCTAGAGCTTGTTTTCTACGTAAAATTTCCTACTATTTTGAGTTATTCTAGAATTTTAACAACACTGAGAATGATTGAAACTAAAAGAATTGAATATAGTACACAAAATCATAGAGTACTTATTTAGAGTGAAAATTTTGGGTTTTGAAACTTTTGTTTAAGTGAGTTTAAACTGAAGATTTCGTGGGGTGTTTATAGTATAGGAGTACGGGAGTTCATTAGTGGAAAAGAGAGGTGGATTTGAACTTAAATTGTAAGGTTTTAAAGATTGGGTTTTGTTCTTCACATGTGTGCATGGCGTACACATGTGATTCTTGGTTGTTTGTGCTGATGTGGGAACTTATTTGGATATGAGGTTTTATGAAATTAATATAACTTTGGTGTTTGGTCCTTGATTGGTCATATGTATTCACTTATAGCCTTAAAAGTGTACTTCTAATAAAGTATAGGGGTACTTTAAACTTTTAGAAAGTTTCAAGAACTGAAATTATAATTTTGTGTTAGTTGAAGTCTAAAGGATTAATTTGATATAAATTTAAGGGTTGGTACTGAAGTATAAGTCAAGTTATGTAGCTTTAAAGTTTTCAAGGGCTATTTTGTATTTATTGAAACTTTAGGGGGTCTAGGTCAATTCAGTCAAATTATAGGGTATCAAGTGTAATTTCTTTCTTCATTAGAATACTTCTGAATTTGAATACTTTATATGGTTAAAATAGTGACTGTAGGTGTTTAGGGTCAGTTTTAAAAATCCCAGTTATTACAATCTACCTAATTAAAAAAATCTGTCCTCGAATTTACCTTGAAATAAGTCGACGTATTGGTCTTTCATAGATTATTTGGGTTACTTCACTTGGTGATCTAGAATTCATATAGAGCGTACTTCCAATTCATGGTTTGGTTCAATAGAAATGTCTTGCCACGTAATGGTATGAAATGGATCAAAAATATATTGGCGTAACTGAAACACATGAAATTCATTGTGAATATTGGATAATTCCACAGGTAATTCTAATTGATAGGCTACGGAGCCAATTCGTTTAGAAATTGTGAAGGGTCTAATATATTTGGGGCTAATTTTCCATTCCTTCTAAGGATAAAATTCCTTTTCTAGGAGGAACTTTCAGAAATACTTGATCATTTTCTTGAAATTCTAAGGGTTTTCGATGTTGGTCTGCATATCTAATCTGTCGATATTGGGTTGTTTTCAATATTTCTCGAGTTTGTTACATTCTCTCAGTGGTTTCCTGGATTATTT
This sequence comes from Sambucus nigra, assembly GCA_949130495.1. Lineage (NCBI taxonomy): Eukaryota > Viridiplantae > Streptophyta > Magnoliopsida > Dipsacales > Adoxaceae > Sambucus > Sambucus nigra. The sequence continues at coordinate 23,614,910 of OX422211.1, forward strand.
TAGGACCAAATTGTTTACTACTTCCGAATTTTATCCAACATACGGGTGATCTACATGGTCTTCTAAATAAAGCTTCAAATGGAGCAGCTTTCATATTAGTCTCATAACTATTATTATATGAAAATTCAACAAGGGATAAATGTGCATTCCAGTTGTCAAGCATATCTAAAGTACAAGTGCGTAGCATATCCTCTAAAGTTTGGATTGTACGTTCTGATTGTCCATCCGTTTGTGGGTGGAATACGATACTTAAATGAAGTTTAGTACCCATTGCAGTTTGTAATGCTTGCCAAGACTTTCCTACAAAATGGGAATCTCTCTCTTTACGATGGATAAAGGAATTCCATGTAATTGAACAATTTCTCAAATGTATAGCTCGCTAAGCTTCTAAAATGAGTTGGTGGTCTTCATATGTAGAAAATGAGCATATTTGGTGGGTCGATCTACTATTACCCAAATAGAATTATATCCTTGGGACGTACGAGGTAGTCCACTGACAAAATCCATGGTAATAAGATCCCATTTCCACTCAGGAATTGGTAAGGGTTGGAGGAGTCCACTAGGGATTTTGTGTTAATCTTTACTTGTTAACAAGTAAGACATTTCCTTACAAAATTCTCGATATCAATTCTCATATTTGGCCACCAGTATTGTTTCTTTAAGGCGTGGTACATTTTCAAACTTCCAGGGTGAATCATAAATTTTGAACGATGGGCTTCTTGTAATATTTCCTCTCGAAGAGATGCATCATCAGGTACGTATAATCTATTTCTAAATCGTAAATTTATTTCCTTATCATATGAGAAGTCGGGATTTTTGTCTTGAAAGGTTTGTACAAAAGAATCTTGGTTTTGCTGAACTTAGATTTTAACTCTCAATTCGAGATAAGCAATAATATTGAATTTTTTTGAAAGAGGATATCAATATACGGTCATATTGCTCTATGGTAGCAGTAATATCATAGGAAATTAAAGTGTTAAATCTTCCTACTGGATTTTACTTAAAGCGACAACTACTATTTCGCCTTTGCCTGGATAGTAATTTAATTTAGAATGGTAATCTTTCAAATATTCCACCCACTGTCATTGTCTTAAATTCAAGTCATTTTGGGTAAAAACATATTTCAAACTTTTGTGATCAGAAAAAACTTGGAAATTTACATCATAAAGGTAACAACGCCAAATTTTTAATGCAAAAACTACAGCGTCTAATTCAAAATCATGGGCAGGGTAATTACGTTCATGAATTTTGAGTTGTCATGAGCCATACTCTATAACCCTCTCATTCTGCTTCAACACGCATCCTAACCCTTGCAATGAAGTGTTGGTATATACATCGTAGCTTACATCACTAGAAGGAATAGTGAGGATAGGAGTAGTGGTTAATTTGTCCTTCAACACTTGGAATGATGTATTACATTCATCGGACCATACAAATGGAACTTCCTTCCTAGTTAGCTTTAAAAGGGTTAAAGCAATGCTAGAAGATTCATCTACGAAACGACGATAATATCCAGCTAAACCTAGAAAACTTTTTAATACAGTAATATTGGTAGGATTTTTCCATTTAAAAATGGTTGAAATTTTGGCTGGATTGACTTAGATTCCATTTTCAGAAATCACATGTCCTAAAAATTTTGTTCCCTTCATTAAAAAATCAGATTTGCTTTTCTTAGCGTATAACCAATGGTTTCTGAGAGTACCTAAGATTGCGTCGATATGTTGGGCGTGTTCTACTGGATTGTGAGAATAAATAAGAATATCGTCAATGAAAACGATAACGAATTGGTCAAGAAAAGGCCTAAAGATTCTATGCATTAGATCCATAAAAGTTGCGGGTGCATTGGTTAATCTAAATGACTTTACGATAAATTCTAAATGTCCATAACGGATTCAAAAAGTAGTTTTCAAAATATTATCTTCTCTAACACGTAATTGATGATAACCCAATTGTAAATCTATTTTAGAAAAGCCCTTTGCTCCTCGAAGTTGATCAAATAGATCTCCTATTCGGGGTAAGTTATACTTATTCTTAATAATTACTATGCTCAGTTTACGATAGTCTATGCATAATCTCAAGATTCCATCATGTTTCTTGACAAATAATACAGGAGCTCCCCAAGGAGGTGAACTTAGTCAAATAAAATCTTTTTCTAATAGATCATCTAACTGGGTACGGAGTTCTCGTAATTCTAAAGGAGCCATTCGATACGAAGGTATCGAAATAGGAAGTGTAATAGGATAAAGATTGATACTAAACTCGATTTCTCAGAAGGGGGTAGTCCTGGTAATTCTTCAAAAACACATCTTCGAATTGTTCCAAAAGATTCGGAATTAAAAAAGAGATTTGGATTCGGAAACTTGAGGGTTCAGACGGACCTAATACTTGAAATACAAAAGAAAAATTATTTTCATTTCGAAAATAAATTTTCTTAGCATTACAATCGATACAAGCAAGATGTCTTGATAAAACATCCATTCCGATAATAATATCGAAACCACATATATCTAAAATTATCAAATTAACAAGAAGTGTTCTTAGACAAAGTTGAATTCTACAATTGATATAGCCTTGTGTTGGTGTATTGATTTCACCAATTGGTAATTCAATATCCAATGGAGAAGTTAAAGATGTAGGTAATAATTTTAATAATTTAGCTAGTCTAAGACTGATAAAGGAATGTGTTGAACCTGAATCAAATAAAATATGAGCAGGAAAATTTTGAAAAATATCATACCTTCTATCACGTCATGGGAATTTCATATAGACAATATGGCATCATTCTTTCCACGACTCGGTATTGGTACAATTTTCTTAGCAGAATTTAGCTTAGGTTGATTTTGGATAGGGCAAGATTTTGGATTTTATGAGGGTTTATTTAACTAACGATGGATTGGAACAGATTTTAACTTAGGACATTGTGACTGGATATATCCTACTTCGTGACATTCATGATAATGAATTATTGAACGTGTTGTGTTATGACGGATCTGGGAATAAGCTTATCCACTCGAGTTTGAATAAGGGTGAGGTCGAGAATGAGGTGGGGTTTTAATAACATGATTATTTATGGTAACAGGGGAAGAAGTTTGTATTACGACGGAAGAATTTCGTTCCAAAATTTTTGCAACGCCGATAAGTTAAAAATACTCACGGATTTGTAAAGGAGCGATCGAATTCTTAACTATTAGATGTAATCCTCTTTCAAATTGTTTGCACTTATTTGTCTCAATATATATTTACTCAAGGGCGTAACGAGATAATTTGGTAAATTTGTCCTCGTATTAGGCTACCAATAGATTACCTTGTTGTAATTTTAAGAAATCAACAGTTCGTTGATCTCGCTCAGTCTCGGGAAAATACTTTTTGAAAAAATCTACTCAAATTACTCTCAAGTAAAATTAACAACATTCTGATTACGTGGCACTACTTGCCACCAGAAATCAGCTTCACCTTCAAACATATAGGCTGCTAAATTTACTCAAAGATTATTAGTTATGCCTATTCCATTCAGAATTTTCACAATCTGACGTATCCATTTCTCAGTTTCACTAGCACGTGGCTTTCCAAGAAAAGACGGAGGTCATTGTCTTAAGAATTCTGTAAGGGCATTCATCCTATGAATTTCTTTAAAAATTTCCTCTAGAGTAGAAATAGTAGTTTGTTGTAGTCGGGATAAAGAAGTAAGTTCTTGAAGACATCGCATTATTCCTTCAGTTTGAGTTCCAGCGGAGGGAATTCAAGTATTAACCATCCTAAAATATAATATAACAGTTTTAATAATAATAATCATAAACAAATATATGTCACAAGCCTATTATATTATACATGATAAGTTATATGATACATCTGAGTTATATATCACATACTACTACTGCATTAGTGCAGCTACAGCAGTTAGTTAATCTCCTAAGTTTCAATATGGCACACTATATACAATACTATACTTATCTACATTGGGAGACAACTTTTAAGTTGGATTTTTAGATAGGAACAATAGATTCATCAATAGAACTGGATTTTGGACTGACTAAATAATCTTCCTGATCCAGAGAGCCATCACTTGAGTCATCAGTAGTACCAGGAGAGTAGTCACAATGTACTTCACCATTGGGTGTTACACTGGGGTACATAGGTGGAGTCGGAGGAGCATCTGTGAGTGTAAGATTTATGGCTTCTTGAAAGATCACTGGACCATTCACATAATCATCTGCCTTCCTCATAACTTTCATGTCACCCAGAATTCTATTCGTCAACACTAACATTTTAACATCACTATTAGCACGTGCCTATTCCTCTTCTATTGCTCGAATCAACTCTCGTAACTTTGCCAATACTTCCTCTCAAACTCTAGTTTTCCAACGATTATTTGGCACAATGTCTACATTGAATAAAAACGTATCCCACATATCCATGCTGCAAAATGGAATTACCATATAATAATAGTAATAAAAGAAATGACGAAAAGATAAAACAATTAATATCGTATTTCTTTTCCCATATAGAATGTTAACCTGACGATATGTTTAAATTTAAAACCTGCTCTAATACCAAGTTGTCACACCCTGCTTTTTGGTATGAATGAACAACAAGTACACATAAAACAATGAATTGAAGTTAAGGCAAAATAACATAATTTTATTCATTATTTAAAGTAGTTTACATAGGTTAGTATCACCGCAAGGATGAGTTACATTTTTTAGCACAAACTATAAAGTAGAAAATCGAAAAGCATCACTCCTTACTACCATCTGACTTATTCTCTGCCCACACAGTCACGTACGCAAACAGGTGACCGGTATCTATCTCTAAAAGGGAAGAGATATTATCCTATTTCTCTGGTTTCATCTGGAGAAAAAAAGAATTAGCACAAATATGCTAAGCAAGCTTTACCAGTTCATAACAAGTATATGTATAGATGAGAGTTGGAGTGTGTATAAAATCAGTGTTTTAACAACTCTAAAGAAATAAAGCTTATAATCCCATACTTATCAGTTTATAAAGAACACTAAGTTCTTGAACTTATAATCCCATACTTACCAGTTCATTAAGGATCATGTAGAGAAAATCAAGAAGTTTTGAACTGATAATCCCATACTTACCAGTTCACTAAGGGGTATAAAAACAATTAAGGATTCAATAAGACCAAAATAATAATAATAATCAACTCAAAACCTTTGGAAAAAAGTATCCGGCTATGCGCACAATTAAAGTGACACTCATACGTATGTAGAAATAAATCCAGGCCCTTAGTCATCTGAGACCATTAAGCCAAGTAGAAATCTCCGTGGGATAACACGTTAGTCTACTTCCTAGTTAATATTGATGATTATCATATAAATATTTGTACAAAAGTGCAGGGGTAAATTGAATCAATAAGGAACATGACTTCAATTATTAGGTGAGAAAGGTTAAATGATCCACATTCAAATTCAAATAACGATGATATTTAATCAAATATGTAGTGTGGAAGTATTATAACATGCACTTACTAAGAGTAAATAGGAGCTATCGTATAGTGATATCAATAAAAGTATATTAAATACGCAAAGTTAACAATTGAAAAGGTAGTAAAACCTTCTTTTTTGGTATATCATATGGCTTTATATATCACAAGAGGATATCGCTAGGAGCTAGTACTCGATTCTCTATGTACAATTTTTGGTTATATAAGTATTTGGGATTAGATCAGTCAGTTTATACAAAAAAATTGTATCCTTTGATGATCTGGGGGTTTAATTGTAAATATTTTTGGCCTTTAAAATATTGGACCTAAGGTCATTTTTGAACTTTGGTGTAAGACACTTTTTGTCTTAAAATATTTTGAAGTATTCATAGACAAAGTTTGGGGATCAAGTTCATAAGTTGAAATAGTCAGGAGGGGTCAAATTACAATTTAGGAAAAATATCTCTAAGTTAAAACCTCATTTTTCCATAACTTAGGCTAGGTTCATCCAAACATGCCCTTAACTTATACATTTTGACTAGAAAAATAAAATAAAAATATTAGAAAAAATTTCAGAAAATTATGATTGGCCACGCGCCCTCGCTCTCTTGGTCGTGGTTTCTTATCAAAAAGTTCATCTTCTTCCCCTCGGCAGTTGACTTTAGGGTTTCTAACTTTTTACCTTGAATAACTCCTTTATAACCCTTTGATATGATTTCTTAATAAACTCAACATAATTTGTCATAAGGAAATCAAATATATAGGTTTTTGTGGATTGAGATCTAGTATATCTCAAGTTCCATAATTGTATGTTTTTCTGAAAATTTGAGATTTTAAGAATATGGCAAAGATTCTTATGAACGTAGTTTGTTTTCTTCTATGTGTAGGAGTAATTTGGTTTTAATTTCAAAGGTTGAGATTGATTATACAGTGAGAATTTAATATTTTCAGCTTTCTAGTTCAAAATACACTTTCAATCGATTCGAGCTTATTTTGCACATTCATGGCATTTGATCATTAAACTCAAGTTCCTGAGATTCTAATGAAAACATTCAAAGCTTTAAACCTTAGTTTTGATCAATATTTGTAAGTTCACCATTGAGGCTCAAGCTTTAATGGTGGAAACTTCATAATTTTCACCTAGAGCTTATTTTCTACGTAAAATTTCATACTGTTTTGAGCTATTCTAGCATTTTAACAACACTTAGAACGATTGAAACTAAAAGAATTGAATATAGTACACAAAATCATAGAGTACTTGTTTAGAGTGAAAATTTCAAGTTTTGAAATTTCTGTTTGAGTGAGTTTAAACTGAAGATTTCGTGGGGTGTTTATAGTATAGGAGGAGGGGAGTTCATTGGTGGAAAACGGAGGTGGATTTGAACTGCAATTGTAAGGTTTTCAAGCTTGGATTTTGTTCCTCACATGTGTGCATGGTGTACACATATGATTCTTGGTTGTGTTGTGCTGATGTGGGAATTTATTTGGATAGGAGGTTTTATGAAATTAATATAACTTTGGTGTTTGGTCCTTGATTGGTCATATATATATGCACTTATAGCCTTAAAAGTGTACTTCTAATAAAGTATAGGGATACTTTTGAAATTTTAGAAAGTTTCAAGAGCTAAAATTATAATTTTGTGTTAGTTGAAGTCTAAAGGATTAATTTGATATAAATTTGAGGTTTAGTAGTGAAGTATAAGTCAAGTTATATAGCTTTGAAGTTTTCAAGGGCTATTTTGTATTTATTGAAACTTTAGGCGGTCTTGGTCAATTCATTCAAGTTGTAGGGTATCAGGTGTAGTTTCTTTCTTTTTAGAATACTTGTGAGTTTGAATACTTTATAAGTGTTAAAATAGTGATTGTATGTGTTTAGGGTCGGTTTTGAAAATCCCAAGCTGTTATGTGAAAAATGGGGGTTGTCACACTATCTGTGTGATTTTTTCTATTTTTTCTTTTTTTGTTGTTGTTTCATTTTTCTGAATTTGTTTACCTTTTCTAATTCTTTTTCATTATTTTTATTAACAAGATTGTTAAGTCTATCATCTTCCTAACGAAAAAACACCAAACTCAAAGACAAATAAAATTAGGTACCAAACTCAAAAGTGAGTAATTATGGACGTGTTAAAGTTAAAAAAACATAAGTCGTAAATCCCTTTGTGTATAAAAAGACGACCCCATTTAAACCACACTGATAAGAACCCACGAACTTTAATTTTATTGTGATAATATTTTACGATCAGAAGTTAAACACAACATAGGTTACTTCATCTTTTGATCAATTCATTACTTAAAACTCCACTAGCCAAAGACCTAACATCCACTTCCACCCACATAACATCCATAAAATTTTAAAAAGGGACGAAAGAATAAGTAAAAATTAAAGGAAACTAAAAATTGCATCCTCTCGTTTTTCCAATTTTCTATACCCGCCGTGTGTTTCACTAAAAAAGAATGAAGAAACTGAGAATTGATTTGAGGGTGGTTGGAGATAAGATCGTTGATAAAAGTTCGTTTTAATTAATTTATGCGCCCCATCTATTGGGTGGATAAAAAAAATTTGAACCCATTAGTGTGGGTGTAATAAAAGTGGGGGTTATAAAAAGAGAGGTGAGGTGAGGTTCAAATAAAAACACCATTTTTATAACACCACCCATGTGTGAAAAGCATGTTTAAATCTCAACAATAACAGTAATTAACTCCAAATATCTCAAAATAAAGTCTTCATCAATTAAAGAAGTCCATGTTTTAAAAAAAAAACTAATTGAAAGAGTCATCATCATCCAATCACAATACATGGATGATATAAAGGCTTTATTAATTAATCAAAAATATTCGTACAAATTATGTCCCAAAATATTTTAATCCATTTATTATCCGCTTGATTTCTTATTTTATTTAATTTACCATTTTTTGGGATTGCTTTTCCTATTTCACTAATTGTGCCTCAACTAGTAAATAATCATAAAAATTACTACCGACGATTATTTCCCAACAAAAATCACAATAGGATGACTCATGTTTAAATGTGCTTATATCGATTACCTAATTTGGGTATTGAAAAATGTTCTCCTTAAAAAAGAAACTTTATCTTCTTTGTATTTCATCTTCTTCTAAAAAAAAGCTTCCTCGTAGTTGTAGTTCATCATTTTAGGGTTGTAAAGTAGAAAAAAAATAAAAACAGCTAATACTTTATAACATATACTAGGTTGTGTTTGTTTTTTATCTGAATCTGAAGTCTGAATCTGAAATCTGAATACTGAATCTGAAGTCTGAAATCTGACTTTGAATCTGAAAAATATGTTTGTTTTTATGTCAAAATGTATCTCTAAATTGATGTATTTAGACTGATTCAAACTTCAGATTCAGACTTCAGATATAACTCTGTCTCTTAATCATTAAGAGCCAAATATAACCGTTAGTCTCTTAATTATTTAAAAAAACAAATACTTTTTGGTACCTCTTAAGTCTGAATGGTTCAGATTGAGACTTAAAGAGGTAAAAACAAATAATTCCTCATAATTTCAAAAATTCTGAGAATTCCCTTCAAGACTTAAGCTATTTAGCAACAACTGAAGCTTATCAAGAATTTCTTCCACGATAACAAATCATGCGTTAAACTTTAAAGGAAACAAATCAAGCAATCCCCAAACTGTAACTGGAAGAAAAAAAAAGATAAGCACTAATGGGGAGAGGTCCTTACCTTGAAATTATGTAATTAGGACAAGTTGGAGAGAGAGGATGAAGTATCTATGAATCTCACCAAACAATTTTCTCATGAGGGAGCTTAATCTTTTCTTAGAGCTCAGAATTGAAATTGCATGTAGGTTTTAGACAACATCTTAGGGCTAGATCTTACACAAAAGTTTGGGAGTGTTAGAGAGATGAAAGGTCACTTGAGATTTTGCAAGTGGATTTTAAAATTAAACATCCTGACTTTAAATTCAAACATGCTATTATGTATAGGATCTATTATAAAATAGGGATAAGGGTAACCTACCATAGGATTATCATTTGTTCAGTAGGGCAACCATTGGCATAATATGCTTGTCATAGCCAAAGAAAATAAAACCCAACCGGAGGTAATTTTTGTTATGACCCCAGTGAGACTATTGTGTAAAACACGTATTTCACTTCGGTCTCTCTCACAAGTTGAACGAGACAGAATTTTTGTTACATATTCTTGGTTACAGATAATACGTGGAGTTTGAATTAAAACTACTAGTGAAAAGGTATACAAGATAATGATGGCTATCTAATCACGCGGGACAATACGTATGCCCCTCAAGCTGATGGTGAGCAAGGGTGAATTTGCAGGTTGTCACTTTAAAATTCGAACCGGGAAGGAAGACCCTTTGTCATTATATCATCAAGAAATTTGATCGGATGTGGAGATGAATTGAACATGAAGAAAATCATGTAAAAAATCTTCGTTAATGTCTAGTTGACGGATGGTCTAACCATGACAAATAGCAAGGGATATAATGCTCCGAACGGTCATTGGCTTAACAACAAGATTTAATGTTTTCCTGTACAAAACATCGTGCTGTTAACGGAAACCTTTAGCGACTAAACATGCTTTATACCTCTCGATATGACCGTCAGCTTTGTGTTTAAGCTGGTAAACCCAACATCAGATGAAAATATAAGAAATTCTCCGATAAAATAAAAATAAAATAGATATAGATAAATGTCAAATTTTAGAGACCACCTTTTATCTTTACGTTTTCCACTGTCTAATTTTAACAGCCAGAAAAGTAACAGTTATACTGGATCGTCCGTCGTGAGAATTTCTTTAGAAACGAAGCCACTTTCACCCCACAACATTCATATTAAAAGTAGGAGGAACAAGGAACTAAGTGAGATTTTTTATGAGTGCATTAATTTCATGGCCCAACGTCAGTCTGGAAATTTATTGGCAGAAGACACACACGTAGGTTCAAACAGGGTGGTGGAACACAAGAAGGCAGATGGAGGTTGAGAAGGCAGATGGAGTTGAATCATGGGATGGGTACGAGTTGGTGGTTACGGTCATGAGGAAACAGGGGGAGGCGGATTGCCTAAGTCGTCAACTAGGTTGATGCCATCGTGGGTGGAAATTGATGAGGTCTTGGTAGATGATGGGACATTGGGATTGGAAATAAGGTTTAAATGTGGAGTGTAGTTTCAAGAGATAGGTTGGCTTGGATAGGTGGTAATCTAATCATGGGTTGAAGATGAGATAGGATTGGGGCGGGTTGGAGGGGTCATGTGAGGAGAGGATAGCGGATTGCTCTAGGGGTCACAATGTAGGAAGATATTGATGAGATGAGAGTTTGGTATTTGTTAAAACCAGTGGCAGATTTTGAAGTGGGTTTGCAAATTTTGAGACACCAGGGGTTGAATTTGTTTGCAAGGTGTGGTTGGGGCTCTCAAAAGCATAGGTGCCGGTGTGAGACCTCTTAATTTTAGTTACGGATAATTTTGTAATATTCCAGATGTCTGTATTAAAATAATTAGTTTGGGTTTCTTTGGTAAAACAATGCAACTCGTATAATGCTGAAATTCTTCTCTCTCTACTTTTCATCTCCTTCTGTAAACTAGCTCTGGAGTATACATAACTTCACTCGGTATCAGAGCACCTACCCCCAACTAAAAATAAGAACTCTAACAACTAATATTAGGTGAATATATAAAATTTAAATGAGTAGTTGGCTCTCGGTGAGAAACTGAATTGGGGTTTGGAAGTGGACATGGACTCATGGTAATTTGAGAGGTTGAGTTTGGAAGAAAAGACTTTGAATGCGATGAGTTAGAGAAGGGATTTGTAGGTGGTGCGCAAAGGATTGGTGGTCCAGTGAAGGGAAGCTGGAACTCATCAAACCACATGTGAAGAGATGCCGTGAGACTTTAGACGGCATGCGATTTATAAGATACACCGTTGTTTCTAAGCCAAAGTTCCAACATAGTTGAGGCACGGAAGCTTGATCAAGTAACAACAATCCAGTTGACATTGGCATCTCTCAACAAGACCATTTTAGTCTTGTGTATGTGAACATGAGAGACAATGGGATATCCACAATTTTCAAAAAATTTGTTTAACTTGCAAAATTCATTGCCCCAGTCAGGATTGATTTAATATGGTTGATTTAATGCTCAACAAATGTTAAAAAATGGGTTAAAATGTCTAAGACATCAGATTTATTTGCTAATGGATTGAACCACGAAAATTTAGAATAAGCATCAATTAAAATAAGAAACTATGTCCACTAATTGATAATGTGGGGGAAGGACCCCATAATAATTCAAGAACAGAACGGATATAATTATTTTTGATAGGTAGATATGGCCAAGAAAAGAGAAGAGTCTCGAATAACGCGGAAGAAAATGGTTGGGTAATGATATGACGAAATGTATGAAGATGAGGATGACCAAGTATTCGATGCCAGCATTCGGTGGATGCATGTTCGGAGATGGATGCAACATAATAGTCGTAGATTGATTGACATGGTAGATGGAATCCTTACTCGAACCTTTAAGTATAGTTCTTCAGGTGGAACGATCCTTCACAAGAAATACGAAGGGTGAAAGATGGGGATCAAATGACAGGATTTAAAATTTATGCGCGAAAGAGACGTGGAAGAATATGAAAAAATTATTTCCGTTAATTTATTCATTTGTTTGTGTTATTAGATGTTTTAGGATTTTGTTGGAGATAATCATTAGTGTCCCATTTAATATCAACTTCTTATCTTTTGTTATCCCTATAAATCAATAGATCTTTTACTGTAGAATTTTTTGAAGATTAACATTTAAACTTTATTTCTTGATTAGTATTAATCGTAGTTAGAATAATTTCATTTTCAATTCCTCGTTTCTGTATTGGTTCTACAGCATCTCCCCCTACTATTGACCATCGGTACTAGACAACCAATCTTCACCAACCCGTCACCAAAACACCACCACCACCATTTTTTGTCATCCCCCAACCACAAACCTTCTTTCAAAACCATCATCGCTGCACACATCGTCGACCAGCCACAAAAGTCATCACAAAGTGTATCTCAGCCAAATTCAACAGCTTATGGAATTTGTATTTGGGGTGAGAACCTATACCAAATGATCCATTACTGTTAAGCCCGATACACTTATATGAAACACAACCCTCTTATTTTAATCTGTCCACTTTTTTGTGAAGCAGCTTATTCAATTAATCCAGCCCAGGTATTTATTCCATTATTCGTGGCCTAGCTATATTCTAGTACTACAGCCCAACCATATATCCCATACCGGTATCCATACATTATCTAAACTCATTCCACTTTTTCTTTTCTACTCCACTCCAAGCCTCAATATTTTCCCCTTTGAGCGAGTCCAAAACATTTATGCTCAATTTAACTTATACCCAGGATTTAGTTGCCCAGCCTAGTTAATTTAAATTTCTTGCCACTTTTGTAATTCTTAGACCCATATAAACCTCATTTTTGCCACATCCATTTTGTTTCGAAATTGGGCTCAATACTAGACCAATTCCCAACCCAGTTAAGTCCGAACCCAAGCTTCTTTGTTTATTTTTAAACCCAAACACCCACCAGCATTTAAATGTATAACCCAGATCCTTGTTCAGCCTTGCCTATTTCAATTTTTCCCAAGACCCAGACTGAAACAGTCCCTAGAGCCAAAACAAAAACAAAACAAAAAAGGTACTTGCTCCGTAATGCTGCAAAATTAATGCAACACTCGTCTATTGCATTTTTAATTTGAGATAACGATGCAAGAATCAGTTGTAACTCTTCATTACGGTCACTTCAGGACTCAATTGTGGGCTTCCGAATTTCTCATTTAAAATATGCATCCTACTTTGAAAATTTGATTAATCTCATTATATTTAATAGTTTGGTAAATTAGTAATTAAAGTCCTCGCATACAACCTTTTCATTTTTAGCCAATTTATTTTCATCCTACCTTGTATATATTTATAAAAAATAAAATAAAAAATAAAATCATAAGACCGTCTTGTTTATCCTCCACAACATCATTACATAACACTATCTTTAATTACTCATTGCAAGCGTTGTAGCAAAAAAAAAACAGCACATGTCCGTCTTACTTTTGACACACTCCCTCTTTCTTTTGTCATATCACAATCCTCACTCCCTTTTAAGTTTTACTCATCCTTCTCAGTCTTCCCTTTTAGCCTTCATAATTGTTTCCGCAACGAAGGTAAATTCCAAGGTTGAAACATTGATTCACATAAACAATTATCACAAAATGTCCTATAATATTAAATCATCAATTATCAGAATATTGCATATTCACCAAAATATAACTGATACAAGTACAATATAATGAATGAAAAATTGTTAATGCTTCATAAAAGGTTAACTAAAATGTATGACATTTGAAAAATATTAGAAATGTATCCTATCAATCAAGTTTCGCTTCTTAAAGCTTATAGCATTCAGTACCTCACGTACTTTTAACACTTCTTTATAAATATATTTAAGAAGCCCTAATTAAAACAAACGCACTGCAATGGCCAAATAATACGTATTTATTAGCGAGCCGAGAAGGTGTGGTGAAGTTGCAAAAGGAGCATATATTCAATACAGTATCGTTTGATTGTAAACTAAAATTTAGTTGTTTTTTGTTACAATCTGTTAAGATCTGTTAGGTTCCAATATCAAAGTTGTGAAGGGCTAGTTGAAAAGCTGTTGGCATTTTCTGTCAAATTGGTTCTTAACCACTAAAGAAAGTTACATCTCCAAAAACTATATACAACCAACCAATCAACTATAAAATCATACATATATTCAAACCGGGAAGGGGGAGGGGGGGAATCTAACTGAAAAAGAACAGATTGCCATCCGAGACGGATAGACAATGAAGACTACAATTATGGATAGAAGTGAACATTCTTAGAAAAAGGGAGAGGTTTTTATTAAACCTACCATAAATCCTAGTAACCTCAAAGTGGCAAACCCTTTGTTACAATGAAAAACTAAATTTAAGGCTTAATTAATGATGCAATTTTACTAGAGGTTCAATTACACATGCACAATTAACAATTTATTTAAATGTATTTGGGCCAATTCAACTACATATGCATATGATCAGCCATATAACTCGGATGAACTCGGTCAATTCCAGGACAGCTTACATATTCACTTGCTCATAATGTTTCAATTGCTATTTTTGTCACTTTTCCCACTAACTAGAATTTTATATAATCAGTAATTTTCGTAGATTTCTATATATTGACAGGTGTGTCAATTATCACCAATTTTAGTTCAAAAAGGTCCTTCAAATTTATGTAAAATTATTTCTCAAGGTATTTTGTGATCAAAGTTTCTAGTTGGGTTAATTCCAGAAAAACTGAATCTAATATAACACAATGAAATGAAAGTTTCTATTTACTTGGCAAAAAAGGAAGATAACATAATTTATAAACACAAGTTTTTAATTCCTTCCTAGTCAAAAAATGACCACTCGAGGAAACAACATTATACAAATTTCATTCAAATATTTTTCAGTTCACACTATTTCGACATTGTGCATAAAAGGTGAATGTCAACTTTGCGATTTAGAGTCTATTGAGAAGCCAAGATGATAGGTGACAATAAAAAAAATTGAAACTAGCAAAATAACTAAGAACGTGAGAGCAATGTAATGTGAAAGGTTGAGAATAAAACTATCACAAACGTAATGTAATATAAAATCATTAGTTATGATGCAGACTCACCAAGTTAAAACTGATATGTGAATAATAATTGTTCAAAAGTCATCTCAAAGAGAAACAAGGATATAATTACTAATTGGTAATGTATGCCACAACAAAAAAATGCCATCATGATAATGCTTCATGAAAGAAAAAGAACTGAGGAAAAAAGATTAAAAATGTGACCTGCGAACAAAGGGATTGCCTCTTAAAGGTTTTGTCATCAAGTTACGCAGAGTCTTACATCACACTTTTCTGGAATGTTTATGCCTGAGAGAGAAAAAGAAATGTAGAATTATGATTTACAATTGCAGGGATAAAAACATCTCAAAGGGATAGCAAAAAATTTACAACCATATGGCTAATAGTGTAGTGTTAAACACCTACGAGGTTGTCTTAATCAAGGTAATGTGCCTTAATTTTGGGAATTTTACTTTTAAATGTATTACAATTTATAGCTGAATTGGTACAATTGTTTGGTCACGCCATGCCAGTTCAAGAGAAGCATGGCGTGGAAATTCAACTACCGCACTTGAATCTGTTTGGCGTGGCCTGACAATTTGATGCTAATAATGAAGTGTGAATACCTGCAATGGGGGGTGCGGGTCATCAAAGTACAATATGTGGTGACAAATCAGAAGAGACCACCCATCATGAGAATTGTGATCATAGAGGTAAGCAACTTAGCCCTGGAAATTACCAATACCAACCCTGGAAATTATCATAAATGAAAAGGAATTACAAAGTCAAGTGTAGATATTATAGATAGGTCTCTTCATATATACTTTAATATACAAAATTAAATTCTAGAAATATAAGAGCCATTTGGCAAAAAGTCGTGCAGAGTTATTTAATTAACGTTTAGTTCAAGCATTATTTTTATAAAAAACCCCTCACTATCCTAAGCCCCGAATCATAAACACATAAACCTAAAATCTTTTCCCAATAAATTTTTCAAAATAAATTACTATCGCAAAAATAGAGAGGGTACTTTTTGGACCATACACAATATAAGGTGGACTACATGCAAAATGTTCTCATCTCCTAGGACTAAACATTAATTATCCTAATATATTAACCAATCTTCTAAAAAGAGCGAGGCGCTAGACAAGCTTTTGATTGGCGCCTCGTGCCTAGGCGCCACGTAGGCTTTTTTTATTTTTCAACACAATATATATATATACATACACACATATATGAGGTATATATAAATATATGTATATATATATAATATTAGACATAACTATATCTATTTATATATATAACGTGATGATTTTTATTTTGTTTATTTTTCCCGAGCCTAGAGCCTAGGCTGGACACCGACCCCGCGCCTAGGCGCGCTTTTTAGAACAATATTATTAATTATAACAAACAAGAAGCCACCCACAAAATGTTAAATAAATTAGTAAGGCTCTGCATGTCTTGTAAATGAGTCTCTCTCTCTGTGTGTGTGTATATATATATATATAGAGAGAGAGAGAGAGAGAGATGCATATATATATATGTATGTATGTATGTATGTATATTAACAAATTGAATTTAACTCTAAACATATATTATAACAAATACTCCAGAAGTTGCTCACCTTGCACTTGATCTTTTTGATTTTGCATTTAGCAATGCAGCCACTCACCAAGCTGAAGGGAAAGGGCACCTTAGCTGATCGAACCTCTTTTCAGTCAAGCTATCATCCTCCCATTTTCTCTCATCAGTATTGTAAAAGTAAAAGGTTTTGGTTACAAAACTCCAACATATATACTATTTGCCCACTATAATTGAGGAGGCATCTCAAGTGAGTCCCATAATTTTTGTCAATATCATAACATTAACCGAAGGGTAAGGTAAATCCCTACCATTATATTGGCTACAACCCAGTACATATGTTTGCCATTGATATTGAAACTTTGGGGTGGGCTTTTCCAGCTTTAATGGGAGGGATACCATTTGGGATATCATTAGATAAAAGTAATCGGCTAAACCGGAACACTAAATTGATGTAAACTACACGTCAAAAGGCTCCTAAAAATATCTAACACACTTTTAGAGAGAAAAATACCCTTTTCTATTCCAAAATCAAGTCTCCCTCAAATGAGGCTTACATGGGAGTATTTAAATGCGAGGAGTAGCTTAGGCTCTAAGTTAATGTTTTAATTACAATAATCCCCTTAAATGCCATTTGCTACTTCTGCCTCTAAATAATAAAGTAAAAGAAAATATAATGTCATAATAAAATGAAAGAAAATAACAAAAATATAATAAAATGCAATGAAACCCTAAAATAGGTAGAGCAAAACCCTAGGTTTTCTGGGACGTTTCGGGGTCAAAAAGGGGCAGGTACCTGGGCAGGGTTTCGACCCTGGCGGTTCGGGTTTTGGCCTGTTTTGTGTCGGGTGGGGGGTTGGGGGGTTGGGTGAGCTAGGGTTTGGGTCGGCCAAGGTGTGGCGTGGCTAAGGTGGTCGACAAGGAGGGGGGTCTGATCTAAGGCTTGTTTTAGGGCTGGTGGGTAGAGGGAGGTTTCGGGGCAGGGGTTTGTAGGGTAGGGCAGGCCGGGGATAGGGCCTGAATGGGGGAGGCTAGGGTTTTTACCCTGAGGCAGCGGGGTGGGGGCTGCTTTTTGGGTCGTGTGGTTGGAAAAGGGGGTTGGGCGTAGGGGTAGGGGTAGGGTTTTGGAAGTTGGTTAGTCTACGATTTTGAATTTTGGAAGAGATGAGTTGGAAAAGAGCACCAATTTATTGTTGTTGTCTATCCAATCTTCGCATCATCTCTTGGTTTAACTCCTCTTGTTGTTGTATGAATTTCTTTGGACCCATTGATTGTAGTGTACGATTTGATAAAAATAAACACCGATACACCAAACACCAATGTTGGAGCGACACCCGTTCTAATACCAATCTGACGTAAACTACACGTCAAAAGGCTCCTAAAAAATATCTAACACTTTTAGAGAGAGAAATACTTTTTTCTATTCCAAAAACAAGTCTCCCTCAAATGAGGCTTACATGGGGGTATTTAAAAGGGAGAAATAGCTTACGCTTTAAGCTAATGTTCAAATTATAAAAATGCCCTTAAATGTCTTTTGCTACTTCTACTTCTACCACTAAATACTAAAGTAAAAGAAAATACATTGACATAATAAAAGAAAAGAAAATAACAAAAATACAATAAAATGCAATGAAACCCTATAATAGGGACCCATTTCCATCACTCGGGGAAGGTCGGCCGGTAGGGGGATGGGTCGGGGGAGGGTCGGCGAGGCAAGGTAGTGGCGGCAAGTTGGTCCGAAGGGGTGGGGTGGCTTCGGGGTCAGAAACAGGGTGTCCTAGGTTTTTTGGGGGGCTGGGATGTGGGTCGAGTGGGGTGGTATACGAGTTTGGGCAGGCTGAGATAGGGTTTGGAGGGGGAGGGGGTAGGCTATTCAGAGGCAACCTCCTTCCCGGGACAGTGAGTGGTTGATTCCGACGACTCTTGTGTGGTGGTGGGAGGTTGAAGTTTGGAGAAGAGTTGAAAGAGAGCATCGATTTATTGTTGTTTATCCATCTTTCGCATCAATTCTTGGTTGACCTCTTCTAGGTGTTGTTTGGATTTCTTTGGAGCCACTGATTGTAGCGTACGATTTGATAAAAATAAACACCGATACACCAAACATCAATGTTGGAGCGGCATCCGCTCCGGTACCAATTTGACGTAAACTACATGTCAAAAGGCTCCTAAAAATATCACACACGCGCTTTTAGAGAGAGAAACACTCTTTTTTATTCCCAAATCAAGTCTCTCTCAAATGAGGCTTACATGCAGGGGCGGATCCACATGGAAGGAAGGTGGGGCAAGTGCCCCACCCTAAATCTCAAATACAAAATTTTATCCCTAAAAAAATTGTAAATTTAGAGTTAAGCCCCACCGAAAAAAAATTGATATTTTACCCCTAAAAACTTTTTAATCCTAAAAAAAATTTGGGGGGCTCCTGCCCCGAAACCCTAGCAATGGTTTCTGGCCCACCCAAAATAAATTCCTGAATCCGCCTCTGCTTACATGGGGGTATTTAAAGGGCAGGAGTAGCTTACGCTCTAAGCTAGTGTTCTAATTACAAAAATGCACTTAAATTCCTTTTGCTACTTCTACCTCTAAATACAAAAGTTAAAGAAAATACAATGACCGAATAAAATAAAACAAAACAACAAAAATACAATAAAATGCAATGAAACCCTAAAATAGGGACCCATTTCCATCATATATTATTAAGACCCTATATTGATGAATCCAGATATTCTTCATCAATACGTTGTGGGCCAGGATAGGGGATAGGAAAACTCATTTCTCCATCTACTAAATTTTGCAATCAGAATTTGTTTGATTTCAGATAGAGAAAAGGAAACATGTATAAAGAATTTAAGATTAATAAATGTGATGAATTAAGTAGTAGTTTAAGCTTGAGTGTAGGCAAATACTTGCAAAAGTTGGCAACTGCACGTATAGGAAAACCTCCATCAGACCACAAATTTAGTTCTACAAAAACTAAACATAGAAATATTTATCCTCGCTCGGAAAACATATTAAACAAATGAGACCATTCCAAGGCTCATCAGCAACAACATTATGATTGCTGAATTTGTGTTGCTTACCGACCCATCTAATGAATACAGATATGAGCACTAAAATCAACGAAATTTAGTGCCGGTGACGACTTGTGCAAGTGGGTGCAAGTGTGGGAGTGGGGATGAGAGAGAGACAGAGGCGGGTTGAGCAGGTGGGGTAGACAGCTGAAGACTGATCTGTACTTTTGAACAAAAGTGGTCGTGGTAACTTATAAGAGCGTGAGAAATGCGTAACTAATTATATAACAAACACAACAGAAGGAGGCTACCTCTAAATGAATTGCAAAAAGCAAAAAGCCTCAGAGAAAAACATGTATAGAAAGTTTGAAGAGCATACATTGATAGGTTGATAGCAATTTCTACCACAGCAGAAATATGTAATGTAAACCGCCTTTTCAAGAGTTCAATAACCAAGATATAGACACCCCCAATCCATATTAGAACAATATTGTGTGAAAGTAAACTAAGCAATTGGTAGTACCAAAATTCTATAATACACAGCGCAAACCTGTTTTGGGTCTTTTGAATTGAACTCGATCAATTTGCAATTTCAAGCCTGCAGAGAAGATAGGAAGGTTCGCATCGCAAGAAGAGCAAACGGACATATGCACGATTTTGTTCTCTTTTGGTTTGGACATTTGGTTTAATTCAGGTTTGATTGATAATCTTTGAGTTTGAGAAGAACTTGAATCCTGAAGATATCCAATATAGCTTCTAATTCTCTGAGATATGAATTACTGATTTGGCTATATATAAAGAATGAAATGACATATAAAAAGGGTAGAAAAGTTGAGGAATTTGGGGGCAAAAAGTAAAATCCAAGTTATAATAGTATTCCAGACATACTTACAGTGGCTTTTATCTTTAAATCTTTCCAGTATAACGAGTCAACCGGGTTGTTGTGTTTTGATTAAACTAGACTTCCTGTATAAATGGTCAACCTAACAACTAGCAGATGCAAATCATGGCCCATTGAGTTAACTGCCCATTTAAACCCAATTTAACCCCAGATATTAAAACATGGGGCACGAGTTATAAAAGTTATGGTCAAAAAGGGTTTTGTATGTTAAAAGTGGCAGGCATAAAATGAGCCACTAGTTTTGTTCATGGGCTGAATATGGCTTGTGAGTTAAAATTCAACCCGCTGAATTAAAAAGCCTCACCTTTACAACCTGTTAAACACAGATATGATTTTCAACACTAAAACCCTATTCCATCTTCTAGCGGCTCTTCCCTATAGCCGATTTTCTCATAGCTCAGCACGTCTCTCTCTCATATGTATGTACTAGCGCATGCCCGTGCCATTGGCACGGTCATGCTTTTGCCAAAGACACGCCCACACATTGTCTTGAGAAAAAGGCCATGCCTAGTGCCCAAGACACGCCAACACACCTTAAATCGTCAAGTTACTAATCTGTTTGACATTGGAGAAAACTTTGTGCCAATGGGTGAGCTTCCGAAAATTAAATCCTATCAAAGAATACACATTTGGCCAATATAATGAGAGTTTGAACATATCTATAGCCTGATTTGATTCTAGTAGCTTACCCCTCCAGTATAATGAGAGTTGAACAAACTAAGTAAATCTTGAGCAACTTTTCTCAACCAAGTAAAATAAAAGTATAAATCAAAATCAAACTCCTATAAAGATGATTAAATTCTAGTAGCTTACCCTACCTATCATTTACCGCACACACCATATCATGCCTTGCATCAACCGCAAGTCCCATGCCTAGCACAAATCTCAACCAGCAGGCTCAAGCAGATGGCACTATTTTGAATCTTTAAACTATGGGTATAATCGTATTATTACTCAACTTTGTTGATACCCAATGTATAGTATGAAATTAAAAAAAAAAAAGCAATTTATCATCTTTGTATAGACAAATAAGTAAAAAATTAATGAATTAATACTTGAGTAGAGTACTCAATGCTTCATAACTGATCCATATTATACCAAAACATCAAAAAACTAATAACCAGGAAAAATGGGTCTAAGGCTTGATTCATAAATTAGCAACTATAAGCAACAACTTGCGACCAATTTTAATGAACAATATAATTATCTTCTCAATGCTTTTAACTATTGTCTCCATTTTATTATTACTTCACAAATAAAAATGATGATGGGTGAAATGAAAGGCATATGCATAGGAGACTTCAAAAAGTAAAGTACTTGTATGCATATATTCATTATACGGGGAAAAAAATGAGAATGGACTTTTACAACAAACCCAAACCAAAAGTCAACAAGATAATGAGAATGCTTCTTGGAATTTTGTCAACAACGTAGAATACAAATGAAAACACTGAATATGTACTCATAAAAATTCAACTATAGAAATACATTCACATATTGAAAATTACTACAACAAACCCAAGCCAAAAGTCATCAAGATAATCGCAATGCTCACTTGGGAATTTCGAATAGATATTCATAGAAAAATGGTAGAAGCAACAAAATAAATTCAAAACCAAAGGGAAAAAACCAGTTCATTTGACATGAACACACACAAAAACCTAACTATTTTACACGGAGGTAGAGTGAGTGGGTGTGGGGGCGGATGTGTGCTAGTCGGGAAGAGAGAGAGAGAGAGAGAGAGAGAGAGAGAGAGAGAGAGAGTGAATATACACCTTGTCGATAAACCCTAAAACACTATTAACTCGTATATGTTCAGATCTAAATAAAAAATAGTGACACAATAAATATATTCAGACCATTGACAGATGTCGAAGCCTAAAATTTCAGGCAGTAAACCTGATGACAATATATTTATTTTGAACTTCAGCTCAAAAATTGACAAATGGATAGTAAAAAATACTTACTTGCAATAACTTGATGATGTTTCCAGCGCCGAAGACTCTATGAGCAATGACATGAGTGGCTCAGTTGGTGGAATTAGGGGCCACACGCAAATATATAGAATCGGTGAACATGCCAAGATTTTGTAGTTAATAAAAACATAAATAAATAAAATAGAAATGACAGTCAGCTTAATAGAACTAAAATTAAGAACCAGAAAAGTATGGGTCTCTTGTAAGACACAATCATTTGTCGCAATAGCAGAAATGAGAATATATGAGCATAAAAAAAGCATGTGCACCTATATATAAGAGTGCTTTGGGATTATGACATGCCCCAGTTTGGTGTTTTGTTGGGGTACTTAAAAACTTTCAATGGATAAAAGGAGGAAACAAAACTCTTGGAACTTATGGCGATATTTTAAACTTAATTAGAGCAATTTTTAAAAATAAACAGAGTATCACCAAAAAGTAACCATTTCAGTAGTAGTTGATCAAAATACAATTCAGTCAAATGTGCAACTCATACATCCAACTCCTGTCCTAGTACACGACCAGCACCCAGTACCAAGAATCAACCCCTACTCAACTCAACTCAACAAAGCCTTTTCCTAATTATTTGGGGTCGGCTAACCAAGAATCAAACCGTAATGCATAAAAAATCACAAATCAATTCCAAAAGATTGCTCCCAAAATAATTATATTGACTTTCACAATTACATAATTTCACAATGTTGGCACGGATTATGAAATCAATTTGTTTTTCAACACACGAATTATATTAGCATCAAGTCCAATCAAGCAATAAATTATGTTTATTTGTTTTCAAAATAATTTCTTGAGATACATACAATAGTACACAAATATTAAATTTTCCACCACAAATATCACATTTGCAATGCTTAACACAACAAAAGACGTTTACCTTAGATTTAACACCCAAAAAAACTAATTATAAACCAAAAGATCTTATTCTGACACAAAAAAAAAACTATTGTAAAACCACATTAAACAAAACAGAGAGAGAGAGAGAGAGAGAGAGAGAGAGAGATTGTTGAAATTTGATTTTTCTCATCAGAACTATGAAAAATTGATTCCCAACAACCGAATAGACAAAATAACCACAGATGAAACTCAGTAAAAAACACCAACTCAACAGTAAGTCTAAATATATTCAACTACAAAAATCAAAGATAAAAAAGAAGACCGAGAAGGAAGCAAAGGGAAAAGAGAATAGCAATTGTTCAAGTCCACCGATGGCACAACCATAATTTCGCAACCACAATATACATGCATCTAAAACAATTATAGAGCAATACCAAGTAAGATCGGATTACTTCCTGTATTTTTGTATTACAAGTATTCCTGTCTTACAACATTCTACTTCATTCAAAGGAACAAAATACATAGCAAATCCACATGACACTGCAAAATGGAATCACAAAACAGAATTTTCAATCCATAAAAGAACCAAATACAACATTTTATGCGTTGTCTACATATATAAACTGCGCACAACACATATGTAGAGAAAGACAATAAACTTACACATTGCATGAGACAGAGAGAGCAAGAGAGTAATCCCAACAGTGGATTGAACTTTGTGCAAGAGAGATCATGAGATTAATCCAATCCATTAATTTGTTAAGTGAGTTTGTTATATCAGCTATAATCTTGGCTCTTCATTTTTTTCATCTATAATATCAGCTATAAACACCATAAAAATTAACGGAAAATATATTAGAACACCTTATGAGCTTTGAAAAGTCGGATTTAAACATGTTTTAGATATATGAACGTGTAGAGAGGGAGAGAAAACAAAGAGTATTCCTGAAACCTTAATTGGGGTTGGATCTGCATTTAAAAAAAAAAAATCACATATCTGCAAAACAAAGTTTAGAAATGTAAAAACAACCCAACAAAAATGACCTTGATTTGAAATTGAATAAAACTTATTTCAAGAAAAAAGAAATGAATAAAACCTGTATTTATCTAAAAAGAACGAAGCCCCATTTTAAAATCTCTTCTTTCAAAGACAAACTCAAATTTCAACAAAAAAACACAAATTTGAAATAAAAAATCCCTTTTTTGAAACCAACACCTTAAAATTGAACAAACAAAAATATTGGTGAGTTAGAGTGTGAGGGATCTACTTGTTGTGCTTTTTGTGGCTGGAACGGTGAGAGAGTTTTTGAGAGAAATGAGGTTATACCTTCCAAACAGAGTGTTAAAGTTGAAGGAAATGGAGGGATACAAACAAAAAGTGTAGACTGGATGCAATAGCATTTACCTTTCACATAAACTCAAACCTGTGAGCATTGGGTTATTCGTGGTAGGGTCCTCTCAAAGCCTTTTAGAACACAAAAAGTTATCCATGTGAAGTTTGCCTTGAATTTTAAGCAGGGTACTGTTCATACGCAGTGGGGTACTGTTCATACGTAGTGGAGTACTGTTCATATGCAGTGGAGTACTGTTCATACGCGGAGTTCTGTTCATTTTTTCTCCTCGTTTAAGGAGGGTTTCCAGCCATGGTTCAATACACACCAACACAACATAGAGTTAGAGAGAGTCTTCTTCCAGAGGCGAGGGTTTGGAGTGAGGTGAGGGATTTTCCCTCTCACCCATGGGTATTGCTCAAAGATGGAAGAAGGGTGTGGGTGTGGGTGTGGGTGTGGGTGTGAGTGTATGGTAGGTGTGCTCAATATGTATTGTGTGAGAGGATTTCTCACCGGGTTATATGGGAGCGGGATACACCGGATTGGGTACATGGAAAACACTTGAGGTAAGAGATTGAGAGGGTTCTTGGCTTGGAACTTAGATTCACTTGGGTTGAGAGTGCGTGTACAATGGCTATCCGGCACTTGGGTAGGAGAGTAGAGGGTATGTGATTTATCTTGTATATTCTCTATTGTATTTATAATTTCTTCAAATATAGTGGAACCGGGTCTCTCTGTGGATGTAGCCAAATTGATGAACCACGTATATCTTGGTGTCGTCTCTCTTGTTTGCATCTTTATTGTGCTTGCCATTATTACCATTTTATCTCGATTATATCCGGGAGTCATGGTTAGCTGGAGGGTGCCCCAACAAATTAGGCATCGGGGCACAACAATTGGTATCAGAGCTCTTGGTGTGCTTAAGGTGTTTGTCAAAAATCCGGAATGAGATTTTAGTGTCAAACCACTAGTGCTTGTATTTCTTGGGTGTGTTCATTAAATCATGACAAGTGATATTACTTCACATGTTTAGGTGAAGGGATTTGATGGTAATGGGTTCTTCGTTCTTAGTGATTAGAGTGGAGGTGATTCTTGTTCAAAACGGGTCATGTACCGGGGTTGATGGAACAATGGAAGCCGGAGAAAGATGGAGGGCATAATTGCTGGCCCGAAATGCAATTGGGAAGGGTGTGATTGCTAGCTCGAAATGCAATTGGAAACGGTGTGATAGCCACCCGCAAGGTCTATTTGTTGTTTGATTTTCACCCGGAAGAAAATTGATTGTTGGGGATGTTGTCACATGAAGTCTACATCTAAGGACAATGAGCATTGCTATGTGTGTGGGGGAAAAAGTCGTTTCTTGGTTCGGTATTTGAAACAAGGATGGTGGCGGCTACCTCAAGATGGTTAGTGGCATATGCTAGACTTTTGGGGATATTCTCACAATCTCCAAAAGTGATGAATTCCAAGGAGAAATGTGCTCGATTAGAGGTGGAGTTCATAAATCACACGGTCTTATGTGAATTTTGTGTGATTGGTTGGTGTCGTCTTGATCTCGAAAGTATATTTTGGGAACAAGGTGCACAAGTATGAAAGGCTTTTCAAACGCTCTCGTTTACAACCGATGAGCAGGGCGTATGTTCCGGCAGATGATGGTGAGAGAAATCTTGCTAGTGAAGGGGTGGGGTCGAGGTCCCTCTTCGGAGTCGATGGGTTTATTTGACTAGTTGCAGCTACATTTAGGCATTGACTCGTGTATTCAACTTCAGAAGATGTCCAAGAAGAGTAGTTGAAAATTGCGAAGTGCAAAGGGTATATTTATAAGAGGAGGTGTATATTCCAAGGGCAATTTTCATGGATTATTTGGATCTTTGAAGAGTCATTGAACGGTATACGGATATGTGTAGCTGGTACAATGAAGCTCAATAGTGGTTCTTTTTGTGGCCTGGCAAACGAGGGGATGGGGGAATTATCATCAAGTGGAGTCTCGATCGTGGTTTGCAGTATTTCTCGCCAAGGTGGAGATTTGTACAGTTTGGCTTGAATTTTGAGCAGGGTATTTCATACGCAATGGTACTGTTCATACGCGCGGGGGGGTACTGTTCATACGCGGTTACTATTCATACGCGGAGTACTATTCATTTTCTCTCCTTATTTAATGAGGGTCTCAACCATGGTTCAATACACACCAACACAACATAGAGTTAGAGAGAGTCTTCTTCCAGAGGTGAGGGTTTGGGATGAGAGGTGTGGGATTTTTCCTCTCACCCATGGGTATTGCTCAAAGGTGGAAGAAGGGTGTGAGTGTGAGTGTGAGTGTATGGTAGGTGTGCTCAATATGTATTGTGTGAGGGGATTTCTCACCGGGTTATATGGGAGCAGGATACACCGGATTGGGTACATGGAAAACACTTGGAAAACACTTGAGGGTAAGAGATTGAGAGGGTTCTTGGCTTAGAACATAGATTCACTTGGGTGGAGAGTGGGTGTATAGAGGGCATGTGATTTATCCTTGTATATTCTCCATCATACTTGTAATTTCTTCAAATATAGTGGAATCGAGCCTCTCCGTGGATATAGCCAAGTTGGTGAACCACGTATATCTTGGTATTGTCTCTCTTGTTTACATCTTTATGGTGCTTGCCATTATTACCATTTTATCTCGATTATATCCGGGAGTCGTGGTTGGCTGGAGGGTGCCCCAACAAATTGGGCATCGGGGCACAACAATCCTTACGCATGTACACATTATAGTGTGTATAAATTATCCTAACAAAAAATGTATATGATCAAACAATACAAAAATCACTGAGACCCTTCTAATAATCAGAAAGGAAAATGTTGCACATGCATTTCAATATACACGCATAGTCGTCACATAGAGATAACTGCACATGTATCGTATAAGGGTCAGTTTGTGGATGCGTTATTAAAGTTAAATTTCAGGGTAGGTGTGAGGTGTACTTAATCTACACCTCACACCAACTATTGTAAGTTCATGTATAATTCACCAGTTTTCAACATGTCACAACAACTCAAATTAAGAATTAAGGGAAGACAACACCTCATTTTACAACATAATACTGGTGAGAATAATGGTTAGAATACCAAAAACAGGCTATATCATATATAAAATTAACCCCTCCGCATGTTGACACACACATGATCTAACACATGAAGACTCATTCTCAATCTTGCCA
Source organism: Sambucus nigra (assembly GCA_949130495.1). Lineage (NCBI taxonomy): Eukaryota > Viridiplantae > Streptophyta > Magnoliopsida > Dipsacales > Adoxaceae > Sambucus > Sambucus nigra. The sequence goes on from OX422211.1 coordinate 23,642,863, forward strand.
ATTTGAAAACTGCAAAAAATAGTAAAAGAAACTGTGATAATAAGAGTACAGACCATGTTCTTGATGATTAAAAAACTAAAGGAAAGCACCAATAGTTAATGATGTCAACACTGAACAAATTTGTGATCATGTATTTTAAACAACATTATCAAAATAACAATTTCCTTACCCCGTCTCATAGCTAATTCATCAAGAACCTTCTGTGCACCCATTAAACAACATTCACCTACACTTCCAATGATTGATTGGGAAACAGTTTTTAAAACCAAGAGCTTGTGGTGTTCCCAATCAGATATATTGTCAGTCTTCCAAGAAATTGTGGTGTTCCCCATCAGCATATATAGTAAAAATTCAAAATAAAAGAACAAAAATATTTGTACTGAAAGAGGCTTACATTTTTTCAACACGACATATACCACAAGGGAGAGAGCAACTGCAGCATAGAGTATTATTATACAAAGGAACATTTCTCTTTTTTGTTCTATTCCAGTTTTGGTTCCCGTCACAACGATTGAGACTGAAATTCCAGGTCTTTTTGCCCGTTTTCTCAGCTATTTCACAATAAACATTCACTGCATACTATTTAGAATTTTAGAGTCAATTTAAGACGGACCAATTAAACATACAGAAATTTCTACAAAGCAAAAGGCGATACACCGTTGTTTCCTAGGCAAACTGCCAACATAGTTGAAGCACGGAAACTTGATCGAGTAAGAACAATCCAGTTGATGATGACGTCGAAAGACCATATTGTTCATGTGTATGTGGACATGAGAGATGATGGGATATTCCACAATTTTCAAAAAAATTGTTTATCTTGCAAAATTCGTTGCCCCAATCAGTTTGGATTTGATTTAATATGGTGGAATTGACGCTCAACAAATGTTAAAAAATGGTAAAAGTGTCTATGACATCAGATTTATTTGCTAATGGATTGAACCACGGAAGTTTAGAATAAGCATCAACTAAAATAAGAAACTAACGATGTCCAGTAATTGATAATGTGGGGGAGGGACCCCAAACATCACTGACTAGTAATTCTAGAACATAACTGATATAATTATTTTTGAAAGGTAGATGTAGCCGAGAAAAGAGCAAAGAGTCTTGAATGATGCCGAAGAACACGGAAAATAATTTTTGGTAATGATATGACAAAGTGTAAGAAGATGAGGATGACCAAGTATTCAGTACCAGCGTTCGGTGGATACATGTTCGGATATGAATGCAACACCGGATTCATGGGTGGATTGAGACGGTAGATGACAACCTTACTCGAACCTTTAAGTATAGTGCTTCAGGTGGAAGGATCCTTGACAAGAAAATACGAAGGGTGAATGATGTGCGATCAAGGGACGGGATTTAAAATTTATGTGCGGAAGAGACTTGGAAGAATATAAAATTTTATTTCCGTTATTTTCTTCATTTTATTAGATGTTTTTAGGAGTTTGTTGGAGAAAATCATTAGTGTCCTATTTAATCTCAACTTCTTATCTTTTGCAGGCCTATAAATTAACAGGTATTTCTCTGTAGAAGGAAACCTCATTTTTTGAAGATTGACATTTAAACTTTATTTCTCGATTAGTATTAATCGTAGCTTGAGTAATTTCATATTCAATTCCTCATTTTTGTGTTAGTTCTACAGCATCTCCCCTTACTGTTGACCATCGGTACAGGACAACCAAACTGTCACCAAACACAACCACCACCATTTTTGTCATCCCCCAACCACAAACCTTCTCATAAAACCATCATCGTTGCACATACCGTCGACCAGCCACAAAAGTCGTCACAAAGAGTATCTCAGCCCCCTTGCGCTGTTCTACCTGAACCTTAGTTTGGAGAAGCTGTGTTCATGGAATTTCAATAAGTTATGGAATTTGTATTTGGGGTGAGAAGAGAACCTACACCAAATGATCCATTACTTCCTGGCCCACTCTGTCCACTTTTCAACTATTCCTAAAACCTATACTGAAACAGTCCTAGAGCAAAAACAAAAACAAAAACAAAACAAAAAAGTACCTGCTCTGCAACATTTCTGCAAAATGAGCGCGACACTCGTGTATTGCAATTTTAATTCAAGATAACTATAGAAGAATTAGCTGCAACTCTTCATTACGGTGGTGTCAAGACTCAATCGTGGGCTTCCGAATTTCTCATTTAAAATACACATCCTACTTTGAATATTTGATTAATCTCATTATTATTTAATAGTTTGGTAAATTAGTAATTAAGGTCCTCGCATACAAGCTTCTCATTTTTAGCCAATTTATGTTCATCCTACCTTATTTATGCATATAAAAAAATATAAAATAAAATTATACCACCGACTTGTTTGTCCTCCACGACATCATTGCATAACATTTTCTTTAATTACTCATTTTTACGTGTAACCGTTGCAACCCCCACCCCACCCAAAAAAAAAAAAACACCCCACCCAAAAAAAAAAAACACCCCACCCACCCGTCTAACTTGAGCAACACTTAGTTCCCTTTAAGTTTTACATAATCCTTCTCGGTCTTTCCTTTTAGCCTCCATTATGGTTTCAGCAGCCAAGGTATTTTCCAAGGTTGAAATATTGAATCACAATCATGAATGACCAGGAAAAGCATAGTAATATTGGAAGGGGCGATCTACAAAAAGTTGTTGCAAAAGAATAAATCGCCATCAGAGACGAGACGGATAAACAATGAACACTAAAATTTTAAATAAATGGAAGATAATTTTTTTGGTGGGAAAAAAAAGGTACAATCCTAAATGGAAGATAATTGGCAAAGACGATGTATAGACTTTATGACTTGCTATTGAAGGGCTTAAAAACATCTCATAAGGACAGCAGAAATATTAATATTTCATGAAAGAGTACTACCCAAAAAAAACAGGGCCTCATAAATTGTTGTTGTATGAAGTTGGGTTTATACTACACAGTGAACTGACTAAAGCAAGTTGAACAACTAAAAGTTGAATAGTAACAGCTGTATTTGGGGGCAATAAGTAACATCAATTAGAGCAGAAGTATAATCAACTTGAACTTAAAAGGAAAAAAAAAGAATTATTCATCTCCCAACGCTAGTGTCAATTTGCCTTGCCCTTTAAAGAGGGGCATAATCTATGCCTACCTTTGTGTATTGTATCCTTGAATGGAGTAGAAACCAAATGCAGTGGGTTTCTGTGAGGTATCCCTTTAAGTTTTACACAAAGTCCATCTAGTTCGGGGGCAGAATCAGATAAAGACAGCACCCATACGATGGCGTCCGTGGGAGCAGATAGGGATTGTAACAAACCGGATGTGTTTGCGCCAGGCCTACTAGTTTGTTGTTTTCCCCGGCACATATCCAATTGACATGATTGTGTCCGACCGTGCGGCCTAATCAGATCAGCATACTGTGCACAGAGTTGGCCCAATTTTTTGGTATATGTACACATTAGAGGCAGGTGTAGAGGGTCTCCTGATGTCAGCATTATATCAAGTTACTATTACTAACTAGGATTTATGTATTCCCCGTCCGCTAGTGCCTACACTTGCAATGGGACCACACAACATTGCAATTCCTTGGGACCCTATTGTTGTCATCGATCAATGAACAATGTATGTTATTGTCTCTCAAGGGCAAGAGCTATGCATGCACGTTATGTCAGTTGCTATGACACAAGTTACCGCTAACTTTTACAAGATTAGTGCTATTTAGAAGATATTGTTCGTCTTACGTTTTAACATTAACTAGCACACTAAATTAGTATTGACTTAATAAAATTATTAAGTTGTTAGTGTTTAATAATGATCTTATTTTTAGTTTTACTATTAATTTGTAATCAATGGTCGGTGGATCATGGATATATAGTTTAATTTGATGAGCAGATACATGCCCCTTGATCCTCGTTCATCTCGGCACGACCACGTGGCTAGAAGCATCTTCAGCAATTACTTTACGGATGTTTCATGTCAAATCGTCGATTTCAAAGGACGAGAGCTCTCATGTATGGGGGCTGCTCTCGCTGTCTATGCAAGGTTAGTTGTTCTTCACAACTCATAACACTCGTGTTCACTTGTGACGGTTTTCCGTGTTCTTAAACATGATCAAGTGGTAGAAATTAGATTGGATCGGCGCCATCATAGCCAACCTTTATCGCGTGTTGATTGTTGATCACAAGGCCATTCTCCTGGTAATATTTAATATCAAATCATTTACTATATTCTATGCCCTTTATGTCCATAACTCCAGTTATGTTTTCAAATTGTATATGTTAATCTTTATTTGAGTTTTATTACTCAAAGATTCTGTCGACTTGGTACTCAAAGATTCTGTCGACTTGGCACTCAATGGATGGACGCGATGAGGATGAGCACAATTATAATGCCTACTTTCGTATCCTTGCGTAGAGTAGGTGCATCACAACCTCGGTGATTGAGATCATGACTATCAACATTCAATACTAACATTATGAGAATAGCATGACAGGGACAAGTCGATCGTATAGTTGGCCTACACACCCGCACACACAGGCAGCCTCAAAAACCTACAACTGGTAATTGGGAGAAAGGTGTTGACATCAAGCCTACAACTGGTAATTGGGACAATGCACCCTATTTGCGCACCAGGGAAAGAGCTATAGGTCTCATGTTAGACTTGATGATGCATGAATTATTAAACTAGAGTGATAAGATACAGTAAAATCAAAAGAGAACACAGGAAACAAATACTCAAAGACTATAACATGTCAACTATAATGACATAGAGCACGGACCAAAACTCAAAACTCTTCAGAGAAACTAGCAATGCAAAAAATTAACAAAAGTCATGCCTTTCCTTGAGTTGTATGCTAATTATGTCGACCGTGTCGACACATTTGAAACAATCACGACGTCCGAACCGCGTCTACCCCATTTGCACCTTTTTTCTTAGTTTCCACTAATTGCATGAGACATGAAAAGGGATAACTTATCCATGTCGTCGAATTATACAGGATTGTACCCTGATGCACGCGATGCACTTTCACTTGTCGTGCTTACTACCCATGCGTGGATACAATTCCTAAAGCGTAAAGGCGACACTACTATTACCCATGGTTGTTAACTATTCAAGAAGACAAAAGCGCTTGCCAATGACTTTTGTTTGACCAAATCATTGTGCTACGTGGAGATTCTCTGTCTTGCGTACAATGCCCAAGACATTTCCAAGATACTAAGTTACCGAACACCGCTGTACCCGACGGTGCTATTAAAATTACATGAACATTTGCTTTTGGCATATGCCCTTGCCCAAAATTCTCCAAATATGGAGAATCTAAAATTTCCTAGTCGTGATCACTAAAACTATTCTACCTATACAATCATTATCCGTCACCGATGATAGGAACCTTTCTCAAATGCTACAACTCTTACTATGCAAGGAATACAATGCTTACTTAAGAACTGTCCTAATATGGCCTTCCTTAATTGACGACACAGTAACTTCAAATATTTCGAGCGAACAAAAGTGTGTACGCCATTTCAATATGAAACAATGAGGTGTTTCCACATAATTCATAATTCAGCAGCGATTTTACCACCCAATATAATAGAAAAATGGTCATTCAGCATTTAATGAACTCCTAATCATTTGTAACTTGTGTAATACAGATGGGAGTGCAAACTCGTAATCATTTATATTCGAAATGAATTACAAATTAACCAATTACAAAACCAAACAAAATCAACTAACTTAAGTTGTTACAAACTGAATAAAAGACGCGCAACCCTAAGTTGTCTAGCATGTGGTGATACTGCTATCTGCACTTTCCTTCATCGTCACTGCCAATAAAATCTCGGTTTATCTCCATCTCCGAACATCTACAACGAAAAGAACAATCAATATTTTCAATAAATAATTGAAGAATACAACACCAAATAAAAAATAAGAATAGTAAGGATTACGAAGAGCATACACCAATACCGCATCCACGAGCTTAAAACCTTGATCCACGAGATATGTTGTCGTTGACAACACGTGAACGTTTAAAGCGAGCATAAAGTAATGGTTGTTGTTCAATGGTTGTTGCTGCTTTTCAAAAATGAATTTGGTGCAGCGAACTTGTCTCTGATGTGATGATTGGTGCGGCATATAATCTAGCCATAGAAGACAAAAACTGTTCCCGCCAATATGAAGAAGGGTTGAAGCCCCCAATTCGCGGTCGTTTTCAAGTTCACCCGCCTTCATTAAATCGGCAGTAAGATCACAAGAACAGAACATTTCCTGATGGACGAAGTCATACGCATAGACCTGAGCATTTAAACAAAACCAATAGATGGTTGTTTCATGAACCACTTATGTTGAGTAGCCAAAGATATTTTTCCACGCAAAAAGTTGATACACGTGGAATGAAGAGACCTGAGTCTCGGACCAGCTATCAGTACCAATATGGTAGAAGACAAATCTAGCAGGGTTAGGAGAAAAGAAGAGAAATATTTTGCTTTCCTTCATAACAGAAATAAATATCAACTGATTACTGAACTTTGAAGGTATGGGGGCCATGGAACGAGGTCTAGCTGCTGGAAAATTAATGACAAAAGAGGTGAAGGCAGAGTCATCATTCGTGGAATCGGTTGAAGGTGAATATGATGTAAAATAGATTTCATCTTCAAAGATGATCAAGAAAGGACTCGAATCTCTATTAGTATTAGCCGGGGTGAAAATGTCACACCAACCGTGAGCAACATGTAGGGTATCCAAAAAACAGAGTGAAGTGGAATAAGCCCTAGCATCACGAGCGCAAATGATTTTTGACCCTAAAACACCGCAAGGATCAAGAAAATGACATCCTTGTAAAATAGAGATTGGCTTAATTTCCTTCACATCATTTTCAGACAAGTTAATACAATACCATACCGAAATAGTGGGAGTGCCCTCGAGGAACCCTCGCATCCAAATGGAACACCGATTTGTAGGTGACGATTGTCCCTCCATCAAGGTTCGAAGTTTTTTTTCCCTCTCTTTGCCTATGTTAAACGCTGCTGGCGTTTTTGTGTTCCTTTAAGCTGAAGGCATGATAGGGGTTTTATGTGATGTATAACATTAAAATATTTAGGGTCATTTAAAGTTTAGCTCCTATTTAATTTTTTTATAATTAGTCAAATTCTCAAAAATTAACTTTTTTAAGTTTTGACCCTCATTTTAACTTTTCGTCCATTTAGCCGTTAACTCACATATTTATTATCGGTTGAAAAACTTTACATGTACCGCCACTTGGAACCGCCTTTCGACCGCATCATCATTTTTTTTTAAGTTTTTCATTCTTTTGTTTTTAAGAACTCATATAAAACAGTTTTTGTTATAAATATTGTATTTATCCTATTTAAGTGGATGTCCACTCCTATTAGTACTCTACTAACTTGTACTATAAATAAGGGGTGACCCCCCCATTTGTTATATACCAATTAATGAGAACTCTTTCTCTCTCTAAAATTCTCTATGTGCCCTATTTTTCTTAACAGTTTTTTATATTTAAAAAAAACAGTTTTTTTATTAAAAAAAATAATTTTCCTATTAATATAAAAAAATAGTTTTTTTATTTTATTGAAAGTAAACAGTTTTTTTATTAAAGTAAAAAAATATTTTTTTATAAATAAAAAAGAATTATGTTTATTGACATAGTTTTATATTAAAAAAAAAACAGTTTTCTTTTTTCTTTTTATAAGTTTCCTATTCTTATGTTTTTAATAATTAATATAAAAATAGTTTTTTATATAACAAAAAAAAACATTTTTTTATAAGTATAAAAAAATAGGTTTTTTTAAAGTAAACAGTTTTTATTAAAATTAAAAAAATATTTTTTCATAAATAAAAAAAATATGTTTATTGGCATGATATCGCGATTGATTAGTGCCGCTGGCACGGACCCGCATTCCCGGACTCACATCATTTATTGAATGTGGGTTCGCGCCAATGTTCCTAATTAATCGCGATATTTTTTCAATAAAATATCGTGATTAATTAGTGCCGCTGGCGCCGACCCACATTCCCGGACCAAACTAATTAATCGAGATATTTTTTCAATCAAATATCGCGATTAATTAGTGCCGCTGGCGCGGACCCAGTCAAACAGATCACTAATTAATCGCGATATTTAATTAAAAAAAATTGTTTAATTTTAATAAAAGGTGTTTAAGTTTAATTAATCGCGATATTTAATAAAAGATGTTTAATTTTAATTAAAAAACTGTTTAACTTTAATAAATAAAAAAACGGTTTAATTTTAATTAAAAAAAACTATTTTTTAATATTAATAGGAAAATTGTTTTTTTTTTATCAATTGTTAAAAACAAAAGAATAAAAAAGAAAAGAAAAAAAAAGAAGGAAAGATGCGGTCACCAGGGTGTCATAAGACGGCTCATCTAGAACCTCTCTTACCGGTTATACCCTCGCTTTAATATGTAAATCCAATCGTTGTACTTCACCGCTTTAACACATTTATGAGTTTTCTTCTCTCTCTTTATAACGATTACTCTTACATTTTGATTTCACCTCTTTACAACAACAAATCTCTCTTAAAAAGTTAGAGTTTCACACGATTTCGTGGTATTCATCACACTAATCAAAGGTTAGTCTTATATTTAAGCTTTTTTTAATTTATTTTGCCATATTTTGTGATGTAAATGAAGAAAAAAATTAGGGTTTCTTGTTATTTCATTTGGTATTAAGTTTTCAAAGGTGTTTTGTTGCATGCATATAGATTTTGTGTGTTAGTTTGGTATTTCCTAGATATTTTCTGTATTTTTTGTCTTATATCGATGTTAACTTTTTATAAATGCCTTTACTTGGGAAAAAGACATTTGTGGTCCATTATGGGGGTTTTGGGGATGATGAAAGGTTCACATATTTAAGTTATAACTTTTAAATTAGTTGATGGGGATGGGGATGAACTTTGCTTTATTGACTTGGTAAAAGACATGGAAGAAATGTCTGGGCTTAAGGATTTCAACATAAATTGGGTAAATGAGGGGACCATAGAACCTATTTTGGGAGACAAAGACTTAATGAAAATATGGGAATTTATTTTAGCTATGAATGGAAATTCTTACTTCCAAACCCTAACAACCCACTCAAAAAAATCCTACCACAACAATCCACTTAGTCCCTAATCCACAATAACCCAGAAGGTCCCCTAGGTTTACCAAACAAAAGCCATATACAGTCAGTGATACAGAGCCTGGTTTCATTGGTGGCAGTGGTAAAGATAACTAGGCTTTCCATAATTTACTTGAGAATACTATAGAACCACCAGTGCTTGATACTATATTTCAGACTCCATTTGAGACCACACATGAAGCACCAGTGGTTGATAATCCATTTGAGATCACACATGAAGCACCATCGGTTGATAATACAAATGAAGCACCATCCAACATGGGTCAGTTTGATAACTTGGCTGCAGAAGAAGTATACAACAGTCTTAGTGAAGATAGTGAGTACATGGAGAGTCATACTGAGGAATCTAGTGGTGATGAAAGTGTGAAATTGGCTTCAGAGAATCTTGAGAACATGGAATCAGAGCAGTCAACTGAGCAGTGTACTGAGAGAGGCATTGGGTTAATGGAATCTGGTTTCAAGGAATTCATGTATCAAACTCACAATGTGTATAATAGTGAAGATGTTGGTGCTAATATGGGTGACATTGTAGATTTGCATACCAAGATGTTATGGCCTACTATGAACCATTGTAGATAATACATGAGCAGGTATTCCATTGAGAAGAAGTTTGAATACAAACATAAGAAGAATGACAACTTGGAGATTATATTTATGAGCAAAAACCCCCAAATGTTCATGGAGGGTGTATGTTAGAAGACTGCCAAAGGAACACACTGCCATACTTAAAAGCTCCAATGACCAACACACTTGTAAGAGTGATGAGAGATGCAAAAACTCAAAAGCACATGCTGATTGGGTTGTAAATCAAATAGAGACACCTATGAGGAACCACCGGGAGTTCAAGGCAAAAGACATCATTACAGAATTTTGGGCGAAACATGGAACAAATGTGTCATATGGGACTGCATACAATGCCAAGATGATTTGTCATGGGAGGGCTTTTGGTAGTTACAAAGAGGGTTATAGAATGGTCCCAGAAATACAGAATCAAATTCTAAAGATGAACCCATGTAGTGCTGTAGAATGGTATAGGTCCCCTATTGATCAGTCATTTGTTTCAATTTGTATTTCATTCAAAGCTTCATTGGATGCCTTCATCAATGGTTGCAGACCAATTCTTGGTTTGGATGGAGCATTCCTAAAGGTTAAGTATGGGGATGTGGTTCTTTCTATAGTGTCCCTAAATGGAAACAATAGGTTGTTCCCCATTAGTATATTTGTTCGTAGGTTTGAGTGCTCTGATGCATGGAGAGACTTTATAAGGACACTTGCACCCCATTTGAAGAAGCATAGGTTACCCTTATCATTCATGTCAGACAAATAAAAAGGGTTGATAGATGTTGTGAAGGAAGTGTTTAGAGAGTCACACCACAGTAACTAATTTAGATGTATGTATAAGAACTTCAAAAATAGTGGATTTGAAGGTTCTCACTTGGAAATGTCAACTTGGGGAGCTGCAAGAGAATATATGATTGAGGTGCATGAATAATGGATGGAACAATTGGCTAAAGCAGGTCGTAATGGCAAGGAGTGGCTTGAATAAGAGGAGAAAAGTTTATGGGTTAGAGCATACTTTCATTGCATATGTTATCTTTGATTGCAGGTATTGCAATCAACTATTTACTGTGCAAGCTTACAAGGCTACATATGCAGGTTATGTCCACCCAACAGATGATTCAAGGTTTTAGCCATAGCCTGAGCACAAAGTGGAACCACCACCACTCACAAGGCCTCCTGGAAGACCAAGGACTCAGAGAAGAAGTGGAAAGGATAAGAGACTAGTTCTAGCAAGAAGCAAGTCCAAGAAATGTGTAAAATATAGGGAATACGGGCACAATAAAAAGACTTGCAAGGGAAAGCTTTCAATTGATGCAAAAGGAAGGAAAGTAAAACCAATATTTTAAAAAGAGGGACCAAATAACCAACACCATGATCAAGGGTCCCAAGTTACAATTCAAGGATCTCAGATTACAAAGCCTTAACTAGTCATCCCTCAAATTCCAAAGTCTAAGAAGACAAGACTTGGTCTTAGAGGAGGCACAAAGAAGAACAAAATAGTTTTCCCTACTAAGTTTTCCATGCCACCAGATGACAACTAAGTTGTTATTATCTACTTTTGGATGTTAACTTGTTTCGTATGTTATTATCTACTCTTGGATATTAACTGGATGTTATTAAGTTGGACATTAACTTGTTTTGGGTTGTTATATACAGTGGATTTGGATGCTAAGTTGTTAATGAATGTTATTAAATGTTGACTTATTTTTGTTGTCTACAAAGTGTTAGATATACAATTGAATGGAAGTCAAAATGAAACCATCCAAATATCATTAAAGTCATTGATATCCTTACAGAAATTATGAAATCAAACATTAAAATTCACACTACTTCTAAAACCATTATATAAATAATCTAACGTCACTTCCAAATTCACTTTCCATTTCAGATTTGGACGCTTTTCTTTAGCGGTATCGAGCCACTCGAAACTACCACAATCAACACATTTGATAATTTTTTGCCGTAACTCCATTCTGTCCTAGACGTTCATAAATTTCTTAGGATTTTGCAACCTTTTGGACACTTTGTATTCTTCCACGGATAATGGTTCACCCAATGCCCTTCTTCTCCACATTGAAAGCATATGTATTTCTTCACATCATGTTGCGTTTGATTTTTTCGGCAATGACGGACAAAATTTGGCTACATGACCACTTTCATCGCAAAGTTGGCATATTACCTGCAAAAAATAAAATAAACTACAAATTAATAATTAAAAATAATAAATTATAAAAAAATAGCAGAAAAAATTATAAATTAACATTTTAGGATGAAGTTGAGCCTCCCCCTATTTTGGTAACAAAATGAATGGCAGGTTGGGGCTTAAATAGAAAGGCTCCATAACGGCTAGTAATGTCCCAACAGTAAGGAGGGGCAATCTGGGGATAAAAGTTAAAAAAACATGTGGGTTAACGGTTGAATGGACGGAAAGTTAACAATGGGGGTAAAACCTTAAAAAAGTCAATTCACGGGGATTTAACTCATTATAGGGAATTAAATGGGGTTCAAACCTTAAATGACCCAAATATTTATCAAGTGTATATCCGCCCTCATTTTTTATTTCATAATATCATAACAATTTTTTCAACTTTATAATACCACCCATCTCTTACTCCATAATACTACCAAGTGGGCTATCCACTGTTTATAGTTATAATCTTCATTATTATGAATTAGGCGTAGATTGTTGCCCCTAATTGCGATAAAAGTGCATGAAATTAACTCAAATTCACTGTGATAGAAACTGGTAATGAAGGTAGAATGTGCGTTAAGATTGAGTACGAAGAAGTGCAGACGAAATCATAAGATGGAGAAATGTAATCGTAGTGTATGTCTTGGGTACCAAATTATCATTTGGAGCTATGAAAGCCTATGCAAACATGAAATGAGGTAGATTTGAAAGATTTGACGTATTTCTTCTTAAAGCTAAAGATTTTGTTGTCACCCTTGACGATTATAAAGCCCAATTAAATATTTTAGGATAGTAGACCAATGATTGTTAAATCGTGGGGCCCTGAATTCAATTTGGAGAAATAATGTATGACTGAAATTCCAATATGGGTGATATTCTCGGTCCTAAAGCTACATATGTGGTCGATATCTATTCTTAATAAACTTGCTATTACAATTGTCAAACATTTTAGGGTGATCATAATGCAAAAATGAGGCCAAAGCCCAGAGGAATTGAAAAGCTCAAATCTAAAGGCGTATCTGTTTTAAGCAAATATCTATTAAATTCTTCCAAAATACTATTTTATTTTATCTTATTTTGGAAGGATATGTTCACTGCATTACTTGTTCGCAGCAATAAGTTCATTTCATTTTTTTATTATATTTACACATAATAGTATTAGACTTAAGTGTTTTTGTTCAGTTTTTTGACAAACTCTCCCTATATGTTTATATTGAGATTATAGTATATTAAAGTTAGTTCACCTTATTCCCTCTCTAAATCAATTTGTGGCTATTGTGTTTTTCACTTGATTAATGAAGAAAATTATACCTTGATTTCGTACGCTAGAAGTAATTTCAGGTTAAGCATGCAAACTGTTTTTAAGAATGTCACTTACAGGTCCTTCATTCGTAGTGTAAAAAATTAGGTTCGTGTTAATCAATTTTCACTTGAAATTCCATATGATCAGTGTTAAATTACAGAAACATTTGTTGGTTTCTCTATATCTCTTAGCTTTTAATAATGGTCAGTTGGATGAATATACTTTATTGAATGAAAGACCTGCCTTTAAATAGCCTTACAAGTTGAGGTAACAAAAAAGAAATATCTTGCTACACTTCATAAAACTTACGTATTATATGCACTAACTATCACACTTATACATGGTCATAGGGCTTTGTAACCAATAATTGATATTCCAACTTGTGCATATGCATCATCACTGTTTTCAGTAAACTTACTCTTATATATGTTTGTGTACTAATTTTGCTTAGAACCATGGGATGTGATGAGTTTTGCATATAAACATTTATCCTAACTTATGAACGACTAGAGGTAGCATGATGATACCTATTGTTCAATGATTTTCTTAAAGGAATAATGGGATTTCCTCGGTTCAGTTGTCTTCATTATATGATTTGATGCTCCGAACTAAGTAGCATTATATTGCAATGAACTATTGCTTGAAATTTTTTGTAAAATAATATTTTTGCTTTTTACCCTTCTAAATTTGAGTTCTTCTCATTATTATTGAGAGATATGGAAAGTATAAAGCTTTGTTATGCATTCTAAATTTATCTTAGTGTTAAATGTTATATAATTTGCTCCGATTTCATATCTGATATCTTCTCACATCAATTCTTAAACATCTAAAAGAATTTGAGTCTTTTGGATTTTTTATTTCTGTCGAGCAGGGTCGGTCCGCACACCGGAGAAGGTACATGAAACTAAACCATTTACGATTTCTATGATAATTTTTTATATTATGTTGTCCATCGAAGTTTAATAGAAATTACGAGAATGATAACAGCTACCAATAATGTAATGTGTAAAAATGATATATGAATTAAACTGATGTCTTGCTATCCCCCGTTGTCTGATTTGCAATTTATCAATGCACCTTCATATCGTATGTGCCATAGTTGTCATGATTTAGCATATTTGTACAACATAGATAAATTTTGAACTTCAACATGAAAAATCAAAATTAAAAATTTACAAGAATTATTGTTTGGAAAATAGAAGCGGTCATAAAAGATATATTTCTCACTGAAATTTACCCTCTCTATTGAAATAGAGATTGTAGGTATCATCGTGATACGTATATAATTTTCATCGGAGATAAAATTGAATAAAAACACCAAGTTTGGTATAAGAAATATGTTACTAGAAATAAGATTGCTCCAATTCTGAAATTTCTACGTAGCGTTCCCAGTTTGTTGTGATAAGTATATGATTCTTGATTGTAATTTATGAATTCATGCAAGTACTTTTTACAGAGTTGAGAAAACTTATCTTATTATTTCATATAATTATCACAGAAAGATAAGTATATCTCCAGTTTACTTATGAGTTGATATCTCCATTTTACGCGAGGAACCCTCGCATCTAAATATGGTTCGATTACACGGAACACTAATTTGTAGGTTGCGATTGCGCCTCTATCAACAATCACTTATGAAACCTAATCTTCTTTCACGGTTCTTTTCTCCTCTTCATCGATTTTGGAGTGTTTTTCCTCTCTTTGAATCGGTTATACAATGTTAGGCATTTCTGTGTTCTTTTTTGCTCAAGGTATGATAGGGGTGTTTATGTCTTTGATACGGTATAATATTTAAATGTTTATTAAGTGTATATTTAACCTTATTTATCCTTATTATATCTCTAATACAATAGTATTATAGGTTTTAATTGCAATTAATGCAACTACACTTGAAACTCAACTAAGTAAACGTTGTAATTAATGCAATTAAAACCTAAACTCAACTGAGTAAACGTCCAAGTAAATGACCTAGGAAACCAAAACAGAGGAGAAACTAAAAAGTCTAATTAAATGACTCTCTAGCTCCTCTATTCCCTTCCACCTTCCATCCGCCTCCCCTCCCCTACACACTCAGCAGAGATGTCCATGAATGTAAACGATTACTATCCTATTTATACCCATACATACTTTCTATTGGAATATGTAAAGGTCTATGTGCAAACTATATATTTGGAAGATTTCAAGCCCAATAATCACCATCCATCTTCAGGTACTCTCATACTCTAACATACTCTGCTACGATTCTTTTTTAAAACTTCTTTCATCATTTTTTGGGGTTATGCAATACTAAACATATGTATGTTACACAATGATTGGGTTTGGAGCATACTTTGGCTCCGCACTTAATCGTCATTGAAACCAAGGTATTTTTCATTCCCCTGACATCATCTTCATTGAAACAAATTTGTGCTTTTATTGGTATTGTTATATGTTGAAATAAAGGAAAATTAAAATGTTGCATTGACTGTTGCATATTACCTGATTATTTTTTGTTCTCTGTGATGTTAACTGAGTAACTATTTGATGTTAAATCCATAAAAAAATCGCCATCGTTTATATGAAACTATTATAGCATAAATATATTTATTACAAGTTTTTAAAATGAATTACATTCTATAATCCTACGGCTCTTTAAAATAAAGGGGAAACGAAGTACAATTGATTAACTATGTACAAAATATTCAAATTTCTTGATTTAATATTTATGCAATAAGTAATGTGATTATGTTTTAAAAAATTAAAAAAAATTCTCAAGATTAAGTACATGTTTTCCTCAAGATTAAGTACATGTTTTTTGATTGCTAAATTTATCAAACTTTCTTATCGATTTGGTAAGTATTAAATACCTCTTGAAGATTAAAATTGAGCAAAAATCATTGGTTTTTCTATTAATTAATATTTTCATAACTATACAAGTTTTTAGCCGTTTAATACACATATCAATACTTAAAAGATCAAATTGACATAATTCTATAATGTCATCTTAATATGTGCTTAACATTTAATTGGTTTTTAATTTAACCTTTTAATTCATTATTTTTTTTATCTATCATGTAAAGTTTTTGAGTGTGTTCTTATATAAATTTCAAATAGGGGTGACTCGATGTTAAATGATGCTCTAAATCATAAAATTCAATGTTTTCTTTGAAAAGATCGAATGTTGAAAATTTAAAAGTCCAAAATATGAATGGTATATAAAGCCATGAAAAAAGAACTTTTATTTTTCCCATCTCAAATACAAGTATTGGATCATCAAGATATATATTGAATATGGTAGGAAGTAATATTTATAGCTTACATTTTAGGGTGATCGTAGTGCAGAAATGAGGCCAAAGTTTGAAGGAATTGAAAATCTCATATCCAAAGGCATATCCATTTTAAGTAAACATATATTCATATCTTCCAAAATATTATATATGTCATTCTACTTTCTTTCAGAAGGATATGTTCACTGCATTACCTGTTCACAGTCATAAGTTCATTTCATTTTTTATTATATTTACACGGAATAGTGCTGGATTTAGTTAATTTTGTCCAGATTTTTGACAAACTGTCTCCCTATATCTTTATATTGATATTATAGTATATTGAATTTTAGTTCTTAATTAATTTGTGGTTACCTGTAACACCCCGAGTATTCTGGCATTGGTCGCCCGTCAAACTACGTCGTGTATCACTAAATTAAACACCATTCTCAGCATGCGATAAAAATATGAGACAATTTAAACTTTTCCACAAAATATAATACGCAAATTTAATCCAACGGATATAAACATTCATTCAAAGAAAATCCAACACCATGATAAATCACAAATTAAAATCCAACTCCAAGTGATAGATAATACTCAAAATGAAATAATCCAACTACCAATTCTGACTGAAAATCCATAAACAACTTTGGAACCGATTGGCCCACTAAATCCATAAATGAAAGTCTCATAATAAAAATGATGAAATGAAAATAAATCAAACTAGTAGTAAGGAAATAAAATTTATCTCCAACTACAACCCAAAGATCTCCAATCCATCCTATGAAGCTACTCCAAACCATACCTGAAATGTTAGTCAACACAATGGGTCAGAGCCTATTGCATGAATACTAGTTACTCCTCCCAATTAGGGTCTGTAAACCCAAACATTTGCATCATACATAATAAACATCATAATAGAGTATTTTAGATTAAACGAGATATGTATTAACATGCGAGTAAAATAAATTAACACTACATGCCCACATAACTAGGCCACCCCAATTATTTAAGTCCAATTATTATGTTACAACATAATTCTAACTTCTCTAATTTAATTAAATTAATTCAACTCATTTTATTTATATGACACCATTATAGCCAGTTCACCCGATTACGAGTCCTGCACATATTGTTGGCACACCTAAAGTTTTACACCACACACATTTCCCTCACTATAACTAGTTCGTCGAATTTCGTTGTCCATGCACATATTGGTGAGGTTCCACACACGACATGTCACTATATCCAATTCGCCTAATTTCGTTAGCCCTGCACATATTAATGACGCCAACACACAACCACGTCGCTATAGCCAGTTCGCCACTTATTGTTAGCCCAGCACATATTGGCGATGCAAATTCATTTTAATAGCCGTTTATTATCTTAGGCATTAATTCCCTATTTGATCAAGTTCATTATTTTCAAATAGCCCCACCTCTTATTCGAGCATTGGGCCATCAAACCATCCCTAGTCCCATACTTAGAGATCTCCAAAACTAATAGTATATCCTAGCCTATCATTTAGGAAGAATACCTACTGTAATTACCACCTAGCCTCGCACCTAGGCTATCGGAACAACGGGAAATTCTACTACTTAGCCCTACCCCGGAAATATCCATCCGTAAATTTCTACCCTAATGAGTCCTATACCTATAAAGTATTAACCACGACAAGGCCTCCCTACTAGTCCCATACCTAGAAAGCAACCTAAAAATAAGGTGACAGCTTCACTATCCAACAAATCCTGGCATCCCCACGGTATCGAATGTTGACATAATTAACAATCACATAAGGCATATTTATAACCTATCACAATTTTTTTAATTAATCACAAGATTACTATTTATCCAAATTATGTTCGTTTAATTATAATATTAATTAAAAAATTCATTTTTTTTCAACAACTTATATAATTTTCATTCACATGCATATTTTGGGGGCATATAACCATAAATTTATATTCTACATAATACACATAAATAACCTAATTTTACGGGTCGAATTCAAATTATAAAGTTCATGCGATTTGTTCTAACATGCGAACATCCATATATTCTAACAGAATCCCAACGTCTAATCTAAGTATGCGAGATTTTTGAGTCTTAATTCATATTAGAGATTTGGATAAAAATTGTCCTAGCTTTAGTTTCATTTTTTCTAATTAGTCCCTCTAATTTATTTTAAGAAAATAATAATTATTGGTGTTTAGGCAACATTTAAAACGCATAATACTAAAGGGGAACAATAGAAGTATTCGTGCCTATAAAAATTCGTTTAAAAAATATAATTTCACGGTTGCGTTCCTCTCAAGAAAATAATAAAGACGCATTCATAAACGATCTTGAGAAAACACGGTTTGAACCTTCAAAACTTGGGTTGAATCTTGCTTTTAAATGGTGATATGGTTTTGTAGATGAAAGAGATGTAAACAAGGGGGCTACTGCTCTTAGGTCTAATATAAAGTGTTTCAAAAAGTATAACTTCGAATTATATTTATATAAGAAAGTGAAAGAGCTTAATTAAACATAAACTCTAAAAAAAATAACCACTTGCGCACCTGCTGTCGATGCGAACCGGTTCGCCCTCACGATCGAACCGATTCGGTTGACCTGACCAAACGAGATTCCCCCATAGTTATAATTTCCTAAATTAACTCCTAAGTTCTGTTTCGATTAAAATCTCATTTTATATAAATCAAAACTAACATTTTTAAATACCAAAATTAAATAGATCCCAAATATTATTTTTTCGAAATTTTAATTTAACAAATATTTTACAGCTCAAAATCAGGGAGTGTTACAGACTTCCCCACTAAGATAGGAATTTCGTCCTCGAAATTCAACAAAGCGTAAATGTCAAACATAAAGGTTGCGCAAATAAAATATGCTTATATATGCCTACCCGTAGAATGCCATAATTGGGCTACCATACACCCAATCCTATACGCAGGTACCCCGCGAATAAAATACAATATATATATATATATATATATATGAAAATAATGTGTACCACGCTACCCCACTTGCCATGCCTTGTCTCGTGCTGCGTCTGCCTTGCCTAAGGCTCTCGAGTCAGAAGTAAATAATACCTACCCACGACGGGTGCAACTGGTGCTGGAGGCCTTTCGCCCTGGTGGTTCTGATTCTTCGAACACCTGAGATCTCGATGTCCTTCATCTCCACAATTAAAATATGCACCTCTAAACGGTTCAAAATGCCTAACTAGCGCTCGTTCCCCCTGTTGTCCCTGTCCCTTCCCTTGAGGGCCCTACAAGCAGGGGCGGATCCACGCCTGGGTGAACTGGGGCGGTCGCCCCATTACAGATTTAAAAAAAATTAGCTTTACTTGGAGTACACAGCCATATGCTGGAGGTCGAACCAGGATTTGGGTTATGGCAGGGGGCTGCCAGGTGGATGTGGATTGAAGGTTTCGGTTCCGGGTTATAAGTGGATTAGAGTTTGGTTTTAGGGTAGGTCTAGTTTAGTTTTGGCTGGTTTTGGACAGTTCTGGTCAGTTTCCATGGCCGTCGGTAGGAGGTTTGAGTTTAGTTGTCAAGTAGGGAGGGTAGTGGGTTTTGGAGAGAGGGAGGTGAGGGGGTAGAGTTGTGTTTCTGGAAGGTATACCATATTGTGGGTGTGTGTTTGTTTTGTACTAAAAATTAAAATAAAACTATCTAATATTTAAGACTCAAATAAAAATGAAATTAAATAAAAATGAAAATACTAATCTATAACTAAAAGACTCAAATAAACATGTCTATAATATTTAAATAGAAAGACTCGACACACAATATCAGTGGGGCTCAGCAGAGGCAACTTGCATTAATGGACAAAAAATTTCAAGCCTCTAGAGATTGTAATAACAAGGAAAAAAAGAGGATTTTCTAAGGTGATTGTTTCTTTTCTTTGTTCACCGTTGTTTCAGGTAAGTTAACTCATTTTCGTATTTCTTATTAAGAAAAATTCAATTGTTATCACTACTAAAATTTGGGTATTGTTTAAAATGATTGAGAGTAGATGTTTGGGAATTATAAAACTATAATGTGTATAGAACTCAAAATAATCTTAAAAAAAATCGCCTCGGGTGCTCCCTCCCCTGAACCCCTTGTATCACTCGAAAGTTTTACCCACTTTGACCAAAATACGCCGCAGTTGAACTAAAATCCTGAATCTGCCACTGCTTGCAAGATGCCATTTTTTTGCTGAAAGGCTTGCTACTCCTACACTGCTCGCTGTCTCTTCCAAGGTTGGTCATTACGACCCTTGTTCTCTCCACCTTGACCACCTGCCTCATTCCTCTTTCCTAACTTCTTCTGATAATTCACCTTCTCCTTCCATGATAATAATGAGACGTCTAGCACCTGAGTGTAAGTAGTGTACACATTATTCCCCCAAACTGTCTGCCTAATTGACCATGACAAACCCTTAGTGAAGCACTCCATCTTCTTTGCCTCAGTGTTCACCTCCTCAGTACAAATATTTACATATTTGTGAACTCCTATTCATACTCAGCAAGTGATTTCTAACCCTGTTCCAAATCCAGACACTCTCTCTTCTTCTTAATCCTAATCAAATACTTATTTTAAACTTCAGTAAAAAGTCTCCATAGTTCAGGCGATCCTTATCCTCAGATGTAGTGACACTCTCCCACCACTACAATGCATTGCCTATCAACTTAAAAGTAGTTAACATATGTTTCTTCACATCCATACAATCTAGCATCCTCAAGTGCCTCTCCATATCACGCCTCCATTGGTGAGAAACCGTGGGGTCGGATCTTTCTGCGAAAGTGGGAGGATTTCCCTTGTGGAAACTGGCCCTCACCTTATCCCAAACTGAAGCAGGTGTACCCGACTGCCACATCTCTAGGCTTCCCACACCACTCTCCCTATCTCAATACCAGACATTTTGGCCTCATGAACGATAAGCGCTAACTCATCAACACCCAAAACAACTCTACCCTATCTATCATGAACAACGGGACCAGAACACGAACTCTCTCTCCTATCTCTAGATCTCCTTGTGTTCGCCATCTGAAAAGATAAGAGCAAACAACAATCATTTTAGGATGACTAAATAGTACAAATCAGCAAATGAGTAAAACATAGAATATGCGAGATCTAAACGGACTCACAACATACGAGATCTAAGACCATGCTCGGAAACCATCTGTAATACCACACGTATTTGGCGTTGGCCACCCGCCAAACTATGTCAGGTATCACTAAGTTAAATGCCATTCTCAGCATGTGATAGAAATATAAGACAATAAAAACTTTTTCCACAACATATAATATGCAATTTAATCCAACGAATATAAACATTCATTCAAAGAAAATCCAACACCATGTTAAATCCCAAATTAAAATCCAACTCCAAGTGATGGATAACACTCAAAACGAAGTAATCTAGCTACCAATCTTGACTGAAAATCCATAAATAACTTTGGAATTGATTGGTCGGCTAGAATACGCGGGGTGTTATAGAATTAAATACCATTCTCAGCATGTGACAGAAATATAAGACAATTAAAACTTTTTTCACAAGATATAATATGCAATTTAATCTAACGAATATAAACATTCATTCAAATAAAATTCGACACTATGCTAAATCACAAATTAAAATTCCATTCCAAGTGATAGATAATACTCAAAACGAAATAATCCAACTACCAATTCTGACTGGAAATCCATAAACAAATTTGGAACCGATTGACCCACTAACTTCATAAATGAAAGTCTCATAATAAAAATGACGGAATGGAAATAAATCAAACTACTACTAAAGAAATAAAATTATATCTCCAACTATAACCCAAAGATCTCTAATCCATCCTACGCAGCTACTCCAAACTATATCTAAAATGTTAGTTAATGCAATGGGTCAGAGCCCATTGCATCAATACTAGCTACTCCTCCCAATTAGGGTTTGTAAACCCAGACATAAGCATCATACATGATAAATATCACAATAGAGTATTTTAGATTAAACGAGGTATATATTAACATGCGAGTAAAATAAATTAACACTACCTACCAACATAACTAGTCCACCCCAATTATTTAAGTCCAATTATTATGTTACAACATAATTCCAACTTCTCTAATTTAATTAAATTAATTCAACTCATTTTATTTATGTGACAACAATATAGCCGGTTCACCTGATTACGAGTCCTGCACATATTGCTAGCACGCCCAAAGTTTTACACCGCACACATTCCCCTCATTATAGACAGTTCGCCTAATTTCGTTAGCGCTGTACATATTGGTGACGCCAACACACACCCACGTCGTTATAGTCAGTTCGTCCCTTATTTTTAGCCCTACACATATTGCCGATGCAAATTTATTTTAATACTCGTTTATTATCTTAGGCATTAATTCCCCATTTTATCAAGTTCATTATTTTCTAATAGCCCCACCCGTTATTCGAGTATTACGTTATCAAACCATCCCTAATACTATACCTAGAGATCTACAAAACCAATAGTATATCCTTGTCTATCATTTAGGAAAATGCCTACTACAATTACCATTTAGCCTTGTACCTAAGCTATCGAAACAACAAAAAAGTCTACTACTTAGCCCCACCCCGAAAATACCCATCCATAAAATTCTACACTAACTAGTCCCTTACCTTGAAAGTGTTAACCATGAGTCTTAGTTTAACAGTGGGTTGATATGGATCCGGTTATAGGAGATCGTATTTCGAGTTAACAGCCGAGTTGGACCGCTCCGGGTTGAACTCGTTGGAGCAGGACGAATTATGGAGTCAAGAGGCCGCCGCCACCTAGTTAGAACCGTGTTGGGGCAGGTAGTGGCGGACGGGTTAGAGGAGGTTGGATTGCCTATTTTTTAGGCTGGATTGGGTCATAGTTTCGAAGTTATTTGGTTTTGAGGTATCTCCGGTGTTAAAGCTAGCAAGGATGGCTCTAGGTATAGGCGAATTTGGGTCGCTAGCCGGTGGGTTAAGGTGGGGGTGGTATATGGTAGCTGTGAAACCCCACCAAATTAATTACCGGGTGATCAGTCCTTAATTAATTAATTTCAGAATATTAAGTTGGTTCAGATAAATGCACCACTGCTGAAGAACTCAAATTTTAATTTAATTGAAAACTAACCACCTAATATTTCAAAAGGTTGGTGTCAAAATGTTAACTTGTTATTAGCTATCATAATTAAAGGGAAATATTTAATCATCACAATACATCACAATAGCATAAGGAAAGGACTAACTGAATTTAAATAAAGAACTGGAGTAAACATTTCGAGTCAAAATCCCATATACAATAATCCAATAACATGAAATCAAAGTCTAACGATAGAATAAAACAACTCTAAATCTCTGAATATAAAATAGGAGGGACGAAATGTCCAACTGAAGTAAATAAATGATATGTGAGGAGAAATAGACTCAGAAGTGTCTACTAGCAATGTCCTGTAGCTTCCACAGCAGCTACAGCTCGACAAATGAATGGAGTCTCCTAAGCCTAGTATCCTTGTGGCTGAGCACCTAAAATGAAGGAACAAGAAAAGATATTTGTAGAAAAACGGGTCAGAGTCCGAGTAGAAAACAGTTTAAATATAGCAAGTGCTTAAATTGGTTAATTATCACAAATATTATTCATGTTAACTTAGCGTAGTCACTTGAGATGTTCACCTCTCATCTAATGTGCACTCATAACGAGTCTAACTACCCATACTAGTCATGATACTCTGCCTGCCTATACGTAGTATAACCACTATGCCGGATAAAATATCTAAATAACTCGAAGACAATATATTGATATTATTTAGGAATATGTTTAAAGATTCTTTAACTCATCCTCATAACATTTTTAATTCTTAACTGGTGACCCAATCAGTATATACATAATAAAGCGACCAATATGAAACACAGATTATGAACTCCGTATACATATATAAAATCTCAATGTGTATACATATAAATATATATATATCAATACTACACCCATGGTTAACAAACCCTTGGTGCTAGTCATACTCGGTTATCTAGTCCCATTGCAATGCTCACGCATGAAGGACAACATGTTTAATCTCTCAGGAACCAATAAAATATATACACATATTGGAGGCGAACATAGTTCCAAGTCGATGGGCTAGGCACATACATACGCACCCATACGACCATCACCACTATCATTATCACAGATAACCGGTACCTAGGTTCCATGCTCTAGTGATGCGAATTAAAATCCCCCGAAGGCACACAATATATGGTCGTCCACAATGCGCTAACCTTCGTTCGATAGCCAGTAGCTGGGTATGTCATACACAAAATATCCCAAGAAATAATCATGCACACAACTTATATAATTTAATAAGCGTTCACACAACCCAATTTCCATAATGCGTAAGTTGTATTACTATTTCTACCACTCACCAAAACTCATTCGTATACTTCCTCTCTCAAACCTACATCCCCTCCTAGGTTCTATAACTTTCTATATCCCGAGAATAATCACACTTCCATCTCACTATTAATTCGGAATTTAGGTCGCTCGTTATTTGCGTAGGTCATTTCTGACTCCTTGGCTTCTATGGCTGCTCCTTCCCAAAATTCTGTTAAACATAGATCATTATCATCTCTTCCTAATATGATTAGAGGTCTTCTTCAAATGAATAGAATAGGATTTTCTCAAATTAGAAAAGTAAAATTGTAATGGGGTTATTTATAAAATCGCAAATTTATTACATTCTTTAGCCTTTTGTAAAGGGGATGTTTATAAATCCCCTTATTTGTTGCTTTCTAACTAGAGCATTGGGCTCAACCTCTAGTTTCCTTTTGTTTGAGCTATTGCCTTATTAGGCTTGTTTTATAATAATTGTGGGGGTACTGCCCATCTTCACTAAAAAAAAGTAGGTCATTTCTCTCACTTGGATGAACCTATAATGATTCTTAAATTGATCGGGACTTAAAAGTGTACTGGAATCTTGTTAGAAGTCAGAGGATTCTCGTTCGAACGAGGTCGTTTGAACGAGTTTCTTACTTGAACGAGCTCAAAAATTTCATTAGAAGGGTCATTGGAATTCTCGTTGGAAGTCTCGTTCGAACGACCTAGGTAGACTTCAAATGAGAAATCCGAACAAACCCAGTTCTTCTCTAAATTCAATTTTTACAACTTTAAATCTTCAATATCAATAAAAAAACTTAACCCAACTCTAATTTAATGTTCCTAAACTATTCCAAATTACCCCAAGATACTTTCTAATACAAATTAAAGGTCAAATTCTTATATACTCAAATGGAATTCAATAATTTCTACAATTCCTAATGAATCTCTTAAATATGAACCCAGAATTTGTTTAAACTTTCAAAACTCCCAATTAATTTCGTGATTTCCAACATCCAATTACCAAACTTAACAGGTCTAAGATGGGAAGATCCTCTACATGCAAACCCATCTCCAATTTATGAGGTTTCTTGAAAAATTAGTTTAATTAGACCTAAGTTTTCATTACAACAAGTTTATATCATCTAATCTAAATCAATAAGAATAATATTTGCTAAAAGAGGAGCGAGATAAACACTTGCCTTAAAGTGGATTTTTCTTCGACTGAAATTGGTATGTGGTTGATCCTCTCATTACGATCTACACTTTGGCGCAACTTTTGGTGGTAAGCCTCGAGTTCTTGCCCTTGTTCTCCAATGGAGTCTTCTTCCTCCATGGTACTCCCAGTCTCTCTCTCTCTCTCTCTCTCTCTCTCTCTCTCGTGGGTTGAAACTGATAGACTTCTAACCCACGTAGCTTTAAATTAAACCTAATTTTTGTCCATTTAATTACTCAAAAATCCCAAAAGACTAAAATACCCCTTCGGGGTGTCATTTTGGGCTAAAATGCCCCGGACTCTAAATATAACACCCGAGTAGTGTTTTCTGATTATATCGACCCTTCCGGACACACTGGAGCACTCAAAATTGCCATCCGAATTATATAAAAATAATTTACCTTTTTAACCCCCAAATGGATAATAGCGACGCGACTCATACGCACGTCCCAAATGATTACATCTTAACTTCCGTGTATCTCCTCCCCGGCCATATTATTATCTCCGAAACCATTTATTACATCACTCACTACGTAATGTTCAACATTAATTATTTTCGATAAATAGCTCTCGTCACGCTAGTAATTATTACCAATAAATCGGATTAATTATAAATTAAATTTTCTCCCTTAAATTAATTAATCCAAATTTCCATAATTTCATAATAAAATAAATATGCGTAAAAATACGGGGCATTACATACTCCCCCCCCCCCCCCCCTAATAACATAATTTCGTCTCAAAATTCAGAAATGAAAATATACCTGGCAATAATAACTCTGGATAACGTTCACGCATATCATCCTCGCGCTCTTAGGTAGATTCCTCAACATTATGGTGCCTTCACTGAACACGGACTAGTGGTACTATCTTCGACCTCAACTTCCTCTCGCTACGATCTAGGATAACAACCGGGCCCACCTCTTAGGAGCTATCAGGCTGTAAAGCAGGAATCTGGCACGATTTAAAACTGTGCTAGAACAAATCTGGCACGGTTTTGAACTGTGCCAGAATCAGTTGTTCCAAAATGGCAATTTTTTTCTGGCACGACTCAAAAGTGTGCCAGATTTGGTGAAACAGGCACACTTCTGGCACACTTTTAAACCGTGACAGAATTTGATATTTCTGGCACACTTTTGGCACAGTTTTTAACTCTGCCAGATTTGGCCAAACAGGAACACTTCTGGCACACTTTTAAACCGTGCCAGATTTTTATATTTCTGGCACACTTTTGACACAGTTTTTAACTGTGCCAGATTCAGCACAGTTTAAAAAACTTTGGCACAGTTCAAAACCGTGCCAAAATATAATACGCTTTTGCCACGGTTTTGAACTGTGCCAAATTTTTTATAAAAAAAAAAATATTTGAAAGCACAAAATTCACAAATTAATAATATTGCACGTTGTTAATAAACTAATGTACATAAAAACTTCAAAATATTACAAGTCTTTAACAGTTCACATGCCCAAAAAAAATTGGGCAAAGTTTCCTCTATTTTCTGGACATTCCAAAACCTGTTAATACAAAATCTGCCTAACATAAATCCCGGACGGCCACAAAATATAAAAATTAACTTACAACATCCTGCACAGCCACAAAATATAACAATTAACTTACAAAAGCCTGCATGGCCAAAAAAGTCAACAATAAAACAACAAAAGACCGCACGGCCATGACACAAAAAAATGAAATCATGAATAAACCTGTTGTTGTAAATCATTGATTTCTCTGTGTGTTCCACGTGAATCAATGCCAACGATAAAGTGTTATCCTGCAAAAAAAAATAGGATACAAAAAAGATACGATATTAGTAACCCAATAATTTACAAAAAAAAAATTACTTAATCTAAAAAAATTACATATATGAGTGGAAATTATCGTCATATTCTCAAACCGAGAGACTCGAGACTACGCGATCAGTTCCTACAAGTTACATTGGTCCCGTGCGTGGTGTTCGTGCCTCCTACGTGGTGGTTGGGGGGCTGGTTTGGGTTTTCACCCTTTAACGGCTTGTGTTTTAATTATAAGTGTGATTTTTGCAAATTATCGTCATACTCTCAAACCGTGAGATCTGGAACTACGCGGTCCGTTCCTACAAGTTACATTGGTCCTGTGCGAGGTGTTCGTGCCTCCTACGAGGTCGTTTGGGGGCTGGTTTGGGTTTTCACCCTTTAATGGCTTGTTTTTAAGTCTAAGTGTAATTTTTGAAAATTATCGTCATACTCTCAAACTGGGAGACCCGGGACTACGCAGTCAGTTCCTACAAGTTACATTGGTCCTGTGCGAGGAGTTTGTGCCTCCTACGGGGTCGTTGGGGGGCTGGTTTGGGTTTTCACCCTTTAACGGCTTGTTTTTAAGTCTAAGTGTGATTTTTGCAAATTATTGTCATACTCTCAAACCGGGAGATCCAGGACTACGCGGTCAGTTCCTACAAGTTGCATTGGTCCCGTGCGAGGTGTTCGTGCCTCCTACAGGGTCGTTGGGGGACTGGTTTGGGTTTTCACCCTTTAACGGCTTATTTTTAAGTCTGAGTGTGCTTTTTGCAAACTATCGTCATACTCTCAAATCGTGAGACCCGGGACTACGCGGTCAGTTCCTACAAGTTACATTGGTCCCGTACGAGGTGTTTGTGCCTCCTATGGGGTCATTTGGGGGCTGGTTTGGTTTTCACCCTTTAACGGCTTATTTTTAAGTCTAAGTGTGATTTTTGCAAATTATCGTCATGCTCTCAAACCGGGAGACCTGGGACTACGCGGTCAGTTCCTACATGTTACATTGGCCCCGTGCGAGATGTCCGTGCCTCTTATGGGGTGGTTGGGAGGCTTGTTTGGGTTTTCACCCTTTAACGGCTTGTTTTTAAGTCTAAGTGTGATTTTTGCAAATTATCGTCATACTCTCAAACCGTGAGACCCGGAACTACGCGGTCAGTTCCTACAAGTTACATTAGTCCTGTTCGAGGTGTTCGTGCCTCCTACGGGGTCGTTTTGGGGCTGGTTTGGGTTTTCACCCTTTAACGGCTTATTTTTAAGTCTAAGTGTGATTTTTCCAAATTATCATCATACTCTCAAACCGGGAGACCCGGGACTACGCGGTTAGTTCCTACAAGTTACATTGGTCCCGTGCGAGGTGCTCGTGCCTCCTACGGGGTCGTTGGGGGGCTGGTTTGGGTTTTCACCCTTTAACGGCTTATTTTTAAGTCTAAGTGTGATTGTTGCAAATTATCATCATACTCTCAAATCGGGAGATCCAGGACTACGCGGTCAGTTCCTACAAGTTACATTGGTCCCGTGCGAGGTGTTCGTGCCTCCTACAGGGTCGTTGGGGGACTGGTTTGTGTTTTCACCCTTTAACGGCTTGTTTTTAAGTCTAAGTGTGATTTTTGCAAATTATCGTCATACTCTCAAACCGTGAGACCCAGGACTACGCGGTCAGTTCCTACAAGTTACATTGGTCCTATGCGAGGTGTTCGTGCCTCCTACGGGGTCATTTGAGGGCTGGTTTGGGTTTTCACCCTTTAACGGCTTATTTTTAAGTCTAAGTGTGATTTTTTCAAATTATCGTCATACTCTCAAACCGGGAGACCCGGGACTACGCGGTCAGTTCCTACAAGTTACATTGGCCCCGTACGAGGTGTTCGTGCCTCCTACAAGGTCGTTGGGGGGCTGGTTTGGGTTTTCACCCTTAAACGGCTTGTTTTTAAGTCTAAGTGTGATTTTTGCAAATTATCGTCATACTCCCAAACCGGGAGACCCGGGACTACGCGATCAGTTCCTACAAGTTACATTGGTCATGTGCGAGGTTTTCGTGCCTCCTACGGGGTCATCGGGGGGGCTGGTTTGGGTTTTCACCCTTTAACGGCTTATTTTTAAGTCTAAGTGTGATTTTTGCAAATTATCGTCATACTCTCAAACCGGGAGACCCGGGACTACGCGGTTAGTTCCTACATGTTACATTGGTCCCGTGCGAGGTGTCCGTGCCTCCTACGGGGTCATTGGGGGGCTGGTTTGGGTTTTCACCCTTTAACGGCTTGTTTTTAAGTCTAAGTATAATCAGATGTGAAACAATATAATAAAGAATCTCACTATTATTGAACAATCAGATGCTAAAGATCCTGAAATAATTACATGTGAATCAGATGTAAACCAGTTAGATTGATGGAACCTTTATAAACAGTTCTAGTACAACCAATACAATAGATAATCATTAGCTTTTCTTGATAATTTAGAAATTTGATGAAGGCTGCAGCATCATAACAACTGATGACATGACAGAGTTAGTGAGTACACATTGACACTAACAATAAACTTCTTTTGTTTAATGTTATTTAGTTTACTTGTTTATATATAGATAATATATCGATCAATTATAAGTTACTTCTGGAAATTAGTATCTTTATGTAATTAGGACTCTCTTGGAGAGTATTACATATAAAGCCTATGGCCTTCCTTTATAATCAGTTTTAAGAGAATATTTTCAATTGTGAGAAAGTCCCCCAAGTCTGTAAAGTAGGGGAGTCGTCACTAACAGACCAACATATAAATGTCACCGTCGAGTTGCTCTAATCTGTCTATATTTTTTACAACTAACAATGTTTTAGTCCTTGAAGACTATGTAATAAAATGCATGACTTGCTATCTATAGCCCAAGTGTGCCATTCTCAACCCAATTAATGTGTTGAGGAAGATGCCAACAAAATTGTGAATCTGATTTGGTATAATTTTCAGGCATGTTATGCTCTTATGGTCCAGCTTTTGCAGTTAATATATACTTTCCTTTCATGTTAAAGTTAGCTAATAGCTCAGTCAATGTGGAGAAATGGCTGCTTCAGCCTTATTCTTATACACTAAAACATCCATGGCCAGATTCCAGAGATCCCCATTCTCAATGAAGAGGAAAAGTATTCATCTGTGATAACTTTGGGCTTGTCGAAGTTTGTGGAAGTCACATCCATTCTTACCATTTTTACAACTCTTATTCGAATATATGTGTCTTTGAATATTTTATATGCCAACTTTTTCCTCAGCACTTTAAATTAAAATTTCTTATGGACTTTGTTGACCTTCTTGAGAAGAGGGATGCCCAGGCCAAGGTGAATGTTGACCTTTACCATGCTTTGACTGAGGCCGAAAAGGATTTGGAGGCTTCCTAACAAAAGGTGAAAACTTTAACACTAACATAAGGGTGAAATACCTAGAGCTTCCCACTAAAAAGTCCAAGGTTGATAAGATGGAAAAGGTTGTCGAGGAGTATACACAATTGTAGCTCGCTACCTTGGGGATTAAGGACAGGGCATATGAATAAGGCAGAGATAAGGACTTTTGCCTGAATAAGGCAGAGATATGTGTCTGAATAAGGCAGAGATAAGGCATATGAATAAGGCAGAGATATGTGTCTGAATAAGGCAGAGATAAGGCAAAGACAGGGCATATGAATAAGGACAGGCCATGCATAAGTTTTTCTTTAAGAAAAGGATGAGATGAAGCCCTAGTCAAGGCTACGGTTCCTGCTGAGTTCAAGCTCTTCGATGAGGATGATCCAAGTTTTTCTATAAACCTTAAAATTGAATCAATAGATAAGAGGCTGAAGCAAATATGGATAAACTAAGAGGCTGAAGCAGCCATTTCTCAAACTAACAGGCTGAAGCAGCTACAAGTCTGCAAATATTGAATCAATAGATAATCTTTTTGGTTCCATCAGTCATAAACAAGTTTAGCCCAAGGAAGTTATATTCGTTCCATTTGACTATTTTTTAAATTGTGATTTGTTTATCCTCTGTCCCAAATTATTAGTCGCTATATTAATTTTCATCATACAGTAGCATATATGCATACAGTAGCATATATGCAATAACTGTATGCATATATGCAGCATATATGCAACTGTGTGCATATATGCAGTAGCATGTATGCAATAACTGTATGCATATATGCAACTGTATGCATATATGTTGCATATATACAGTAGCTGTATGCATATATGCAGTAGCATATATGCACGCAGCAGCATATATGCAACATATATGCATACAGTTGCATATGCACGCAGTAGCATATATGTTGCCTATATGTTCACAATAACATATTTGTTGCATATAAAGAAGAACCGACATAAAGATATATACATACACACAAATATTAATGGATGAATATTAATTAGTAAAGCAGAAATTGAAAGAGAGTCTAATCAGTGTGTTTATACCTGTGTTCATTCGTCGGTGTCACCAATGGGAGGATAAAGGTCGTCGAGCCAATACATAATTCCATTTTTACCAACATCTTCCAAGTTCTCGCAATGAGATTGTTTTCCACCCCAAACTGGATACTCGGGCACTTTGATGTCATCGAGTAAAACTTGCACTTCATTCTTTCTCAATGCATGAAAGTGAACGGTTGAGATGGCTCCTGGTTGCGTTTTCCTCCCATAACCAACAAGTTCACGTGTAAGGGATAGTATTTTGCATTCAATTAGAGAGGTGAAATTTGGATCCTCGAATGCAGGGGAGGAAAGAGAACACGAAGGAGCCGCGGTGCCTAAAGTAGGTAACTCCTGAACGTTGTGTCCAACACATGAAAATTTCCCAATTTTGAAGTCAGTAATGAATTCTGATAATGAGGACTTTATCCCCTCTATGTCACTCCTTAGGTGATCAACATGATCCTTCCAATTTTCGGTGTCCTCTTTCACCTCTTCAAGCATTTCTCTAGCAAATTCCGACCCTAATATAGCGGTTCTCGAAATTGTGTACCCAACACAACGAACACATCCTCGCGTATCTTTTCCAAAAATCTCAAAAATTGGCCCGGCATATAAGGTCTCCTCCTGACCACTCGCTTTGTATACATCCAGAAGCAACTGAATATGGTCCTGTACAAAAATATATTAACATTAGGTTTGATGATACGATACTTTTTTTTGACAAAACGAACATTAAAAATTTTAAATTACCCCAAATATTTTATCATAAGGGGCATAACCACCTCCTTTGACTATATGAGTTGGCAACCACAATTCAGCACGAGTGGGTGCACGCCCATGCTACTTTATCCAATTATCTGAAGCTCGGGCATAACCATGACGACCTGTGTTATGAGTTGTCTTTCTCACACAATTTTGTTTAGTCTCTTTGTTCTTTCTTCACAAAGTTTTTTGAACCTCTAAAGCTTCATTATTGTAAAACACCTCCCAGTCCTCAGATTTGACATTTCGTGGAACTTTCTCCTTCTACTTTCCAACATCACCATCCTTCAAATTAACCCTTAGCTTTGACTTGAACTTTTTCCAAGCATCGTTCGCTTTTTTCATAAAAAATTGCTTCTGACTTTCGCGCACATCTGGGAACTCTTTCTACAATATATAAAGAAATAAAATTAAAACATCACATAATTGAATTTACTAACTATTACATTATTTGGAATAGAAAGTAATAGTATACCATTAATGATGACCAAACTGAGTTCTTATATCGCACATCCACTTGTTTCCAACTCGTATAAGAAATGGGAACATGAGTCATTGCTAAGTCTCCCAACCTGGTTGAGAGTGTATATGGATCATCACCACAAAAAAGGCAGGTGGAAAATAAATTTCAAAGACACAAAGTGCCTCTACCAATGGGTTTTTAGCCTTCAAAAGATGTTCCCTAAATATCACTTTGGCACACAACACATTAAAGAATATGCTTATTCGCTATATAGGTTTAAACAAAGGCTTATCATCCGAAAATGAATGCATAAGCAACGCAGGAAGCAACCGTTGCATAATGACGTTATAATCCTGGGACTTGAGATTGGTAAATCCAGGTGGATCGAGGTTAACATTGTTGCTGAAATTTGATGAAAATCCAATCTGTACCTTTAATATTTTTAGTGTACGAAAAAAGGCTTCTTTCTTTTCCTTTCCTAATGTGAAAGGTGCCTTTGGCATAAGCCTTTTGTTACTGCCTTCAACATCTTTCATCCATAATTTCCTTTTAAGATTCAAATGAACTTTCAAGTCTTCACGGGCTTTGACCGTATCTTTATTAGATGAACTTTTTACCGAGAGTATTGTACCTAAAAGAGTCTCTGTGACATTCTTTTCAAAATGCATAACATCTAAATTATGTCTAATATCATGATCCTTCCAGTACTCTAAGTCAAAGAAAATTGACCTCCTTGAAAAACCCTCGGTACCCGCTAGATTCTCATCGTCACCCTCACTTGGATAATCATCATCTTCCATTACGACATCCTCCTTCTCCTTCCCCTTCACCTTCCCCTTTCCCTTTGCCTTTCCCTTTTTATTTCCCTATCCCTCTCTTTGAACACCTTCTCGAGCAATAAGTGACACTATCTGCTCAACGTCTACACTTGTTAACTTTCTTGGAGACATAGCATCCTCTATTTTACCATTAAATGTTTTCTTTGATGTGTCAAACCTGTAAGGATGGTCTTTAGCAAGGAACATACGAGATCGTTGGTAACAACATTTCGTTGACTTAGAAAGATATTGAGAAGGTGTATTTGTAGAACAAACAGGACACCCATTGTAACCTTGAGTTGAACAACCTGATAACATCCCATAAGACGAAAAATCATGTATACCCCACATCAACATGGATTTTAACTGAAATTTCTCATTTTTGTACGCATCCCAAGCCTCAACTCCAGACCATAAGATATTTAAATCATTAACCAACGGTTGGAGGAAGACATCAATATTACTTGATGGTGACTTTGGTCCGAGAATCAATACAGACAACATTGAAAACTAACTTTTCATACACATTGATGGAGGAGGGTTGAGAGGTTGAATTATCACTGGACAACAACTATACTTACGACCAAACATGTTATTCGGGCTGAAACCATCAGTTGCTATTGCAAGTCGAATATTCCGCGGATCTTTTGCAAAATCTCTCCACAAAATGTTTGAATTTACCCATTCTACTGAATCTCGGGGATGACGCAAGAATTCCATACAAGAGCTTGCACAAGCGTGCCAAGTCATTTTCTCTGCTATCCATTTTATGGTATACAACTGTTTTAGCCTAGGGATTAGAGGGAAATGTCGCATTACCTTCTTAGAAACCCTAGAGTACTTTTTTTTCCATTAGTATTCTGAATTTCTACACTGTCCTCGTCTAGACAAGTAAACTTGTAGCGTAAAGAACCACATTTTATACATCTAGTAGATTTTTCATGCTCTTTCCAAAATAGCATACAGTTGTTAATGCATACGCCATACTTAACATAATCCATACCGAGATCTCTAACGGTGTTTTCATTTCTGTATAACTAGTTGTCAGGTTGTTCTCTTCAGGAAGTAGTTCATTTAACAATCTAAGAATACCACCTATAGCACCATCCGATAAATTGAATTGTGTTTTCAAATCATTCAACTTTATAAGAGCATACATTGTGGTATGATGCGAAGAACCGATAGCTGGGTGCAATGGCTCCTGTGCGAGTCGATGTAAACGATCATACTTCTTACCTTTGTATTTATGTGTGTACGAATCATTGGGAATCTCAGAAGTTGCGTGGCTTCATCACTGCCTACACAATTAGGTTCAATAGGTTCCAATTCACCCATAAACATCTCACAAGCATCATTCACAAGATCATTTAAAATTGGAATATTGTGCACATCAGCGTGTTTTGTCGGTGTCACAGATTGCGGTGGTGGTTGGACTTGATCAACAACCAATGTCTCACCATGAAAATGCCATAAGGTATAGTTCATGTCCTTACCATATGTCATTCAATGAACGAATATGTCATCTATAACAACATGTCCTTTCCCATTTCGGCAACGTCTACAGGGACATGAATGTTTAGCATTCGAACTATTACTACGCACATGATGTAGAAACTGTAACACCCCATCTTTATATGTATCGGTCTCGATATTTTTCTCATTTATCCACTCTTTGTTGATTCCCGACGACATCCTGATAAGTTTAAATAACACACATTATAATATAAACGCTTACTGTAAATATATTGATGTTTATTCAAGTGTAAATATGTATATATTTGAGCTCCTATATTTCCTCCATATTCTCTACAGGGTAAGGATCCTATCCCATTAGAAAATGCATATTTTGTATTGGTCATAATGTCTCATGCCATGTCCTAATCTAGAAAATTTCGCCAGTATCTCCCTACAGTTCTTCAAGTACACAACTTAAATTGGGAGTGTTCATGTGTTACTTAAGTTTTTCAGCCAAGAAAACACAAAACACTACATCAATCTAGTATGCACCCAAAGAACATAAAGAGATGGCACCGAATTTTTCAAAATAGGACATGCATAATCATTATGTACAATACAAACTTTGGCATTTCCAAAGTGTCCAAAAATGGGACAATTCAAGAGCTCTCACCACAGTCATAGTGAGACCTCTTGAACGGGTCTAAGGTTTTTTTACATGTGTAACATTATTATTGAATGTTTAGTATTAATGTCTACTTACTATTTAAATAGTTTTTTTTGTTTTTTCTTAAATTTTCAACACATAATCTCATTTATCCATTTAATTAGTGGAGTGTCTACTTTTCAATTTGTTATTTTTACATTATTATTGAATATTTAGCACTTAAATTTTCTTAAAACTCCTTAACATGTACAAATCAGATCAAATATGCATTTTAATTAAAGGGGTAAGAACATAAAAACCCATGATTTATTTTTTTTCATTATCAACATTCAATTTGCACCAAAAACTCACACATTAAAAAAATAATAAATATTTAAATATGTATATATAAAACCCTAAAAAGCAAATACGAATCAAATCAGGCATATCATAAACTCTAGGATCAAATCTGAAACCTAACTTAGGATAAAAAAATACAATGCTTTAAACAATTACCTGATTGGGATGAGTGCAGTGAGAGAATAGGGTCGTGACCAGAGAAAGAGAGAATGGGCCGGAGAGAGAGTGTCGGCAGTAGAGATTCCGACCAGTGACCTAGAGAGAATGGATGCCGACCTAGGGAGAGAATAAATCACCTGCAGCTGCCGAGAGAGAGAGACCGAGTGAAGAGGCGAGAGAGAGGCCGAGCGAATGGATGTTGACCGCCGAGAGAGAGAGACCGAGCGAAGAGACGAGAGAGAGATAACGAGCGGGGCGGGAACCGTGAGCGGGAACAAGAGAAAGAGAGGAGTGTAATGTTTTTTTTTGGGTATTATATATTTTAGTAAGTGTACTCAATTTTGGCGCACTTTAAAACAGTGCCAAAATTTGGCTCTGTTTTAAAGTGTGCCAAATCTTTATAAAACCGTGCCAAAATCTGGCACAGTTTTAAGCTGTGCCAGATTTTTAATATTAGGCTGTGCCAAAATGCTATTTTTGGTGTAGTTCCTCCAACGCAATGTGAGTATGGGCCAAATCATCTCGAAGATATCTCCTCAGCAAAGAGATATGTAATATGTCATGGACCCTATGCAAGTGCTCCGGTAACCCAAGTTTATAAATAACTGGCCCAATTCTCTCGATAATGGGGAATGGCCCTACATACCTAGTCACCAACTTCCCCTTCTTCCCAAAACGTATAACTTCCTTCATATGAGACACTTGAAGTAACACCTGGTCCCCAATGTTGAACTCCCAAAAATACCGCTTGGCATCGGCGTAGCTCTTCTGTCGATCCTGAGCAACCCGAATTCGGATCCGTATCAACTCTGTCATCGCCGAAGTATCTTGAATCACCTCCGGGCCCAGTAACTTGTTGTCCCCCACCTCCAACCAACATGCTGGGGAATGACAAGGTCTACCGTACAGTGCCTCCAATGGATCCATACCGATAGTAAACTAGTAGGAGTTGTTATAGGCAAACCAATGGAAGATACTACTCCCAGCCTCTGCCAAAATCAATGATGCACATATGAAACATATCCTCTAATATCTGATTTGTTCGCTTGGTCTGTCCATCCGTCTGTAGGTGATAGGCTATTCTCAGCTGCAACTCTGTACCCATCGCCTCCTGAAACCTCTCCCAAAATTGAGACACAAACACTTTATCTCTGCCAAACACAATGTTGAGAGGCACCCCGTGAAGTCTCACTATCTTTTCTATGAATATTAGGGCGTCCTGTCTCGTGGTGTAGTCCGTCTGGGCTGGCAGAAAGTGGGCTACCTTGGTCAGCTGATCCACTATCACCCATATTGAATCATGATCCCTCTGCAATGTAGGTAATCCAATGATGAAGTCCATGGAAATTCTCTCCCATTTCCACATAAGAACCTCTAATGGTTGTAGAAGTCCCGCCGGTCTATGATGGTCCACCTTTACTAGCTAATAAGTGGCACATTTCGAGATGAACTCGATAATATCCTACTTTATCTGGCTCCACCAGTACTGTCTCCGTATATCCCGATACATCTCATCCCCATCGAGATGTACCGTAAATCATGAACCGTGCGACTCTGTCATCACCTCATGTCGTAAGTCTTCTCCCTCAGGGACAACCAACCTTCCATTAAAACGTAGACCCCCATATGAACCCATGATATAAGAATCGTCCCCCTCTGTTAGAAGCTGCACTATCTGACTTTGGCAGAAAGGATCAGTTGCCTGAGCCTGTACTACTCTTGTAATAATCTGGGGCATAACTATCATCACAGACATGAATTATCAAGCCACCGCATCTTGGTGTCCTAACTCCTTCCATTTTGCTTTCCACAATGCGGCCACCTCCCCTATCGGCCTATGGCTCAACGCGTCTGCTACCATGTTAGCCTTCCCCGGGTGGTATTGGATATCAAAATGATAATCCTTCACAAACTCAAGCCACCGATGCTGACGTATATTTAACTCCTTCTGCGTGAAGAGGTACTGTAGTGACTTGAGATCCGTGAACAAGAAAAATTTCTCC
This sequence comes from Sambucus nigra, assembly GCA_949130495.1. Lineage (NCBI taxonomy): Eukaryota > Viridiplantae > Streptophyta > Magnoliopsida > Dipsacales > Adoxaceae > Sambucus > Sambucus nigra. The sequence continues at coordinate 23,681,727 of OX422211.1, forward strand.
CCCAGGAGGTAAAGTCTCCAAATCAGTGCGAACATGACCGCTGCTAACTCTAACTCATGGTTGGGGTAATTCCTTTTATGAGGCTTAAGCTTACGGGAGGCATAAGCTATAGCCTGATTGTCTCGCTGAAGTACACCCCCAAGTCCTAATAAGGACGCATCCGTGTAGACTAGATACTCCACTCCTAGCCTGGGCAATGCTAACACTGGTGCTGAGGTTAACTTGTCTTTCAACTCATCAAAGGCTAACTGACAAACGTCACTCTAGATAAACGACACCCCTTTGCGAGTCACGTGTATCAATAGACCCGATATCTTTGAAAACCCTCGAATGAACCTTCTGTAGTATCCGACTAGGCCCAAGAAACTGGGTATCTCGGTCGGTGTCGTGGGCTATCCCCACTCCATCACTGTTGACACCTTCCCTGGATCCACGAATATCCCTATGTCAGAGATGATATGTCCCAAAAATTGATTCTCCTTCATCCAAAACCCACATTTCTCATATTTTGCGTATAACTCATACTGACACAATTTCTGCAAAACCTGCCTCAAGTGCTCGGCATGCTCCTCCTCGGTCTGCGAGTGAACCAAAATGTCATCTATTAAGACGATGGTGAATTGGTCCAGGAACTCTCTGAACACCCTATTCATCAAGTCCATAAACACGGCTGGGGCGTTGGTTAGCCTAAAAGGCATAGCCCTGAACTCATTGGAACAATATCCTACCAGGAAGGTCATCTTTGCTCCTTGATACGCAACTGATGGTATCCCGATATCAAGTCAATCTTCGAGAAGAAGGCAACTCCTCTCAACTGGTCGAATAAGTCATCGATTCGAGGCAACGAATATTTGTTCTGTATCGTGACTTTATTCAATTCTCGGTAATCGACACATAACCTCAATGATCCATCCCTCCTCTTACGAATAGTACGGAGAACCCCATGACGATGTACTCCTATGGATAAACCCCTGCCCAAATAATTGCTCAATCTAGTCACGTAACACTCTCATCTCTACTAGATCCAGATGGTAAGGTGTGCGGGTTATCAGTCGAGTGTCCGACACTAAATCAATGATAAAGTTTATCTCTCTACTTGGTGGTAACCCCAAAATCTCCTGAAACACATCGACAAACTCTCGAATAACAGGAATTGAGTCAAGTGGTACCACCACCTCCCTAGGGGTCTCCTCCTCTATATAGTATAAATGTGTGGACGATCTTCCCTCAGAGCGAGGCATCGCCACCAGGAACATCTCCTGACCGGGTGTGGTAAAAACTATACTCCTACTAAAACAATAAATTATGGAACTATACATAACAAGACAATCCATACCTATAATCGCGTCATACTCGGACATGTCCAGTACGAGCATGTCAGCGGGTAAGATAAACCTCCCAATCTCTATACCCACTCCCCGATAAATAAAATAAATTATGAAACCTCTACTCAGCGACGAATCCACATAAGTAACCGTGCTCTCTGTTGTATTAAATAATCCCATAGTATGTGCAAACCCCGTGGCAATAAAATAGTGTGTGGCCCCCGTGTCAAATAAAATGCGATCCAAAGTCCCCTGGATAGAAAACATACCCTCAATCGCGGCTAGGTCCTGTTGGACTACGGCCTGGTGAAGATTATAAACTTATCCGTACTAAAGCTGCCCCTGCTGAATTGGGACGACTGGAATGGGTGGCAGTGCTACCATCTATGGGGGTGCTGGGAGAGCTGCAGGAAATAACGGTCTCTGGGGATCCTGACGAGCACCCTGCTGTTGATGCTATTGGCCTCTACCCTTCTGAGGGAAGTCCTGATGCTTGTGTCCAGTGTTGACACAAGTGAAACATATCCTTGGGAAGGGTCCTCCCCTCTGTCCCCGACCCTGATGGCCGTTACCACCCTCCCTTGGCCATGCTGGCCATGTTGAACCTGCTGCTGGACTTGATGGCCCTGATGGTCGTGATGACCCTGCTGGCCATGTCTAAAGCCTCCATGTCCATGTATAAAACCTCCTGACCTCAACCTCTTATGATCACCCTGCTAGGAACCCTAATCACTATGTTTATGCTGACCCTGAATTGCCTGTGCCCCACTGGCACCATTTCCTTTTGTCCTGCCCTGCTAGCTGGACTCTTCTACTCGTTTAACCTCTGTCAGATGAAAATGGTGGTCCTGGCAGTGGAGTAGTGTTGCACTAACCACGTTCGAATAGGTGGCCAAAGAGATATTGCCTATCAAATGATGGCTAATTCTGCATGTCAACACATCCATAAAATGTTGAATCTTTTTTTCCTCAGTCAGGATCTCATCCGGTACAATGTTCAAAAGGTTGATAAACTCTACCTCATATTTCACCACGGACTTTCCCTCTTGCTTTAAGTTCACCAACTTCCATCCCATCTCTGTCTAGACGGCCGAGGGGAAATATTTGGGTCGAACTGCACCCAAAAGTCTCGATTCATGAGTGTATCTCTCTCCTCAACGACGGTAATGGACTCCCACCTCTGCAGTGCTGCTCCCACTAACTTGAACGTGGCCAGTATCTAACTTTTCACCTCCCTGCACTCATGCATCCTCAAATGTCTCTGGATGTCCTTCTTCCATTGGCTCGCTACCACCAGATTGTATATCCTTATAAACACCGGAGGATGCACCTTATGGAAGGCTTCCCTAATATGCTCCCAAGCAGACGGGAAGGCCTGGGCCTGAAATGGAGCCGCCACAAGTTCTTGAGGTGGTGCCTGCTTCACAACTGCCAATGCCGCATTTACCGCCTGAGCTACAATGGCGGTAACTTCAGTGGCATTCATAATAAACTGAGATGGTGCAGGATGAGGCTCGGGCTTGGCATCCTTGGGAACTTTATATACACGTCGAGGAGGCATCTGAAAAGAGAGAAAAGTTTCATAAGTCTACAATTATTATCTCAAAATAACTGAAGAATGTAAAGCGCATATTAAGAGTACAACAATCCTAAAATATAGGGCTCTATATCAAAGGACGCTACGCATAAATATAATCAGTCGTACAGATCCTAAGGACACTAGAACCTGATGCTCTGATACCACCTGTGACACCCCGTCCTAATTAATTACCGGGTGATCAGTCCTTAATTAATTAATTTTAGAATATCAACTTGGTTCAGATAAATGCATCACTACCGAAGAACTCAAATTTTAATTTAATTGAAAACTAACCACCTAATATTTAAAAAGGTTGGTGTCAAAATGTTAACTTGTTATTTGCTATCATCATTAAAGGGAAATATTTAATCATCACCATACATCACAATGGCATAAGGAAAGAACTAACTGAATTTAAATAAAGAACTGGAGTAAACACTTCCAGTCAAAATCCCATACAATAATCCAATAACATGAAATCAAAGTCTAACGATAGAATAAAATAACTCTAAATCTTTGAATGTAAAATAGGAGGGACGACATGTCCAACTTAAGTAAATAACTGATATGTGAGGAGAAATAGACTCAGAAGCGTCTACTAGCAATGTCATGTAGCTTCCACAGCAGCTACAACTCGACAAATGCATGGAATCTCCTAAGCCTGGTGTCCCTGTGGCTGAGCACCTAAAATGAAGGAACAAGAAAAGAGATTTGCAAAAAAATGGGTCAGAGTCCGAGTAGAAAACAGTTTAAATATAGCAAGTGCTTAAATTGGTTAATTAGCACAAATATTATTCATGTTAACTTAGCGTAGTCACTTCAGATGCTCACCTCTCATCTAATGTGCATGCATAACGAGTCTAACTACCCCTACTAGTCATGATACTCTGTCTGCCTATACGTAGTATAACCACTATGCCGGATAAAATATCTAAATAACCCGAAGATAATATATTTATATTATTTAGGAATAGGTTTAAAGATTCTTTAACTAATCCTCATAACATTTTTAATTCTCAACTGGTGACCCAATCAGTATATATATAATAAAGCGCCCAATATGAAACACATAATAGGAACTTTGTATACATATATAAAATCTCAATATGTATACATATAAATATATATATCAATACTGCACCCATGGTTAAGAAACCCATGGTGCTAGGCATACTCGACTATCTAGTCCCATTGCAATGCTCACGCATGAAGGACAACAGGTTCAATATCTGAGGAACCAATAAAACATACACACATATTGGAGGCGAACATAGTTCCAAGCCAATGGGCCACACACATACCTATGCACCCATACGACCATCATCACTATCATTATCACAGATAGCCCATACTCAGGTTCCATGCTCTAGTGATATGACTCAAAATCCCCCGAAGGCACACAAGATATGGTTGTCCACAACGTTCTGACCTCCGTTCGATAGCCAGTAGCTAGGTATGTTATACACATAATATTCTGAGCAATAAGCATATACACAACTTATATAATTTAATAGGCGTTCACACAACCCGATTTCCATAATACGTAAGTAGTATTACTATTTCTAGCACTCACTGAAACTCATTCATATATTTCCTCTCTCGAACCTACATCGACTCCTAGGTTCTATAACTTTCTATATCCCGAGAATAATCACACTCCCATATCACTATTAATTGCAAATTTAGGTTACTCGTCATTTGCGTAGGTAATTTCTCTCACTTGGATGAACCTAGAATGATTCTTAAATTGGCCGGGCCTTAAAAGTGTATTCTGGAATCTCGTTAGAAGTCAAAGGATTCTGGTTCGAACGAGGTCGTTCGAATGGGTTTCTTACTTCGAACGAACACAAAAATTTCATTAGAATGGTCGTTAGAAGGGTCGTTGGAATTCTCGTTGGAAGTCTCGTTCGAACGAGAGGGGTAGACTTCGAACAAGAATTCTTCTCCAAATTCGATTTTTCCAAATTTGAATCTTCAATATCAATACAAAACTCAACCCAACTCTAATGTAATGTTCCTAAACTATTCCAAATTACCCTAAGATACTTTCTAATACAAATTAAAGGTCAAATCCTTATATACTCAAATGGAATTCAATAATTTCTTAAATTCCCAGTGAATCTCTTGAATATAAACCCAGAATTCGTTTAAACTTTCAAAACTCCCAATTAATTTCGTGATTTCCAACATATAATTACCAAACTTAACAGGTCTAAGACGGTAAGATCCTCTACATGCAAACCCATCTCCAATTCATGAGGTTTCTTGACAAATTAGTCTAATTAAACCAAAGTTTTCATTATAATAAATTTATGTCATCTAATCTAAATCAATAAGAACAATATTTGCTAAAACAGGAGCAAGATAAACACTTGCCTTAAACGGGATTTTTTATTCTTAGATTGAAATTGGTATGTGGTTAATCCCCTCGTTGCGATCTACACTTTGGGGCAACTTTTGGTGGGAATCCTCGATTTCTTGCCCTTATTCTCAAATGGAGTCTTCTTCCTCCTTGGTACTCTCTCTCTCTCTCTCTCTCTATCTATCTATCTCTCTCTCTCTCTCACGTGGGTTGAAACTGACAGACCTCTAACCCACGTAGCTTTTAATTAAACCTAATTTTTGTCCATTTAATTACTCAAAAATCCCAAAAGACTAAAATACCCTTCCGGGGTGTCATTTTGGGCTAAAATGCCCCGGACTCCAAGTATAACACCCGAGTAGTGTTTTCTGACTATATCGACCCTTCTGAACACACAGGTGCACTCAAAATTGACATCCGAGTTATATAAAAATAAATTACCTTTTTAACCCCAAAATAGATAATAGTGACGCGACTCATACGCGCGTCCCAAATGATTACATCTTAACTGCCATGTATCTCGTCCCCGGCCATATTATTATTTCCCAAACCATTTATTACATTACTCACTACGTAATGTTCAACATTAATTATTTTCGATAACTAACTCTCGTCACGCTAGTAATTATTACCATTAAATCGGATTAATTATAAATTAAATTTCTCCCTTAAATTAATTAATCCAAATTTCAATAATTTCATAATAAAATAAATATGCGTAAAAATACGGGGTGTTATAGTAGATTTTGGGTTCGATGAAAATGGGTTGCGATTGGAAGGAAGGTTCCAGGTTAAACCCATGTTTGGTGCTGAGATCGGGTATGTGGGATTTGGAATTAGGTAAAAGGAGATGGGTATTGATTTTTAATTATGGAGCTTGGTGGGTTTATGTTAATGGAGATGAAAGGAGAGATAGTGTGTGGTGGTGTAGGGAAGAAGATGATGGTGGATAGTGTTTGGGTGTAGGATAGTTTAGTGCGTGTGTGTGTGTTAGTTTGTACCTAATAATAAAAAATAAAAACTAACTAACACTACCTAACTAATAAAACTAATAAAAAATTAAAAATTAAAATCTAAAAAAAAATAAAATTCTAATCTATTAATAAAGGACTCAAATAAAAATAAAACTAACCTAATAAAAAAAAATAAAAAAAATAACATAAAATAATAATAAAATTAAACTAACTAAAAGCTAAAAACAAATAAAAATAAAAAATAAAATAAAATAAAAAATAAAACAAACCAAGGATATTAGACTATCCTGATCCTCCTTTATCCATTGACTTTAGTTGGATCCCTCCTGATTAAATTCCTCAGAGTTTGATTAGAAAATATGTTGGGGACTTTAGCCTGGAAGGAGAAGTGGTGTATGTTTGTCCTCAGTATCTTCTTGATCGGTCAAGTGGCAGTAGGCGTACCAGGAGGAATCCTTTTGGTTCTATCCATCATCCGAGCACTCTTGATGATCATCCTCTTGGGATGAGCAAGGCCGATGAAAATCTCCCAATAGAATAGATTTATCTTTCTTGTTCTACTGTAATATATTTTGATTAATGAATGAAATGAATTTATTTGTGACCGAGTGTTTTTTATTTAAGCTTGTTTGGATAAAATTGCTAATAGTTTTTTTGTACTAAGTTGTAGCATTAGTTGTCAGTGGAGATTAAGTGTATTAGGAATGCATAATTTATTCCCATAATTTAACCTGGTCAGGTAAAATCTCTAGTGAAGAAATTTTATTGACTTCTTGTTCTTGACTTCTCGAAGATAAAATCATACATGAAGTTTAACTTTTCTGAAGTTAAAAAAGTTTCGAAAAGTTTGAACCATGCACTTTTCTAAAATTGGAAAAGTTTGAATCAAAAGTAACTTTTCTGAAGTTGGGAAAGTTTCGAATATTTTTCTGAAGTTGAAAAAGTTTGGAAAAGTTTTAACCATGTACTTTTCTGAAGTTGGAGAAGTTTGGATAAAAAATAACTTTTTTGAAGTTTGAGAAGTTTGAACCGTGTACCTTTCTAAAGTTGGAAAAGTTTGAATTAAAAATTACCTTTTAATTTAAGGTGGTGGTGGTAGCACACCATACTCTGAAAAATAACAAATAAAAAGGAAGTATAGTGGAGAAAATCATGCAATGTCATTAACATGAATAACTAATTACTTTAAAAATAGAATTACTGATAATATTTATGCAAATGATCTGCATTCCAAGGGTTCTTGAATTCTTCACCTTCCAATGTTTCCAAGCGATAGGTTTCTGATCGGATAATCATCGAGATACGGTATGGACCATGATAATTAGGCTCCAACTTATTGCTCTTATGAATTACCTTCTTGAGCACCAGATCTCCTTATTTCAGATTGGTCGACCTGACCCTTCAATTATAAAACCTTGCAGCTCTTTGTTGATAAGCAACCATTCAAATAAAAACATCTTCTCGGACTTTTTCTGTCATGTTGAGATCTAATCGCCTCATGAGAGAACTTTTGGGTGAATCAAAATTAAACACTCTATGAGTTGGCAGACCTATTTCAACTGGTACCACTGCCTGAGTGCCAAAAGCAAGCATGTACGGGGTTTTTATTGTTGTTGTTCTGGGAGTGGTACTACATGCTCAGGGGACGTTATGGAGTTCATTATTCCAGTTTCCTTTAAAATCATCCAACCTCTTTTTCAATCCATCTAGCAAGGTTTTATTGGTGATTTCTATTTGGCCATTGCACCGTGGGTGCCCAGGTGCTGAATGAAATTTCTGAATGCCAAACCTAATGCAGTAATCTTTATATTCCTCATTATCAAATTGAGTTCCATGTTCGGTGATTAAGGCATAAGGCATGCCCTACCGGCATATGATCTACTTACATATAAATTGAAAAACCCTATAGTAGGTCATATCAATTAAAGGCTCATCTTCCACCCATTTGGTGAAGTAATCGACTGCTACAACTAGATATTTGAACCTTCCCTTGGTGGTCGGCAGTGGTCCGACCAGATCTACTCCCCAAATAGCAAAAGGCCATGGAGAAGTGATAGGTGTTAGATTTTCCCTTGGTCTTCTATGGATGGTGGAGAATTTTTGGCACTTATCACATTCTTGGTGAAGGAACACACAATATTCTTTTATTATCGGCCGGTAATAACCTTGCATTGCTATTCATTATCTTAGAGATCTTCTGAATAGCAAATTAGGTCATTTACTTCATTTGGATGAACAAAACAAAGTAGGCCAACAATGTATCCTATCCTGTATAGGATACCTTTTTCCAGTACATAACTGACTGCTTTGTACCTCATCTTTTTGGCTTATTTCTGGTCAAATGGCAGTGTTCCCCTTTTAATGTATTCTCTAATTGGGTCAATCTAAGAGGGGCCTAATTCCATAGTGATGATACTAATTTCCATCCCATAAATGCTTCTATTTTCCAGAGGCATTATTCACTTGTGTTCTGTCTGAGTTGCTGAAGTAAGTCGAGCAAGAGCATCGGCTCGAGCATTCTCTATTATGGGCATTCTCACCATCTTGACTGAAGTAAATAAAGAGACAACATCCATAGCTTTTTTATGATATCTCATCATCGTTGCTCCTTTAACGCCATAAATTTACTTCATTTGATTAACAATTAGCTGAGAATCACTATGTACCGATACCTATTCAGCGCTTAACGATGAAGCTAGTTCCAATCCTGTAATTAATGCTTCATATTCAGCCTCATTGTTGGAAGCCTGGAATTAGAATCTTAAAGCATATTCCACATCTAGGTTGTCTAGAGTGTTGATGATGAGTCATGTTCCATTTCTAGTAGAACATGAGGATCCGTCTACAAATAATTACCAGATTGGAGTGTCATTAGAGAAATATTCATCTGCTCGTACTCCATGTTTAAGCATCTTCCTGCTTTGCTCAGCCCTTTATTGAATTCTTTATTGAACAGCCAATGACTCTAGTTGCTCGGTCATAATCTCAGTTTGCTTTTGAGCTAAGCTCTCTTCCGAAGAAGTCTCTCGATGGCAAACTTGGATTATATTGCACCTCTGCATATGTGAACTCTTCTATGATGTCTATCATTGCTTGCCCCTTTAGTGTAATTATGGGCTCATAAATAATTTCGTACTCTCCCAGTTCAACTTCCCAAGACATTAACCTTCCAGACTTTTTAGGTTTATGTAATGCTTATCGCAGAGGTGGATGTGTGTATACAACAATATTGTGAGCTTGAATATATGGCCTCATTCTCTTGGAAGCTTCAATGAGTGCTAATGCTAATTTCTCTAAGCATGGATATCTGATTTCATCTCCTCAGAATGCCTTGCTATTATAATATATTGGCATTTGAATTCCTTCGTCTATTCGGATCAAAGCCGAGCTGACAGCTGACTTTGAAACAACCAAGTATAGATATAGTTTTTCTCCCAAAATTTATTTGGAGAGGAGAGGTTGATAACCCAAGTACTTCTTTAAATCCGGGGAGGATTTCTCGCATTCGTTATTCCACTCAAAGTTCTTTTTAAGCACTTTAAAGAATGGAAGACATTTATCTGCTGCTCGGGAGACAAAATGGTTCAATGTCGCTACTTTTCCTATCAGTTTTTGAACATCTTTCTTGTTGGTCGGGGACTGCATTTCCAGCAAGGCTTTGATTTTATTAATATTTTCTTTTATTCACCTTTGATTGATGATTTACCCTTGGAACATTCCTTCCTATACTCTGAAGATACATTTGGTTGGGTTGAGCTTCATCTGATGTTTTTCCAGTAGATCAAAGGTTTGAGCAAGGCCCGTAATGTGATCGGTGGCAAACTTGCTCTTGGTGAGCATGTCGTCTATGTACACTTCCATGTTTTTACCAATATGGTCTTCAAAAAAAATTTCACCAACCTCTGATAAGTCGTTCCAGCGTTCTTCAACCCAAAGGGCATAACATTGTTATAGTAAGTTCCTTGGTTGGTAATAAAGGAAGTACTTTCCTTGTCTTCAGGTTTCATCTTAATCTGATTATAACCAAAATAAGCATCCATAACACTGAGAAATTCATAACCTACAGTTGCATCTACCAATTGATCAATCCTTGGTAAAGGAAAGTGATCTTTTAGGCATGCTTTATTAAGATCCGTGAAGTCCACGCACATGAGCCATTTTTTATTCTTCTTTTTTACCATACTTATAATGGCCAACCAGCTGGGATACTTGACATCTTCAATGAATTATTCTCACTGTAATTTCTTCACTTCCTCTTGGATTTCCATATTCTTCTTGGGACTGAAAACGTGTCTCTTTTATTTGATAGACTTAGAATCTGGGTAGATATTAAGCTCATGGAAAATGAAGTTTTGATCAATCCTTGGCATATCTTCGTGGCTCCAAGAAAATACATTTTCCTTTCTCTAAGGAATGTAATTAATCGATGTTTGAGAGAAGGAGATAATCTTGAACCAGTTTAGGTAGTTCTTTATGGCTTCTTTCCGTCCAGCATAATATCTTCAGTTTCTTCCATAACTTGCCTCTTCACCAACTCTTCCTCCTCCGGAGGATCCCGAGTGTCAATATGGAAAGTGGTTGTGCCCTTAAATTTTCTTCCTATTGGTCGAATGAAGTATATTAACATTCTATGGCTTCTTTCTGATTTCCATTCACTATCCCGACTCCATAATTTATTAGAAATTTCATGCATTGATGCACGGTAAATGGCACAACCTCTAACTGCTTCATTCCCACTCTACTTAGTATGGTATTGTAGGTTGATGGGATATTTTTATTTAGCACAAAAAAGCAAATTCTTTCTCTACTGCTCGTCAGCCAGTTGCCGAACAATACTTCTAACTTGATCGTCCCCAGGGGGTATACTTTCTCACCTGCAAATTCTATAAGAGGTCTATGGTATGGCTTCAGTTTACTGTCTCATAGCCCTAGGCTACTGTAACAATTATATAACATTACATCCACATAACTCCCATTATCAACTAGTATCCTTGCAACTCTGTCATGATAAACCCTACATATGATAACTAACGGATCGTCGTGAGGATAAAGTACCCCACACAGATCGTTTTTGGAGAATCCGATCACTAGCCTGTCTTTATTAATTTTCCTTGGTCGACTATCACTGGACTCGGCCATATTAATCTGTCTAATAGTTGGGCAAGCCTTGGATTCATTTAAATAAGCTTTCCTTTCTGTAATTGCATCTTCTCCTCCAATATCTCCTCCTGCGATGAAGTGGCATTCAAAGGATATCATGCCTACATCTACCTCTGGTTCATCAGGATTCTTTGTCAAGTCTTGATCTTCTTTAAAATCATTGTTTTGTTCTCTTTTTTTATCTTCCTTTGCTCGGGTAGGAGATCCAAATTTTTGTCTATTATCTCGGTTGCCATTTCGATCAATAAATTTGTTTACTTTTCCTCGTCGAATTTTTTTTGAATGAAAACTAGCGTTGAATTACAAGAGTCTCATTTATTGTACACAAATGCAAAGGACTAACAATATAAAGGCATTGCATGTTTTGGGTTTTATGCCATTATAAATACGAAATACTCCCTCAGCTCAAGGGTCAATTCGAATCACTCATATGCACACCATACTGAGCTATTGTAACCCTACGAAATAATACCAACAACGAACATAGGCTTTTTACAGCTGAACCACTCTAAAAATCTCTTCTCTTATGTGTGTGATTTCATTAACCTACTATATTTTATCTGTGATTATAAATCTGGATTAAGTCCATTTTTAGACATCAACAGATTGGCACCGTCTATGGGAACGACTGTCCATTATCGTTCTCTACCTACGTTCATTTCTTGAGTTTCATTCTCTAAAGAATGACTACTCTTCTAGAAAATAGCTCAGCTGCTGCAACTAATAATCCGAACCCAACTACTCCCCCTAGTGGGATAAGTCTTGAAGGAATCTTGCTGAATTTGGATAAAGGACAAGAAACCATGCAAGAATTTATTAAGAAATTGGCTTGCACTATGAAATCTAAATCTTCCAATTCCAGGAGAGACGTACCACCTCCACCTGTTAGGAATGAAAGGAGTAACCATTCCAGATATTCTCACGACCACTCATACCGCCCTGGTGCAACCTCTTACTTTCGATCAACTGATTGCTATGATGGAAAATATTTTTCTAATGAAATACCAAGTGCATTGGAAAGGCTTAGTAGGGAGTCTGATTTTGACAGTCTAGGTCCCCGAGCAACCAGAGGTCATCGTAGGGAGCGAGATTGTCATCGCGAGCAGAGAGACGTGTCTACAAGATCTAGGGTCAGTATGAGGGGCTCTATGTGTTGTGACACCACGTCTAATTAAACATTGGTTGATCAGGCCTTTATTAAATTAAAACAAGTTTCTCATATGGTTCATTCTTAGCATCATTGTGGAAAAAAAAATTAATTACTAACCATCTAAGTTAAATTAGACCGGTGCTAAATTTTATCTTTCTTTATCAACAGATAAAAGAACAATGCTGAAAACTAAAATAACCATCCATAGTATACTAGAGTGCAACCATCACAATAAATAAATGAATAAAGGTTTGGGGAATAAACTATCTACCAAAATCCAAAACCAAATTCTCTAATAATAAAAGAACTAAATAACTAAAAACTGTCAACGGACAACATGTCCATACATGGAATATAAAAATCCTACACTAGATCTGAATGGAAGAATTGTCTAATCAAATCAAATCATGTCATCATCCATAGTGCTACAGCTCCAAGTCCCTGGAATGAAGTCACGCTTGACGTCCATGTGGCTAGACACCTAAAAGGATTTTAAAAATATTTTATAGCAAGTGTTAGTACACACAACATTTTGAAAATATTTAGCAGGCATTTATTACATAAAAATTCAGTTATTGGTTACACATGTTCACATACACTCTCTCTTGAGTTTTTCTCACCTCTCATCTGTAGTGCACGCCTAATATTCTATACTTAGCCCACCTAGATATACTTCCCAAGCTAACTAGACTAAAGTATTCAACCGAACTTATCTACACATCTATGTCCCCGTACTGCCCATACAATACTTTAATTTATTAACGTCTCTCATATGTTAATTATCAACGTGAGTAATATTCCTCACATGTTATCTTTTCAATTAATACATTAAGTTCTCAACTTAATTTATCATTCTGATATCCACATTTATAAATAACATTCACAAATGTTATTATCTGAATTATATATTTAACTTTTTCGAATTAAATTCATTCTTCTTACATATACTCTATTTAACTGTCTACTGTCACACATAAGTAAATAAATTGCATAGTATATATTTCACACACAATATATACAAATAAATATCTAATATCTAATATTTAAAATGGTGTCTCCTTTTGAAAATGTGCCATATGTCATATCATTTGTGATTCATTTATTACGAAAGCTTCAACTGTTGGTGTAGCTTCCAAAGAGATTGATGATGCTTCTACTTCCCAAACAACTATTAGAATCTAATCTAATTTACATATTTAAAAACGACTCTCTTACTCAAAAGCATATATTCCCTCTTTATCTCCATCCAAACCCTTCATTTTCTCCAACCTTTCCTTCTTCCTACGTCAAGCAATTACCTATCTTTCTTTATTTCTCCTACCGTTTTAACTTCTCCATTGATTCCTTATAAAAACATGCATCCAGGAGATTGGTAAATTCAGGAAAGGAGAGATGCATGTCCACCTTAATATTGACTTCTCTTAGCTGTACTATGTGAATAAATATAAACACAAAAGAACCAACATAAACTTTTAAAGAGAGTGAGAACTGAAAAAGGGTATGGGACTCTTCCGTCCTCCTGCTTGCTCATTTTCTTTTCAATTCATATGATTAAATATATAGAAAAAAGTGATCCTTCTACAAAGCTTGCATCTCTTTGTGACACCCCATGTTTTTATTAATTTAATTTAATTAATTAATTGGAGTATTTGAGAAAAATAAATTTTTGGATTTAATAAAAATTATAAGTTAAATATGTTGATTTTAATATTAGAAGAATAAAACTTCAAGCGGAATTAAAATCGGATTTAAAATGGAGTTTTTTTAAGGTTTTTAATTATTTTTGCCTTATGTAATTTTTGTGGGGGAGCTGCCAACATACCTGCTCGATCGATCGATGGACCCAGGGAGTCGATCGATCGACCTGCCAGTTTTTGGCGCAGATCAGATTCTTATTTTTTGAGTTTATGTTGGTTTAGTATTCTTAATTGGTATTTAACCATTCTAATTCGTGGGGGGACTTCTCATAATCACTTTTTCCCAAGTTTTTCACGAGAGAGCTCTTCCAAAAGTTTCCCTCTCCACCATAATCACACAAGTTTTGAAGGTTTAATTGTGGTTTAATCAAGTTTGTTCAATAATACTCTCTGCTAATTTTTCGAGAGGAATCCGGATTTCTAATCATATTTTCAAATCGATCTTCACTCATGAATACTCTGTTTCTTTCCTTTAGTATTATGCGATTTAAGTGTCACCTAAACCCTTAATCATGTGTTTTTGATTAAAATCAATTAGTAACTTTATTAGAGAAAGTGGACACTTAAATTTTTGGACTGTTTTTATGAAAGTTTTAAATATGACTTAATCTTTGAAACCCTAGGGTGCGTAAGTTAGATTATTAAATTTTAATGGTTTTCGATATAGGTTTTCATGTAGATTTTTTATGGGATTGTTTATATGTTATGTGGGACGTGAACACTTATAATTTTTTTTTTGAAGATTTATAAAGGAGAACGATTGTGTCATATTGTATAATATCGCATGTTAAATAAATTAACAAGTATTGGACTCAAATAACTATGTTGAAAATGACGACTATATTATTAATGGAACTAAATTGAATTGTGAGATTTGTGATTAAACTGCCATGTTGGTATTGTGATTTGTGTTACTGTATGAATTATTTTATTCACTTTTGCCATCGCGGGGACGAGGAGCTTTTGGGTAGGATGTTTCTCACCTTGATTATAGGATGCTTACTAGTTATGGTACTAGTGGGTAGGCCTTGGTTATGATTTATGCTTGCTAGGTATGGGACTAATTAGTGTAAATTCGTGGGGATTTTATATTCCGTGGGTGGGATGATTTTTATGTTTTATCGTCATCACGCTAGCCTAGGCATGAAACTAGGACGAATAAATATTGAAAATTCATCTTATACGTAGGATAGGACGTATGTGTACTTTGGAGACCCTTAGGTATGGGACTAAGGGGTATTTTTAGGATCTCACATCGATAAAAAGGGTGGGGTAATTTTGATAATTGAGAAATTGAGAATTTAATACCTAAGATAATAAAACGGGTATTAAAATATATTGGCGACATAATCAGTGAGGGCCGACAGTTTAAACGGGCTATCCGACATTTTATGTCGTGTCGTGTGTGGAACCTCATCATGTAGTAGGGGTTAACAGTTTAAACGGACCAATTGGCATTTTGGCGAGGGGATCTGTATTGTGGTGAAGAAATCACCCGAGGCGGGAGGACCGCTATTCTTAAGTGAAATAAATTGAGAAAATGATGATTTGGATTAATTTAATTAAATTAACGCTTTGGGACTGTGGGATAATTAAAATGATATCGGTGTGTTTTTATCAGAATCTTGGGGGTGGTTAGTAATTTATCTTGCCGCGTTTAATTATATTTGTAATTAAAATACTCTATTGTGATATTTATTGGGTATAATGCTACTGTCTGGGTTCACGGACCCTATTTGAGGGGAGTAGTGTGTATTCATGCACGGGGATCTGACCTCGTGCGTTGACTAACTTTTTTGGTATAAGTGCTAGAGTAGGTGCATTGGATTTACTGAATATCATTTGCAAGGGTAGCTGGAGTTTATTCTTTTTATCGCTTTATTTAGTTAGACTTTCTTTTCAGTCGTATTTCATTATGAGAATTCATTCGGGTTCTTTTCGGGCCATTCGGTTCCAAAGTTGTTAGAGGATTTCAGTTGCATTATTCATAGTTGATTATTACTCAGTTTTAATTAAATCATTTTGGAGATTGGATTTATTTGAAGTTTTAGCATGTGATGGATCTTTTATCGCTCAATTGTTATTATCGTTTGGGATTGATTCAAATATTTATCTTATGGATTCATTTTGTTATGTCTCATATTTGTCTCAAGCTAAGAATGGTATTTTATTTACTCGCGCCCGACATAGTTTTGGTGGCGGTCGATGCAAGAATTACGTGGGGTGTGACAAATGGTATCAGAGGATGTCTTAGGTTTCGTAGGTTATGAATCCGTTTAGCTTCCGTGTTATCGATCTTTGATTCTCTTTATTGATTCGTACTCCTTAAGGTAGAGGGTCTAGCATACGTGTTAGATGTGTTTCTTGGAGATATGGAGTTTGGTATTAAAGACGTTGTAGGCATTGTGTTTAGAATTACGCGGGGCATGACACGCTTTTTACGCCATGTGAATCTGGGGGTATTAAAGAGTAGTTTTATTTACACTCACAGTTTCTTTATATAGCCCAAATTTTATAAAACCCACACAAATGGGTTGAATTTTTTTTTACTTGACCGCAAGTATTGGGGGTAGAAACTAAGAAGAAATTATCCCTCTTCCTACCATTAACCTATTCTACAATAGTTCACATTTCAAAATTTACAAACCGTTTAAATTGTTTTAACAGAAGGGGTTTTTTCACAGGTTTAGGAGCCATTATAAACCTGCAAACCATTTGAGCATTCGTATAATTTTTTTTTCATGTACTCGAGTATACCCATTATAGTGTTTACTCAAGTAGACAACATATCTAAAATAAACAATCGCGTGGCTTCAAATGCCAAATGACATATGAATTGAAGTTCTCACAGATGGTAAACACTTTTGCTAAGTTTTGTTTCAGTTTAGAAGAGTAAACATATATTATACACACAACACGATGGAAGAAGTATTTTACTTGTTTATTTGTTTTTTCTTTTCATAACAAGTTAGCTCTTAAGAACTTGGGAAATTTTTCACTTGCTTTGGTATATTTTTTAATTGATAACAGTGGATAAAGATCCGATGAATTCCATCCCAACTACTATGTCATAGGAGATCGTGGTTTACTATGGGGGGATCTTTTAACTGGGGTAGTACTGTATTTAGCAAGTATTTCAACTTTGAAAAGTTACTCATATTTTATGGGTTTTTCTTGACAGATTAAGAGGGTGGGAACAAAAACACCCTTTGCTAAATATTAATTTTAAAATGGTAGGTTTTGTTAAATGTTTATCCTTTAAATTCTAGGATTTGTAAAATTCTAATGATGTTAATTTGTTAAATGTTAGGGCTTATTAAATACTAATTTTAAATATTAATTTTTTAAATGTTAATTTTTCAATGTTAGGGTTTATTTTAGTGGTAATTTGTTAACTATTAAAGTTTTTAAAATGCTAATGTTAAATGTTAGGGTTTGTAAAATGCTAATGTTAAATGTTATTTTGTTAAATATTAATTTTAAATGTCAATTTTGTTAAATGTTAAGATTTAGTAATTTTAGTTGTTTAATGGCATTGAAAATGAGTAAATTATGCAACGTTTTCAAAAAATTAAGTCTCGCTGAGGGCAAATGTATTTATTTTGTAGTTGATGGGAGGTTTTTTTGAATATGACTTTTTGTACATGTTTTTTATCTATACTCTATATGGAAATGCTTGCAACCCCTCTTATGGTGATATTCAAATGAAATTTATTGCACCATTACAATATAATATTTTCCCTATTATGGTGATTTTTTGCAATTGTATTTATTTTGTAGTTGATGGGAGATTTTTTTGAATATGACTTTTTATACATGATTTATTTTTATCTATACTCTATATGTAAATGAGTGCAACCCCTCTTACGGTGATATTCAAATGAAATTTAGAACACCATTATCATCTAATATTTTCCCTATTATGGCGATTTTTTATTTTGGATCCTCTCGCCAGCAAATGTTTTTGATTCACCCCTCATTAGATGGTACGTGTACAAAATTTTCCATATCAATCCATGAGGAACAAATTTTTATAATACTTTTTTGTACTCCATGCGTTTTTACCAATAATAAAAAAGTTACTTATAATACAAACCTATAACATAGAAAACTATCGTCTCACATTTATCGACTGTCACTTAATAGATTCTTCCCACATCTTGCAGGTCCTTCACAATCGAAGTTTACAATTGGAAGAGATGCTTTGAGTGAGAGATAATAGATAATTACTTCCGGTGACATGCGCCAAGATATAGATAGGAGCCTTCATTTTTTAAGATATGCATTAGATTTTACTACGTTCTATTGTACAATAATAATTATAAAGCCCCGCGCATCGCGCGGGGATAAAAACTAGTATCTATAATATCCTCGTATCATACATTAAGGATTTATTAGTTCGGATATTCCATCGACCCCAATTTATCATGTCATTCACATTGGTCCGGATAACCCCCGACTCCAATGTAATTTATATATATATATATATATATATATATATATATATATATATATATATATATATATATATATATATATATATATATATATATATATATATATATTGGTCCGAATGTTCCATCGGCCTCAATATTATTTATGTTCGATATTGGTCCGGATAGCCCTCGACCCCAAATTGAACTTTCATGTATTGGTCTGAATATTCCCTCGACCCTAATACATCAAATATACCTTAGGTATTCACACCGCCAAAGTATTTATATAATAGGTATTCACACAACCTAATTATCCCCACTTGTACGTAGTATATTTCTCTCGTATATTCGCCATACTAATTTCTTTACTAATTGTCCCACTTATCATATTCATGAGTATTCACACAGCTCTAAGGGTCCTAGTTATGCCTTTATAAATTTCAGTGGTTAAG
Organism: Sambucus nigra; assembly: GCA_949130495.1. NCBI lineage: Eukaryota > Viridiplantae > Streptophyta > Magnoliopsida > Dipsacales > Adoxaceae > Sambucus > Sambucus nigra. The sequence continues at coordinate 23,700,862 of OX422211.1, forward strand.
CCTAACTCACCCTACTGGTCAATTCATTCAATTTCATTAATTCTTTATCCATCTCTCAGATTAATTACGATATAGTTTGACCCAATTCAATTTCCTCTTAATCCTCTCAATAAGACTAAGCCATTCCCCCATCATAAGCCTACTGTAATACTTTAAATCTCTAAACATTACTTGATCGAAGTCCTTAAAAATCTCACAACAACGATTTAGGGAATTAAGGCAAAAAGGGGAAATTTTATATATTCTGGGTAACCGAATTGATTCGCATTAGGCCGAATCTATTCGCTTTGGCCGAATCGATTCGGTACTATCCGAATCAATTCGAAATGGTTCAGATTTCTACTTCGTCTTATTCATGCATTTTTTTACATTTTCCACCATTAATATTCATCCCAACCTCCATGTTTCTTCACTAAACTCTTAAACCGTGATATCACACATCAAGTATAGGTATTACGATGATTTTAAACGTTTGAAACACATTCAATCCATACCAAAAACAGTCCAGCACGAATTAAAACAACTCAAGAACCCTAGTTTTTGTATTCTTCCCCCATAATCATTCCAAATCCCAGATTTAATTCATTTTAGTCATCATGAATCCTATGATTTCAATTCCTCTACAAGTATAAATCTTACTACAAGCAAATTCCTAACCATTATGCATCAAATTTATTCTTTTTCTCCCAAGAACATGCATTAAATCAAAATTATCATCAAAATCCCACGCATGGGCGTTATAACTTCATATTAAATGCAATAAACAACTTGCCTTAACAGAAGAGGTCTGATTTTGTGGTGTTGATGATGAGTTGATGTTTCTCTCTTCAAATCCTCACTCATTAGATGCTTAGGATGGAAGATTAAGGTCCAATTCTTCAAGAACACCTCTCAAGCCTTGAAAGTTGGTTTCTTCTTTCTTTCTAATGGTTTCCTTTGGGTTTTACTATTTCTAACCCTAGCCTCAAGTCTTAAACATCATATATACCAATTACAATTTTGTTGGCCCCTTAACCTCTATTTGTCAAATAACCAAAATGTCCTTGGGACCCAAACAATACCGCCGGATATAGTTTTTTGACTATTTCGACCCATTAGGGATGATCCGTGACCTCTAAATTATCATCCGAGTCACTAAAAATATTTTTTACCTTTCTCAACCTCAAATTAGTCTACACGCGACTCCCAGTTGAGATAAAATAAACTGCACACATATCACTTGCTATGCTGTATAACACTAATTATCAATTATTTACTATTCACACTTAGTAAATATTATATCATAATATTAATCAATATCTATCTCTCTATTAATATTTAATAATCACATTTATTATTTAATCACCTTAAATTACTTTACTCGCGTAATTTAAATACCATGTATTTTTCCCAATTAATTTTCAAATTAATTAAATTATAAATACGCTGAAATACGGGGTATTACATACTTCCCCCCTTATAAAGGAATTTTATTCCCGAAATTAGGACATACCTATGGTGAATAACTTTGGATACTGGTCTCGCATGTCATCCTCCCGATTCCATGTCAACTCATCAATATTGTGGTGTCCCCACTGAACTCGGACTAGTGGCACCACCTTGGATCGCAGTTTATGCTCATTACGATCTAAAATAGCCACAGGCCTCTCCTCATATGAGACATCTGTCTGCAAATCAATTTCCTCAAGTGGAACGTGTCAGAAAGCTCTCTCGCTCCTCTTGTACTTCTTCAGTGCTGAAACATGGAACACATCGTGTATCTGCTGAAGATGCTCTGGAAGTCCCAGTATGTATGCTATCGGTCCCACCCTCTCTATAATGGGAAACGGTCCCACATATCTCAGTGCTAAATTCCCTCTCTTACCAAATCTGATAATCCCCTTCATAGGAGATACTCTAACCAACACCTGGTCACCAACCTTTAACTCCATATGATTTTTATGAGCGTCGGTATAACTCTTCTGCCTATCCTGAGCTACTCGAATACGTCCTCGCATCAACTCAATCTTGGAAGTAGTCTCTTGAATCATCTAGGGCCCCAATAATTTGTTATCCCCCACCTCTAACCAGCATGCAGGAGAACGACAAGGCCTCCCATATAGTGCCTCGAACGGTGTCATACCAATAGTAAATTGGTAAGAGTTGTTATACGCAAACTCTACCAATGGAAGTTATCTCTACCACCCTCCCTCGAAATCTAGGACATCCTTAGCATATCCTCAAGTATCAGATTCACCCTCTCAGTCTGCCCGTCTATCAGTTGGTGGTACACCGTACTCAATCATAAATATGTGTTGATGGCCTCCTGAAAGCTCTGCCAGAAGTGTGACACCAAATTTTTAATCGGGGTACCGTATAGATTAACAATATCTGTAACAGTTGTGCGTACTGCACCAGTCTGTGCGGACTGGCAAGAAATGAGCTACCTTGGTCAGCCGATACACTATCACCCATATGGAATTATGACCCCGTTGTGATGTAGGCATCCCAGTAATAAAGTCTATCGAGATTCTCTCCCACTTCCACACGGGGATCTCATGTGGCTGTAACATCCTCGGATGCCTATGATGGTCAACTTTCACAAGTTGAGAAGTAATACACTTTGAGATAAACTATGCTATGTCTCTCGTCATTCTGGCCCACCAGTACCGTCTCCTCATATCCTAGTACATCTTATCCCCATCGGGATGTACTACAAATATGGAACCGTAAGACTCAGTTATAACTGCATATCTCAAATCCTCATCCTCGGGCACTACTAATCTTCTATTAAAGCGCAAGTCTCCCTCTAAGCTGATTGAGTAAGATTCTGCACCCTCAGCTAGTAGCTGTCGTACCCTATCCTGACAGAACTGATCCTCTGCCTGTTCCTTCACTACCCGCATAACGATCTCGGGAGTGATAGTTATAACCGCCATGTACGCTCTGGCAACTTCATCTTCATGTCGAAGTTCACTCCACTTTTCTTTCCACACCTTCGCTACGTCTTCAGTAGGTCATCGTCTCAACGTTTCTGCAACCACGTTGGCCTTACCAGTATGATATTGTATATCACACTGTTAGTCCTTCATGAATTCTAACCACCGCCTCTGACTTATGTTCAGATCCTTCTATTTGAAGAGATACTGCAGTGACTTATGATATGTGAATAATATAAACTGCTCCCTCAATAGATAGTGTCTCCATATCCTCAATGTAAAAACGACCGCTACCAACTCGAGGTCGTGGGTGGGGTAATTCTTCTCGTGGGGCTTTAGCTTCCTAGACGCATAAGCTATAGCCCTCTCCTCCTGTTGTAACACACCCCCAAGTCCCTGTAAGGATGCATCCGTGTAGACTCGATACTCCACCCCACTCATAGCCAATGGAAGTACGGGTGCTGAGGTCAATCTATCCTTTAGCTCGTCGAAAGCTAACTAACACTGGTAGGTCCACATAAATGGTACTCCCTTACGAGTCAAGTTGGTCAAAGGCCCAATAATCTTTGAGAACCCCTTGATAAAGCTATGGTAATATTCGACTAACCCTAAGAAGCTGCGAATCTCGGTCGGTGTCGTGGGATGTCCCCACTCCCTCACTGCCGACACCTTACTTGGATCAATAGATATTCCCCTATCGGACACAATGTGGCCTAAAAACTATACCTCCCGGAGCCAAAATCCATATTTCTCGAATTTAGCATATAGTTGGGGGTCCCGTAACGTCTGTAAGACTATCCGTAAGTGCTCAACATGATCCTCCTCCGTTCATGAGTAAACCAAGATATCATCGATGTATACTATCATAAACTGATCCAGACCACGAACACTGTAGGCACATTGGTGATCCCAAATGGCATCACCCTCTTAGGAACATCCTCCTTCCAAATATGCAACTGGTGATAACCTGACCTCAAATCGATCTTGGATAAGTATGCAGCCCCTCTCAACTGACCAAACATGTCATAAATCCTAGGTAACAGATACTTGTTCCACATTATTACCTTGTTCAGCTCCCTATAATCAACGCACAAGCGAAGCGAACCATCCCTTTTCTTCATAAACAACACCGTAGAACCCCAAGGAGATGTACTCCTCCGAATGAAGCTATGATCCAAGAGTTTCTGAATATTATCTCTCATCTCCCATATCTCTGAAGGAGCCATGCGATATGGTGCTCTGGCAATCGGTCTCATCCCTGGTGCTAAATTGATGACAAACTCTATTTCCTGGCTCGATGGCAGCCCGAGTATCTCTTGGAACACATCCTCAAAATCCTTCACTACAAGAATCGAATCCAAGGGAACAACCACCTACTATGAGGTCTCCTTCTTGATATAATATAAATGAGTGTGCGATCCTCCCTCGGGAAGAGGCATTGCCACAAGAAACATCTCCTGTCCCGGAATAGAAAACACTATAGTCCTCTCATAACAATCTACCATCGCTATGTATCTTCCTAACCAATCCATACCTAGAATCACGTCATACCCCTTCATATCTAACACTAGAAGGTATGCCACTAGACTCAGTCTCCCAATCATAATATCAATTCCTCTACAAATCAAATGTATAACGAACCACTACCCATCGGTGACTCAACACATATAAGGAGCCTGCTGGCTGTCTCTAATAAACCATCGGCTCATTTAAATCTATTCTTAATAAATGAATGAGATGCCCCAGTATCAAATATAATCCTACCCTTGAGCCCATGAATAGTAAATATACCCTTTACTATCGGTAGTACTGGAGGTGCTAGAGGTACGGATATATCTCGGACGTTATACACTCATCTAGAATGCATCTGGCCCTACTGCTACTGTGGGCCCGGTGTTGGTTCTGAAGTTGGGGCTAAAGGAGCCTGCTGCCCTTGTTGGGCACCCTGTCGCTGAGGCCTATCTCGCTGTGGACAAGCCCTACTCTTGTGACCCTGGTGGCCATATGTGAAGCACCGACCCTGGAACTGTCTCTTACCCTGGCCCTGATCGCTTACCCCTGGTTCCCTTGACCCTGACGGCCCTGAGGAAAATGTTGTTGTTGGGGACCCTACTGGCCCTGCCTGTCTGATCTGTGCCTACTATATCTAAATTTCTTAACAGAGTTCCCCTGTCAAGAATTCTGTCCCTGCTAGCTCGCTGCCTGCTGCTATCGGGTTGGTGCCCCACTACCACTACTCCCTCCTGTATTGCCCTGATGGCTAGTCTCATTTCCTCTCTTGCTTCCCTTTGCATGGAAGCGATAATCCTGATAGTGTATAAGTGCGGTATTGACAACGTGAGTGTAAGTCATCAACACAGAATTACCAATCAAATGTTGCTTGATCCTCCAGGATAACCCATCCATGAACCTAGCCTTCTTCCTCTCCTCGTTGCTCATCTCGTCTGGCACAATGTTAGCCAGGAGGGTGAACTCCTCCTCGTAGTCAATTACAGAGTGGTCACCCTGACATACCTCCCCGAACTTCCTCCTCATATCTGACTCAACTGTAGGCAAAACGTATTTACGGTCAAATCATATCCAGAACTCTAAAATAGTCATCGAGTCTATCTCCTCAGCGGTGGTCACTGACTCCCACCACTGAAGGGCTCCCCCTGCTAATCCGAAGGTGGGAAACATTTGCCTCTGTACCTCAATGCAATCTAACATGCGCAGATGGTGTTGAATGTTCTTCTTCCATTGGCATGTTGCCATTATATTAGTACCGCCCTGAAACTCGGGCAGGTGGCACTTCTGGAAGGTCTCTCTGATGCTATGCCAAGTGGGTTGCCCTTGTTGGGCCTGAATAGCTAGTGGTACGGGTTACTGTGCCTGAGGCTGAGTGAAGTAGGCTTCCATGGCCCTCATAGTTATCTCAATGACCTGTGCCACTATCACTTCCACCGGAGTAGTAGAAATCATCTCTAGTGGTGGTGGTGGTAGTATGTGTTGCTCCTGGGGGGGGGGGGGTCCTCCCTAACCTCATCTCTGGATGCTGCGCTTTAGGCTCGCTCTCTCCTCGTCGGCACACTGAAATAGAATTTCGATTGTATAAGTACACAGTTTCTACAAAATTCTAATAGTAGAAGAACGATATCTTAAGCACGCAAATATGAAACAACAGTCCTAATAATAGGGCTTTATATCAAAATAACGATAAACTGAAACTGTAGTAAGCCGTACAGATCCTATGGACACGAGAACCTGAAGCTCTGATATCATCCCTGACACCCCGTTTAATTAAACATCGGTTGATCAGGCCTTTATTAAATTAAAACAAGTTTCTCATATGGTTCATTCTTAGGATCACCGTCGAAAAAAAAATTTAATTAGTAACCACCTAAGTGAAATTAGATAGGTGCCAAATTTTATCTTTCTTTATCAACAGATAAAAGAATAATGATGAAAACTAAAATAATCATCCACAATGTTCTAGAGTGCAACCATCACAATAAATAAATGAATAAATGTTTGCTGAATAAACTATCGGCCAAAATCCAAAACCAAATGCCCTAATAATAAAAGAACTAAATAAATGAAAACTGTCAACGGACAACATGTCCATACATGGAATATAAAAATCCTACACTAGATCTGAATGGAGGAATCATCTAATCAAATCAAATACTGTCAGCATCCACAATGCTACAACTCTGAGTTCTTGGAATGAAGTCACGCTTGGCGTCCCTATGGCTGGACACCTAAAAGGTTTTTAAAAATATTTTATAGCAAGTGTTAGTACACAAAATGTTTTGAAAATATGTAGCAAGCGTTTATTACATAAAAATTTAGTTATTGATTACACATGTTCACATACACTCTCTCTTGAGTTTTCCTCACCTTTCATCTATAGTGCACGCCTAACGTTCTATACTTAGCCCACCTAGCTATACTACTATAGCTAACTTGACTAAAGTATTCGACCAAACTTATCTACATGTCTAAGTACCCGTACCGCCCATACAGTACTTTAATTTATTAACGTGTCTCATATGTTAATTATCAACGTAAGTGTATACGTCTGTATGATGAGCATTCAATGAATAGTTGAACTGTTGATTATCTGGCAATCAATGCTATGGCCGAGATGCAGCTCGGACCACCTTAGTTACTCGTCGTTCAGGAGTTTCTAGGAGCAGTGGAGTTCCTCGGAGCGATGGAGTTCCTCGGAGTACACCTGTTGCTCGGAGTGTCTGACTTGATTGGGGATTAAAGTTCCTCGTTGCTAAAGTAATTGTAGAAATGTGCCACGTAGATTGACACGTGTCTTCTTGTGATTTATCCACGTCAGCATATTAACTTTGGTATCAACAGAAGCCCTCAATGTTTCATAGTTCGAAATTTTAGGAGTATGGAACATTCTTTCTCGGAATATGGCAATATTAAATGATCCTCCTGATTTTTAGGAACGTTTCCTTCGTATTTATTTTCCTTCCAAATTCGCAGAATCCGCCTTTTTGAATTTTTATAAACGCTTCGAACTTCGCGCATTTTTATCCTTTTAGCCGCCGGTAGCGTAAATTTTTCTTTTTGTAATCATTTCCTTCACCATTTCCTGAGTCAAAGTATTTAAACTTCATAGACAATCCCATCGTCTTCTACCTTTTCTAATTTCTGCTTTCTAGTTTTCCATTGTCTCTCTCTCTCTCTCTCGTGCGTTCATCTCTTCCTCCGTTCGTTGTCAACAGATCTCCCTTTTTCTATAAGATCTTCTTCCTTCTTCTCCATTTCTTTTATTCACCATGGTTTATCTTATTGAATCTCTTGAGAAATTCCGTTCTGATTTTTCTATCCCTTCTTGGGTAACTCTGGAGGAGCTTTCTAAGCCTTCAGATTATTTTCGCTTGGCTGAGGGACATTGGTTCCCCAGTCTCTTTATTGCTGAGTGTTGATTTTCTTTTCCACCAAACCCCTTGTGCTTAGAATTCTATCAGTATTTCGATGTTGTTCCTGCAAAAATAGCCCCCAACACATGGAGAATAGTTAATGGGGTGCATAGGTTAAATCAAGCTCATGGAACTCGTATAAGAATTCCTGAGATTATCTTTTGTTATAGATGGGCCGTTCTGGATAATATTTTTTATTTAAAAACCAGATTTTTGAATAGGGCTTTAGTAGTTAACCTCCCTGATGCCAATAGGGATTTTTTTGAACATGGGGTAGTTATTAAAAACTGGCAACATGCCCCTTTGGTTGGAGACGAAGTATACCAGGGTCCCAGATGCCCTCCATATGGCAATGGGATAGGTTATTTTCATTCTATTTTATTTCTGAAATTATGCTTTCATTATATTTGATAAAATGTGTGACTGATATTTCACTATGTATTTATTTGCAGTTGACAGCAAGAGAAAAACTCCAAAAGAATCAGAAGTTAATTTAAAGCATTTGAAACTTATCTGGGGCTTCCATCAGAAAGTTGCAGACGAGCACATTAGGTCTGCTTCATACTTGTTGCAGTATAGGAGCTATACAACCTCTTTTACTGCTCGCCCTGTGATCAGCACTAGTGAACCAGCACCAGCTCTTGAGGACTCTTCTCCAGAATCTCATATTCCTCTGAGTCAGAAGATGGGCAAAAGAAGAGTTCCTGCTATCTTTGAGAAAGATGACTCAGCTGAAGAGGCAAAAAGAAATAAGCCTGATGTCCCAGAGGGGACAAAGAAAGTAGATGCTGCTCCCTCTGTTGCAACCAAAAAGGTTGTCGAGAAGCCCCCAGTGGCTCCGAGCAAGAAGGATGCTTCTAAGGAAGCGATCACCATCTCCCCAACCAAGAGTTCTTCCTTGGTTAAAGCTGTTGCTGTGCCCCCGAGGAGGCTGAAGAAAAGCTCCTCGGTCAATTTGACTGAAAACATCCCCCAGCTACCAGTTAGTGGTGTTGGTGTTTCCACTATTATTCCCCTGAGCTATGCTATGAGCTCGGTGAAGACTTGGATCATTCCCGAGGTCTAAGGAGTTGAAGAGAATCTTCCTCGGGATATGCTTACATCTCTGGCTACTCTCCACATTGCTTCAGTAAGTTTTCTCTTGTTCTGAAATTTCTTTCTTTACTTTATTACATATATCTCTGTGCTGACTTGTCGTTATTTCCTTTTTCCAGCTGGTGAGTTGTTTTAACTCAATAGTGAAGAAAGATGAAGAAATTAAGGCTTCCAGCTCCTCGTCCGGTGTAGAGGATGCTTTACTGGGGTTGACCCAATCTTTGAAGGATTCCCGTCAAAAGTATGACGAGGATAAAGCTGGTTGGGAGAAGAAATTGGCTTCGGTTGAGGCAGAGAAGGTGCAGGTTGCTGAGGTCTCCAAGGGGTTGGAGAATAAAGTGAAGAATTTAGAGGGGGAGAACAAAGAGCTTGTCGAGAAGCTCAATAACTTTGGTGAGCTTGAGAACAAGCTGAAAATGGCAGAGGAAGAACTGACCCTTCTGTGAGAAGTAAATCGTCAAAAGGAGGAGGTGGAAGGAAAGTTAAAGGCCACCGAGGAACTTCTATCCGAGAAGCTCTCCTCGGAGAAGGTGAAAAGAAAAATGGCAGTGAAGAAGTCCTTCAGCACTGGCTGGGACAAAGGATGGAACAAGGGGGTAGCAGTAATGATGTCCTAGGTGGAGTATGGGAGTCTCAAGTACTTCCGAGATGGTTGGGTCGCTGCCTTGCAGGAGTTGAAGGTTAATGAGGGCTCTGAACTGTTTCAACAGCATCTTCCTGGCCCCCCTCCAAATATTGAAGATGAAGAAGAGGATGAAGATGCCTCTGAGGAGTCTTCAATGGTAGTGGGTGATCAAATCCTTACCCCTCAACCTATTCAGCCAGTCAACGAGGAGCTTTCATCTCTGCCTGCTCCATCTGAACAGCTTCCTGCTTATGCAGTCCAAATTATTGTTCCCACCGAGCAACCGAGCTCCTCATCCCAGCCTCCCGAGAAAGTCTTGGGAGAGAAGGAAAAGGTGTGAAGTTGTTCGGTATTTTTTTTATTTTCTTTTGTCATCTGTACTCTGAACCTTGTACTCCTTTCTATGATGTAATAAAAATCACCTTTTTTTGTTCCTCTATGTTGTTGATGCTTTGTTTGCTTTCTTATTAACTCCTGCCTTCTCTTTTCTATTAGTTTATGGCCAGAATGGAATTGCTGTCTGCTCATGACACAACTCTGCTCAGACTATGTAATGAATATTTTAATGCTGGTCATACTGACTTGGACAAGTCCGAAATTGTAGACATCCTTGGTCGAGATGCTTCAGAACAAGCAGTTGAGGCCCATCAATACTTGAAATGTCTTCTTGATCGTGCTGTAGCCAATAATATGGCTTACTACGAAATGATTGAAGACTTGCAAGGTACTCTCGATGAACTTCAGCAGCAGTACAAAAAATCCTCGGCTCTTTTTCACGAAGGATATGAAAAGAAAAACCAACAACTCAGTGCCGAGAAAGGATATGACAAGGTACTTGCTGGCTATGAAGTGAGAGAGAGAATGTTGAAGACAGAGGTTGAAGAGCACATGCAAATCGCTGAGCTGCTGGAGCAAGAGAATAACAATATGCAAAAGGAATTAGCTCAGTTGAGGTCTGCTGCTTCATCTTCAACTGCCTTAGTACCTGTCACTGATGAGGGATTCTCCTTTTTAGAAGTTGAGAATGCTAAGTTGCGAGAATAACTAGAGACTTTGAGAAGAGCTGGCCCTTCTACTGCAGTTCGGGGACGAGGACGAGGACGAGGTTCTCGGGGATGAGCAAGAGTTGCTCTGAATGCTGTCGAGGAACAAGGTACTCCACCTGCTCGAGGACGACCAAGAGTTCTTCGTCCTACTATTGAAGAAGCTCGTACTCAAGCAGCGTTGGAAAACCAAGCATTCCAGTTGATGGCAAAGAATCAAGCCTTGTCTGAAATGTCCAAGAAAATCCAAATTCTGGAGGGGGAACTTACTGCTCAGAAGTCTACTTTGGATAGTAAAGATATTTTTGTGAGAAATCTTCATGAGCAGTTAGAGAGACTAACTTTCCAATTCCACAAACAACCTCGTGAATTCTGGATGGCAGGCTACAACGAAGCCCTCTGTCACTTGGATGCTCGTATTGAGAATGCTAACAATGAAGGGTACAAACAGGGATGGTTGAACGCTCTGGGTGTATTGAAACTAGAGCGAGGCCATTATTTATGGGATTACCATGCCCCTGGGCTGCTCGATCTAATAGTTCCTCCTTTCAAACTTGACATGAGTTGGATCCCTGCTCGGGCCATTCCTCGATCCTTGATCTCAAAGTACCTTGGTGACTATAACCTTCATTCACAGGTGGAATTATCTCATCCCGAGCATTTACTAGATACACCTTCTATAATGAACGTCAGAATGCTTCAAGACCCTAACTTCATTAACTCTCCCCTTTGCTTGGAAGATCCTCCTGCTGGCGAGGAGCCTGTTTCAAAAGCACAAGGAAAGAGACCAATATAATAGGGTTCTTAATGTAATAGTTGTTTATACATTTCAAATCAATGTATTCATTTTTGTACTTCATTTTTGGGTTTAATGAAATACATATAATTTTGTTTGCAAATGTTGATTGCTATTATCTTACAGTTGTAAAATATTTTTCATTTGTGTATGTATCTCTGTTAAAAAGATAACAATATTTGTATTCTGCCGACCAACTGATTGTCGACTAGCTTGATTGTATATCTGTTAAAAAGATAACATCGTTTTGTATTTTGTCGAGCAACTGTAGTTGATTAAAACTTGTTGTCGACTAGCTTTACTGTATATCTGCTAAAAAGATAACAACATTTTGTATTTTGTCGACCAACTGATTATCGACTAACTTGACTGTATATCTATTAAAAAGATAACAACATTTTGTATTTTATCGAGCAATTGTAGTTGATTAAAACTTGTTGTCGACTAACTTTAATTTGTTGTAATCATTTGGCTGACCAAAAATAATGATGTTTTGCTTCTCGACTAATTAAAAGTCACAAGTAACAAAAATTTTTAACTTGGTAATATTTGTAAAATATTCCCGACCAACAAGGGTTGGCATCTTTTACTTCTTTACCAATATAACTTGGTGAATTTTCTTTCCTGACCAACTTTGGAATTTTTTGGAAAATATATTTTTCTTTCGGAGTTGGCATTTTTCTTGTTCTTCGTCGACATCTTTTCTTGCCCTTTTACCAACTTAAGTTGGTCTGAGCTCGAATTTGATGATTCTGTCATGTCCACTTGCCCTTTTACCAAACTAAATTGGTCTGAGCTAGTGTCTGCCTCCTAACCAAAGGAGTATGGTTTCCTAACCAATCGAAGCTGGCATTTTTAGGAATGTCTTTCCCTAACCAAAACAAGTTGGCATTTTTAGGGATATTTTTTCCTCCTAACCAAAGGAGTATGGTTTCCTAACCAACCGAAGCTGGCATTTTTAGGAATGTCGTTCTTGCCCTTTTACCAACCTAAGTTGGTCTGAGCTCGAATTTGATGATGTTCACTTGCCCTTTTACTAAACTAAATTGGTCTGAGCTAGTGTCATAGTTTCCTAACCAACCGAGGTTGGCATTTTTAGGAGTATTGTTTTTACTGCTGAGCAGCGTAGTGTGTAGCACTAGTATTCCCCTAAAAACTTTCAATAAAAGGGGAGAGGATGGCAAAATATCATCATTTTATTCATATTGATGGAACTGCTTTACATTTTACATCACTGATAGTACTTGCGTAGGTGTTCAGCATTCCATGCATTCTTAAACTCTTCTCCTTCTAAAGTTTCTATTCGGTAAGTTCCTGGTCGAACAACTTCTATAACTCGGTATGGTCCATGCCAATTTGCCTCCAACTTATTGTGCTTCTGGATGACCTTCTTTAGTACGTAATCTCCTTCTTTTAGGTCGCATTTCTTCACCCTCTTATTGTAGAACAGAGCTGTTCGTTGTTGGTAAGCAGCATTCCTAATGGCTGCCTCTTCTCTAACTTCCTCGAGCATGTCCAAATCCAATCTTCTCATTAAGTCGCTGACTGGGGAACTGAAATTCAGCACTCTGTGTGTTGGGAGACCCAACTCGGCAGGTATTACCGCCTCACTTCCAAATGCCAGCATATAGTGTGATTCTCCAGTTGCTGCTCGGGGAGTAGTACGATAAGCCCACAATACTGAATGTAGCTTGTTAATCCAATTTGCTTTAGCCTCACTTAGCCTTTTCTTCAATCCATTTAGCAATGTCCTATTCGTTACTTCAGTCTGTCCATTACTTTGGGGATGACCTGGTGCTGAATGGAGCTTTAAAATGTTGGACTGATGGCAGTAATCAGCAAATTCTTCATTATCAAATTGCGTTCCATGGTCGGTGATGAATCCATGAGGATGACCATACCTGCAAATGATGTTTTTCCAGACAAATTGATATACCTTCTCGTAAGTCATGTCGACCAGAGGATCAGCTTCTACCCACTTAGTAAAATAATCCACTGCGACGACGAGGTATTTAAACCTTCCCCTAGTCGTTGGCAATGGCCCCACCAAATCTATCCCCCACATGGAAAATGGCCAAGGGGAAGTTATAGGCGTCAACAATGCTTGTGGAGTTCGTCGGATGGAGGAAAAACGCTGGAACTTGTCACATTTCTTAGCATAGGCTATACAATCAGCCCTCATTATTGGCCAGTAATATCCCTGTGTTATTACCCTTTGTAAAAGAGTACGACCTGCTACATGAGCTCCACAGGACCCTTCATGGATCTCTTCAATCAATTCTTTCACCTCGGAGGGATGTACACATCTTTCCAATCCTGCCATGATTCCTCGTCTATATAAAACACCATTAGTTAGTACATACCGAGCAGCTTTAAATTTCAATTTCTTGGCAGCGAGCTTATCCACCGGTAATTCTCCCTCCTCAATATATGTCCTGATGGGATCCATCCATGATGGTCCTAAATCAAGGGTGATAAAATTCATCGTCAGGTCTTCATCTATGCTCCGACTTTCTAACACTTCAATTGGTATTGTTCTTCGCAGCTCGGTACGAGTTGCTGATGCTAGTCGGGCCAGTGCATCTGCTCGTGCATTCTCCATTCTCGGTATTCTGATCAATTGAATGGCAATAAATTCCGCCACCAACTCCATCACCTTTGCATGATACTTGACCATTAATTCTCCTTTAGCTGCATATGTTCCCAATATCTGATTCACAATTAATTGAGAATCACTGAAGACCATTACTTGTTTCGCCTCCATAGTTTTCGCCAAATTAAGTCCCGCTATCATGGCCTCATACTCAGCCTCATTATTGGAAGCTTTGAATTGAAATCATAGTGCATACTCCATGTCGACTTCGTCTGGGCTGTTCAAAATAATCCCTGCTCCACAGCCTGTAGTGCAAGATGAACCATATACATACAACTTCCATATCGGCAACTCGTCTTCTAATTTTTGATCTGATAGAGTTCCTCTGAAATATTTGTTGCTTCTTTTCACCATCCCTTGAGTTTTCTTGTTCTTTGTCGACCATCTTTTCTTGCCCTTTTACCAACCTAAGTTGGTATGAGCTCGAAATTGATGATCTTGTCACATCCACTTGCCTTTTTACCAACTTAAGTTGGTCTGAGCCAACGTCTGCTGTTCCTGTAACATCCACTTGCCCTTTTACCAACTTAAGTTGGTCTGAGCCAGCGACTGCTGTTCCTGAAACATCTACTTGCCCTTTTACCAAACTAAGTTCGTCTGAGCCAGTGTTTGTTGATCCTGTAACATCCATAGGATGATCGTCGAGCTGCTTTTGCTCCTCGGGGGTATTAGGATAGGGAATTCTGCTATGAAATCTGCTATTGATTGCCCTTTACGTGATGATCTGGGTTCATAAATTATATCATATTCACCAAGCTCTATTGCCCAGTACATCAATCTCCCTGATTTTTCTGGCTTATGAAGGGCTTGTCTCAGTGGCATGTCGGTGTATACGACTATGGTATGGGCCTGGAAATATGGCCTCATTCTCCTACTTGCTTCAATTAATGCCAGTGCCAATTTTTCCAGCTTTGGGTACCTGATCTCTGCTCCTCGGAAGGCCTTACTTGTGTAATAAATTAGCTTTTGTACTCCGTTCTCCATTCTGATTAATGCCGAACTGACTGCATTCTCTGATACTGCCAGATACAAGTACAACTTTTCTCCCATTACTGGCCTGGACAACAGAGGAGGTGCTCCCAAATATTTTTTCAAGTCTTGAAAGGCCTTCTCACATTCATCATTCCACTCGAAAGTTTTTCGGAGTGTTTTGAAGAATGGGAGGCATCTATCAGTTGCTCGAGATACGAATCTATTGAGCACTGCAACTCGTCCTGTAAGACTCCGCACTTCTTTCTTCGTCGTTGGAGATCGCAGCCCTAAAAGAGCTTTGATATTTTCTGGATTTGCTTCAATTCCTCGCTGGTTGACGATATACCCGAGGAACATTCCTTCTCGTACTCCAAATATGCACTTCGTCGGGTTCAGCTTCATTTGGTATTTATCCAGTTGATCAAAGGTCTGACCTAAGTCAACTAGATGATCAACAGCTTTCTTGCTTTTTGTTAGCATATCATCGACATAGACTTCCATATTGCAACTGATTTGTTCGGTGAAGACCTTGTTCATCAGCCGCTGGTATGTCGCACCTGCATTTTTCAAACCAAAAGGCATAACATTATAACAATAAGTTCCCCTATGAGTGATAAAAGAAGTACTTTCCCTGTCTTCAGGTTTCATTTTGATCTGGTTGTAACCAGAGTAAGCATCCATGAAGCTGAGTAGCTCGTGTCCCGAGGTAGCATCCACCAGTTGATCAATTCGGGGTAATGAAAAGTGATCCTTTGGGCATGCCTTGTTGAGGTCGGTGAAATCAACACACATTCTCCATTTATTGTTTTTCTTGTTTACCATCACCACATTTGCTAACCAGTCTGGGTACTTAACGACTTCAATGAATCGAGCTTTCTGGAGCTTCTCGACCTCCTCTTGTATAGCTTGATTCTTTTCGGGACTAAATACTCTCCTTCTCTGCTTTACATGCTTGATCTCCTTATTCACGTTGAGCTCATGACATAAGAAGTTTGGGTCTATCCCTGGCATATCTTCATGACTCCATGTAAAAGTTTTCTTTCTGCTTCTCAGGAAAGTTATCAACTCCTGTTTTATTGAGGCATCCAACGATGAACCTATTTGAGTTGTTCGTTCAGGGTGCTCGTCGTCCAGAATGACATTCTCTATAGCTTCAACCACCAGTCCTTTTACAAGTTGAGATTCATCTCTAGGATCCAGTGTTTCAATTTCTGTACCTTCATCCACTTGATAGGCAGTAGTCTTTTTCCTCGACTCTTCCAGCTCCTCTGGCTCGGCAGATGAATAATAGCATTCCCGAGCTACTTTTTGATCACCTTTCACAACTCCTACTCCAAAGTTTGTTGGGAATTTTAAGCATTGATGCACTGTAGATGGGACTGCTTCGAACTTCTTCAAACCAACTCTTCCCATGATGATATTATAAGCTGACTGAACATTCTTGTCCATCACAAAGAAGCGTATTCTTTCTGTTCGACAAGCAGGCCCTGTACCAATGAATATATCCAACTTGATCGTCCCAAGTGGAAAAACTTTCTCGCCAGCAAATCCCAGGAGAGGTCTGTGATAAGGCTCCAATTGAGATAACTTTAGATTTAAGCTATCGAAGCACGAGTAGAATATGATGTCTGCCGAGATACCATTGTCTACCAGAACTCTTGAAATCATCACTTCTTTCATCCTCATTTTGATCACCAAAGGGTCGTCGTGAGGGTATAGGACACCTGCGAGGTCGTTTTTTGAAAAACCAATGACCAACTTCTCTTTGTTTACCTTTCTCGGACGATCCTCCTCGGCCAAATTTATCCGTTGAATATATGAGCAAGCTTGAGCCTCACAGAGGTAAGATTTTCTTTCTGCAGTAAGGTCTCCTCCTCCTGCATCTCCACCTGTAATAACATTACAATCAAATGTTCAAAAACGTATTGAAAATACCTCACGTTTCGATTGCCTTGGTCTTTTGGGAAGATCGGGATCATCCTCGGCATCATCTTCATGATCTCTTTTCCTGTTCTCTTCTGCCCGACGAGGAGATCTGGATCTCTCTCTTGCTCGGTCTTCGTTTCCTCTCTCCTTTCTACGATTAACATACTTTGACAATTTTCCTCGTCTAATGAGTGTTTCAATCTCATTCTGGAGGGCTATGCAATTTTTAGTCATATGGCCATGATCTTCGTGAAACTCGCAATATTTATCTCTATTCCTTTTGTCAGGGTATGCCTTCATTTTCTTTGGCCACTTTATCTCCTCATTATTATTGATTTCTTCTAAGCCGTGATTGATACCCATTTTCAAAGGAGTATAATTATCAAACTTCTTCAAGACTTCCCATGACGACTTGTTTTTGGATTGTTTGTCACCACCATTGCCCTTATGCTCTTTCTTCTTAGTTTTGTCGACTTCCACCTTGGTTTCTTTATCCATATTCTTCTTCGCAGCCATAGCTTCCTCGGCATTCATGATTTTGGCTGCTTTTGCCATCAACTCCGACATAGTTGTAGGTGGATCTTTAGCCAAAGTGTAATACAACTTATTGGGCAATAACCCACTCATAAAGGCGGTGATCGCTGTTTTTTCTTCATAATCTATGACTTCTAGCTTCTCGTTATTGAAACGAGTTATGTAGTCTCTTGTACTTTCACCAGCTTTTTGTCTAACTCTTAACAAATGCGCTACTCGTTTTACTGGCTTTGCCCCAAAATAGAAATTGCCAATGAACAACTCGGCCAGTTGAAAGAAAGTTGAAATCTTACCCCGAGGAAGATTGTTGTACCATATCTGGGCAGATCCAGTAAGAGTTCCCGAGAATGCTCTACATCTCATCTCGTCGGGGACAGCATAGATGTCGGCGGCAGCTTGATATTGCTCTATGTGAAGAACATGATCTGTCTTTCCATCATATTTGGGGGTCACCACAGGTGCTTTGAAATTTGACGGTGTGGGAAAATCCACAATTGCCTGGACAAAAGGTGTCCCTTGAACAAAAGTTCTCTGTAAAGGATTTTTCGCCTTAGCCATTTCTCCCAATCTATCCTCCAGTCGCTGAATGGATCCCTTCCACGCGTCATTTCCTTCCTCGGGCCTATTGGTTCGAGAAATTAACCGAGCTGATGTGGCTTCCTGAGATTTATCTTGACGAGCAGCTGGTCGATATTGTGTTGATCCTTCTCTTAGATCGGATGGTTGTCGAAAACCCCTCGACATGGCCTTAGGTGGACTCCTATTCTTCGTGGGACCTAATCGATTGAAAGGAGACACCCGGCTCAATCTTTCCAAGGCACTAGTCCTCTCTGGAGAGAGAGTAATACGTTGCTCAGTATCTGTGGCCCGTATTGATCAAGTTCGCCCAGGTTGATATGAGAAATCATCAGATTCCTCATTACGATATGAATCAGTACATCTGGATCGTGAAGAAAGTAAATGGGTTTGCCTCTGACCACTTCTCTGTCCTGAATGAGCAGGTGCACCGCCATAAAGGGTTTGTTTGAGTTACCGCGTGGTTTCTTGCATGGCGGTCTGACCTTGGGCCAGATTTGTCATAATTCCAGCCAGATCTGGAACTGTTGATGGTGCAGAGGGATTTGGAGGGTTTCCAGCATTTCCAGCATTTCGATTGCTGGATTCCGGATTATCAGCCATTGATGATGGATGATTTTTGATGAAAAACGATAACAACAGTCGATTCCCACAGACGGCGCCAATCTGTTGATGTAAAAAATTAGATTGCTTCTAATTTTTTAATCACAGATAAATTTAAATAAGACAAAGAATTTTAAAGTGGTTCAGCCTTATAAGAATGGCCTACGTCCACTGTTTCTGTTATTGCCAAATGTATTGGAATTCTCGATATGTGGTTCTATCAATAAATTCCGGTCCCCTTGAATGAGGATGATACAATGTATTTATAGCCCTTAGGTTGTACATGTGAAAGGGTAAACAATTAATGCCCTTTAAGAGTATACGCCTGTATGATGAGCATTCAATGAATAGTTGAACTGTTGATTATCTGGCAATCAATGCTATAGCCGAGATGCAGCTCGGACCACCTTAGTTGCTCGTCGTTCAGGAGTTTCTAGGAGCAGTGGAGTTCCTCGGAGCGATGGAGTTCCTCGGAGTACACCTGTTGCTCGGAGTGTCTGACTTGATCGGGGAGTAAAGTTCCTCGTTGCTAAAGTAATTGTAGAAATGTTCCACGTAGATTGACACGTGTCTTCTTGTGATTTATCCACATCAGCATATTAACTTTGGTATCAACAGTAAGTAACATTCCTCACATGTTATCTTTTCAATTAATACATTAAGTTCTCAACTTAATTTAACATTCCGATATCCACATTTATAAATAACATTCACAAATGTTATTAGCTGAATTATATTTTTATGTTTCTCGACTTAAATTCATTCTTCTTAGATATATTATATCTAATTGTCTACTGTCATACATAGGTAGTTAAATTGCACCGTTTATATTTCACACACAATATGTACAAATAAATATATCTCACTATAATATCCTCGTATCACACATTAAGGATTTATTGGTTCGAATGTTCCTTCGACCCTAATTTATCATGTCATTCACATTGGTCTGGATAGCCCTCAACCCCAATGTAAATGTTATATATATTGGTCCAGATGTTCCATTGGCCGCAACATTATTTATGTTCGATATTGGTCCGGATAGCCCTCGACCCCAAATCGAACTTTCATGTATTGGTCTGGATATTCCCTCGACCCCAATACATCTAATATACTTTTAGTATTCACATCGCCTAAGTATTTATATAATAGGTATTCACACAACCTAATTATCCCCATTTGTACGTTGTATATTTCTCTCGTATACTTGTCGTTCTAATTTCTTTACGAATTGTCCCACTTATCGTATTCATGAGTATTCACACAACTCTAAGAGTCCTAGTTACCCCTTATAAATTTCAGTAGTTAAGACTAACTCACCCTACCTCTCTACCTATCAATTCATTCAATTTTCATAATTCTTTATCCGTTTCTCAAATTAATTACGATATAGTTTAATCTAAGTCAATCTCGTCTTAATCCTCTCAATAAGACTAAGCCATTCCCCCATCATAAGCCTACTGTAATACTTTAAATCTGTAAATATTACTTGATCAAAGTCCTCAAAAATCTCACAAAAACGATTTAGGGAATTAAGGAAAAAAGGGAAATTTTACATTTTCTGGGTAACCGAATCGATTCACACTAGGCCGAATCGATTCGAAATGGTTCAGATTTATACTTCATGTTCTTCATGCATTTTTCTACGTTTTCCACCATTAATATTCATCCCAACCTCCATATTTCTTCACTAAACTCTTAACCCATGATATCACACATCAAGTATAGGTATTAGGATGATTTTAATCATTTAAACACATTAAATCCATACCAAAAACAGTCCAGAACAAATTAAAACAACTAATTCTTCAAGAACCCTAGTTTTTGTATTCTTCCCCCATAATCATTCCAAATCCTAGATTTAATTGGTTTTAATCACCATGAATCCTATGATTTCAATTCCTCTACAGGTATAAATAGTAATACAGGCAAATTCCTAACCATTATGCATCACATTTATTTTTTTTCTCCCAAGAACATGCATTAAATAAAAATTATCATCAAAATCCTATGCATGGGCATTATAACTTAATATTAAATGCAACAAACAACTTGCCTTAACAGAAGAGGTCTGATTTCTTGGTGTTAATGATGAGTTTATGTTTCTCTCTTCAAATCCTCACTCTTTAGATGCTTAGGATGCAAGATTAAGGTCCAATTCATCAAGAACACCTCTCAAGCCTTGAAAACTGGTTTCTTTTTTCTCTCTGATGGCTTTCTTTGGGTTTTACTATTTCTAACCCTAGCCTCAAGTCTTAAACATCAGATATACCACTTACAATTTCGTTGGTCCTTTAACTTCTATTTGTCAAATGACCAAAACGCCCTCAATAGGTGTCGATTTGGTCTAAAATTTACTCGGGACCCAAACAATACACCCGGGTATACTTTTTTGACTATTTCGTCCCATTCAGAATCATCCGTGATCTATAAATTATCGTTCGAGTCACTAAAAATATTTTTTTCCCATTCTCAACCTCAAATTGGTTTGCACGTGATTCCCAGTTGAGATAAAAAACTATGCACATATCACTCTCTATGTCGTATAACACTAGTTATCAATTAGTTATTATTGACACTTAGTAAATATTATATCATAATATAAATCAGTATCTATCTCTCGATTAATATTTAATAATCAAACTTATTATTTAATCACCTAAAATTACTTTACTCGCGTAATGTAAATACCACATATTTTTCCCAATTAATTCCCAAATTAATTGAATTATAAATGCACAAAAATACGGGGCATTACATGCGTACCGAGCAAACTTCTCAGGAAGAGAGTTAAGAATATATGCACATGAAAGCCACAAAAGCTACCTCGGCCAAATCTAAACCAGAATAATAGTCCTGGAAGGGATCCATGCAACGGTTATAAGATAGGTTAGGTGAAATGGCCAAAACAAAATATCCATTGTAAAGGAATTTCATCAAAGGATCACCTTTTGTTCAGACCATAGTGGATTATACCACTTGATGATGCCAGAAACAGCACCACCAGGTAAGGTGTTGACAAGCTCAAGCAAGTGATAACAATGGTTGCACAAGAGTATACTAAATATAAGAGATTGAGATGAGTAGAAGAGGATGAACACTTAGATATAAGTGGTTCAGCCAATCTGGCCTACGCCCACTGTAAGTGTGTGTGAGAAATATCACTGAATGAAGGCACTAATGGCCATGGATACAATCTCTCAAGATTTCTCTCTCTACTGTGTAATTTTACAGAGTTTCATCTAGGGTTGTGATTTTGAATCCCTCTCAAGGTAGGAGAAGACAAGTATATATAGTGTTTGGGGTGTGTAATGTACCCCCCAAGCATGCAATGAGCATGTGTGTGATCATCTATGTAAGGACATTTTTCTCATGTCCAACATGTTACATTTGTGTATGTCGTACGCCGCTACATTTGTCACGTCACCTCAAGATCTCACTTGACGGACTTAATCCGAATTCCGGGAATCAAGCATTTATTATCTCCATCATGTGTCCCTCATCTTCCTCAACGACTTCACGTTCCATGATTTTTGGCTTATAATGCAAGTGGTACGCAAGAGAAGTCAAAACAGTGCAATAAGCTTGATAGGGAAGTTCAACGGCAATTTGGTAATTTTACAGCCACCGTTCGGAGGACCGGTCAACTGGAAAGTTGAAGATCTTACCACAACAAAGATACTGGAAGAAACGGTACCTCAATTCGAGCTACGGTGAACAAGTTATGGCCGTTGAAAATAGAGATAATTACAAGAAAAACCTTGGAAATTTTTCTAAGTGTTGAGAGCACTTTTTCCAGCGAATTTCCCTGAACCCATCCCGAACCGGTTCCGGGGGGGGGGGGGGGAACCGGTTCACAGGGTACCAGAACCGGTTCGAGTACCCTGTACGTTGGATAGTATTTCAGTATTTTGAATTCGCAAAACTCTTCATGTGTTTTCCTATTTAAACCAACTTCGGGGGAGCTATTTTGTAAGACTTTAGAAGACGTTTTTGAGAGTCCAAATTACTCTAGTCTTCATATGTTTTGTGTCCCAAGACTCATGTTTTGATTCACATAATTGCCAAACCTTTATGAATCTTTTTGATAACCCAAAAACACAACCTTGTGTTTGTTCAAACCTTTGGGGAGAGATCTTCGAAACTGAGGGTTGCGTGTCATTGCTGAAGGAGTCTCTACAAAGTGTTATGGTTGCGTGTCATTGAGGAGAGCTGGGGTTCTTTCTTTGTTATTTGGGCTGTGAGTCCTTGGAGGGTGCTGCGTGTATTCTCTTGTTGAGTTCAAGACTGCGTGTCTTTGTGGGTTGGCTGCGCGTTGATCCATTGCAGATTTCTCTATGTAATTGTAAGTTGCGATTTGTATATTCATAGTGAAATAAAGGTTTTACCCGAAAGGTTTTTTTTTCCTGAAATCTGTGTCTCAGCATATTTACTGTGTCGCATGTTTTTATTTGATGGAATGATTTAGATGCATGTTTAAGGGCTGAATTTATTTGATTTAAAAGTAGTCCCTAATTAAATAAGGGTTACTTGGAAACTTGCAAAATTTATTTTAAATCGATATCACACGCGTTTTCAATCTAGCTAATCTAATGAAGACATGTGTCACTGCCACATGTAGAGAATGATGATGAAATATTCCCCCACGTGAGGGGATTGATTTAGTTGCAACTAATTTTGTCCACGCGTTCCTATCCTTACATATGCTTATAAATGCTCGGCCTTGTCCTTGACTGGTACAACCTTGGCCTGAAAGAGTATGAGGTTGGTGAAGCCTGACTGTTGCTTATCCCGAGGTTATTCATGATGACCTCAGCCAGGTTAGCAGGCCGAGGTTAGGTTGGAGTAGTTATAATGTCAGCCTGGGCTGATGATGACGTTTCTAGATGGTTGCTCCCATTTAACATTACTGATCTCGGTCGATGACTGTAATATCAGCTGGGGCTAATAATGATGTTGAAGGGTGGTTGAACCTACAAGTCCTTGCCGACCTTGGTTAGTGCCCAACCGAGGTTGATGTATGAGGTAGATGTGATGTCGGTCGTGGATAACTTGATGGATAACTAACCCCATGAGTCATGCAGACCTCGATTGTTTCCTGGTTGAGGGATAACTAGTAACATCGACCGTAGTCGACCTTATGTTGGACGAGATCACTGATCGTCAGTCTTGAGACCTTGTTACCTCGACCGTCATACTGGTCGAGGTTGTTGCATCTGAGCTGTCAGGTACACTTTGGGCATATCAATCACCCCTAGCCCTTAGTTACCTATGTGAATAGGTGACTAAGGGGTATGTATGTCCAAGGCTGTATTTCTTTATGTGCTAATATTTTCTTGACAAGTGTCAACTTCTGATGTAGGTTGCGTGATTGGCAAGTTCAACGATGATGATTGCCTTTTGGGATCCCAAGGCAGTGATGGGCTTTGGGATTTGTGCCAACACGGTTTGGGTATTTAAACCCTTTTCTTTCTCTTTATTCCTTATTTCTCTCACTTTCCCACCTGAGTTTTCTATGTTCTCTCTCTCTTTAAGAGCACCATCGCTGCTAGGTTTTGGGAATTTTCTTTGTTCTTAATCCTCCTATTCCTCATCTCGCACTCCCTCAGGTATTATTTTCATCTCGTCTTTCCATTTTCAGCCCTTTATTTCCATTTCATGCATTTTTCGATGGTAGCTTAGGTTTTCCGGTGAGCTTTACAATTTTCTGGTGAACTTATGAGTTTTCTGGTGGACCTGTTCTTAGAAGTTCTTGATTTGAAATATTTTAAATAACCACGTTTGATCCTTACCTTAGGTTGGCCAAGTTGTTTGTTTATGGTTTAGAGTCCTAAGTGTAATCTCGTCCTCCTATGCTCAGACCTCTGTATAAGCTTATTGAGGATTTACCTTCTCTTAGAGAGACGACTTTCGCAAAAATTAGGCAAATAGAACTAGACCAAGAGGAAGCTTGTTGGGATGAGGCCTTCCCCCTCAGACCTATCTTCCCTCCACCTCTTAAGGTGATTTACCCTGAACTAGCAAAGCCTGCTGAGCCAGCCGAGGATCTAATCGACCCTTCCCTAATGTATGAGTCTGAGTCATATACCTCAGACCCTATGTTTGTGGATTCATTCCAAGAGGCCATGGACTTCTCTATTAGGCAAGACCAGGTCCCTGATCAGGCCGAGGTCCAAAGTCGAGCCTCATCGCACAACGATGCTAGCACTTCATGAATTTCTTACGATGTTGAAGTTATGGGGCCGAGCATGTCTATTCCCCCACCCATTGATGCTATCCATCTGTCGACCGCCATAGGGGCCCAGTTTGCTCAGAGGTTCCTTATTGGTGTTCCTACGCCTGCCCAAGCTGACGTTGTCAGGGATGAGGATGATGTTCATGAGAGTGACGTTTACATCTAAGAGGCAATCGAGATAGAGAGTACTGTCAATGAGTTCGACCTCTTAGCCTTTAGGAACCTTTATTCCATAGGTCCTTCTATCAAGCTTAGGAGACCTCTAAGGGATGAGAGGGCCTTTGGTGGTCGATATGGGGAAATCTCTGTATATGAGCAGATGTTTAAGTTAGGATTCCGTCTCCCCATCCACCCAACAATTAGAGCCATATTGTCTCATATTAACCTGGCCCCCTCCCAATTATTCCCTAATGCTTGGAGGGTGATGATTGGAGTTATCGTCCTTTGGAGGTCAGTCCATCACCCAGACCTTCCTGTCAGGGTCTTCATAGGGTGCTACGTGCCATCCTCTGCCAGAAACCACCCAAGCTACTACCACTTCCTAGCTAGGAAATCTGATAAGAAGATGCTACTGCTCACCCAGACCTCAAGTCATAATTGGAAATCACGGTACTTCTTCATCTCAGGGGCATGGGAATTTGGTACTTGGGTCCCCTCTTCATCACTAGAGCCGAGGATCCCCCTGAGGTGGGGAAAATTGTCATTAGCTGCCAAAGTCGACCTTAGGTTAAGCCAGGATAACCTAAAAAAGGTCAAAGATCTTCAAGAATAGGGGGAGCTTAGTTGGCTAGTCAAGTATGAGCCTCTAATGACCCCATATTACCTCTTTGAGACTGGCTTGGGAGGGAGTCATCTTACTGAGCTTCGTAAGTGTTATATTTTTAAAAGTTGTACCTCTGAGTTCTCATACCTCTGATTTATTAACTCAGATGTTTTCTCTATGGAGAATGCCTAGAAGGTATCTCTGACGAGTTCTGGGAGATTTCAGCCCCAAGCCTTGTTAAGCTGATGAAGAAAGAAGGGCATAATGCAGCCCTCCTCCACCCAAGTAGAACGTCGGCATGTCCAAAGTCGACGCTACCAAGAAAAGGAAACTCCCCACTGACTCGGGGGATCAGAGGCCGAGAAATCACCAAAAAGCCATCCCAATATCCTCTGATGAAGCATTGGCTGCTCGTCTAGAGCAGCTAAAGATCAGTGATAGCCTAATAGGTCATGGTCTGAAGGTAATGGTTGCCAACAACTCTGCGATGATCGATGCTGACAAGCGCTTCTTACGCTCTATAGAGACCCCTCTGATGGCCGAGTTTTGCCTTCACAAGTCTATCCAAGTAGATATTTTAGCTTTTTTGGCTTCAAGTGTAACCTCATCCTTGATTTGGGTTGTTTGATCTCATACATCTGACTTTGTATTATAGGGTATCCTTTCCATGCACCAATTTATTGACTGGACCCTGAGGAAGCTGCCCCTTATTGAAAAGGGAAGAGAGGCCTCTCTAAATGCTGAGGTTGAACATTTGAAGATCGCTTTGGAAGGGTCTGAGAACAAGGGTAATCAGAGGGAGAGGGACATAGCTAAGCTCCAGAAGGACCACACCTCTGCCCTAAAGGCCAAGGACGACGTTCTTCAATAAAAGGTTGATGCTGAAGTGAAAGATGCCCTTGAGGATGCCTCTGAGAAGATTTTGGACGACTACAAGGTCTCTGACCAATTTATTAGCTTTGTCTTTGAATACCTTGAAAGAGGTCTTAAAGCTACAAGTAAATGGGCGACCTTCAAGGAAAAAGAATTAGGGAGCCTGATAACCTCAGACTTCATTGGTCTCGGCTTTGGTAACCCTCAGTTTGCTCAGGCCTTGTAAGAGGTTGAGGAGGAAGGAGGTGCTGCACCTGTAGAGACTGCCCAACCAGAAGCTACAGAGACTGAGGATGTCAACCCTCAAAATTATGGGGCTGAGGTTACCAACCCTGTGGCTACAGACACCTAGACCATAATTTGTGAAATTTTACACTTATAATTTTTTTTCATCTGTAATTATTTGTAACCTCTGATAACATACTCTTAGGTATATTGGCCTGTTATTCTGACTTCTTCCTGTTATATCATCCTCTTAAGAGGATTTTAATTCTTTTGATGAATGCTCCTTTGAATAGTTTTATGAGTCATATGATAGTGTTTGTATCAAGATCTAAAGTCTCAACATAATGGTGTCTTCATGACTAAACTATGATGTTACCCTTATAAAATTTCACCAAATTAATGATGTTTAAGGTTTGAGGTCATCCAATTATGATGTTACCCTCATAAATTTTCACCAAATTAATGATGTTTGAGGTCTGAGGTCATCAAACTAAGATGTTTTACCTCAGACCTTGTCACCAAATTAACGATGTTTAAGGTCTGAGGTCATCAAACTAAGATGTTACCCCCATAGATTCCACCAAATTAATGATGTTTAAGGTCTGAGGTCATTAATCTAAGATCTTACCCTGATAATTTTCACCAAATTAATGATGTTTAAGGTCTGAGGTCATTAAACTAAAATGTTACCCTCATAAATTTCACCAAATTAATGATGTTATAAGGTCTGAGGTCATCAAACTATGATGTTTCACCTCAGACCTTACCACCAAATTATGATGTTTAAGGTCTGAGGTCATCAAACTAAGATGTTACCCTCATAAATTTCACCAAATTAATGATGTTTAAGGTCCGAAGTCATCGAATTATGATGTTTCACCTCAGACCTTGTCACCAAATTATGATGTTTAAGGTTTGAGGTCATCAAACTAAGATGTTACCCTCATAAATTTTACCAAATTAATGATGTTTAAGGTCTGAGGTCATCAAATTATGATGTTACCCTCATAAATTTCCCTAAATTAATGATGTTTAGGGTCTGAGGTCATCAAACTATGATGTTTCACCTCAGACCTTGTCACCAAATTATGATGTTTAAGGTCCCAGGTCATCAAACTAAGATGTTACCCTCATAAATTTCACTACTAAAGCATGATGAAACAAAGTATTGACACAGGAACTACTCTTCTCATTAATGTTCTCTTCATAAAATGATACATTTACATAGAAACAATTGCAACATCATATGTAATACTTCTTCAAGTGATCAGCATTCCATGAATTGGAAAAAGGTTCCCCGTCGAGATTTTCTAACCGGTAGGTACTGGGTACAACCTCATCGACTATTTTGTAAGGACCATGCCAATTTGAGTGAAGCTTATTTATCTTCTGCAACGTCTTCTTCAGCACTAGGTCTCCTATAGCTATAGGTCTTGATTTCACCCTTTGATTGTAGAACTTTGTTGTTCTCTGCTGGTAGGCTGCCTGTCTGATCTCAGCATCTTCCCTTATTTCCTCAATCAAATCTAGGTCAAGTCTTCTCTCTTCCCCATTCTTCTCAGGGTCATAGGTTTGAACTCTATGAGTGGGGAGTCCTACTTCTGTTGGTATGAGGGCTTTTGAGCCATGTGCTAACATAAATGGGGTCTCCCTCGTTGGTGTCCTAGCTATTGTTATGTAGGCCCATAACACAGCATAAACCTATTCTGTCCATCTCCATTTTGCTTCTTCCAACCTCTTCTTAATCCCATCGAGGATTGTTCGGTTCGTGACTTCGGTCTGACCGTTTGCCTAGGGTCGGCCAGGAAAAGAGAAAAATTACTTAATCCCAACTCTCTCGCAGTACTTCTCCAAGGAAGAATTATTGAATTGGGTTCCATTGTCTGAGATGAGGGTGTTCGGAAGGACATGTCTTCATATGATGCTCTTCTAGATAAACTGGAAGGTCTTCTGCTCTGTAATCATGATCATCGGCTCAACCTCTACCCACTTGGAGAAGTAATCAATCGCTACTATCAGAAATCGATAATTGTTCCCAACCCCTAGGCAAGGAACCCACCAAGTCAATCCCCCATACTGCGAATGGCTAAGGGGAACTGATTTATGTCATAGGTTGATGAGGTTGATGGGGGATAGTGGAGAATCTTTGGCATTTGTCGCACCTTTTCACGTAGGCTGTAGCATCTTTGGATAAGGTCGGCCACCAGTATCCCTGCGTAATTATCCTCTTAGCTAAAAGTCTTCCTCCTATGTTACGGGAGCAAGAACCCTCATGTATATCCTGGAGGATGTGGGGGGACCTCTGTGGGATGGACACATTAGAGGAGAGGCAGCAAAAATCCTTTCTTATATAGTATGTCTCCTATTATTGAGAACTTTGCAGCTCTGTACCTCAATATCCTCCTTTCTAGCTTTGATTCTGGAAGCTCTCCCTGTCTAATATATCTGATGAGGGGGTCTATCCATGAGTTTCCTGGGTTCAAGTTGAGGCAAGAGCTGGGAACCTCTTCTTCCCTAATGGTCGGTTTGAGCAGGATCTCCACTAGTACTGTCCTTCTGATGCCTGTCCTTATTGCTGAAGCCAACCTTGCTAGTGCATCTGCACGGATGTTATTTTGTCAAGGTACCCTAGTCATCTCCACCTCTTTAAAGCCTTCTAGCATCATTCTTACCCTCTTCAGGTATTTGGCCATCCTTTCATCCTTGGCCTCATATACTCCAAGTACTTGGTTGACAACCAACTTCGAGTCACTGTGAAGTAGGAGTTGGCCAACTCTAAGGGCTTTTCCTAAGGAGAGGTCTGCTATCAAGGCCTCATATTCTGACTCATTATTCAATGCTTTGAAGTTAAACCTCAGTGCATATTCAACGTCTGTACCATCCGGAGCTGACAGTATCAGCCCTGCACCATTTCCACTTTCGCAAGAAGACCCGTCAACAAAGAGGTTCCAAACATCTTCATTCGAAGAGAAGTTCCCCTATGACAAGGCTCCTCGCTTGAAAAGATACCTGTCTTCCTTATTCTCAGCAACTCCTTTTCTGGCTCTGCTGGACACAACCTCTTCCGGGTCTTTGAAGACGTTACTGTTTGACCCCTCTATAATCTATGGATTATTCTCAACCTCAGCCTCTTCCAATGTGAACTCAGTAATAAAGTCTGCGAGTGCCTTCCCTTTAATGGCCACCCTGGGTTGATAAATAAGGTCATACTCTCCCAACTCGATGGCCAAGGCCATCAATCTGCCTGACTTTTCAGGCTTGTGGAGGACTTGCCTTATTGGGGAGTCAGTGGGGATGACCATAGAGTGGGCTTGGAAATTGGGTTTCAACTTCCTGGAAGCGTGTATCAAAGCGTAAGCTAACTTCTCCATCCGAGGATAGCTTTGTTCAGACCCTTGAAGGGCATTGCTATTGAAGTATACAGGTATCTGTACCCATCGTCCTCCCGTACTATAGATGCATTTATAGCTGACTCTGAGGCTGCTAGATAAACATATAACTTATCCCCCATGATGGGCCGGGATAAGAGCAGGGGGATTCGAGGTAGGACTTGAGTTGCTTAAAGGCCTTATCACACTATTGGTCCCACTCGAAGGCCTTTCTAAGCACCTTAAAAAATGGAAGGCACTTGTCCATGGATCAGGAAACAAATATATTGAGTGCAGCGACTCTTCCAGTGAGCCTCTGAACGTCTTTTATACTTCTTGATATCTTCATATCAAGCAAAGCCTTGATATTATCGGGGTTAGCCTCTATTTACCTCTGATTGACGATGAATCCAAGAAACTTTCCAGCTCTTATTCCGAAGACACACTTGGTAGGATTGAGTTTCATCCTGTATAAGTTCATAGTGTCAAAAGTTCTCTCTAGGTCTGGTACGTGAGTGCAGGCCTTCAAGCTCTTCATCAACATATCATCTACATATACCTCCATGGTCTTGCCAATTTGATCTTCAAACATCTTATTTATAATACTTTGATATGTGGCTCCTGTATTTTTCAAGCCGAAGAGTATGACCTTATAGCAATAGGTCCCCTTATCTGTGATGAATGTTGTCTTCTCTGAGTCTTCAGCATCCATAAACATCCAATTGTAGACTGAATACACGTCCATGAAGCTCATAAGTTCATGACCTACAGTGGAATCTACCATCTGATCAATCCCAGGTAAGGGATAACTGTCATTCGGGCAAGACTTGTTCAAGTCGGTGAAGTCTACGCACATCCTCCATTTTCTATTGGCTTTAGGCAAAATGACGGCGTTTTATAACCACTCTGGGTATATGACCTCCCTGATGAATTCTTCCTCTTCCAACTTTCTGACCTCTTCCTTGATGACATCATACTTTTCCCTGGAGTAAACTCTTCGTCTTTGTTTGATTGTCTTAGCATCTTCTGCCACATCGAGTTTGTGGCACATAACCTCCGGGTCGATGCCAGGCATGTCTGCATGGCTCTATGGATAAAGGATTTGTACTACCATAATACTTGGGAGACACCATAGGTGGCTTGAACTTGGCAGGGGTTGGGAAGCTAACTATCCTGGCCACGAATGTGGAGCCCTCTAAGAAACCTCTTTGCAGTGGGTCTCGACTTTTGATGAGGTCCCCTATATTCTCTTCAAGACGTTGAATGGAATCATTCCATGGCTGTGCAACATCGGCCTGGCAGAGGTTGTCCCCAGCCACCTCTAAGGGTTGAACTGAGGGTTCCCCAGCCACTGCACAACGACATCTATTAACCTCCTCTTAATCCCTATCTCAACCTTGCTGGGGTCGGCCATGATGAGGCCGATGTTCCTCATCTTCCCTTTGTGAGCCTGCAACACTTCTTGACCTGGATAACCTCTGCCTCAGGTCATTAACTGGGATGAGCCTTTCAAAGGCCGACCCTCTGCTTAAGCGATCAAAAGTTGATCCTCTTTGTTGGGCACCATCAATTATTTCGCCCCCACAACCTCGGCTTTGTTGGATAGGAAGTACAGTGTTGTTAAAAACCTCATACGGCGGTGGAGCATCTGCTGCCTCCATATCATCATACTTATCCTCAGGGCAAGGGTGTCCTTACCTCCCCAGATGTAAACGCCTAGGGTCAATAACGTCCCTCCTCCGTTGAGGAGTAGGTTGGTCTTTTCACGGTGCCTGGGGTGGTCCCCTGGCTTCAGGATAGGGTTGAGCAGCCGCCAGAGTAATCATCTCCGGTGAGACCCTAGGTGGCCTCATCATATTTTGGTTGAGCTGTACAAATTTCTCCTCATCGCTTGTTGTATTGTAGATAAGGACCTCAAGGCTACTGCCACCTTAGCCATTTTGGACTGGGGTGGTGCCTGGCTAGAACTAGGTCCTCCAACACTAGATGGTGGAGGAGGTGGAAGCTCCGGTGCCATATGTTAAAACTAAAGAGCTTGTGAAGAAGACGAGCTTAATACCTTAAAGGACATCTTTCAATGGTGAAACAGCTCCACGCAAGGGGTGAGGCCTGGTTCACCACCAGAGTCTTCGATGAGGTTAAGCAGAAAAAGAGGAAGATACGGCCTCTCATTCCCATTGGCGCCGTCAAATGATGATGCCGGAAACCGCACCACCAGGTAAGGTGTTGACAAGCTCAATCAAGTGATAACAATGGCATCACAAGAGTATACTAAATATAAGAGATTTATATGAGGAGAAGAGGATGAACACTTAGATATAAGTGGTTCAGCCAATCTGGCCTACGTCCATTGTGAGTGTGTGTGAGAAATATCACTGAATGAAGGCACTAATGGCCATGGATGCAATCTCTCAAGATTTCTCTCTCTACTGTGTAATTTGACAGAGTTTCAACTAGGGTTGTAATTTCGGATCCCTCTCAAGGTAGGAGAAGACAAGTATATACAGTGTTTGGGGGTGTAATGTACCCCCCAAGCATGCAATGAGCATGTGTATGATGATCTAGCCAATCTAATGAAGACATCTGTCACTGCCACATATAAAGAATGATGATGAAAATTCCCCCACGTGAGGGGATTGATTTAGTTACAACTGATTTTGTCCACGCATTCCTATCCTTAAATATGCTTATAAATGCCCGGCCTTGTCCTTGACTGGTACAACCTCAGCCTGGAAGAGTACGAGGTTGGTGAAGTCTGACTGTTGCTTGTCCCGAGGTTATTTATGATGACCTCGGCCAGGTTGGCAGGCCGAGGTTAGGTAGGTGTAGTTGTAACGTCGACCTAGGACGATGATGAGGTTTCCAGATGGTTTACTGATTGTAACACCCTGCCTAATTAAATACCGGGTGATCAGACCTTTATTAAATTATAATCAAGGTGAACGGTTGGTTCCTTCCTAGCATCACTTTCGCAAAAATAAATTTTTCAGTTGAAACACCCTAAATAATTAAGCTAAGTGTCAAAATCATTTAAAACATTATTTCCATTTATTAAATCCAATTATGAAATTCTTTAATAAGAAACGGTTTAAGATTCACACAAATATTAAGACTGGAAATAAACACCCATGAATTTAATCATTCAGATAATCCAATACCAACTTTAAAACTCACAAAGGAAATACCATCCTGACAGTAATTAAATCCCAAAGAGTAAAAACGCTAAAGATAAATGAACAGAATCTCTGACAAATCCAACTGAATAAGGAAACGGGCGACACATGCCCTAACTAATCAGAACTAAAATGAGAGTAGATTCAACATCGAGGTCGTCTAAGCAATGTCCTACAACTACCACATAAGCTGTAGCGCGTCCGATCAAAAGAATCTATGCAAAACACCCCTATGGCTGGGCACCTGAAATATGTACATATATATATACAAGAAAAAAGAGATAACAGGAAACGGGTCAGAGCTCGAGTATAAAACCGTTTAAAATTAGTTTAGCAAGTATTTAAAATACTTACCTGCTAATGCAACAATCATGTTAGTATGTGACACTCTCTTGACAATTATCACCTCTCATCTAGAGTGCACGCCTACCATACTAATAAATATCATCCATTTCCCTATCTTATTCTCTATAAGGTTTTATCATGTGAAAAGCGAGATTATGATATTTATTTTAGGAAATCATTCTCTCCAAGATTTCTTACGGTATTTAAAATAACTCATTATCGTTATAAAGTTCCCAAACACTTATAATAAAGTTGAAGCATTTATTCATTACTTATATACATATATGCACAGTAGAAAGTTTCCATATAAATATACGTATATATATTAGTCACACATATAATATATATACTAACGGCACCCCACATAAGATCTATGGTGTTGACATACTCTGCAATCAAGTCCCCGTATCACACAAACTAAGGGAAATACTAGTTTGGAATCACTCTCGAACTGTATTAACCCAAAACACATACAAATGGAGGCGAAGCATAGTTCCAAGTCACTAAGAGGTCAGCATATACCCTCACGTCCCTTAGGACCGTCTGATTATCAATCAGATAGCCTGTACCAAGGAGTCCTATGTTCTAGGGCACAAGTCAATATCCACCATAAAGGTCCCATCGAGCTAAGACTGTCCCGACGCGGAAACCTCCGTGATAGCAAGTAGCGCGGGCATATTTTTTTTTACACAGATACATAATATATGCACAGTCACACAGTCATATATGTAATTATTCACATTTTCCAAATTAGGTTCACCCACGACCCATAATTATAATTATCCGTTCTTAGCACATATTACTCAATTATCTCGCATAACGGATTCGTTTCTTTTATTCTCATTTATAATTTATTTCATACTTACTTCTCATCTCTCGAAGTATTCTATCTCACTAAGTATAATTTCAGTAGGCATTGTGGGTACCTGAATTTACCATTATGGTCCCGGACAAGTAGCCTAAAAACGGCCCAAAATCCTTAACTGAATAGAGTTATGACTTAGTCTCCTCCTAGAATCTCGTAAAGAGATATTCCAGGAGAGAAGGAAGGATGTCGGGAAGTCCAACACCCACACTCCCCAAAGATAAACATGTGTATAATAAACCCTAAGCATGGGGCAAAAGGCAAGCACTGTATTCTCTGTAATCACTCCCCGAAGTATATAGAAACATACCGTCTGCACCACCGTAGATCTAGGCATTCTTTCTGAACCATGTATATCCTCTGTTGTGTGATTGGAATTTTGTGATCTTTATTTTTCTTGGTGATTGCGTTTCTCTTATCTATTTGTGTTGAATATAATTTCCACCACAATTGGCGCCGTTTGTGGGAACGTTTATCTTCCCTGAGAAAGCCCACACCAACGAAAAACTTCGAAATGTCTGGTCACAGCAGTAATGCTCCCCAAGCAGGAGATATTCAAGAGCAGCCTGCTCCTCGAAGGATTAGATCTGAAGTTCATCGTTCAAATCAGAGGGCTCACCCAGATCGACAAGCCTTGGAATAAATTCAGGAACCAACGAGGTCCAAGCAAATTTCCAGATTAATCGATGCTTATGAGGCAAGACTCCAAGAGCAAGGAGAGTCTTCTCACAAGCAAGAGGATGAGAATGATCGCCTCAAAAGAAGTTTAGAAAGAATGGAGAGAGAGCTCCATCATAGCACCAGAAGACGTCCGTACCGCACTCCTAGCCCTCAAGTGAGAAAGTCTTGCAGTCGAGGAAGGAGCCCTAGACACGGGTCCCAAGGAGTTGAGGGACAAGAGTTAGAGGACGATCTACTAGAGCAACTGCGACTTGCTCTCCATTATAGGAACCCATCTCGCACCAATGAGAACATACAAAATTTGGTCCGAAGAGAGATGGACCAACACCCAGCGCATCGCGGAGCCAGATTGACCAGAGAGCTCTCTAGGCGAGCCCTCAAGACTCAGATAAAATCCCCTTTTTCAAGGGAAATAGAAGAAGAGGAAGCCCCCAAGAAATTTTCTATTCCAAGATTCAAGATTTATGATCGTAAAACTGATCCCATTGATCATGTTAGGCGATACGAGCAAGCCATGACCCTCTGGAACCATTGGGATGCACTGATTTGCCGGATTTTCCCCTCGAGCCTGCATGACGTGGCGCAAAAATGGTTTAAAAGGCTCCCTCACAGGTCTATCAGGAGCTTTAAGTCCCTGCTCGAGCTCTTTACGGCTTGCTTCATTACTAGTAGCTCCCATCACAAAAGGATGGATGCTTTGCTAACAATGAAAAAGACACCTCAAGAGACCCTCCGAGACTACGCGAAGAGGTACTGGGAGTTATTCAACTAAGTCGAGGACTGCTCAGAGCAGGTAATAGTGGCCTCCTTCAAAATTGGGCTACCCAACTCTTCCCTTCTGTACCAGTCCCTGACGAAGAAAGAGGCCATAACCACCGACGACCTAATGGATCGCATCAAGAAGTACGCCAAGGTGGAGGATGTCACCCGCCTCAGCATAAGGGAGAACGGTCGAACTAAGCTCACTGACAACGGCAACGACAGAGCTGAGAACTAGAAGAAAGGAGGAAAGAATGGGGGCAAGAATGGCTCCAAGAATGGAGGCAAGAACGATGTGTCAAAAGCATTTCAGGCAATCAACACTGTCTTCAGAGAACCAATTTACAAGATTCTCACAAAGATCAAAGACGAGCCATTTATTAAGTGACCCAGAAAGATGGGTGGAGATCCCTTAAAGAGAAACAACACGCTGAGATGAGCTTTTCATAAAGAAGGAGGACGTAAGACTGAGCATTGCAAAGCTCTTAAGTCCCACCTCGAAGAACTGACCCAGTCTGGGTATCTGAACGAATTTATGGAAAAGAAGGCAGAGAAAGTTGCTTCCAATGGAGAAGCAAGGCCTGACAACGTACTCGAAGACGATGCTGGCCATGAATTCGCAGTAATTCATGGGGCATCTGATATGAAGCAGATTCAAGGAAATTCAGCTCGAATGGAGATAAAAAAGCTTATAGCGGTGATGCAAGCATTTTATATCGATCCAGCAAAGACACAATCAGGAAAGCGCAGGCGAGCAGATGACGTCGACTATAGCAAACATATTGTGTTCACAGATGAAGATCCGGTGGGAGTAAGAACCCCACATCATGATGCTTTGATCATTACTCACAGGATTGCTAACTATGACGTTGACAAGTTGCTCGTCGACCAAGGAAGCTCATTCGAGGTAATGCATCTCGACCTTTTCAGAAAATTGAAGTTAAGCATCGCCGACCTAAAGGAAGCCACTGTCCCTTTGGTTGGCTTCGCTGGAAAAGTGACTATGCCTTTGGGAAAGATCGTGCTTCCAGTGAGGGTAGGGAATGTCTCCAAGATGATTGAATTTCTGGTAGTCGACAATGACTCGCCATACCAAGCTATCCTCGGCAGAGGGTGGCTGCACGCGATGAAGGCGATCTCCTCGACCTACCATGAAAAACTCAAATATGTGATCAAGCGAGGAGTAATGGAGATCCATGGCAATTAAGCGATGGCAAGAAGGTGCTTTATAGTGGCCATCCGCCCAAGACCCGAGAAGAAGGCCGAAAAGCCCAGAGAGAAAGTTGAGGAACAAGAAGGTCTGATACCTTCGAAATAGAATTTAAAGTATGGAAGACCCGGAGTGGAAGAGACCAGGCTCCCTCCCTCTAAACGGGTCATCGAAAACCTGGAGGAAGTTACAGCTGGTGGTAGCAAGGATGACAAGGTTTTCTTGATTGGAGCTTCTCTCACAGATCAGGAAAAGAAGGAGTTGACGATTCTGCTGAGAAGTAGTATGGTCATTTTCGTATGGGAACCATACGAGCTCCCTGGGATTGATCCTAGTGTGGTTTGCCATCAGCTGCACGTCGACCCCATTTTCAAACCAATCACGCAGAAGGCACGGAGAACTACGCCCAAAAAGGCCAAAGCCGTGGAAAAGGAAGTTGAAAAACTGCTGGATGCAGGATCCATTTGGGAAGTCCAATTCCCTAAACGGTTGTCCAACCCAATAGTAGTTCCGAAAAGTAATGGGAAATGGCGAGTCTGCATTGACTTCACTGACCTTAACAGGGCATGCCCTAAGGACAGTTTCCCTCTCCTAAAAATCGATAAATTAGTGGACGCCATAGCAGCTCACGAAAGAATGAGTTTTCTGGATGCATATTCGGGGTATCATCTGATCCCTCTGTACGCACCAGACTAGGACATGACAGCGTTCATCACCATCGTTGGACTATACTGTTACAAAGTCATGCCCTTCAGGCTCAAAAGCGTAGGGGCAACCTACCAGCGGCTGGTCACCAAGATGTTCAAAAACCAAATGGGAGACACCATGGAAGTCTACATCGACGATATGCTCATCAAAAGCAAGAACAAAGAAGACCACCTCTCAGACCTATCGAGAACCTTCGAAATCCTCAGGAAGTACCGAAGGAAACTTAACGCGAGCAAGTGTTCTTTTGGTGTCCAGTCAGGAAAATTTCTTGGGTACTTGGTTAGTAAGAGAGGCATCGAGGCTAATTCGGACCAGATCGATGCAGGCAACAGGGTACAACCCCCTCGCACAATACGGGACATACAAAAGTTCACCGATATGCTCGCTGCCCTAAACCATTTTATCTCAAAGTCCTTCGAGAAGTGAAAACCGTTCTTCCAGCTCCTGAAGGGAAACAAAACAGTGGAATGGAATCAAGATTGCTCGCAGGCATTGGCCGAGCTCAAGGCTTACCTTAGCTCACCACCCCTTCTCATCATACCTCAAGAGAAATACTCCTTGTACTTATAACTCGCCATTTCCATCCACGCGGTCAGTTCTGCACTGGTTTACGAAAAAGCTGGAATATAGCACCGCGTCTATTATGTGAGCAAGACCTTATTAGAAGTCGAGCAGCGGTACCTACCCCTGAAGAAGCTCGCCTTTGCACTTTTAGTAGCTTCAAGGAAGTTAAAACACTACTTTGAAGTTCACACCATCATCGTCCTTACATCGCACCCCCTTAAAGCAATCCTGAGGAAAGCGGAATTGTCGGGAGGACTGACTAAATGGCCGATCGATCTCGGATGATTTGACATCCAATTTCAACCAAGGAACGCAGTCAAAGGGCGAGTCCTTGCTGATTTCATAGCCGAGTTCATAGGCGAGCAAACTATCGACCTACTTTAATCCATGAAGCAAAGAGAGAATCACACGATAGAGGGAGTCTGGAAATTATTTGTTGATGGACCCTCCAATTCAAAGGGGGCAGGAGTAGGCATTGTGCTTGTCACTCTGGAGGATACAATCCTCAAACAAGGAATCAGGCTTGGATTTGAAGCCTCCAACAATGAAGCAGAATATGAGGCTTTAATAGAAGGTCTCCACAAGGCACACACGTTGGGAGCAAAACAGTTACATGTGTTCGGCGACTCACAATTAGTCTTCAATCAGATGAGTGGGGGCTACAATGCAAAAGATGAAAAAATGGCAGCCTACCTCGCCTTGGCAAAGAGGCTAATGGACAGCTTCGAGGAAGTCAGTGTCCAGCAGTTTCCCAGAGGACAGAACAAGCATTGACGCCTTAGCAGCTCTTAGCTTAGCAATCGATTCTGACTTGAAAAGAAGAATCCCATTGATTTCCTCGCTCATCCAAGCATCAACCGTAGCCATGAGACGCCAAGCGCGGAGCGTGTGCTCCAAATTGAGTCAGCACCTAGTTGGATGGATTCTTTAAGGGATTCTTTAAAACATGGTGCATTTCCATAAGATAAGAAGACCGATCACCAGATAAGAGTCAAAGCTGCTCGCTTTCACTTATCTCCTGAGGGCAAGCTGTATAAGAGATCGTTCTCCGATCCTTACCTTTAATGTGTTCACCGAAGGGATGTCGAACGAATTCTACACGAACTCGATGAGGGGATCTGTGGAGGCCATATTGGAGGAATGTCATTAGCTTTTTGAGCAAAGAAGGAAGGCTATTGGTGGCCATATATGCAAAGAGACTCTGCAGTGTATGTTCGCAAATGCGAGAAATGCCAACTTCATGCTCCCATATTCCATCAACCTGCCAGCGGCCTGCGATCACTTTCCAGCCCATGGCCATTCGCCCAATGGGGAATGGACATTGTAGGACCTCTTCCTACCACTGCTGGTAATCATAAATATCTGTTGGTCGCAACTGATTACTTCACCAAATGGATCGAGGCAGAACCACTGGCGAACATTCGAGATGCAAATATGATGAGATTCATATGGAAAAATATAATTACCCGCTTTGGGATTCCCAGAACCATCATCACCGATAA
Organism: Sambucus nigra; assembly: GCA_949130495.1. Taxonomy (NCBI): domain Eukaryota; kingdom Viridiplantae; phylum Streptophyta; class Magnoliopsida; order Dipsacales; family Adoxaceae; genus Sambucus; species Sambucus nigra. The sequence continues at coordinate 23,740,799 of OX422211.1, forward strand.
TGGAATACAGTTCGAGAGCGGCTCTTTCCAGAATTTCTGTAATGACCACGGAATCAGACACCATTTCAGCTCGGTGGCCTATCCTCAGAGCAACGACCAAGCCGAGGCTTCCAACAAAACGGTGATTGATGGGTTAAAGAGATGATTAGAGTGAGCCAAAGGCGCATGGGTGAATGAACTACCGCATATTCTGTGGGCCTACTACACTACCCCATGTCGGGCAATGGGGGAAACCCTATTCTCACTAACGTATGGAATGGAAGCGGTCATCCCATTGGAAGCAGGCCTACCAACTATGAGGTCCACCCTTATCGACCAGGGCCAGAATGATGCAACATTATTCGCTGAACTTGACCTAGCCGATGAACGCAGAGAGCTTGTCTTAGTAAAACTAGCGAGCTATCAGTAATAACTCGAAAAACACTATAATAACAAGGTCAATCCAAGGGCATTCCGAGTTGGGGACTATGTCTTGAAGAAAGTCCTTGGCAGCGCAGTAAAACCATCAGACGACAAGTTGTGCCCAAACTGGGAAGGACCATTCAAAATAACAAGAGATGATCTGTGAGGAGCCTATCACTTAGAAACGTTGGAAGGAAAAGAAATAAACCGAGCATGGAATGTAGCCAATCTTAAGAAATTCTATTTCTAGCTTTTTCTTTTGTCCTTTATCAGACTTATGACACTGGAAGCTCATTCTCTTATCATTAATAAAAGTTGTTTAGCAGTTGCATTCTACGAAGTGTCAGTTAACTAGTATATGAACTTTATAACTCACACACCCTTTCCAAGTGACAAGCACACTAATCATTACACTATAGCAGGGAAATCACCCTCCTCAGGTTTTCGTTATGAAACATGAAAAACCTCTTAGCATTGCCCCTGGCAATATATGAAGCCCTACAGGAGATCCTTAGGCAATATGGACAGGTCAAAATTGGTCGCCAAATAATGTTTGGTTAACAAAATCCTGATCGGATAGAGCATCCAACACCAGGTGTGTCCTCACCAATTGCCACACTTAGGCCTAAGGAAGTGTGACGACACGACCTAAAAGGTAAGGTGTGGAAGAATGGTATCTTATAAGCATACTGGACTGGAGGGACACTTACTCGACAATGCAAACTTACAAATTTAGTAGGCCAAAAGAGGTCCAAGATTATTGAGCAAAGACTAAAAGATGTGAAAAATATAAAACACTTGTTTAGTCGGAAAATTCGCCCAAAACATTAATTTTATATTACTTCATCACATTTATAACAAGAAAATTCAACCCATGTTTAGTCCACGAGCTCGCGCAAAACATCAACATTACATTACTTCGTTATATATGTATACAGAGTTACAACTGGTAAAATCTTAATGAGGTTAAGGCCTCTGAACGAGATAATCACCCACTCCTTCTCTTCAACCGTCGCCCGGATGGGGAACCAATTCCTCTTCGACCTCATTCACATCTGACTCCAAAAGCTGTCGAGGGATGGCATCGATAGGAATCCACGGATCATCCCTCCGAAAGGGGTTAGGCCTTAAAGTGGAAGGAGAGATCTCATGACGATACCAAAGTATTGAGTTCCTTAGGACTTGAAGCTCCCTCAGGGCACTCAACCATCCCTTGATAAAGGCGAGCTCTTCAAACTCTGTCAGCCTCGTTGGAGCATCTAGCCAACTTTGGTCGTAACCATCAGCCCATACTCGCCGAGGTCCTCTCTTGAACAGATGCCTCAGCCGTGTAACATCCCTTTGGAGACCAGTAGCAATCATGTATGCTCGTCGAACATCATCATGGAGCTCTTCCATTTCCCTAGTTGGACTTCTTACATTTGTACCATCTCACGGAACAGTTGATGGGGTAAAACCTCGCAGCACCGAAGGAACATCGCTTGGTCCTGTTCCAACTCGGGATGAGGAGGAACCTCATAATACTGCAGGAGAGATGCTTGATGCATTCTCCTTGAGTCGCGAAACTTCCCTCCTCGTTCTCCTGTTGAAGAATTTCTCTGACCTGGTTGATCTCAGAAGCATCCAAAAGCCTTGCTCTCAGAGTATTCACCTCTTCCTGGACTGAGGCACCGACTTCTTCCATCTCTTGAAGCCTGTCTTTCAGTTTAGCCACGAGTTCAAATTGATCCTTAAACTTCTGATTCCTCAACCTAAGGGACTTGTAGATCCTAACGAAGGCCTGACGAACTTGAGGACTCGCATTAGGACTAAGGGTCCTTCCTAGTTGAGAGGTGGCAGGTATATACTCTTCTACATCAACCAACTATAGGACATAAAAGTGCAGTAAAAAATAAAGTCATTCAGTACACTGAATGGAAAAGTCTTCTCATTTCATTCATACGAAAAGGATCAGAGTACATTGAGAAACAAAAAGGAACATTACAAATAAAAATATAAAAGCAATCCTAAGGATAGATTAGCTAGTGACCTCGGGTTGCTCAGAAGATGCTGGCTGCTTCCCCTTATCAGCAGCAGGAGGAGAATCACCCTCAGTAGGGACAACATCTATCACTCGAGCAGGTAGGGCATCAATAGGAACTGACTGGGAAGCAGGTTTAATACCTTCGATGGCAGGGGAAGGAGCTTCATCCACGATAGGCTTTGGGCTCGAATCGTGCTCGTCGAACAAAGGAGAGGCAACATCCACCCCAGAAGATAAGAGGACCTTGTTCCAGCCCTTCTTGAAGTTCAGTCGGCTGATATAACCTATCTGAACCTCAGCATCTTCATATGCAGTAGCCCACCCGGAGTTATATGAGCCTTCCTTAACAGTGGCTGCCTCAGAATCCTTCTTCTTTAGCTTCTAAATTAGCACTTGTTTCTCCTCCACTATAGCCATCTTGATTGAGAACACCAAGTCGTAGGCCTGCCTCAGTTCATTCAGTTCTTTAACCGCTACCTCCCTCTCTAGGTTGGCATTAACAAGATCCAGATCAGAAGACGTCCGAGCAGCATCAACGACCTTCAAATTGGCCTCGATATCTGTATCCTTCACTTTTAAAGCAGCGTTCTGCTTCTCCAGCTCAACATTTTTGTTCACCAGCTCGTCATGAGAGCGATAGAGTACCGCAAAGTCAGTCACAAACTGTAAGAAAAAGAAGATATCAGAAGAAAGAAATAAGACAAAATTTGATGAGCATTAGAAAAGAGAAACAGACTTACCAAGGCTAGCCTCTGACTCGCTTGCAAGGCTAACTGGCCAGTCCCTGTCGCCCTTTGGTGATCAGCAGGAAGGACTGCTCTCTCGAGCAGCGCAGGAGCCAGTTGAGGAGAAATGGCAACTGAGGCCCCCTCTGGCAACGTAGACACAGGCACTAAGGCCTGCCCAGTCTTCGTCCTCGCTTACGTTTTCCTCCTCTCCTCCTCCCTTTCCTTCTACTTATCTACCCTCTTCTTCTCCTCAACCCTCTTCTTCTCTTCAGTCTTCTTCCTTTCCCCTTCCCTTTTCCTCTCTCTCTCTCTCTCTCTCTCTCTCTCTCTCTCTCAACTACTCTTCTTCTTTTCTTTTCTTCTCCTGCTCCTGAGCAGCAGACCGGGAACCAGTGGCAACAGCCCCAGTGCTGGACTTCTGCTTCTTTGACCTCTGAGCGAGAAACACGTCATCATCATCATCTCGGATCAAGTTTTTCCTTAGAGGAACCATTTTCTCGCTAGAGCTGCTGGACGTACTTGATGGTTCTTGGGCTTCAGAAACCTCTTCTGAGCTAGAAGAACTATCACCACTAGAGCTCTCCTCGCCAAAAGCACCTTCAGCACCTCCTCTGATGTCACTCTCAGAACTACTCTCCTCCTCATCCAATCGAATGGGATCGATAGCAACTTCTTCAGAAGTATTAAATTCAGGAATACTATCTACAGGCCTCGTAATAAAAATAGACCCAATGTTTTTGTACTCGAGCAGGAAAGCAGCAGACCGGGGATGTTCATCGTCAGCCAAGGGTTCCCTGATATTCCAAGCTTTAATCAGCTCGAAAATTCAAACCTCACTAAGAGCAGGCTCCAAGTTCTTTGTCCTCGCTGAAAAGGAAACAAAAAAGAGTTAGAAAAAATCAAGCATTAATAGACAGATCGAAAGGGCAGAACAAAGACTACTTATGTACTCTTCCCCATAAAAGGGAACAGTAAATCTATCAGACCTCGACCCCTCAGTCTGGGGGAGAACTGCCAATTCCTAGCAAGAAAACCATCTTGCCAGTAGTCCTTGTGGGAATCACGTAAATTTACTACCAATACCCTATAAGAACTCCTGGCCTTGAGGTAAAGAAGACCAGAGCTAGTTCGAGAAAAGGAATAGCAAAAACAAACTTCGGCGAGCCCTAATTTAGTGCCATAAAGTTGATTTATTCTATGGACACCATTGATTATCTTCCATACATTGGGCGAACACTGTGCAGGAACAATGTTGAAATAACCAAAGAAATGAAGGAACAAATTATTTGGAGGGAAAGTAAGCCCCCTTTGAGAAAGCAACAGGACATGAATCCAATGAGCATCCTCTATATCTCTAACATTATTAGGGAGAGAGGCGCACTCCATCTCTACCCACTCTAGGATATTATAGAATTTCCTGAACTTAGACACTGATCTATTACCTATATTGGACATTTGTAAACCCTAAATAGCAAATTCAGAGAAAACTCAACAAAGAAAGCACAAAGAAAGAGCAAAGAGGACTTACGAGATGAAAATTTGAGTTGGACGATGAAAGATCACAAGCCCAGATGACGAGGGAGATTGAAAGCGGAGAAAATTAAGGCCTAGAGAGGAAGAAACAACAGCTAAAACTCGCAGAAGATGAGTGAATGCGAAGAAATTTGAAACGACAACTATAGAACGCTGCTCCAAATAGATTTTAAATGCTCCCAATCATCATGCACAAGACACGAAGCAACTGCCACCTAAGTCAGTTCTCGACTTTGGGACGAGTTACACAATTCACAGAAGTGCCATTATGGCAAATCATTTAAATTTATTGAGCCCAAATTGTGGCCCAATAACTTTAGGGGCAATTGTGGGTACCCGAATTTACCATTATGGGCCCGGACAAGTAGCCTAATGAAAACCGCCCAAAATTCGGACCCCTCACCTTAACTGAATAGAGTTATGACTTAGTCTCCTCCTATAATCTCGTAAAGAGATATTCCAGGAGAGAAGGACGGACGTGGGGAAGTCCAACACCCCCACTCCTCGAAGATAAACATTTATATAATAAACCCTAAGCTTGGGGCAAAAGGCACGCACCATATTCTCTATAATCACTCCCCGGAGTATATAGAAATAATACCGACTGCACCACCATGGACGTAGGCATTCTTGCTGAACCACGTATATCCTCTATTGTGTGATTGGCATTTTGTGTTCTTTATTTTGCTTGGTGATTGCGTTTCTCTTATCTATTTGTGTTGAATATAATTGTCACCACATGTATACTCTCACTTACCTTATGGTATAAGTCCTAATTACGATTATCTCACTCTCGTGATCTTCAGGGTAAACTCCTCGTCCCAAATATTTAAATCATTACACCTAAACAACTCCCAATAATTTTGTACTATTCTGGGTTCCTCGGATATTGGTTTTCCTCACTCAAATTAACCATTCACTAAAATAAGGGCAAAATAGGAACTTCCCTAAAAATTAGAAATCTCATTCGAACCAGAATGGATCTCACTCGAACCACTTCCACGTGTCGCTCGAACGACTTCGCGCGACATTGCATCTCAATCGAACGACTTCGCGCGAACTAGATTGTTTCGTCTTCAACCTTGGGTAGCCTTGTTTTTCACCATTTTTAAGCTTAAAAACCTCTACAGTTCAATCCCCAATGTCTCATCTTCAATCCCAATCAATAATAACATGGTTATATATCATTCATAACCTCCTAGAATCATTAATTCGTCAAAAATCATTAAGGTTACATGAAATCCCCAAATTAATTCATAAGAACCCTAGTTTCCAAATTTTCAATTAAAGAACTCAACCAACCTCAATTCGTTCATCAATATTATTTCCAATTTCATGATAAAACCTCTACATAAATTCAGGCTACATTGATTATCCCTACAACACATGCGATTTTTCTTCTAAAACATATAATTCTTCAAATAAAATATATGATTCTCATTTCTAGACTAACATGGAAGGAACACTAACTGGAAATCAGAAAGATAGAAACTTGCCTGGAAATTTTGTTTCTGATTTGTCGAAGAAAGTGGTGTGGTTGTGTTCCTCGTCTCGCGATCTGCAATTTGGCGGTGACGGCGTTGCAAACGACGGAGTTTTTAGCCTAGAACTCCTTGGAAAGCTTCTCCACTTCTTCTCCAATGGAAGTTCTTTGGTTTTGCTTATGTTAACCCTAGATGACAACCCCTAAGATATGATATATCCTTGGTAAATTCGTGGGTTTAATTACCCAAAAATATGAAATGTCCAAAACACCCTCCCGGGATGCTAATTAAACCTAAAAACGCCCCGAGACGCAAACTAAACCCCCGGGTATATTTTTTTGACTATCTCGACCCTTTCGGACACATTGGCGCACTCAAAACGACCATACGAGTGACTAATAATTTATTCACCTTTAATAATCATAATTTAGTCCTGACACGACACAGGCGCATCCCGACTTAAATTTCCATAATTGTCATTTTATTCACTCGTGACAATTTTTTTTTTTATAAAATCAATCTTATATATTACTTTACTCATTTAGTAATATTCGACAAATTTCCAATAATTACTAACTCTCGTCACGCTAGTAAATAATAAACAATTATCTGAATCAATATTAAATTAATTTATCTCAATTAAATTTAATACATCCCTAAATTTAAAAGCCACTCAATTAAATTTAATACATCCCTAAATTTAAAATCAACAACAATAAGGGGTATTACATACTTCCCCCCTAATAATGGAATTTCGTCCTGAAATTCAGAAAATAAGGCCTACCTGGTAAAATAAATCTGGATACCTTATCAGTACGCAAACTATCTACATAGTAAGGCATTTAATTACTATAACCCCCGCCTCGCAACAAGCTTGTTTAACACTCTCATTAAAGACTTTTCACATTGTGCTCCTATCCGACATCATTCGCATAAGACATGCCTATATATTATCAATGCCCATCATTTCAATATCATTAGGAGGCCGCACCTCACTACATGACAACTACTCGGATTTTTAAACACAAAACTCCCATTCTGAGAGAAACCATACGAACATCTGACCACTCTTGTTCGCCTAAAACGGTGGTGGAATCCTACCATAGTCATCCGAATCTAACTCAACCAATCCAAAATTTTGATTATTCGCCAATCTCTTAACATTCAGAGTGAGAAAGTTAAGGTTTTTCCCACATTAAAACCTCAATAAGCATCATGTTCCCAATAAATAGGTGCGCGTGCTCCCATGGAACCCTACCATTAGGTAATATCATCCCCCAATTACCGTACTATACTCCACTTGCTAGTTATTACCATTGCGGAAGTGAAGCGATCACAATGAATCCAAAATTACATTCACGCGGATCCACTAATCATTAATCACCGTGCGCCTATTCCCCGGCTATGGGTGATACATCCTGCTCAAAACGAAACGTTACTCCCGCTGCTTCCTGAAATCCCATATTGAAGGTGGGATTCAAAAATCTCATCCCGATTCAAAATAATTCCGTGTAGGACCACGTACCGGTGCGATCCTTCCTTGCAAAGGAACACTGAGGAACACTAGTTAATATTGTATGTCACCCCAAAGGAATATCAATCACTTCCTTCTTAGGCGACTTGTTCCACTTGTTCGGATGAACCCTTGATCTTGCCTCAGGAAACTTTACCGACTTTATCAACCCCTTCCATTACAGGAATTGTCGATAGCCCCATAATTTCTCTAGTTGATCCTCTTATTCCAACCGATCTCTATCTATGAGTGGTGCATGCAGAGACTCATCACTATGTCCCGCTAAACATCGAATTTTACTTGAAATGTCTCACATTTTGTGACACTTAATACTCCCCTTCTTTCCTTGGTGTATTACCAAAAGTTCCGACCCGTGTACTTTTCTCCACAATGTGCACTTCTGGACTTTTTATACCATACTAACATCATCACTCTTTATATGCGCAAGTCGTTCTCACATTCGACTAATTATAACTCCACTCCGAGTGTCCTCCATAATAATTAAATTCTACACTTCTCAAGGAATACTCCTTTCAATTGGCTTCCCAAAGTCTTCCAACCAAATTCGGGTGTGCTACTCTAATCGCACACGTATATATGGATTATCGTCCCTCATGCGTCGCTTAATCCACTCTACCACTTCCACCTCGTTATGCTAGTCCCACAAACATATATCCCACACATCCATTCCAACGTCCCTTCAACTCGGACGATTCTAACATCAGCTAACCAGGTTGCTCACATTTTGTAACACCCCGACCGCCCGGGGAGAGCGAGCGGAGCGCTACTCATCGATAAAACTAACCAAATACCCAATGTAACAAGGTATAGAGTATCTAAATCCCACAACAATAAAAGAGAAACTACAAATCTCCAATATCTTCAAAAGTATAACAATTCTCTCGAATAAGTACAATAACTAAAAGAAATCACTAATGCTCTATACATCAAAATAAATACAAGTCTTCTTTCTTGTATTAAAAATTTTTTCCAAATAATCCACACTAAAAATCACCCCAAATCTTTATTTCCCTTGTGTTCCGAATGCGGTTATAACACTTGGGTACTCTCAATCACCTTAGAAATCGAAATTTTAAATTCTCTTTAAAATCGTTCCACTCCTCATCTCGTGGTGATAAATTTTTTAATGCTTTCTTACCACACAATCGACTCCAATGGCCTTAAATCATAACTCAAGTTCCAACTTACCGATATAATTACCTGCTCCTATTACGATCGAGGTACCAAACTCATGGACTAATGACCGAACATCACCCTATTTCTAACATTACGCTAAGTTTCATGCGTGGGATGTCTCTCAAAGCGAAATCCAAACAAGGAACCACCCGATACACTACTACCTAGCATTGTCAGTTATCGAAATCCATTCGGCCCTTCGTCCATAGCATGTACCCCTTTATTCTGTCTCTTAACAGAAAAGTTACATCTCTTCCCGTAATTATACTTAACAACGAACATTTTTCCAATTGCACAATCATTCAAAATTGGTGGTAATCTAACTCCATAAACCTCGAATTCATACACTCGAGGTTCTCGAATCCTGTCCCCAAACATATGGGTCCAACTCTTAACTCTCACATCTCTAAAGGATAGATATATCAATGCTCTCTTCCTATCACCAAGTGTTGAGCACTAAACATCGTAATGAGTTAAATCTTTTCGCTTAACAGTAAACCTAATACATAATGAGTCATAACAACAAAGTCCTTACACGTATCGAGATCAAATATCTCGAGCCCACTATTCCCTCCGAAGTCTCTAAAATAGATAATATAAGTGTGAGTCTGACCCTCTCGCAGGTGAGGTCTCGCCAGAACAAAACATGTTGCACTAATGCAACCATTTTGATAGCCTTGCAATAACTACCTACTATGGTACTAACTATTACTATAATTTTGTAACCAAGACAATATCATACTCGTATATCACATCACTAAAATGAGTAATCTCAATAAAGTATATAACACTAGTAATATACCCATTTATCCTCCGCGGATAGCACTAAGGATAATCCCGCTACACTACGAAAAATATTCACATAATAATAATGTTTATAGTTATACACATTAAACTCATCTCACATGCTAATCTTGTAATGAACAAAGAAGTAGTGACTCGCTCGGGTCACATAAAACACGCCTCATCCGTCGAGGATAAAACTCATACTTCTACCTCGTCAATCGTGTTAATTGCACGGATGTTCTTCGGGCGTGACACACCTATCTAAACCAAAACAAAACTACTTTAATCGTTGTCCCTTACTAGACACCATACTCTTGTCCCCTATACTCGCTTCGGGAAAAATATTTTAGCACGTGTGATTTCACTCTCCACAAAATACCTCGATACTTAATCCACTTATCACCTGTCATACTAACCATATTAGGATTTTCCTTCTCTCAGACTTTGGTAGACTAAATTTCTGATGGCTACCCCCTTCGTTCCCTTAGCCTTGTTGGCCCTAAAGAACATGTTACTGACTATAATAGTCCTTACTGAATCTACCCTCGCTTGGTAAGAATTAATCTATTCGAATCATTCAAATGGGTCCCTTGATGTGTATCCACACCCCCTTGTGGTGCTACACTACCACCGTTGTATCCAGTCTTATTCTTGACTAAATTCTTCGATTCTTTTAGCTTCCCACACAAAGAAGCATTATCATCTCCATTGACAAAGTACGACATTATCAACCTCTTAATCTACCATCGAGCATAATTCCCTTTTTAAGTGTTATTAATTATTATTACGAGTCGATCTCCCACTTGGAGTTATCTCCTCCATTTGTATTTACATCCTCCGATACAAGATTCGATAATGGTTCCGATTCATATTCACAAATGGACCTGTGTCACGTTCTCCTGTAATGAGTTCAGGACAACGTTCACATCTTATTATGAGCATCTGATAAAGGAACATGCAGTCAAACTGTACCTAAGATTCTCCTATAGGCATAGCATTCCCCTTCTAAAAGTAGTGGCTGACTCCCACCATGATAACTTTGTTCTTACAAGTCAAGAAATATTATCTCAAAATTTCCACTTTCAGTTAGCTACACTCCGTCCTATGTCCAAACCTTCGGATACTTTACCTCATCTGGCTAATATACGCGATTTTCGCATTTCTAAAATTCCCAAAATTCGCACTGACAGCTCTCTTCAATGTTTCGTCTGAATTTTTCCCAGTTATACCACGTTTGGTGAGTTTACTCTTGCACCTCTTTCGACTATAGCAGCACATGGAAATCATAGGTTGCGCCCTAGCCGTCTTTAAAGTCCTATCTTCTCGTGCCATAATAGGGGTGACCTTAACTATAGTCATCATCCTCGAATATACTTTACAACCTCAACTAAGCCCTTTCTCCTGATGTCCGCTTAACGGCCCTCGTCAGACATCCTTCATTGCTCGGCATACGCACACATCCAAACGCAATTAGAATTCACTAATATACATACGTTATAGCAGGAGAACGGAATCTCATCATAGAAATCAACAATCCTAAACTTAGGGCTCTATATCAAACAAAGTAACCCTGGAAGCATAATAAGTCGCACAGATCCTAAAGGACACTAGAACCTGAGGCTCTGATACCACCTGTAACACCCCGCCAAATTAAATACCGGGTGATCAGTCCTTTATTAAATTATAATCAAGGTGAACGGTTGGTTCATTCTTAGAATCACTGTCGCAAAAATAAATTTTCCAGTTGAAACACCCTAAATAATTAAGCTAAGTGTCAAAATCATTTAAGACATTATTTCCATTTATTAAATCCAATTATGAAATTCTTTAATAAGAAACGGTTTAAGATTCACACAAATATTAAGACTGGAAATAAACACCCATGAATTTAATCATTTAGATAATCCAATACCAACTTTAAAACTTACAACGGAAATACCATCCTGACAGTAATTAAATCCCAAAGAGTAAAAACGCTAAAGATAAATGAACAGAATCTCTGACAAATCCAACTGAATAAGGAAACGGGCGACACATGCCCTAACTAATCAGAACTAAAATGAGAGTAGATACAACATCGAGGTCGTCTAAGCAATGTCCTATAACTCCCACATAAGCTGCAGCGTATCCGGTCAAAAAAATCTACGCAAAACACCCATGTGGCTGGGCACCGGAAATATGTACATATATATATACAAGAGAAAAGAGATAACAGGAAACAGGTCAGAGCCCGAGTGTAAAACAGTTTAAAATTAGTTTAGCAAGTATTTAAAATTCTTACTTGTTAATGCAACAATAATGTTAGTATGCGACACTCTCTTGACAATTCTCACCTCTCATCTAGAGTGCACGCCTACCATACTCATAAATCTAATCCATATCCCTATCTTATTCTCCATAAGGTTTTATCATGTGAAAAGCGAGATTATGATATTTACTCTACGAAATCATTCTCTTCATGATTTCTTACGGTATTTAAAACAACTCATTATCGTTATAAAGTTCCCGAACACTTATAATAAAGTTGAAGCATTTATTCATTACTTATATACTTATACGCACAGTAGAAAGTTCCCATATAAATATACGTATATATATTAGTCACACATATAATATATACACTAACGGCACCCCACATAAGATCTATGGTGCTGGCATACTCTACTATCAAGTCCCCGTATCACACAAACTAAGGGAAATACTAGTTCGGAATCACTCTCGAACTGTATTAACACAAAACACATACAAATGGAGGCGAAGCATAGTTCCAAGTCACTAAGAGGTCAACACATACCCTCACGTTCCTTAGGACCGTCTGACTATCAATTAGATATCCAATACCAAGGAGTCCTATGTTCTAGGGTAGAAGTAAATATCCCACATAAAGGTCCCATCGAGATAAGACTGTCCCGGCGCGGATTCCTCCGTGATAGCAAGTAGCGCGGGCATGGTTTTTTTTTACACAGATACATAATATATTCACAATCACACAGTCATATATGTAATTATTCACATTTTCCAAATTAGGTTCACCCACAACCCATAATTATAATTATCCGTTCTTAGCACATATTACTCAATTATCTCGCATAACGGATTCGTCTATTTTATTCTCATTTAAAATTTATTTCATACTTACTTCTCATCTCTCAAAGTATTCTATCTCACTAAGTATAATTTTAGTAGGTATACTCTCACTTACCTTATGGTATAAGTCCTAATTCCGATTATCTCAGTCTCGTGATCTTCAGGGTAAACTCCTCGTCCCAAATATTTAAATCATTACACCTAAACAACTACCAATAATTTTGTCGGATATTGGTTTTCCTCACTCAAATTAACCGTTCACTAAAATAGGGGGAAAATAGGAAATTCCCTAAAAATTAGAAATCTCGCTCGAACCAGAATCGATCTCGCTCGAACGACTTCGCGTGACATTGCATCTCGCTCGAACGACATCGCGCGACTATGCACGAACTGGACTGTTTCGTCTTCAACCTTTGGAAGCCTCATTTTTCACCTTTTTTAATCTTAAAAACCTCTACAGTTAAATCCCCAACATCTCATCTTCAATCCCAATCAATAATAACATGGTTATATATAATTCATAACCTCCTAGAATCATTAATTCGTCAAAAATCATTAAGATTAAATGAAATCCCCGAATTAATTCATAAGAACCCTAGTTTCCAAATTTCCAATTAAATAACTCAACCAACCTCAATTCATTCATCAATATTATTTCCAATTTAATGATAAAACCTCTACAGAAATTCAGGCTACATAGATTCTCCCTACAACACATGCTATTTTTCTCCTAAAACATATAATTCTTCAAATAAAATATATGATCCTCATTCCTAGACTAACATGGAACGAACATTAACTAGAAATCAGCAAGATAGATACTTGCCTGGAAATTTTGTTTCTGATTTGTGGAAGAAAGTGGTGTGGTGGTGTTCCTCATCGCGCGATCTACAATTTGGCGGTGACAGCGATGCAAACGACGGAGTTTTTAGCCTAGAACTCCTTGGAAAGCTTCTCCACTTCTTCTCCAATGGAAGTTCTTTGGTTTTGCTTATGTTAACCCTAGATGGAAACCCCCAACATCTAATATATCCTTGGTAAATTCGTGGGTTTAATTACCTAAAAATATGAAATGTCCAAAACACCCTCCCGGGATGCTAATTAGGCCTAAAAACTCCCCGAGACCCAAACTAAACCCCCGGGTACATTATTTTGACTATCTCGACCCTTCCGAACATATTGGAGCACTCAAAACGATCATACGAGTGACTTAAAATTTATTCACCATTAATAATCATAATTTAGTCCAGACATGATACAGGCGCGTCCCACTTAAATTTCCATAATTGTCATTTTATTCACTCGTGACAATTTTTTTTATAAAATCAATCTTATATATTACTTTACTCATTTAGTAATATTCGACAAATTTCCAATAATTACTAACTCTCGTCACGCTAGTAAATAATAAACAATTTTTTGAATTAATATTAAATTAATTTATCTCAATTAAATTTAATACATCCCTAAATTTAAAACCCACTCAATTAAATTTAATACATCCCTAAATTTAAAAGCCACAAAAATATGTGGTATTACACTGATCTCGACCAATGACTATAATGTCGGCTGGGACCGATAATGATGTTGAAGGGTGGCTGAACCCACGAGTCCTTACTGGCCTCGGCTTGTTCCCAACCGATGTTGATGTATGAGGTAGATGTGATGTCGGGTGTGTACGACCTGATGGATAACTGACCCCATGAGTCATGCAGACCTCGACTGTTGCCTGATTGAGCTATAACTAGTAACGTCGACCGTATCCGACCTTATGTTGGACGAGATCGTTGATCGTCAGTATGGAGCCCCTGTTACCTCCACCGTCATGCTGACCGAGGTTGTTGCCTCCGAGCTGTCAGGTACACTTTAGGCATATCACCACTCCTTCCAAATTTAAGCCACTAAGTTTCATTCCCAAGTATGATGGGAAAACTAATCTAGTCTTACACATAGAACAGTATCAAGCTACTGTCGACATCTACTCAGTACCCGACGAGATGAGGTGTAGGGATTTCTCCAGTTCTATCACAGGTCCAGTCCAAATCTGGTATAATAATCTCCCAAGAGGTAAAATCTCTTGTTTTTATCAATTACCTAAATTATTCATTGATAACTTTTACTTTGGGGCTAAACCGATCAATAATGTCACTCATCTCTTGACTGTGTGACAAAAGCCGGGAGAAATAACTAGAGATTACATTACACCTTTTAATAGTGAGAAACTATAAGTGGTGGACTATGAGGAGAAGATAGAAATCGTAGCACTTACGAGTGAATTCCTCTCTAAAGATCTTTAATACGATTTAGCGAAGAATCCACCCAAAACTATGACATAATTAATGGCTAAGGCTGGAAAGATAATGAATGCCGAGGAGGCTATGACAGATAAAGAAGCTCCTGAGACCAAAGGTGAAAATCCAAATAATAATTCTAGTTCATTCAAGAAGGATAAAAAACAAAAAGCTTGATCGAATAAAAAAGTATGATGAATATATGCCACGCAACAAAGGTGTTCACCATATAGTGGAGGAAATAAACGGGAATTAAGAATTGAATTTCCCTCGAAAGTTGAAGACAACCCCCCCCCCCCCCCCCAACAAGAGGGATAAGTCTAATTATTACGAATTTCACAAGGGCCATAGGCATAACACTGATAGTTGCATAGGATTGAAGAATAAGTGCAAAAAGGGAAAGTAGTAGAGTATCGATCTCTACAAATCAAAACTCATGAATGTAATTACCATGTTCATGATCTTGAGTTAGCTACAGTATTCTTCTTTTTAAATCTGCCATTGTTATCTTTATGGTGAAGAATTTCAAGTTTTCTCTGATCACAAGAGCTTAAAATATATCTTCGCTGAAAAAGACTTAAATTTAAGGCAACGATGTTGGATGGAATTTTTGGAAGATTACCAATTTTAATTAGACTACCATCCAGGAAAAGGAAATGTGGTTGCCTACACTTTAAGAAGTAATTCAATTAGAAGAACCCAAACTTTAATCTCTTACGACATTGCTTCTACCATAGAGCAATATGATCTTCAATCAATTCCCCATTTCTTAAAATTTTTCAATATAATTGCATATCCAAATTTAAGAAAGAAAATCGTAGCACAACAGTATCGAGATCCTTTTTCAAAATAGATTCAGTTTAAAAATTATGACTTCTCCTATGATAAGGAAACATGCTTACGATTTAGAAATAGATTGTATGTACCTAAAAATTCCTTTCTTCGAGAAGAAGTATTACATGAAGCCCATAATTTTAAGTTTATGATTCATCCCGGAAGCTCCAATATGTACCACACATTGAATAAACAGTATTGGTAGCCACATATGAGAAATGATATTGAGAGTTTTGTAAGAAGATGTCTTACTTATCAACAAGTAAAGTTTAAACACAAGCATCTTGTTGGGCTTCTTTAACCTTTAGAATTCCATAATGGAAATGGGATCACATCACCGTGGATTTTTTCAGTGGACTACCCCATACGTCTCAAGGATATAATTCTATTTGGGTGGTAGTGTATCGACTTACCAAATATGCCCATTTTCTGCAAGCGAAAACCACCGATTCTTTTCAAACACTCCGTAAACTTTACCTTAGAGAAATTTTACGATTACATGGTGTTCCTCTATTCATCATATCAGATAGAGATTCTCATTTTGTAGGTAAGTTTTGGCAAGAAAATCAAACCACAATGGGTAGTAAACTTCATTTCAGTTGCGCATTTCACCCTTAAATGGATGGACATTTTGAACGTACGATTCAAACATTAAAAGACATGTTATGAGACTCTACGTTATATATGCCCAACAATTGGAATGAACACTTATCCCTTATTGAATTTTTTTATAACAACAACTATCAGTCAAGTATCAAAGCTGTCCCATTTGAAGCTCTATATGGTAGACCGTGTCGTTCCCTTGCATGTTTGATGGAATCAGGAAACTGTAAACAATTTGGTCCTGAAATAATCCAAGAAACCACTAAAAATACAAAAAATTCGAGAGAGATTGAAGACGACCCAAGATCGTAAAAAACGTTATGTAGACCAGCACTAGAAGCCCCTAAAATTCCAAGTTCGGGACCAGGCATTTTTGAAAGTTTCTGCTCGAAAAGGTATTTTACATTTCAAAATGAAAGGAAAATTAGCTCCTAGATATATTAGAACTTTAACAATTTCTAAACGCATTGGCTCTGTAACTTATCAGTTAGAATTACGCTAATATTCACCCGATCCCTCTCATGTTATTACATGGCAAGAAATTTATGTTCAAGCCAACCACGAATTTGAAGCACGCCCTATTCAAATTTTGGATCGACAGTAAAACTTCTCAGGAATAAAGAAATCCCCTCAGTCAAAGTACTTTGGGAACATTAAAATCAGAAAGAAGCAACATGGGAACCCGAAGAAGTCATGAAAGATCAATATCCTAATTTCTTCCAAGGTGAATTGGAGGACGATTTTTTTAAGGTAGGTAGATTATAACATCCGTATGTTCTGATTAAGTATATTGAAAACCATAAAACTATATAATCCCAATTTTAACCCTCATAAAATGTGCAATTTCAAAAAATCCTAAAAAAAGAAGAAACTACTCTGCAAAACCTACAACTTCACTAAAGTACCCAAGTACCCCTGGAAGTTTTAAAATTCCCAAAATAACCCCTGAACTATTCAAATAAGTATAAATTGACCTATACTTAACCCCTAGGCTCAAATTTATATTAAATTGAACCTCAAGACTTTAAGTACCTATATATTACAATTTCTGCCCTCATATTTCCCTGAAATTATAAAAAAGCTCCTAAACTTTACAAAAAGTCCCTATTTTGAACCAAATAAGTTTAAACACTTCCAACCAAGGGATAAAGACTAAATAAATGATATTTTCACATTCCCCCCAACCAAATCAGCCTCCAAGTAGGCAAATATAATGCCTCGATCCGGACTTAGGGTCACCGTTGGTCAACTCGCGTCCGAGTCAAGGTGTTGGGGGGAGAGGGAAAATCAGTTTATATTATTTAATAAAAATGTTTTTTTTTCTCATTACTTAAAATAAATAATGCCATAAAGTCAACCTTTTTTGAAAACCGTGATCATTAGGGATCACGTAGAGTTTATTTATAAAAATCATTTATTACAGTCCTTGAAAGGTTGAAATAGTAAAACATACATGTGTTATTACAAGAATCCAAAAGTTCAAATTTGAAATACAACTTTATTAAAATGTTTGGAATTTAAAGAAGCACATTTCACAGCACGTGACCAGAGCTCTAACAACATCCAGAACTCTCGAGGGCCTTACCGTTATCCTTCCTTCTACTTTTTCTTGGTATACCTGGGGGGGGGGGTTGTTACAAAAGTAGGGGTGAGCAAATGAATATAGGGAGGGAAAATACTAAGATACAATTTAATAGACAAAATATTATAAATATACGATGTCTTTTGGTATTTTGTACAATAATTTCCATTTCATTGAATACTAACGCAACTACATGTAATGCACTCGGGATATGTTCCCAACTCACACTTAAGCATTTTTATGTCTGGTTCCAGAGACTTAACTTATTAATCCGATTATGTTGTCATCATAATATTAATAAGTTCCATTTATTCAAATTCATTAATCCATTCATTTTCCAATTTCTTCATGAATATTCTCATTCATTACTTTCATTTCTTTAAGATTTACCAAAATCCACGATTTTACGACCTTTAACCGTCGGTATAGAGCACACATCTCCTATGCTGGCTAGGTTGTGTGGGGTCCTACACCTCTAGCGACATCATGCCCTGCTTAATTATTCTTTCCGGTATCATCCGAATATCATTTTCTTTACGTATATTTCATTCTTAAAATTATTATCATTCTTCTAAATATTCACATTTGTCCTTCGGTATCATTTCTTTGCTCTATTATTGTCTTAGTTTTAAATAGCCGAGGAGACCGATTAATAATAACACCGCTCTTTGAACACTTATAGTCAGTCATTATTTACTTTATTTATTCATTAATGCATCAACACATTTTTAGTACCGTAAAAATGGTTTTGCTAGAATTTTAAAGAACCATATTCTTCCACTAGTTTTTCACATAATTACCAAATCTACCATTATGCCATTTTTACACCAAAATGCATCCTTTAAATGGATTTTTCGATGAAAAACATATCTTTATAATACCTTACTGTTTTTCTGTAATATTTTTCCCATTCTAACATTTATTAAGTCATTAAAATAACAATTTTAATATAAAATTTATTTTACAAAGTTCAAATGGGTTTTCTACATCATTCTTACACCAATTTCATCCTTCTAATGGGTTTTCAAGTGGGAATAATAACATTATTTTTACTAACTATTTTCTACATTATTTCACTCATTTAATCATAAACTCAATCATTAAAATTACCATTTTAATGTGTAATTCAAACATAAGGTTTTAAGTGAATTTCTACACCATTTTAAGTCAATATCTTTACTTTTTAACAACTTCAAACTAGGGGCAGAAATTTGTCATTCTTTCAAAACATGGTGGAATCTATCTATTCATTTCAAAACTTATCATTTATCATGTTTTAAAATTATTCAATTATATTTACATGAATTGAGGATTTTTACCTAATAAATCCATTTACATGCATCCTACATATTCATATTTGAGTAGCATGTGATAATAGCCTTTTTCTAAAAAGAATCATGTTCTTATAATTCATCTATACAACTATGATATTCTGAATTTGATTAACAAAGCTAGTTCATTTTAACACATAAAAATGAATGGATTTGCATAATAGAAAATATAATAACTAGATATTTTTACAAGAGACCTTCTTTCATCAACAAGTATGTTTTAAGCTTTTGAACATATATTTAGGAAGAGTAAAACATACTTGATTTGTGAAGAGGAGATAATCTTTGGAGAAATCTTCAAGTCCTCCTAGATTGCTTCTAAACTCCACTCTTATGTTCCCAAATCAAGTTTCCAAGTCACACCAAGATAACCCAGCCCTTGTGTGGTGCTTTTGTGATGTTTTGAACTTCTATGGTGGTGTTTGATGGGTGAGAATATGAGTTATTTAGAGAGGTACGAATTTGGATGAGTGTTCGAGAGCTTTGGGAGTGTGAGAATGGTTAAAATCTGTTGGATTTCTTCTCTCTTCAACCCCAATGGTAAATACATTTTATAACTCCATAATTCATTAATTTAACCCAAAAAGCTCTTAGTCAAATAATTCTGGTTTGGGAGGTATAAGGAAGGTGCTGAAACAAAGGGTGGTGGAGGATTAAACCAATATTTAAAAAAAACACCAAAAATTGCCCAAATAATTGTCCAGACCTAGGAGCCCCAATCGATCAGATCGTGGGTTAAAAATTGTCTTATTTTTAAGTTTTGACCTTAGTGCCCTATAATTTTATTTTTAGAAGCCCAAAAATGTGGTCATAAAATTTTTACATTATAGGAGGAATTTTTCAAAAATTGAGTAAAGTGTACATTTGGCGCGTAGGTTACTTTTAAAGTGTTTAGGATCATAACTAAGGAACCGTTAACTATTTTGACGCTGCTTCTCATATATTTATTCTTATTCATACAAGTAATAATAACTATGAATACACCACATTCTAGGACCCCCTAAGTATCTCCTTAGGTCCCTAGCACCTACCTATTCATCACAAACTCCAGATCATACCCCGAGTAACAATTTAGAGGCCATTGGGCATTCTCGAAACCCGTTTGACAAGATAAACTTCATCGTCAAAGAAAAATCTCAATGAATATTTGAAGGGCTACGAATCCACTTTCCAACGGTCCACCTCGTGCGCGAATCGGCATAACGGTTTGGACGAACGAACCATTTTACTACCGAAAATAAATCTAGAGGCCATCGGGACCTCCCGAGCCCCGATATGACTGCAATTAACTTTATTGTCGGAGAGAAATCTTAATGAATATTCAAAGGTAACTAAAACACCTTTGTAAAGGTCTACCCCATACACAAATTATCATAACCGTTCCGACAAACGATCCATTTTCCCCCTCAAAAACTGATCCAGAGGCCACCGGGCACTCCCGGGCTCTATTTGACCAAATTCAACTCTTCTACTCAAATGAGACTGAATGAATCTTCTATGGTCACTGAATACCCTTTTCGACTGTCTGCCTCGTGAGCAGATTAGCCTTACGATAAGGATGAACGATTCGTTTTAAATCGAAAGGTCACCGGGTGAATTTGGGCCTCATTTGACAAAAGTCACTCTCCTAACCGAGCAAAATTCTTTGGAACATCGAAGTTCCTTGCATAACCTTTCCAACGGTTCTTCCCTTTCGTGATTCAAACTTACAATTTGGACGAACGATCCATGACCGTCCGACGATCTCCTGTCCAAAGGACCGACGGGCGCTTTCGAGCCCCGTTTGACTCAAAGTCAACTCATGGACCCAGGAGTGGACTAAGGATGCTCAAAGGTCTCTGAATTAACTTTCTAATGGTATACCCCATGCACAATTTGGATTTACAAATTGTGTTCTACGACTATTTTTCCAAAAAAATTTGCACGAGACAGCCAATTGGCAGGTCCATTTTCCTGCCTATCGGCAGCGTGACTAGGGTCACTTGCCGATTGGCAGGGAAAGGGCTATGCTAATCGGCAGTCCCCCTACCCTATATAAGGAGGGCATGAGCTCACTTCCAGGACATACCTGAGAGATATCAACTTTAGTGATCTCAACAATATTCTTCTTCAGTCAACGAGGTTTCCTTGTTTGAAATCTTTTCTCACCTTTCATTCCCATCATTTTCACATCCAATTTAGCAAAAAATACTCCAACATTCTTTATTCACTTTCAAGGAAGCTCATCATCAATCAAGATCAATCTACAAGTCTTCGAAGAAGGTCCAAACACTCTTCTCTCTTTTAAATTCCTTTTAGTTTGACATTAGTTATAAAAATTCTTAATTTAACTATTCACCACATACATTAATACCTCATCCTTTATTATTTATATTGCACATAAATTTTTTATTTATAAAAAAACACAAAACATAGAAAAAGAGGGTTACACCTATAAATTTCAACGGAATTCTTCATCACATTTTCTCAAAACTAAAAATATCTTTTCTACACACACACATATAATAAACTCCCATTTGAATCTATGGGATAAACCCCACCCTTATGCCTCATGCGAACTACATGGAATTTGATGGCTTTATAGACTACGTAGGCATTTTGGGTAAAAACTCGAGACTTGAGTCCTATTTTCATATTTTCATCTTTTTCCTATTTTATCCATATATTATTCATATATATCATACTTGTGATTTATATTTACGCTTTATCCAACATATATTATCATTTCATTATAACAATCAATATCTTGATAAGCATATACATCATATTTTTTTAATTGTTATTTTGGGAATATTCCTATGGATGACCTCACTCCGTATTTTCCCATGACGCGAGCCGAGTGATTCCGATCTCCACTTATATACACACCCGCACACACTTCTCGAAAAAATTAAGGAAAATAGTAACGTAAGCCCATGAGAGACTGAAAGTGTGGGATGGGTTCCTAAAACCTTCGCATTCCGTTACTTAGCCCCGAACCTTTGAACTATTGGTTTCATAAGCATCAGTTTGTCTTTGATGCCGCTCTCTCGAGGTAGTAACATGTTATTTTTCCTTTTTGTGCAAAATGGGTTGGAGACTCTATTTCTTTACATCACCCCACATCGATGACAGTCAAAACACCCCCTTTGAGTAGTGACGGGGCGCGAGGCCTTTATTCCTCCCTCTCTTTCCTCCCAAAGTGTCCCACGCGGGGAGAGGGGGAAGGGAATTTCACGAGGATAGCCACAATGGCGACTCCACTTGGGACTGAGTTGTAATAAGAGGGATAGACTCTATTGGCATAGGTGTTATCATTTTCTTCTTGTGTGCATATCCACTTACATGTATGTTCCCTTTTTTCCCCTTATTATTTCTTGTATATATCTACCAAATTCTTATGTCACTCCTCACTTCACACACTTTTAAATACTCACCATGTACACCTCACACTAATTACACTTGTATATAGGTTCACTTCTATCCACATGTTGCAGACACCACTTTGAATATCCTTGATTAGGTGTCACTAGCACACACCTCCACTTATCACACTCATCCATGCCCACTTGTCACCCACCACTTATAGTTGATCCATGCTTAGGTTCACTACCACACCCTCACTTGTGGATATTCAAACATCGCACACTCTCACATATCCATGCTTAATATAATTTTCATTCTCCATGCTAGATTTACTTTTCATGATACTTGTACATTCTTCCTTATTAGTATAGTTCTCATCCAGCCAAATAAAATACTCTCTCCATAATATACTAATAAAGAACCATATATTTTGCACACAACATCACCAAAAGCATGACTATTGACCAAAGATTGTCCCGTACTGGGGGTCACTTTGTGATGGGCGCTGGTCCGTCAGGTCGTACTTAGCCTAAGAAATATGACTCTCACCTTCCATTGACCAAGTACCTTCGACGCATATCGAATGGTTCCCCCCGCATTGTACCGCTTGAACGAAGTCATGAAGGGAGGTATATAGCAGGGAGCTCATTCACGGACGTCGAGTATATCTAATTCGCTCTCACATGTACTTTCCCAAAGAGGTATATAGTGAGGCAATTCATGTACACTACTAAGGTATATCAAATGTCTTGTCCACACGTACCGATTTCCCTCAAAAGCAAGACATATATCATGGAAATCATGCCAAAGGGGGGCACCTTTCCACTAAGCCAACAACTGCATACCCTCATATAGGAGTCAAACCTAGGGCACTCATATTTAGTTTGCCAGTTTCTACCGAAACTCTATCGAAATGCTGGGTCGGCATGCTGCCCAAATTTTCACGCGATTTCGTCTTTTTCCAAAATGGGACCATCTCGACGAGCCTAGAAACAAGTCAAACTATGTTTTACATATTTTTCAAAACCAATGCTCGGGTCCCGTCCGACATTTCGTTTTGCATTTAGGTAAACCTAATATAAGTGAGAACATAATAAATAATAATCATGCTGAAACCATTCCCTCGATTTTCCCTCCTTCTTTATCAAAAGTGTCAAAAACATTTTTCCCCTTCTTTTATAAGTGTCAAAAAAAAATTCCCCTTATTTATCAAAAGTGTCAAAAATATTCTACCCAAAACATTTTCCCTCCTTCTTTTATCAAAAGACATCAAAAATAATTTGTCTTTCCCTTCCATATAAAAAATGTCAAAAACATTTCCCCCTTTTCTAATAAAAAATACTTCCTCTTCTCTTTCGAAAAATATATTTGAATAATTTTCCTTCTCAGGTCGATCTCATAACCGACCATTGGCCTGACTCTCTATTGACTTCGATCTTCCGTTGAACCACCCCAAGGCTTAGTTAATTCTCCCGTTACTTCCTTCGAATCCAGAAGTCACCTTTACCAGCTCTCCATAGAGAATGCAGACCAAGTACCAAATGTGTAACCTGATTTGATGATGGTCCTAGTCTAACTTACAACCAAGATTGACGACCTTCAAATTGAGGTTCGCGAGATACAAAGAAATTGAATCCCAGTTCCCGAGGATACTGAGGTTCTTTTTTATCGTGCTATGGGTCCACGTGCACCTGAGCCTATTTTTGTCCTAAAATAATATCAACACGCTCCATGTACCCCTCCTGCTAATGGCCCCCCGCCAACTCAGCTCCCAATGCCGAATCTTGCTCAGCCAGGGGCTAACTTCCAGTATCCATTGCTCTGAAGGAAGAAGAATTGAACAAGGTCAAGGAGGATCTTAAGCTGTGGACCAAGAAGTTTGACCAGGTCCAAATCTCTGGGAACAACATGGATTACACGCAAATGTCTCCCTACCCTAATGCAAGGTTGCCGAAAAAATTCAATTTGTCCAACATTAAGAAGTTCGGGGGTAGAAGGACCCTAATTGTTCATCTTTGAAGCTATCACCGAGCCATGACTCTCCTGGGTGCCTCCGAGGAAATAATGGCCTTAATGTTCTAGAAGACTCTGAAAGACATCACTATTCATTGGTTGCTCTCCCTCGAAGAATTTAGCATTCGTATTTGGGAGGATGTTTCCCGTGAATTCATGTCGTAGTACAAATATAATGAGGAATTGGAAGTTACACGTCGTGATTTAGAACTTCTTAAGCAAAACCCTGGGGAAACTGTCAGTAATTTTATAACAAGGTGGAGGGAGAAAGAAGCCACCATGACCAACCGGCCTTTCGAAGAAGAGAAAGTTAGTATTGTGAAGAAAAACTTTTTACCCCATGTCTGAGCAACAATGGGAGGACTGTATTACCCACATTTTCGAGACCTTTAAGAAGCATGAGTGAAGATTGAAGAAAGTATTGCTAAGACGGAAACTAAGACAAGGAAAGTATCCGAACAGTTCATTCCAAGAAAATATGAGAAGCCTGCCAATACCACAGTTTTGACCATCAACAACATCTCACAACCTGCCACCTCTTGGGTGCCAGAAAGCCATGCTAACCCAGTCATAAAAGAATACACTGAGCTTCACGCTCCTCTCCTAAAATTCTACCAATCCTTATTGAGCCAAAATCTCATCAAGCCGCTGGACCCTCTATTACCAAACCCACTTTCAAAAAATTTCATACCCGACGCCCATTGTGATTTCCATTAAAATGCTGACCATACCACTAATGAGTGATTCCATCTCCGGAATGTAATCCATGGTATGGTTGATCGGGGTGTCATCGCCCCACTAGCCAATCCTAAATGCAACACCACTCACAATCCACTCCCAAACCATGCAAATGCCATCTTCCTAGAAAATGATCCAAAATTTGACCCATTTACCCAAATTCTACGTAGTAAATCACCCATTATACCTATATCTACACCTAAACCCATGAAAGTTTGCCCATATTTCTTTTACACCCTACCTGTTTTGCCGACCAATCCCTGTCACTTCTTACAAGAGCATGTATTTTCGTTCGTACTCGTTTTGGGGGAAAAGATATGGAATTGCCAGTGGTACCGAACCAACTTCTTGAGTTTGGGGTGAAATTACCCTCTAAAATGGACATTGACTGCCAAAAGTTTAGCATCATATTCATGGAAGCCCAGAAGTGGGCTCGAGAATCAAATAATTGGGTGGTACTTGTTTGCGAAGTCAGTTTAAATGATGCAGTACAAATTATGGCAGACTTATTCTGACAAACTGATGAGATTTACAGTATGTTCGAGTTACTTGATGATTTAAGACTACAAGGACATTTGATACTTTCACTTACGCATCTCCTCATTGAGTGGGAGGAACTATATGAAGAAGCCGTGGAAGTTGTGGAATGCATTGGCTTCTTATGTAAAGACGACATCGTTGCCACCATAAGGGGGATGGGTTTGATAGTGTAGACAAAGAACCAAGCCAAGAGAATATGTGGGATGATATCTTTTGAAGACCTGCTAGGAGAAATTAATATAGTGACTATACAACTCGAAATAGATGAAAAAATGGGGTTTATGTTCTTCCCCTCCTCCGTGAATCATATTACAGGACCTAAAGGCACTACCAGAGTTTCAATCCTCAATCAGCAATAACGAATAGAGGAAAGGGAGTCGTCAAGGAACTGACCATGCTAGAAATGACCATCGAGGAGAGCAAGATCCTCAACCAATTAAAGAAAACTCAAGCTAACATCACCTTGTGGGGCCTCTTCATGTCCTCCTAACTACGCCGAAAAGCTCTGATAACATTTCTCACTGGGCCCACAGTCACTCCTTCCACCACTCCAGAAAAAGACGCAAACCTGGTTGGGTCTTCGACCACCACTAGATTATTTTCCTTCTCTGAAGCAAAAATCCCAAAGTTCAGTCCAAATCATATATATGCTCTCAACATCTCTATTGAGGTAATGGGGAAGACATTCCCGCTATGACTCGTCGATAATGGATCAGCACTCAATGTTTTCCCATCAAGAACCTTCAACCGACTGGGTTTGAAAGTAAGAGACCCTACTCCAACTTCTACCACAGTCCATGCTTATGACAACACTCGTTGAGAGGTGACAAAATCCATAAATCTTCCGATATGGGCTAGACCTATAAATTCTATTATCTAGTTCCAAGTATCGACATACCTGCTTATTTCAAACTGTTGCTTAGTCGACCGTGGCTTCACAGCATCAAGGGGGTATCTTCCTCTCTCTATCAAAAAATAGATTTCTTCGATAAGGGGCAGGTCATCACCAGCTTGGGCGACGATGATAACCCTGAGAATGAAAGAACCAGTAATCCGATACTAGAAATACAGCTTGGGTTGAATGACATGCTTCTGTCTGGCTTCCGTGTCGAACCACTTCAACTCCCAATAGGGGATGATTTCAAGGATCGAGTCTATCCAGAGCACAATGATCACGGCAATGTTAATGTGATATAGTTCTTTAAGAATATGCACTTCATGTCCGGACTGGGGCTGGGATGATGATAACAAGGGATACTGGAACCTATAGTCCTGAAGAAGGCCTTTCCTCCATTTGGTCAGGGTTATCAACCATCATATGAAGAACTCAGAATGCTGTGCTAACCCCAGTTTAAACGAAGGTTAGAAAGTGCCATGACTGTTTCAGGAGATACCTTGAATGGAAGATTTGTCAAAGAGGGTAAGTACTTTTCCTTTTGTGGTTTTCATGTACCATGGTATGATCATGTGGACAAGAAGATGAAACCGGGGATGGATATTTTCTTTTAATACATTTACTCTTGGGATGAGAACTCCTAGCATCATGTACAATCACTCGCTGAGAAGACTACAGTTGTTATTGAGGTTTTCAAGGGAAGTGACTCTGAGGACTCGTTCAATATGTAAACACTCGGGCTAATACTCTGTATGATCCACTCAAGAGCTACATCGTCGAACCCATCCACTCTAATCAAATCTACTGATTAACCTCTCCTCAACTGGAATGCTATACCATTTCCACTCGATGAAATTCAACCCAACCCAGATGTTTATCCTATTTCTCCCTTTTTTATTATTCCTCCCTTTTCTGATAACAATGTAATCGAGACCTTTTTTGACGAGGTTCTCAACGCTATTTTTCCTTAGAATGACATAAGTAAAGATTTTGAGTATCTTGTTGCGCTTTACATTGATTTTCTTGATTCTAATCAAACTCTGGATGATTATGATTTTGCAAATGAATAATTCTTCACTGGTCATAACAAGGTTAATAACAAACAACATAACCGCATTTAAATTAATGAAGATGACACTGTTGTTATCAGTCTCCGTTCTAGTAGCCAACTGCATAAGATTAAGATAGGGTCCACCCTTGACAAGCATGATCACCCAACTTGAAGAACTATTGAAGGAATTTTTGGACGTCTTTGCATGGTCTTATGACGACATGCTTGACATTGATCTTGAAATAGCTTAATAAGAGATTCCAACTCTCCCAGAATACAAACCAGTCATGAAAGCGTATGTAACCCCGGATGGTGATTTTCTCAATTAAAATCAAAGTTAATAATTTCCTTTTTATGTAAAACACGAGATGATGCGGAAGCGTATATAAGTGATGGTTCAACAAATAGACAAAGTCGAATTTTAATTTCTTCAAAACAAATTAAAATAAGTTAATCCAAGTCCTAGAATTTGCCTAAGTCGTAATTTTCAATTATCCAAAGTTAGGCGAAACCAATTTTAGCAAATGACTTGAATAAACCAAATTTACCCAATATTTAATTTAGTCCAAAATTAAATGAGTGTGATAATTAAACCAAATTTTATCTTGAATTTATTCTAAGCATGCGTTCTAAATTATGATGCAAGATAAAATAAACAATATCACACTACGCCGAGATGTACGAGGAAAAACCCAAGACGGGAAACAACCTCGGATGGCCCTAGCCACAAGTCCACTAGATATGGAATTATAATTACAAAACAGATAGACTTACAACGACTGACTCGATCCCTCTCAAGCCTCGACGCTTCTTCTCGTAGAAACCTCTTCCTAGCGAACAACCTCGGAACACCACCGCGGTCTCGGAATCCACCGATGGGACTTTATATGGTCACCGTCACCCAAGCATGGAGCCTTTCTCCAAGTGGGTAGAATCTTCAACAAAAAGTCTTCTTCTTTGATGGATGTAGAAGCAAACCAAAACTTCTCTTCTTGAATTTGGTAGAGATAAACCGGTGCCAAAACTCCAAGTAAAGATATGTATATAGAACTTGGATAAACAACTATTGGGTGTAAACTGCCAAAAACTGCTCAAAACTGTTCCCGCGTTGGCATCTCGTTCGAACGAACTTGACTCTCGTTCGAACGAGACTTCTAACGAGCGACCAGACTGGGCTCGTTAGAAACTCGTTAGATATCTCGTTAGAACGACCAAACTCGTTCGAACGACATATCGAACGACTGACCAGTTTAGGTTCGTTGGCAAACTCGTTCGAACGAAACCTCGTTAGAACGAAAAATTCGTTCGAACGACATATCGAACGACTGACCAGTTTAGGTTCATTGGCAGTCTCGTTCGAACGAAACCTGGTTCGAACGAAAAACTCGTTCGAACGAGACTTCGAACGACTTCCAGAAATTTTTCTAAAATTCAATTTTTGTCCCAGAAACTTTATGTACTTTATTTTAAAGTTTCAATTAAATTATTCTGAAAGTAAAACATGGTTTTTATTAAACCTAACACCCAATAAATATTGTTTCAAGCTCCTATATACATATAATTGCATTCATACCTTGGGAGCATGGAACCATAGTTGATGACGTAGAAACGAGGCACGCAAACCGGCATTGTGATGAAGCTTTAAATTCTTTGCCGCTACGTCTTCAACACATACTTCATAGGCTTGTGAATATTACAATTAAATACTATCCTATGAATAAATGTTTTTGTCCGGAATTGAGCCAAAACTACATATGGACTCAATTGGAAATTTGTGTCCTTACAAGTCAAACAGAAATTGCAAAAGATTCTCACCAAATATTCTCTCAAGATTAACGAAGAAATGGTCAAACAATTGAACGTAGGCTTCATTCGGGTGATCGAATATCCCACATGGATAGCTAATATTGCACTTGTGCAGAAATTTGGAGGGAAGGATCGCATGTACATTGACTACCAAGATTTTAACAAAGCATCTCCAAAAGATGTTTACCCACTACCCAACATCGACATGATCATGGAAAACATTACCAATAATGTTCTCAAATCGTTCATCAATGGGTTTTTCAGATATAATCAGATCAAGATGCACCCTAATCATCGAGAAAAATCACTTTCATTACCCCTTGGGGAACTTTCTATTACACAATTTTGTCATTCAGGCTAAAAAACACATGGGCTACCTACTAAAAGGCTTCCACAACCATTTTTCATGATCTCATACAAAAATAGGTCGAGGTCTACGTAGATGATATGATCATCAAATCCAAGACTTGGGAAGGTCACATTTTTTCCATTCGAAAGTTCTTCGAACGTGTATGGCAATACCAAATGCGACCTAACCCACAAAAATATATCTTCGGCATCATGAAAGGAAAGATTTTATGATTTATGGTTAGTGAGAAGGTAATCGAAGAAGTCCCTGCCAAACTGAAAGCCATATTTAAAATGCCACCACCCTCAAACGGAGAAGGAAGTCCAGGAATTTTAGGGAAAAATTACAGTATATCAGTCGCTTCATCAACTAGTTGTGAATACATATTCAAACTCCTCTGAAAGGATTCAATCAAAATCTATAATGAGGCCTATCGAGAAGCCTTTGACCCAATCAAGTTATATCTTACCCAACCTCAGGTACTCATGCCACTACAGCCTGGTCTCCCTCCACTCCTATACCTAACCGTAACAGACACTGCGGATAGGGCTTTGTTGTCCCAATACCTTAAAGAAACTTGCAAATCAAGGGATATCTACTATGCCAGCTATAAATTTTCCGGGTACGAAGTCGACTACACTGCCTTGGAGAAAGCATGTGTCACCCTTGTCTAGGTGACTCAGAAATTAAGACACTATATGCTCATTTTTCCCATCATACTTGTGTCCAAGATGGATCCTATCAAATACCTTCTCGAGAAACCTGCCCTGTATAGATGAATGGCTTGATGGTTGATGCTTCTAGCTGATTTCGATATCGTGTACGTCATGCAGAAAGCCATGAAAGGGAGAGCCATATTCAACTACCTTGCTGACTACCCCATGGAAGAAGCTGACATTTGGATCTCCGAATTTCCAAATGAAGATATCCTTTGCACCTCTCAGGAAGACCTCCAATGTAAAATTTTCTTTGAGGGCACTACCAAAAATAAAGGATACAACATGGGGATACTCTTGATCTCCCCGGATGACTCTCACAAACCCATTTCCATAAATCTAGGTTTTCCCTGCACCAACAACATGACCGAATATTAGGCATGCACAGTAGGCATCAAAGTCACTCTTAAGAAAGGTATCCAATCCCTATACGTCTACGGAGACTCTTCCGTCATCATTGGACATGTCCTTAGAATATGGAAAGTCAAAGATTAAAAGCTTTTTTCCACACCCACCTAGAAGAGATGGCCTCCCAATTCTAAGATACCACCTTCTATTATTTTCCTCAAGAAAGTAACAGCTTAGATGATGCCCTTGCTACCTTAGACTTGATGGTCGACATGCCTGAAGGAATAATTATGGCCCCTTTCCTTGTACAAAAATAAGATATGCCAACCCAATTCTACGACATCGAGCTCATCACAGAAGAGGAGTACAATATGGTC
The DNA here is from genome assembly GCA_949130495.1 of Sambucus nigra. Taxonomy (NCBI): domain Eukaryota; kingdom Viridiplantae; phylum Streptophyta; class Magnoliopsida; order Dipsacales; family Adoxaceae; genus Sambucus; species Sambucus nigra. Next base: position 23,772,371 of record OX422211.1, read on the forward strand.
GATTTATGGTATTACGATATTTAGCACCTCCTCGAGATAGGTACCCTCAAGATGCCAAAAATAAAGACCAAGGAACCTTTGGCAAACTGGTTGCCCAGTACATTATCTGCAACAAAGCATATTCAAGAAAAACTTCTATAAAACCCACATCATTGCATCACAGGGGCAGACATTGAAGAAATGAAGCAAAAAATCCACAAGAGGGAATGTGGACCCCACATAAATTGCCATATACTCTCTAAGAAGATTATTCGACAAGGTTAATATTAGACTACCATGGTTCAGGATTGCACCGCCTATGTTTGAAGATGCTTTAAATGCCAATAATTTTCCAATCTCCAGCACTTGCCTCAGCGGGAATTATACAACAAGACCTCTCCGTGGTCGTTCTCCACATGGGGCATTGATATCATAGGGAAATTCACACCCAAAGCCTCCAATGGAAACGAGTTCATCCTTATTTCCAATGATAATTTCACCAAATGGGTCAAATCCAAGTCATACGCTATACTCAATACCAAAAAGTTAGCCAATTTGATCTGAAAGGACATCATCTGTCGATACGGGGTTCCGCCTGAGCTGGTGTCAGATAACGGGTCACATTTTGAGGCAGAAGTCACAGAGTTAGTCGACGATTATGGTATTCAGAGACACAAATCTTCTCCTTACCGACCATAAACCAACGGAGCAGTTGAATTCTCTAATAACAACCTCAATACAATCATCAATAAAATGATCGAGAGCTGCCGTGATTGGGCTGATCGAATCCCTTACGCCCTCTGGGGCTACCGTACGTCAGTCTGAGAATCTACTTGGGCTACCCCTTACTTTTTGGTATACAACATGGAAGAAGTCCTACCCATTGAACTAGAAATAACTCTGTTACGCATCATGCTTGGAAGCAAAGTCAACGAAGAAGACTGGAATCAGAGCCGTTTCGATGAGTTATCGCTCTTAGACAAAATAAGGCTAAAGGCTCTATATAATATACAAGATACCATCACTGGATAGCATAATCATTCAATAGAAGAGTCAAGGACCGTGGTGTTCGATAAGGGAACTTATCCCTCAAAGATATCATAGAACCCGTGTGGGACCCCAGAGGAAAATTCAAGCCAAATTAGGAGTGGCCCCTACATCATAAAAAAGATCATGTTCGGTGGCACCTTTATACTCATTGACCCTGACGAAGAGGAGATGATGTGTCCAGTCAGCCAGGACCATCTCATGAAATTCTACCATTACTCTGAAATCTCGGTACGATAAGACTTCTCTCATCCCCTTTCTTTTCTAAAAAAAATCTTTATTTCCCTCTACTAAAAACTATGTGTGGCCAGATCCTCTAAAAACTTTTTTACTTTAAAAATAAAACTCAAAAACTTTTCAAACCCCCGGAGGTACATAAGCAGCTCATCCTCTTTACATAGGGACGTTCCCATTCTTTTGCACAAAATGCTATTCTTTTCTTACCTCCGAGAACGACGGTTCATTTTATGATTTGCATGAACAAAAGGATTATGTATGCCTTAGCGATCAGTATCGATAATTTAAATGTAAAACTCATCAAGAGGCACAATAATATAATTAAAATCATTTTTATTCCATGAGAGGAAAAATGGTACAATTACATGAAGTATCAGCGTAGGGAGATAAACAACTACCTCCGCCAATCAAACTACCCCTAAAAATAAACTATCCAAACCTCCCCAAATTATTCCTATAAAACCCAACACAAACAAAAAATAACTCAACACATCTCCATCACAGAAAAGATTCACAAATAAACACCACCTTCACAAAACACCCTACCCGTAGCTACTGAAGGACACAACTCCATCATTATCTGCTCTTTGAGGACCCCAGACTTCCCTTGCCAGGATAGTATGCCGAAGGCGTTCCTTAGAACGATAAGCCTGGATCATCCTAGAAAAAACCGCAACGCCTCCCCTCCATAGTGTCAAACATGACGAACCATCTCTTCTCGGTCTCCTCAGTCAAGATCTTATCCACTACCCTCTTCCATAACCATTTCATATACTCTCTAAAAACATGCCAAACCTTGCTAACAGATTAAGAAGGACGGGTTGACGACCAACAATTCTCCCACAGAGAACCCAATCGCATGCGCAAGCCTTTAGTCAAATCCTCTACAGGAAAGAAATCTAGGGAGCAGGAAGGCACAATTTTCTACCATCTAACTTGGCGCAGGAGCCACCAGGGGAAATAGAATGAGGTATGTCAAAGGCCAACTAACCGAACGTATCGGTATTCCCCCAGTTCCAGAATGGGTTGCAGTTCCCCCCACCATGGCACCAACCAACGTAGACATCAAGATTCGTGCTCCACGAACCAGTTTACCCAATTTTATACAGATGGGCCAAAGATGATGAAATATCGAGTAAAGAAATTCAGCACAACTACCAAGGGATATTTAGGAAGGACCACCAAATGGAATCTTTCAGCCAGCCACATGAACATCATAACCGGGGTTTCTCTCAGAAAAACAGAATGCCCTTTCTGCCGAACATCTAGACTGTTCAGGGTCTCTGCCAGTATCACTGTCGTAGGATTACAACGATATGACATCCACATTGTAATAACAGCGAATTGAGGGTCCACTATCAGATCCCCAGTCACTAGTAGTAGCTTCAAAGTTAAGCCAAGGGCAACGGCTCCAACATGGCCCACATCATTGAAGTCTTATAGACGCACATAATATAGTACAGCTGGGAGGGAAATTATTCCCCCAGTGATTAAAAACTGAGCAGTCAAAGGAGATATGTGGGGAAATTATACTAATAATGCCCGAGGAGAGCGAGATAATTTAGGAATGGCCATCGCTACACTGGGATTAACCCCCAACAAAATTGAAAACTCCTCACAGGTCGTATAGACCTCATCCAAGCCAAAGCAGAAAACATGAACCCTAGGATAGTAAAATTGTGTTATGACTGCCAGCATGTTCCAGTCGATTGGTAGGTTAAGAGACCCGACGCAAGTTAAAAGCATCGTAGACTACATTGTACGAACACATAACCTCTAAATTCTCGAGGTATGAAGCAAATTCTGCACTTATGGGAAGGGCCATTTTGGAAATAATAAAACAAAAGGCAAGAAATAAGCAAGAAAGAGATAAAATGTGAATGGGTGAAAAAACCTCTTCAATCAAAAACTCAAAAAAATAAATCCTTATTTTAAAGAATTCAGGTTATTTCTTCCTATATTTTTACTCATCCTTGCTCAAAATAAATTTTATCTTGAGTTATTCTAATCCTTTTTACGGTCTCAACAACAAAGTAAAAAGTGCATATACATTATGTCATTTAAAGAAAAGATAAATTAAAATCCCATTCATTTCATACGTATATTGCCATCATTACGTTTTTTTGCAGAAAGACAGAAAAAGAAGAAAAATAACGGGACTTATCTCGAAAACCCAAACTCCCTCTCTCCCTAGGATCCCCCATCCCTACGATGCACGCACTTTCCTTGACGATGAGCTGAGGAGCCTGCACTATGATACAGGAAGGCATCAGCCAACTCGTCACGAAGTCAAGGTAGTCGTAAGTCGCCACCATGTCTGTGTAAAACGAGTACGGCTCACCAACCATCACCGCCACCCTAGTCTCCTCCGACATCTCTCATACTTACCTTATATACCTCGGGGGAATCATCGATGGTACTTCCACCTCATCCTCTATGATCTGTTAGACTACTCTCTCTTCCAAATACAAATAATATCCAAGCTCGTGTGCTAGCAGTCGATGCATCTGCGCATTCATCCCGGTGACCCCTGTGTGCTGGATAATTGTCCCCCAGGGATAAAAAGTCACCTGCATTTTTCCAAAATAAATTCAATACTTGAACAAACAAAGAAAATGTCAAAAAGGATTTAAAAGTAAATATCATGGTGCTCGTCAGGACAATAATGACCTGACGCACTGTTGATAAGGAAAGAGGTCGCTTCGACCGTCGGTTGGACTTTTTCCACCAGTACATCCAACAGAATCCCCCCATCTCCTCGTCTTGTAAAACCAATCAAGGAGCCATTGAGACCAATCACCTCATAAAACCACACCTGCAGAAAGGATAAGGGTCAACAATGAGAAGATGTCAAAAAGGAAATGCAAGAAAATACATAAAGAGAAATGAGAAAATTACCTCCAGAAGACATGTGGCTGGAGTGGAAGTCTACTACAAGCACCGGTTGAAAGAATCCATAGAACAATGAAGGGTGGCCAAAGTCCAGCTCCCCCAATCATAGAGAGGGATATTCGAAAATACCCTAAAAAATGGTAAAACCCACAAGTGGACGACGTCGCCACTCAACGTCACCAAGAAACCCCCAATAAAAAAATAATAAACAAACAAGCCAGTTGGTTAAAGATGGTAATTACTGAATTTATATAAGGAGGGGTAACTAAGACCCTTAGAGTGGTGTGAACACTCTTATAGATACAATAGTGAGATAAATCGTAAAGTAAATAGTACAGTGAGTATGTGAGAGATATATACTACGTACTAACACGTATTATCGGGTTCTGTGAATACCTATTGATGCATAGTAATACATAGGTTGTGTGACAACCTAAAGAATACTATATATATTGGTGATCGAGGTGGGATTCTGAGCGAATAAAATCAATGACTCTTGGTGATCGAGGTATGATTCTGAGCCAAGAGATATAAATCACTATTGGTGATCGAGGTAAGATTCCGAGACAATAACCCCTAAAATGTGATACAGGGAGGTGAATATTTAGTATGTGTTTATAATATATATTGTGTGCGAAATATATATACATAAAGTGTGCTTAATTCTGTATTGGGGTCGATGAGTATCAAGACCAATACAAGAAAGCTCGATATACGGACCAAATCGAAGATGATTGATATTTGGGTCGATGAGTATCCAGACCAATATACATATGAAAAACATATACTTTGGGGTCGAGGGATATCCAAACCATTGTAAATGATAGGATGATTGGGGTCTATGACTATCCGGATCAATAATCCTTATAGTATATATTGTGTGTGAAATATATGCTTTATGATATTCTACATATGTGCGAAAGTAGACTTGTAGATGATATATATATATATATATATATATATATATATGATAAATTAAGTAGAGAGAAACTTAATTTCAAGATTAAAAATAGATTGGGAATATATATAGTAAATTAAGTACTGAAACTTAATTATGGAAGTTGAATCAGGTTAGATATGAAATGATATATGAATTAAGTAGTGAGACTTGATTATGATGATGAAATTTAACATATGTGAATGTTACATAAGAAGTGAAGAACATGTGAGAAATGTTAATAATGAATCGTGTTGTATGGGCGATACTGGAGAGTATACTATGGATAAGATTGGTTATATACTTTAGTCGAGATACCTTGGGGGGTATCTATGTGGGATAAGTATAGAACGTTAGGCGTGCACATTAGATGAGAGGTGAGGAAACTCACGGGAGTGTGCATGAACCTAACATCTGTAATCAATAACTGATTTTAATTGCGATAAATTATTTGTTAAATGTTTTAAAAAAAATTTAAGTGCTAACTCTTGCTATAAACTATTTCCAAAACCTTTTAGGTGTCCATCCACAAGGGTGTCCTACTTGATGGTTTCATTCCAGGGACTCGGAACTGTAGCACTATGTATGCTGACAAGATTTTGAGTAGTCGATTCTTTCATTCATATCTAGCATAAGATCTCATTCTTGTATCTCGTATATGGACCTGTTGTCATTATTACAGTTTCAGTCATGTATCAGTTTTACTTTGCAGTTTGGACTTGGATTATCACTTGGTTTTGGTTATTCTAGCCAACAGTTTATTCGGCATGACTTTGATTCATTTACATATAATGATGGTTTGGATTCTAGTATATTGTGAATGTTGTTTTAGTTTTCGAACTATCTATATCCTATGTAATTGAAAGATAAAATTTGGCACCGATTTAATTAACTATTGGGTGGTTAGTGATTTTTTTGGTTTTCGACAGTGATGCTAAGAATGAACCATATGAGAGACCTGTTTTAATTTGACAAATGCTTGATCACCCGATATTTGATTAGACAGGGTGTCATAGATGGTATCAGAGCATCAAGTTCTAGTTTCCATAGGATCAGTACAGCTTACTACATTTCAACGTATCATTTGATTGATATAGAGCCCTATCATAGGATTGTTGTATTCCTCTACGTGCATGGCTTACATTCTCCTGCTATGAAGTATAGTTGATGTGATTCATATACGTGTTCAATTGGGCATGGTACATCGAACACTGTAAGACGGACAATGAAGGGCGTTAGAAGGACTACAAGAGGGAGAGGCTCAGCATAAGACTTGGAGTATCCAAGGAATGGTAATCGCGATAGAGATCATCATAATGTTGTTCGGGTAGATGACGAGCAGGATAATCTTTTAGGGATGGTAATTTCCCAAACACCATTGAAGAAGATAATGGTATAACTTCACACTCACCCAGCATTGTAGGGAGGGAGACGAGGATTGGCTTAGTGAACTTCATACCCGACGAAAGGATACGGGGACTTGATAAAAGGATCCTTAGGTTAAGAGTGGAACCGCGGGAAGAATACACGGGAGTGAATGAGAACACCGATTAGGATGACCAATGTTGATGTCGTTAAGATACTAGGTTTTCAAGCTTACATAAATGCTAGGAATCCATTGAAATATTTCAGATCAATGGAATCTATTACCTAGTGACAGTAGGTTTAGTCAGGACAGGCAAGGCCAACAACGAGTTCCATAGGACTAGTGGGGCCCAAGGAACACCAGAGGTAGAGACCTGGGCCAAGACTACCAGGTCTGTGAGAAGGACCATCCTGTAATAGCCAGTAGGGACAAAGAAATGGGAATGACACGGAGAGGTGTCTTACGTTTAAAGAGTAGGGACACATGTGTGTTCCTAGTCCACCGTGAGTTAGGGGACAAGAATGTTAGACCACCTGGGGCAATGATTAATAGAAATTTTGGTTCGGCGGGGACAAGGGTGTTTTATCCAAGAACCATTTCAGCCACCCACATTATTGACAATTGTAAGTATGAGTTTTATCCTCAGGTTAGTGGGGTAAGTGTTTTGCGACACGATCGAGTCACAATATTCTGTTAGCACTAGATTCGCATTTGAGATGAGTTTAGTGGGTATATTATTGATAGCACTATAATGCAGCCTTTGTATAAAGGGACTCTCTTAAGTACTATCCGCAGGGGGAGCGAGTGTAGGCATAGGGAGTGTATGTATGTTGGAATTACTCGTTCTAGTGAAGTATCATACGAGTGTGATATTATCCTGGGTATGGACTGCTTAGCGATGTGGGTGGAATGATAAAGGGTTGTGATAGCAAGGCTATATTGTTTAATGTTCCAGTGCAGGATGTGTTGTTTGATGAGGCCTCTCCTGAAAGAGGGTCGGGCTCACATTTATATTATATTATAGTGTAGACTTCAAAGAGCATATATATATGTCTCGTTGTAGTTAATCCTGGTGCGTAGGGACTTTATGATAGGATTCTAGGAATATTAGGTTTACTGCCAAGCGGATAGATTAATCTTGTTATTATGATTAGTGCTAATGCCTAGTGATGGTGAGAGTGCAGTGTTATTTAACTCCTTTAGAGATGCGGGTGTTGAGATTTATATGTATATGGTTGGGGGTAGCAGCTGAGTGTCCCCATTGTGTGTTTGAGGCTTATGGAACTCTATCGCCGCCAATACTAAGTGATAGTGCATTGGGAGAAGTTCCTTATTTGGGTTCTGATGCGAGAGGAAATATGCGTGAACTTTTATAAACGTCGTACAGAGACGTTGATGGATGACAGGGCATCAATTTTGAATATAAATCCTCAAATGTGTCGAGGAAACACTTTGATCTGAGAGCAAAAATACGGTATAAGGCCAGTGGATCCAGTAGTAATGTGAAAAAACACGAAAATTTTCTTCTCACCATGAGTTCAAGGGTGGGACAATATCGAGAGGAATTCAATTACGATTTATGAACTTGGACATGATCAGGGAGACGACCGATAAAGTTCAAGTGATTCAACAGAGACTCGTGACGGCTCAAAGTCAATAAAATAATTAATCTGATAATCGGCAGATATCTCTAAAGTTTGAGGTGGGTAACCATGTGTTGTTCAAAGTTAGGCGAGAATCAGCAGTCAGTGATTTGGGCCAAAGGGGAAGCTTTCCCCTTCGTATATTAGTCCCTTTGAGATCCTAGAACAGATGGAAAAGTATCGTATAACTTGGCATTACCTCCTCAATTTTCTCACGTTCATTGTGTGTTCCACGTATATATATTGAAGAAGCATGTCCCAAGTTCTCTGCACATCATCAATTGGAATGACATTGAGTTGAAGGAAGATGTTACATTTCCTATGAAAGTTGTGTTCGTCTTAGACCACGAGGAAAGAGTCTTACGCAACAAGGTCATCTCGTTAGTGAATATCCTTTGGGAGTTCCAAGGTATAGAAGGTGCGACTTTGGATTGCGATTCAAAGATGCGTGCGAAGCTCCCGAAACTCTTTACCTAAATCAATTGTGTTGATTTCGGGGATGAAATATCCTAAGCAGGGGATAATGTGATGCCCATGCCTAAGATTTTACCTCATTCCCTTGTACTTTTCACGCCTATTGGACATGGACTTAATATAATAGATGGTTGTCAATTTTGAAGTGTTAATGTGTCCTTTGGGTAATTGAAATGGGATTGAATGGCCTAAAATTTAAAAATGAAAAGTTTTGGGTCGTTAGAAGTCGTTCGAACGAGATTCAAATCTTATTAGAATCGGGTTAGCTCATTTAAATGAGAAGCTTCCTCAAATGACCATCTAACGGTAATTATTTGTATACGTTTGACTAACCTCATTAGATCCTAGTTGGAAGCCCATTCGAACGAAATGTGTATTATCGTTCGAACAAGGTCTAGTCTCATTCGAACGAGACTTCAAAAATTAGATTTTTTCAAATCCAAATGTGTTGTCATGATGAGAACCATTAGATTGGTTGATATGTCAAGCTCCCAATAGAGCAGATCAAATAAGGCTAAGACTTTTAATGGACCAAGGGTTTAAGGGTATTGGGAGTATAAAAAAGAGAGGGGAGTGTGTTTGGGGCCTTTTAAACACTTCTCCATTAGATTTTCAAGACCTCTTTCTATATTTCCAAGTTCCTCCTGCTATTTCTAACCTTCCTCCACCCATTTCCAAGGTTTATACCTCCATTCCAAGCCATGTTTAGCCCATTTCCAAGCTTATAAGACCAGTTTCATGCCTTGAACAATGAAGAATTTGGTTTGAAGAATTATTCTTGGTGCTTTTGCAAGAAGTTGATATATTTTTATAGCTTTTGGAGTTGCTTGGAGTTTTCCTGATGATTTCTTGGAGCTTTAGGAGCCTCCAAGTCATCATTTCTTAGTTTCTGCTCTTGAAACTCATGGTAGGATTTTCCTCAATATGTTTTTAGATTAAAACCTAATATACAAGTTAGGATGCATGCTAGAATATTGATAATCTTGCAAAGTTATTTTCTAGTATGTTATTTAAAGTCTTCTTATGAAAAATGCTTGTTTTAAAGAAACTAAACTTGAATGCATTTTTTAAAAAGAAGCGTCATTTTAATCTTGGAATATGAAGAATATGAAGATAAAATATGATTTCAAGTTAATATTATGTTTAAAACTCATATTACGAGAATTTTAGGTTGAAATCCATTTTCACGTGTGTAGAATCTTGTACTATGTTAGTAGTGGACATTTGTACATGATATATTAAGATAAAAATGGGTTTCAAGATGAAATATGAGAGTTCAAAAATTCAACCTCTAAATATGTTGTAAAATGTTGATAAAATGAGGAATAATGGTGTTTAAGACAACATATGATTATAAGGTTAAATGGACATTTTGGTAAAAATGGCCTTTATATGATGAATGTAGTTCTATTTAAAGAAATGAGAAGAAATGCGATTTTTTTAAAATAAAAAGATGAGACATGGTTTTTCAACATGAAATGAAAATTTATAAACTTATAATGATGAAAATAATGTGTTGACAAATAAATGGCAAAATGATAATTTTTGCAAAATAGAGGGCCCTATCGGTTGGACTTTCTCATTTGACCTTATCGGTCGGCTTTGTGAAAAATGGATGAAATGAATGATGAGGCATGAAAATGGCATGGAATGTAAATGTGAACCGTTAGAATGATAAGAACTGCGAAATAATGTGGACATTTGATAAATTGTTAAAACACCTTAATATGGGCTCGGATGCAACCGAAAAAGAATTAAGAATGGCCTGAAGCCCTAGGGTGAAAGACCTAAAATACTAGCCAGAGCATATGGTGGCATAGCTGGCAGTGTGGAGCCCGTTAAAGTACTTGATTATTTCGTAAATCCTGGGAAAAAGATAATCTTGATAACAAAATGATGGAAATGGAAATTAGTAAGGTTGTGCTTAGGAAATGTAAGAAAGGCAACCTAGTGGAAATAGTAAAACGGAGACTAGTGGATAAAGATAATTAAATGATAACTAAATTATAGAAAAGTTGGTATAAAATGGACAAGTGTGAATATGAGCACATCGCTCGGTTGCATTTCGTAGTAGTTATTTACACTCGTTAAATGATAATGTTTTCGGAATTATGAAAATAAACGTTATATGTATTATATTTTCTTATAAAATGTATAGCTTATTGTTTCTCACCCTGCTGAGCATTCGTTTACCCCTACTTTTATGTTAAAAACCCCACCCCTAGGGACTTATGGTAAGGACACATGTAAGGAGATTGGTAAGGCCCTAGAGCATATGAATCATCGTTAGAGCTCTACCATGTCATTTTTAAAAATTGGTTTAGGTAACATTTGAATTCATGGCACTTTAAACAATCTTTTATTCGGGCCTTGGGCCATTTGTTGTAATAATACAGGAATTTTATTATTTCCCTTATTATTAGCATTGTTGGATTTAACGGCATTTTCCTAAATAAATATTGAAAATTAACTTAATTACTTAAAGTGGCAACCTATTTCTTAAGTTAAAGCTTTTCTAATTACATTTCGTTCCTTACAAAATGATGCAAATTAAAGGATTTTCTTAAATATTAAAAATTGAACTTCCCCCTCCTACCTTAACACCTTTACTTGGTGTGGGTTGATCCAATAGTAAACCAAATCCGAGATCGGGTGTTATAGTTCAACAACAAGTATGATCCACAAACGGCCATTAAAGGGTAGGTTCTAGCTCCTTTCATTGTTGAATTATCGGCATCACCACTAGTTGAGGAAGAGCGGTCGAATCCAATTCTGGAATCGCTAGTTGTTATTGAGGACTAATAAAGAAGGAAGTTTCTCGTGGATGGGGCATCCAACGAGCGTAACAGTGGAATCGGGATCATTTTTGTCACACCACAAGGATGCCTTAATGAGAAAGTAGTTTGACTTGGGTTCAATGATCCAGTAACGAGGCCGAGTATAAAGCTATGATTCATGGCCTACATAGGGCGATCATCTAGAGAGCCAATCATGTAGCTGTATGTTGCAATTATAGCTTGATCGTGAACCAGCTTAGTGGAGAATGCAGGGACAGGGATCGTAGGATGATCATTTATTAAGATAAATAAACTCCTTAAACTTTTCAGATCATCCTCAGTATAACATCTACCAAAAAATAGCAACAGTCACATACATGCATTAGCCACCCTAACGTCTCCCATTGACATCGACCTGAAAAGAACGACTGAAGTAGAGTACATAAATCTCCTCGGTATTAATAATTCATAGCGAGCTTTGGATATCATCGAGATTCAGTTAGCATAATCATGGATAGATCCAATCATCGTTATTCTAAAGAATGGAGATCTACCCTTAGACAACAAAGAGGCCCATAAACTAAAGATTCGGCCGGCAAGGTTTTATCTCAACCCTAAGGCAATCTTTAAAAAAGATCACTCACAAGTCATCTACTGAAGTGTATCCATCCAGACCAAGTAAAAGAAAATATCGTCAAAATGCATGAAGGTGGTTGTAAAACTCACGCAGGTGGTACGTATCTCTCCAATAAGGTGATCTCTCGGGGATATTATGGACCCTTCATTCAAAAGGATGCTCTACAATTTAACCAAAAATTCATCAATTTCCATGAGTTATCCCTCATTATTATCCAACCGATCGAAACCCCCTCATGAGTACTTGGCCCTTTTCTCAATTGGGCTTGTACATCGTGAGACCTCTGCCTGCAAATCTCGACTATTGAAAGTACTTAATAACTGCGACTGATTATATCACTAAGTGGGTGGATACAAAACCCTTCACTCGCATCAGAGAAGCATATTCCAGTTGGTTCGTGTGGATGAGTATTATTACAAGGTTTGGGATTCTAAGATCACTGGTCATGTTATGATAGAACACGATTCGACAACAAAATTTTCAGGGACTTTTGTGTAGAACATGGAATTCGTATCCTTTATGCATCAATTTTGTTCCCACTATGTAATGGTGAGGCCAAGATTACGAACAACACTCTCTTATCAAGAATCAAACGTCGATTGGAAAGTGCAATGGGGCGATGGGTGGATGAACTCCCCTCCGTCCTTTGGGCTTACAGAACAATGGTAGGAGGTCGACCAGGGAAACCCCATACTCTTTAGCGTATGTAATGGAAGAAGTCATTCCTTTGGAGATCGGACTCCCAACTATGAGAATAAAAAATAGGATAATCAGAACGATGACTGAATAGCTCACAAATTGGATTAATCAAAAGAACATAAGGATAAAGCCCCCATGCACCTAGTTGCCTACCAATGGGAGTTTTCCAAAAAATATAATAAGAAGGTCAAAGTGAGAGAATTCCAGGTTGGCAACCTAGTCCTCAAAAAACTCCTCCCAATAGCCAAAAATCCATCATATGGGAAACTATCACGGAAATAGCAAGGGCCCTCTATAATAGCTTCAAAGTGCGCGAGCGGATCCAACCACTTAGAAGAGTTAGATGGCACAGTAGTTCCAATGTCATGGAATGCCATAAACCTTATAAATTTTTACCATTAACTAAATTTTTTTTGCAATTTTCCTTTATGTTTCAGTAAATTGATTTATGTTAATAAAAAAATTCTTTAACACACTTTGTTATAGTATTTAGCTTATCTAAAACCACTTGTAAATGGTAACTCAAGTTGGGTTGGTCGGCCTAGAATAGGCATGAGCCCACTTAATAATTAAGTAGTACAACTTATAGATAAATTGGAGATCTACGTTTGGTACTAAAACCACCTCAAACACCTGAAAACAATGGTACAACCTAAGTTGGATTGGTTGGCCTAAAATAGGCGTAAACCCCCTTAAAATTGAGTGGTACAACTTACAGATAAGTTGGGGGCCTACGTTTGGCACTAAACTCACTTGAAAATGGTGGCACAACCCAATTTGGTCTGATCGGTACAGAATGGGCTTAACCACCTTAAAATTGAGTGGTACAACTTAGAGATAAGTTGGGGCCAATAAACCCACCTGAAAACAGTGGTACAATCCAAGTTGGGCTGGTCATCCTATAATAGTCATAAACGCACTTAAGAATTAAGTGGTGCAACTTAGAGATAATTTGGGGGCGGCCTATGTTCAGCACCAAAAGCACCTGAAAATGGTGCTACAATCCTAATTCATCTGGTAGGTCTAGAATAGGACCAAACTCACCAAAAACTAACTGGTGTAACTTAAAAACAAGTTAATCTCCCAAAGAAGCGCACCCACTTTTTACTTGGATGATTAATCTAACATGGTCCGTTAATTAATATGATATGTAAGTTAAATTAATCGATCACCGAATTCCATTATAAGCTCTATTTGTTAAGCAGAATTGCACTTAACATCTAAACCAAAGTTGAAAAAAGGTTGGGTAGGTCAATCATTTTCTTGCAACACATTTCGCACAAGACATTCTCAAAATAATAAAAAATTAATTTTGTCACATTATGAAGAAATGCGAAAGAGACTATGAAGGAAATTTAATCACTTTTATTAAATAGTAAAATGGACTAAGGCCGACAATGTAGATGACCTATTGGTCTACAAAATTTAAAATAAAAAATAAACAAAAACTAAGTTAATGGCGACCTCCCCTTAATTCGTTGGAGGTGCGTTCTCCATGGTGTCTTCTGCAACTCCTTCGGTCGAAGTAGCAGTATAAATGATGACCTAGTCAATAACATCAACAGCTTGATTGACCCTATCAACGGCCTGATTGGCCTCATCAGTGCGAGGATCAATTTCATTATCATCAGGAGTGTCTTCCCCTATTCATTGGGTCCTCCAAGGAAGATTTCTCGGTATAGGTCGGGTAGCCCTCGAGGACATCGACCCTTTGAAGTTCTCTCAACTAACCTCACTTTAATGCAATGAACTCATGAGAGTCCATTGAGAAGTAACCTCCTGGATGGCCTCTTCAAAGTCTTCATCAAATGCCTTTGTGATGTCATCCTTTGTTCTCCTCTATAAGATAAACATCTCTCATTGGAGTATAATCTTCTCGAGGGTCTTCATAATAAAGGCCTTCTTCAGGTCGGACATCTGAGTGCCAACCATGTTAAAAATCAGTTGATTTCGCTCAGCTTCTTTTGCGGTCTTATCTTTGGCAGTCGCTTTCTCCTTCAGTTTCCTCTGGAGGTAGTCGACCTCCATGTTCTTGTCAGACAATGCCTTCTTTAAGACAATGTTGTTGTTAAAAAAGCGAACCATTGCCCTTCTTGAGGTGGTCGGTCCCTGTCCCGGCCTCTTACATGGCATGTAAAAAGAAAGTAACAATTAGACAAGAAGAGTAACACACAAAGTGAAATGTTTAAGGAAAAATTAAACTTACCATCACTCCATAGCTGATACCTTTTTTGTGAAGGATTATAAAAGCTTTCAGGATGGATGTGTCAAATGGCACATGACTTCCAAGTTGCGTTGAGCCGATTCAGCAGTGGTGATCGGTTCCTTGCCTTTATGAATGGTCATCTCTCATGTATGAATCCTAGTTGGGGGTACCCCTGTGATTGTTGTTTAATGACTATAAATTAATTTAATGATGATGGAGGAGTATGGGCACAGGCGTTAAAAGTATATTTTTCCATCCTCCTCTTTTTGGCATGTTTAGTCTTCCTTTATCTCCCCCTCTGCTGCTCAAGTTCCATGCCTTCATTTCCCTTGGGGTAACTATCATCCTCTTTTGTTGCGCAATTTCACTATGGGAGGCCTGGTTTCCCTGGCCACTATGTTTCTTTTGGTTGGCCCTGATGGTCTCCAGGTCCACCCTTCTCCTAAGATGATTTGTCATCTCCTCGATATTATTTATAATAGGGGAAAGTGACATCTTCAAGACAAAAGTCCTCCTCCATCTCAACCTCTTCCCAAACCAGAGACATCGACATCATATTATGAGAAAATCAGGTCAAGACCATCGAAAAGGGTATCTACTCTTTCTTCTTCCTCTTACTAATCTTCTCCCTCCTTCTCCTGGTCGTTGTTGGAGTCAATTGCAATGACATGGACATGGGAAGACTCCCCTAGGTATTATTAGGCATAGGGGTAGCAATGGGGATAAATGAGTTACTGACCATAGTGTAATTGACAATGGTGAACTAACAGTGAAATTATTGGTCGAGGTGACGGTGAGATCGTAGCCGAGCAGAACATGTGTCGCTCTCCAATGAGGGATCGCATTGATCGGAGTTGTTCTGTTCCAAACGATCTCTAGATCTCTCATATTGACTTAATAATCTCGAGGTTCTCTATTAAGGTGGTGAAATGCACAAAATAAAGTCAAATTAGTACCAGAACAAAAAAAAAGACTACTATATAAAACAGAGGATAACCTACTAGGGGATTCGGCCATTGCGGGCACCTGGAGAACCGTATATTTATTACCATACAGGAGCCTAGTAACACTAAGGCTTTTTTTCAGTGTCTTTTTGTGATTTGTTTAACCATGTAACCATGTTACGAGAGTCGTCCCTAGCTTGGAAATTATACACATCAAACCCGGAGGAAGCCCTTAAGCTATAAGAGTGCCTAATCTCTGTCAAGGTTGGTTCTACAAATTTGATTTTATGACGAATGTACCCATAACAATACGAAATAAGAAACTATTTGCAAGGATTGAAAGTATCCGTGTTCCTCATACTGTCTCAGGATCATCAGTTGAAACTAACGATGCTTAGTTCTGAAGCTTAGGAGATGAGACAATTTCACTATCATTAGATTGTGCGTCAACATGAGGTGGTCATAGTGATAATAAAAGGAAGGCCTTGCTATCGATAGAATCGTATTGGGAATTTAATGATCTTATCTATGTGACACCCAGCTTATTAAAATAACGGGTGAAAATCCCTCTACTAAAATAAAATAGGAATCTCATTTGGCTCATTCTTAACATCATTGTTGAAGTCCAATTAATTACTAATAACCTATTAATCAAGCACGATGTCAATTTTTTTTAACTTTAAGTAAAGTACCGTAAATAAAACCATTCACCATATACCATTCAGTATGAATAAGTAAATACACAATCACGTAATTAAATATGAATACCAAAATAAAATAAAATCGAACTAACCGAATAAACCATCCGTATAAAATCCAATACAATATCCATAAAAACTGAAATAAAATCTGACAATGGCCGACATGACCGGATCACAACTGAAAGAGTCCTATCTAGAGTCTCAAATATAGAAAATGACTAAAACAATCCTTGCAAGTACTCCACAGCTGCTGTAGCTCCGATAACCTCGAAAGAATACTCATGGCTGGAGTCCTTGTGGCTGGACACCAAAAAGTATTAAAAATATTTTGACACGAGTCAGAGACCAAAACCTTTTGAAAACATTTTGCAAGTGAATAAAATGAAATAATAAATATGTAGTTCACTCTTCCATATTTAAACTGGTGTCGCATTCCCATGAGATACCCCTTACCCCACAACTATAGTGTGCACCTAACCCATATATTTTAAAACCCCTAGTTATGTTACCCAGCTTAACTAGTCATACATAAGTCACATACGCTATCATGTGTCACGCTTATATTTTATTTCTCAATGAGCTTTCACATCCTCTTTATAATTATAATTCTCGACAATAATTTATCAATCCATTTCACATCACTTTCACTAGATATTAGTTCACTATTCACACTTTAGTGTCTTATGCCCGCATATATTTTCTTCACATTTATATATGTATTGTCATATCACATCCAATATAAAGACATATATATCACTCGCTATATATGTATATTCATAATCCCTCGGAGTATTAACTCACTGGATGCAAATCTCTATCATGCTATCAAGCTCCAGGGAAAACACATCTCCCCTTAGGCCACCGATTAGGAATTGCACCATCGAACCCAAAGTGAAAACATAATTGAAGGCAGTCATAGTCTTGAGTCAGTGGGTCATAACCATACACATTACTCCATGTGGACTCCAAACTCACATAGGGTGGTCATGCACAGACCTATGACCCAGCTACACCTGTTGATATTCTCCATGAGAGATTGCCCACTGCGCCCAACCTCCACCGATAGCATCCCCCCTAGAATAGTTATGGTTCATACATATACTCTCTATACCGGTACATATACAATAAACTCGGCTAACCGTGCATGTTGCTCGCATCCATGGCCTATAATCTCTGAGTTTGATCCCGAATATTTAATTAATTCACCCATATAATAACATTTCTCGACAATTAACCATTCCCAAGAAGCCCATGTCCAACTGTAACCGGATTTTCACCCAAATTCATTATTTTATTTTTCGAGTGTTATTCACCCCCAATCACCCAGAGTTTCACCCTGAATTTATCCCAACCATCTCAAGGTAATTTATAATATTTCAAAGTAACCTTTCAGAAGTCCTAACCTCGTTTACGGCCATCCTAACCAACAGCTGAATTGGTTCGGCCTAAGGGCGAACCAGTTCTCCACTGCTATGCAAATCAAAACAACAAACCTTTGTATGTTACGATATTCTTCTTATTTCTTCAATCCAATTCAACCCCAATCACCAATCTATACTATTCTATCAATATAATTCATGAGGGAACACGTTTATGGATTCTCAATATTTAAAAATTATTTTAAATCATAGGATTTAATCATCACTATCCAAAATTATTATACACTTTAATTTCAATGATTAACATACCACAATTCCATATTTTTAATTCAAGAACACAATAATATTTTGATCAACCTTAGATTTCTTTATCAAGAACCTAATTATCATGATTCAATTTATCAATTTCGTATGGAATCATCACCAATTACATTATATGAAAAAAAAAATCTCAAAACACGCTTGACATATGAATTCCTACCCAAAAATCAATTCTAATTTTACCAACTATAACATGAATTGAAATTCCTACATATATAATTAAGCAAGATAATCACGTGTCTTAACTTGATAGAAAATTCTGAATCCTTCTAGTATGATGAATTAAGCCTAGTAGAGTCCCTAAAATTTCCTCCCAATTGGCCTCCTCTTGAGTTCTTTTGACTTTCCTTCTCTTCTCTCGCTTCTTTCTATCTTAAATTCTTGGAACAATAAGGTGGATGTCTTCTATCACCAACCCTTTCATTTTATAAGACTAATCCCGAAATTAGGTTAAAATTCTATCGTAAAATGGCTCATATACCACTATGCGGGTCTCATCAAGTCTAAAAAGCTCCCGGAACCCAATCACTACTCCCACGTACTTGTTAATCAAACTAATAGAATCATCTTTCTACAGTCTTTTGATAAGGTGGGAGAAGAGTAATATAATTTAGATTTATATTCCAACTTTAGCAAGGAATTGGGTGTAAAAATAATTTAGTTAAATGTACACACATCTTTGGATCCATGAATTGTCCCCTAAACAAAGAACTTCAGTCAACAACAGGCATGTATAAAGAAGTTGCAAATGCATGACCAAGAGTCCATAGAGAGACTGGAATGAGACCTTGTAATAACCCGTAATTTGGGGTGAATAAATTACTTAATTAATGGGGAGAATTAATTCAAATGTTATCAGATGTTAGAATTCAAACTAAATACGAAAATTTTTAATTTAAATGAATTGTGTGAACTTTTGCTAATTAAATGAATAGAGTATAATAAAGCAAGATAATATGTGTGTTGAGGAAGGTGTTTTAATGTGGGAATGCGACATGTAAGGATTTAGATTTGATGTTGGGGGCTACAAAGATCTTGGTAAGGAAATAAAGGGAAAAGTTGGAAAAAAAATTGACACGTTCGAAGTTTTTGTGTTAAATTTGACTAGAAAATATACATAGTTGTATTTCAAAATCACGTAAAGTAGACTTGGGCACCTTCACAAAGTAAATATATGTCCCTCTAATTTGAAATTTGAACTTTCACAAATGGGGAAAATGAAAAAATTTAGACAAACAGACTCATTTTTTTCTCCAATACCACCATTTAAGGATCACTTCTGGCGACCATAAGATTTTCCAATTGAATGATTGAAATCATCTTCTCTCTCACTTAGGAGATCAATTCATCGAATAGCCACCCCACCACACAAACAATTATTTCCTTCAATTTTGAATCCCAATCGAAACCCCAATCACCAACCTCGGGTTAGGTATGTAAATCTCTCTTGCTTTTTCTCTTTCTCTCCTTCTGCACACAAACACATATATGTATTTTGAGATTTCATGTAGTTAAATCTAACACTTTTTTCTTATTTGAAACTCCACGGACATGGTGGAGTCGGAGCCAAGACAGTGTTTTGTTCCTCACATAATTCCTTGAAAGTTATCTCCTCTCCTTCTTGCACTACTAGGGCCTCGACTTTATACTTCTAACATTACATTGTATTTACAATTTGAATAGATATTTAAACTTATTTGACAACATTTTTACTAATGAAATGCATATATTTGTGTGTGTAATGGGTAATCAAAGTCTTTGAACTTTCATTCAAATACAAATCCCAATTTCTCTCTCTATTTTTTAGAGATGGTTTCCTTTTGTGAGAACTTGGAAATATAGTTCGTTGCCTTTAGACGGTTACTAATTTTGTCGCCAGTGTTGCAAAGGTGTGTTTTGATGTCGTTTATTTGAGTTTGATCAGGTAGGCGTGACATATTATTTTCTCCATAAAAAGGTAGTTGGTTGGTTGCCTTTAAAATGTTTACTATCTCTCATTATGCATTGTCGTGACATGGTTAAAGTTTGGTAGTTTAGAGAAGATGGAATAGGTGGTGGACCCATGGTGGTTTAGGCTGAGTTTCATATAAGATTCAAAATATTTTAGATCAAGCTTTGAATATATATATATATATATAGTTTTTATGCTTATATTATTTCGTGTTTTTTTGCATATGATGTGGAACAAAAACAACACTATACATATGAATAGTAACCAAGGTATTGTTCATATGAACAGTAATAGTGGCATTCTGCCTTGGGCTGAATAAATATAAATCAAGTGACGCATTCACTATGACAAGTGATAAACCTCAATATGCACTATTTGAAGTAATAAACAACATAGATAACTTTTATTATTTTAAAATTTTGTTTAAATAGGTGGTTTAGGTGTTAATTCATGTCCTTCATTACTTTATCTAGTGGGTTAAGTGTGTATTATTTTAAAATTTTGTTTTATTTTTACTTGCCTATATATAGGTAAGACATGTAAGCTTGTAAACAAATCATTTATTACTATAATATAAATTAGAGTTTATTGACTCTTTTGTAGTATTGTGAGGCTCTAGCTTGTGGATTCAAGGGTTTGGAATTTAATCCCTTTATTTCATCGCTTTCCACTACACCAAGTCATATCAGAGCCTTGATTTCTCCTGGCTCAATGGCGAACAATGAAATTGGAAGCAACAACTCCGACGACGCAAATCAAGGAGTGCAGACCCTTTGGGAAGTCATGCGTCGTCAAGAACGGAAGGTGGAAGAAATGCATCAAACTGTACAATGTATAGATCATATAGGTCGATAACAAACTCTGTCTCCTGACTCGACAACAGACCTGGTATCTCCTGAAACACATCCGCAAACTCCCTAACCACTAGGATCAAGTCTAATGATATAACCACCTCCTGCGAGGTCTCCTCCTCAATATAGTACGGGTGAGTGCTCGGCCCTCCCTCGGGAAGAGGCACACCACCAATAACATCTCCTTCCTTGGAATGTCAAACATAATGGTCCTACCAAAACAATCTACCATTGCCTTATACACTGCCAACCAGTCCATGCCCAAAATGACGCCATACCCAGTCATATCTAATACGAGTAAGTCGGCTAATAAACATAATCTCCCGAAATCTATCACAACCCCTCTACCAACGGAATGTATGAGGGCCCCACTAACCAAATATGAATCGGCACACGTGATGATATTGTCGGCTGTATCTAATAAATCGATTGTGCATGCAAATCCAATAGTTATAAAATAATATGATGATCCTATATCAAATAATAACCGACCCATATACCCATGGATAGGAAACGTACCCTCAACTGCGGGTGGCGCATGCGGCACCTGTGGTGTCATCGCACTCTGGATGTTATAGACACGCCCATATTGTATTTGTCCCTACTGTTGTGGGATTTCTAGAGCAGGTGCTGCAGGTGGTAACTACACCTGCTGTCCATACTAGGCACCCTACTGTGGGAAATCTTTCTTCTTATGACCCGTATCTCCACACTGAAAATAATGACATGTAAAATCCCCCTATCTCTGGCCCTACTGGTCGTGTCTGGGTTGTCCTGGTTGCTGGCCCCGGTGGCCTCGGCCCCGGTGGCCACCCCCATTTGTTCCTTGGCCCTGTTAGCCCTGTTGTTGCTGATACTACCCATTACCATTTATCCTGAAATCCCTTGAATGGAATCTCTTAGCCACATCCCCCATCTAGGAATCCGGCTCCTGCTGCCTACCAGTCTACTGCGTCAGTGCTCCACTATCACCATTACCATTGGTCCTGCCTAACTGGCTAAACTCCCTTGCTCTCTTGCTCCCCTCCATATGTAAGCAATGATCCTGAAAGTGTAACAGTGAGACAATAACGAAATAAGTCTTGCATGATCCTCCAATTGAGCCCATCCATAAACTTCAACATAGTCGTCTCCTCAGTGTTCATTTCGTCAGGCACAAAGTCCGCCAAACGGGTGCACTCCTCCTCATACTCGTCCACAGACCAGCCCTCCTGTGAAACATCTAAAATCTCCTTCGCATCTCAGTATGAATCGCCGAAGAAAAATACTTGCGATCAAACCACACCAAAAACCCTGCTCTAGAACTCGTGTCCCTTTCCTCGGACGTAGTCATCGACTCCCATCACTGTAGTGATGCACCCACTAAACGTGTCAAGTATCTGCTTATGGGTGTTGATGCACTGAACCATGCGAAGGTGACGCTGAATGTCCTTCTTCTACTAACTTGCAGCTACCACGTCCGCACTGCCCTGAAACTCTAGTGGATGCCCCTTTTGAAAGGCCTCCCGAACCGTCTCCCACATTGATGGCCCCTGGTGGGTCTGGACGACCGGTGCCACCGTCTACTGCGGCTGAGCTTGTGGGAACTATTGTGCCATAGCCGTCATAGTGGCATTAACCGCCTGAGCAATGATATTAGCCACCTTTGAGGTTGCCACAGTCCCCAGTGGCTCCTAATGAACCTCTCTTGCATTGGTCCCTCTAGCGGCCCTAGTTTTTCGTCCTCTCCTGGACGGCACCTGAAACCAGACCGAATTTGTACAAGTTCACAATTTACACAAATTATATCAGCAGAAGGACACAGATGCATAAATGAATACAACAGTCCTAATAATAGGGCTCTATATCAAAGAACGCTACATTGGAATTGTAATAAACTGCATAGATCCTAAAGACGTAGAATCTCATGATTTGATACCATCTCTGACACCTCACTTATTAAAATAACTGGTGTTCAGCCCTCTATAAAAATAAAATCAAAATCTCATTTGGCTCATTCTTAGCATCACTGTTGAAATCCAATTACTTACTAATAACCTAGGTGTCAATTTTTTTAACTTTAATTAAATTATCGTAAATAAAACCATAAACCATTCCGGATGAATAAGTAAATTCACAATCACATAATTAAATATGAATACTGGAATAAAATAAAATCCAACTAACCAAATAAATCATCGGTATAAAACCCAATACAATATCCATTACAACTAAAATACATAAAAACTGCAATAAAATCTCACAATAGGCAACATGTCGGATTACAACCGAAAGAGTCCTATCTAGAGTTTCAAAGATAGAAAATAACTAAAACAATCCTTGCAAGAACTCCATGGTTGATGAAGCTCCGATAACCTGGAAAGAATACCCATGTCGGACGTCCTAGTGACTGGACATCTAAAAGTTTTAAAAAAAATTTGACAAGGTTTAGAGCCTAAAATCTTTTGAAAATATTTTGCAAGTGAATAAAATGCCATAATAAATATGTAGTGTATTCTTTCATATTTAAACTAGTGATGCACTCCCATGAGATACTCTCACTCCTCAACTATAGTGCGCACCTAATGCGTATATTTTAAACCCCCTAGTTATGCTACCCAGCCCAAATAGTCAAACATAAGCCTCATACACTACCCTGTGTCACGCATATATTTTATTTTTCAATTAGCTTTCACATCCGCTTTATAATTATAATTCTCAATTATAATTTATCAATCCATTTCACATAACTTTCACTAGTTATTAATTCACTATTCACACTTTGGTGTCTTATGCCCGTATGTATTTTCTTCTAATTTATATACGTATTTTCATATCACATCCAGTATACATACATATATATCACTCGCTATATATGTGTAACCAGTATGAACTCACTCAATGCGAATCTCTAGCATACTATCAGGCTCCAGGGAATACACATCTCGTCCTGAGCTACCAGGTCGGAACAAACCCAAAGCGTAGACGCAAGTGGAGGCGGTCAAAGTGTCTGTGGGTCACAACCATAGCACATTACTCCACTAAAACTCAAAACTCACATAGGGTGGTCATGCACAGGCCTATGACCTTGGAAATCAGTACTACACCTGCTGAGATTCGCCAGAAGAGATCGCTCACTGCGTATACTCCACTGATAGCATCCCCCTAGAGTACCTACATTTCATATATATATATATGTACATATATACATACATATATATATACATACATATATATATATATATATATATAGAGAGAGAGAGAGAGAGACATAATTATACTCGTATATATATAATGAACTCGGTTAATCGTGCATGTCGCTCGTAGCACTAGCCTATAATCTTCGAGTCTAATCCCGACTCTAGAATATTTAAATAATCACTTATTTAATTAATTCACCCTTATAATAGCACTTTTGGACACGTAACCATTCCCATCCAGCCTGTGTCTAAGTCTAACCAAATTTCCACCCAAATTCATTATTTTATATTTCGAGTGTTATTCACCCCAAACACCGAAAGTTTCACCCCAGATTTATCCCAATCATCCCAAGGTAATTTATAATATTTCAAAGTAATTTTCAAGAAGTCCTAACCTCCTTTACAGACATCCGAAACCAACCCGAAATCAACCTATTAGAAAAACCCATCAAAATGAACAAACTGGCAACACAGGGCAGCCGAATCGGTTCGACTACCGGTTAGACCCTGCTGTATAGCCCAAAACGACATAGCTTTATATGTTACGAGATTTTGCCTATTTCCTCAATCCATTTCAACCCCAATTATCATCCCAACCATCAATTTGTACTATTCTATCAATATAATTCATGAGGGGACATGTTTATGGATTCTCAACATCCAAAAAATATTCTAAATCATAGGATTTAATCATCACTATCCAGAATTATTCTACACTTCAACTTCAATGATTAACATACCACAGTTCCAGGTTTCTAATTCAAGAACACAATTATATTGTTATCAACCTTAGATTTCTTTATCAAGAACCTAATTATCATGTAGGATTTAATTTACCAATTTCGTATGGAATCATCATCAATTACATTATATGAAAAAAAAAATCTTAAAATCCCTTTGAAATATGAATTCCCACCCAAAAATCAATTCCGATTTTACCAACTATAATATGAATTGAAATTCCTACATATGTAAAGCAAGATAATCACTTGCCTTAATTTGATAGAAGATTTTGAACTCTTCTAGTATGATGAATTAAGCCTAGCAAATTTCCCCAAAAGTTCCTCCCAATTGGCCTCCTCTTGAATTTTTTTGATTTTCCTTATATTCTCTCTTCTTTCTCTTTTAAACTCTTGGAATAATAAGGTGGTTGTCTTCTATCACCAACCCTCTCATTTTATAAGCCTAATCCCAAAATTACGTTAAAGTGCTAATGTAAAATGACCTTATACCCCTATGTGGGTCCCGTCTAGACTGGAAAGCCCACGGAACCCAATCACTACCCCCAAGTACTTAATTCTCACTACTTCAACATATTTCGGACCAACCGAGTACTTGAAATCTTCATTCGAGACACCAATCATAAATATCCCATTTCAACCTATGATAACCCCACGCATTTGTCTCGATTGAGATTCAATCAAATCCAGTCACTTTTAATCCCCTTACGACATCATACCGTTTGACATTATTTTATTTACTTTATCACACTAGTGTAAATATATAATCACATAAATATCAAATCATTTCTCGTTAATTATTAGTTATTTAAATTCTCATTATTTCTTAATTTATTTAAATTTCGTGCAATTGTATAATTTAAACGCTAATTTATAAAGGTGCATATACCAAATAGTCCCTCAAACATTTTTTAATACACGTTTAGTCCAAAATATTTTTATTTTGTTCCAAAAAAATTTCAACTACATAAAAACACTCAATGTGAGCCATCAGCACGAACTTTTAAAAATAAAAAGAATATTGGTTAAATAGGTGTTTGATGGACTTTTTGGAACAAAATAAAATAATTACGACTAAATGTGTATTAAAAAATGATTGAGGAACTTTTTGATAATTGATCCATTTATAAATACTCAAAATTACTGGGTGTTACAATCTATATCGAGAATACATGTGATAACGAAGTACCAACACCAACAATGAGTGAATGGAAAAATGAACTCCCCCTTCTGTGATAGCAACGATCATAAAGGAAAGTCCCCCCCCCCCCCCCCCCCCCCCTTCTCTTTCGATAAGGTCCTGATATAGATGTCGTCTAGGATCTAATACCTAGTGCAAAACTCTTCAAACTCATTGTAAAGAGAAACTTCATACTTCCCCAAACGCCTAAACATGGCGAAGGAGTATAACAAAATTGAAAAATGGAGAGGAGAAAAGGGATTCTCTAGTCTAAACGAGGGAGTATGCCCCAATGGTTATGTATATGTAATCATAATCCTGATCAATTTCAATCCACCCCATTTGCCTTTAATTCAAGTATTTCTTAAATTCAAGCCTTTCTGAATAAACGTGTACTTCAAGCTTTGATGGTCAGTAAAAATTTCACAACGAACACCATACAAGTAATACCTCCATATCTTTAACGAAAAAAATACGACGACTAACTCGAGATCATATGTAAGGTAGTTACATTCATGTCCCTTTAACTATAGAGAAACACAAGCAATTACATTTCCAATACCCCATTAACACACAACTAAGTTTTTGACAACTAAATTTTTGATATGAGACATCAATATAAAGAACTAACTTTTCGTACTTGTTTGAATAATAAATAGTGGAGTTAATGTCAACTAACCCTTCGAATTTGAAAAACTTTGCTCACAATCATCATTCCACACAAACATTTTCTCCTTTCTGGTAAGCTTAATCAACTGTACAATACAAGAAAATCATGATATAAATCTCCCGTAACAACCAGCCAATCCTAAAAACTATGTACCTCTACCACAGTAGTTAGTCTTTCCAAGTTCATTGCCACTTAAAATACAACCATATCTAGCCAAAACTCAAATTTACTAACTTTAACATAAACCTTTTTCTTTCTCAAGGTCTGTAAAACATTACCCATATGGTTTACATCTTCCTCCCTACTAAGAGAATATAACAAAATACCATCAACGAAGATAACAAATATGTGATCCATCAAGTCCATGTTCATGGCTGATCAATATGAATCATCCTCTAATTCCTCTGGGCCCCTACCTATGCATGGTATTGGCTGAAGGTCCTCAAATTCTGTGCCTCGTAAAGGTTGATTCCACGGGCATGGGAGCGGCTGCATTTTGGAAACCATTCAATTAGAAATGGCTAGTTACTAACATAAGCAAATTATTGTAAACTTAAATTAAGACCAACCCGTTTCAACAAAATCACTACCTAACTATGTTTAAATGGATCATTCATTAGAGTTTCAAATTCTCATGTGAGCAATTCAACTAATCAAGCTTCCTGCATTGTAAATGTTAATCAAACTAATAAACTCATCTTTCTACAATCTTTTGATAAGGTGGGAGAAGAGTAATATGCAGGAAGCTTGATTTATATTCCAACTCTAACATGTACAAGGAATTTGGTGCAATAATAATTTAGTCAAATGTACACAATTCTTTGGATTCCTAAATTGTCCCCTAAACAAAGAACTTAAGCCAACAATAGGCATGTATAAAGAAGTTTCAAATGCGTGACCAAGAGTCCATAGAGAGACTGACAAGTTTCAAATGCGTGACCAAGAGTCCATAGAGAGACTGGCATGAGTCCTTGTAATACCCCGTAATTTTGGGTGAATAAATTATTTAATTAATGGGAAAAATAATTAAAATGTTATCGGATGTTAGAATTCAAACTAAATATGAAAAAATTTAATATAAACGAATTGTGTGAATTTTTGCTAATTAAATGAATAAAGTATAATAAAGCAGGATGGTATGCGTTGAGGAAGGTGTTTTAGTATGAGAATACATTTAAGGATTGAGATTTGATCCTGGGGGCTATAAAGATCTTGGTATGGAAATGAAGGGAAAAGTTGGGAAAAAAATTGACACGTTTGAAGTTTTGGGGTTAAATTTGACTAGAAAATATAAACAGTTCTATTTCAAAATCACCTAGAGTTGACTTTGGCACCTTCACAAAGTAAATATATGTCCCTCTAATTTGAAATTTGAACTTTCACAAAAGGGGAAAATGAACAAATTTAGACAAACAGCATCTTTTCTCCAATAACACCATTTACGGATCACTTCTGGCGACCACAAGATTTTCTAATCAAACGATTGAAAACATCTTCTCTCCCACTTAGGACATCAGTTCATCGAACACCCACCCCACCACACAAACAATTGTCTCCTTCACTTTTGAACCCCAACCCCAATCACCAGCCTCAGGCTAGATATGTAAATCTCTCTTACTCTCTCTTTCCCCCTCCGCACACTAACACATGTATGTATTTTGAGATTTCATGTATTTGGATCTAACTCTTTGTTCTCATTTGAAACCCCACAGCTAGGGTTGTGTTTCGGCCGAATCGGATCGAAAAATGACCTTTCGGAAAAATTTCCAATTTTTTCGGAAATAAAATATTTGTTCCAATTTCCTATACAATTTTTTCGAAAAATCAAAAAAGTTTCCGAATTCGGAAAAATCGAAAAATCGAAAAATCGAAAAATCGAAAAAAAAAACGGAAAAATTCGAAAATTCAAAAAATATACTAAAAATTCAGAAATTTGGGAAATTCTAAAATTTCAAAAAAAATAATATAGGATTTTCAATTACTCGAAATTCTCATTTTAAAGAAATCGAAAAAAAGATTTAACCCAACGTAAATATGTAGAGATTTAACCATTTTTTTCATTTGTGTAGAGGATAGAGGGATATTCTCCTTTTATACAGGACTTTTTTGGGCCTCTCTTCCTCTCCTAGCCGATGTGGGACACACGAGAATGTTTAAAAAAATTGGAAATCGGAACATATTTCGAAAAGAATCGGATCGGCAAAGTTTCGAAAAATCGAAAAATCGGAAATTCAGAATTATTTCCAATTTTTTATCCGATTTTTTTTAAAAAAATCGAAAATCGAAAACCTTATATACGTTCCAAAATCGGAAAATATCGGATATCGAAAAAATCGGAATGTTCGGAAAAAAAAAAACACGGCCCTACCCACAGCCATGGTGGAGTCAGAGCCAAGATACTGTTGTGTTCCCCACATAACTCCTTGAAAGTTAGATCCCCTCCCTATTGCACTATTAGGGCCTCGACTTTATACTTCTAACATTATATTGTATTTACAATTTGAATAGTTATTTTAACTTATTTGACAACATTTTTACTAATGAAATGCATATATTTGTGTGTTACGGGCAATCAAGGTCCTTGAATTTTCATTCAAATACAACCAATTTCTCTCTATTTTTGAAAGATGGTTTCGTTCTGTGAGTACTTGGAAATATAGTTTGTTGCCTTTAGACGATTATTGATTTTGTCACCAGTGTTGCAAAGGTGTGATTTGATGTCGTTTATTCGAGTTTGATCAGGTAGGAGTACGCTTGTGTTTTGGTCGAATCGGATCAAAAAATTCCTCTTCGAAAAAAATTCTGATTATTTCGAAAATAATATATCTATTCCGATTTTCGATCCGGTTTTTTCGAAAAATTAAAAAAATCCGAATTCGGAAAATAAAAAAAAATTGAAAATTCGTCAAATATATTAAAAATTCAAAAATTTCGAGATTTCCAAAATTTCAAAAAAAAAGAATAGTATTTTCGGTTACTCGAAATTCTCATTTTAAAGTAACAAAGAAAAAGGTTTAACCCAACATGTATACATGAGGATTTGACCCATTTTGTCATTTGTGTAGAAGTTAGAAGGATAATCTCCTTTAATAGAACAATATTTTGGAGCTCTGAATCTCTCCCAACCGATGTGGGATATGGAAAAATTTCAAAGAATCAAAAAAATGGAAAATCGAAAATAATTTGGAAAAATCGGATCAGTATAGTTTCGGAAAAATCGAATAGGAAAAATCCAAAAATCGAAAATTCAGAATTATTTCCGATTTTCAATCCGATTTTTTTGGAAAAATCGAAAATCGACAAACTAAAATTTGACTCTAAATTTGGAAAAAAAAAATCGGATCGGAAATCGAAAAAATCGAAAGTTCGAAAAAAAAAAAAACACCGCCCTAGGTTGGAGTGACTTTATTTTCTCCATAAATAGGTAGTTGGTTACCTTTAAAATGTTTTCTCTCTCTCTTTATACATTGTTGTTACATGGTTAAAGTTTGGTAGTGTGGAGGAGATGGTTTAGGTGGTGGACGCGTGGTGGTTTAGGCTTTGAGTTTCATATGAGATTCAAAATATGTAAAGTCGAAATTTGAATATATATATATATATATATATATATATACAGAAAGGATCTCATGCATACCCAGTTTGCATACCCTCCGTGCGGACCATTTTTTTTAAATAGTAAAAAAAATAATTTCGGGCTGATTTTTTTTTTATAGTTTCTAAACATTTCAATAGGACCATAAAAAAAAATTCAACTCAAAATGAATTTTTTTGCTATTTTAAAAAAATCGGTCAAGCTTTGTCAGTTTTTAAGTTGTTTTTAAGTTGTTAAAAACTGACAAAGTTTGACCGATTTTTTTAAAATAGCAAAAAAATTCATTTTGAGTTGAATTTTTTTTTATGGTCCTATTGAAATGTTTAGAAACTATAAAAAAAAATTACATCAAAAATATTTTTTTTACTATTTTATCAAAATTGGTCCGCGCCAGCGGTATGCAAACAGGGGTATGCATGAGAACCGCTCTCTCTCTCTCTCTCTCTATATATATATATATATATAGTTTTATGCTCATATTATTTCGTGTTTTTTGCATATGATGTCGAACAACACTATTCATAAGAACACTATTCATATGAAGTGATAAACCACAAAAACATTTCTATTATTTTAAGGATTTGTTTAAATAGGTGGTTTAGGTGTTAATTAATCTCCTTCATTACTTCCTCTAGTGGGTTAAGTGTGTATTATTTTAAAATTTTGCATTTTTTTTACTTGCCTATATATAGGCAAGAGGTGTAAGCTTTAAAACACATCATTTCTTACTATCAATATCAATTGGAGTTTATTCACTCTTTTGTAATCTTGTGAGACTTCTACCTTGTGGATTCAAGGGTTTAGGATTTAATCCCTTTGTTTCATCGCTTTTCACTACGCCAATTGGTATCAGAGCCTTGATTTCACCTACCTCGATGGTGAACAACGAAACCGAAAGAAACCACTCCGACAACGCAAATCAAGGAGTACAGACCCTTTGGGCAGTTGTGCAGCTTCAAAAACTGCAGGTGGAAGAAATGCACCAGACTGTACAACATATAGATCATATGGTACAAGAGATACAATGAACACTCGCTACACTTGCTCTTGGAAGCAATGTGCATCAAAACCCAGGTAGTAGTCAGGTTCATGAGGTTGCTCATAACCGTCATATCATGAGTAAAGGTTGTGCAGATTCAGACTCAGACGAGTTTGAAGAAGATATCTTGAACGATCGTAATAGGAGGAATCATCGCGATTATAGGAATGCTGATGTTCTTGAATATAAGATTAAAATCGATATTCCGCATTTCAATGGACATCTTCATATTGAGGATTACGGTGAAAAGTTTCTTTGATATCATGAATATCTCTGAAGATAGGCAAGTGAAATTACTGACCTACAAACTTAAAGTGAAATTAGCTTAGTTGGAGCAAATGCAGTGCAACAGGAGGCGCCAAGGGAAACAACCTGTTAGAACATGGGTGAAGATGAAAAGACTTATGCAGGTAAGATTCTTACCTCCAGACTATGAATAGATGTATCAACAATATATGAACTGTCGGCAAGAATGCGATCAGTCATCGATAATACAAAGGAGCTTTATAGACTGAACGCACGGAACAATTTTACTAAGACAGAGAGCCAATAGATCGGCAGATTCATAGAAGGATTGCAATCGGAGATTCGTGATCAGATTAGCCTCGCACTATGTAGAGTTTATCGGAAACAACAAATATTGCAGCCAAGTTAGACGGAGCAGACAACCACCAGCACTAAAGCGTCATTTGCAGGACCAACAATAGACAAAGGGAAGTTTATACCAACAATCAAGTTTCAATCTCGAGCCAACGTTCGGGATCCAGTAGTGGCCCGTAACCAGAGTGGTCAACAAAATCCTCAGTCACAGCAGAACCGACTTAACTTTGGCCAGTACTCTTATCCTGGAACAATTAAATGTTATCATTATCAACAAATAGGGCACAAGTCTAATGAGTGTCCTATGAAGCCGTGAATAAACATCATTGAGAACGCGAAAGTGGAAGAATATGAACTAGTTGAAGATGAGTATAAAGAGGCAGCGATCGCAGAGCTTGATGATGAGGAACGTGTGGCTTGTGTGGTGCAGAGGTTATTACTGACCCCAAGGAAGGAAGTTAAGTATCATTGACACAATATATTCAAAACTCGTTGCACGGTCAACAAGAAAGTGTGCAGTGTAATAGTGGACATGGAAGCAACAAGAATATTGTGTCCAAAGCACTGGTTAAGGCCCTAAAGTTGCAGACGGAGCCCATCGCCGTATAGAATCGGTTGAATCGTGAAAAGATCAAAAATGCGTGTAACAAAAGTATGTCAAGTTCCTTTCTCAATTAAAAGTCACTGTAAAGATGAGATCATTTGCAATGTTGTCGACGTGAATGCTCATCATGTATTACGTGGGAGGTCGTGGCAATGACTTGGACGTTACCCACAAGGGCAAGGATAACACGTACCAATTTTTGTGGCATGAGAAAAAGGGTGTCCTTATTCCAACAAAAAACTGTACCCAGAGGTTTTTAAGTAAAGCGGCAGACTTTCCTAACATTGGAGAAGAAAGAGTTTCTGGAGTTAATAAAGGAAGAGAAAGAGGGAATGGCACTGGTTATGAAGGGAGAGATTGGAAATCTACACTAATCCCTGAGATTCTGCAACCAATTATGGCAGAATATCATGATCTGATTCCCGCAAAGCTACCAGATCACTTGCCACCAATGCGTGACATACAATACTATATTGACTTGTTGTCTGGGGCCAGTCTACCGAACTTACCCCATTACAGGATGAGTCCTAAGGAGCACAGGATTTCGCAACAGCAAATTGAAGAACTGTTACAAAAAGGACTACTCAAGGAAAGTATGAGTCCTTGCATTATACCTGCTTTGTTGTTGCCAAAGAAAGACGGAAGTTGGAGGATGTGTGGATAACTGCGCTATGAACAAGATCACAGTGAAATACAGATTTCCGATCCTAAAGTTCGATGGCATGTTGGATAAGCTGGAAGAATCTAAGGTCTTCACCAAAATAAACCTGCGTAGTGGTTATCACCAAATTCGAATCTGTCATGGAGTTGTATGGAAGATCGTCTTCAAGACCAAAGAAGGATTGTACGAGTGGATGGTTATGCCGTTCGGGTTGTCAACTGTTCCCAGTACCTTCATGCGACTTATGAATCAGGTGCGCAAACCATTCATCGGTAAATTCGTTGTTTAATTCGACGACATTCTGGTATATAGTCATAAAGAGACAGATCATATAGGGCAGAGAGAGGTTCTGCTGACTTTGTGTGCCCATAAGTTGTAAATAAACTTGAAAAAATGCAGCTTCATGACAAATCGATTGGAGTTTTTGGACTTTGTTGTGGGGTCGGATGGCATTCGAGTTGACGAAGAAAGTGAGCCATAAGAGATTGGCCCATGCCTAAGACAATGACCGATATGCGCAGTTTTCATAAACTTGCAACGTTCTATCGAAGGTTTATTCGAAATTTCAGCATCATAACTGCACCGGTGACTTCCTCTATGAAGAGGGGACGGTTCCGATGGGGGGCAAAGCAATAGGATAGCTTTGCGTTACTGAAGGAAATGTTTTGTTCTACACCAGTATTGGCCTTCACCAAACTTTGATAAACTATTTGAGGTTTAATGTGATGCCCCAGTTATAAGGATTGGGATTGTTATGTCTCAAGAAAAAGGTCAATGGACTACTTCAGTGAGAAGATAAACGAGGTGAAGAAGCACTGGACCACTTATAAGCTGGAAGAACTCTTTACCTTGTTTAGCCTTATGGCATTGAGAACATTATCTTATGCAGCACAAGTTTGTACTCTATAGTGATCACCAGGCCTTGAAGTTTGTGAATAGTCATTAAACTATGAACAAAATGCACATTCGTTGTGTCACTTTCTTGCATACATTCACTTTTTCTCTGCGACACAAATCAGGGCAGATGAACAAGTTGGTTGATGCCCTAAGCAGGTGAGCATCTTTACTTACTATTCTTAGTGTCGAGGTCGTGGGATTTAATTGCTTAAAAGAGCAGTATGTGGATGATGAAGACTTCCAAGACATTTGGGAGAAGTGTCAGGCGAAACTAGATACTGGAGGTTTTCACGTCCACAGCGGTTTCCTCTTTTCAGCTAACCGTTTGTGCATTCCAAGGACATCCCTTCAGGAGAAAATCATTATGGAGTTGCATAGCGGAGGATTGGGAGGCCACCTAGGTAAGGAGAAGGCCATTACCTTGGTAGAAGAACAATACTCCTAGCACAGTTAAAGCGAGAAATGTCTTATATGCCACATTGCAAAAAGACGGGTACAGAATACAGGACTTTATACGATACTGTCGGTGCCAGAGCTTATATGGGACGCTTTGTCCATGTACTTTGTGTTGGAATTGCCACGAATCCGACGCAGGATGAATTCTTTATTTGTGGTGGTTGACGGGTTTTCAAAAATGACACACTTCATTCCCTGCAAGAAGACCGACGACGCTTCTAATGTTGCCAATACATTCTTCAGGGAGATAGTTCGTTTGCATGAGGTGCCCAAATCCATTGTGTCTGACTGTGACGTGAAATTCCTTAGTCACTTCTGGAAGAATTTGTGAGGGAAGTTCGATAGTACTTTGAAGTATAGCAGCACAGACCGACGGCTGAACAAAAGTAACAAATCGTACTTTGGATAACTTAATTGTTTTCACGCGTGGAGATAAACCCAAACAATGGGATGCAGTTCTTCCTCAGATGGAATTCGCATATAACAGCATGATGAACCGATCGACTAGCAAAACTTCTTTTGAGATCGTGTACAGTAAACCCCCATAACATGCTTTGAATCTGGTCCCATTACCAAGGTTTCCATGGTTTAGCATTGCAGGGGAGATTATGACAGAGAGGGTCCAGAAAATACATGCCGAAGTGAAGCAAAATTTGATGTTGGCTAATGCAAAGTACAAGGAAGCTGCAAACAAGCATCGAAGGATCAAAGTTTTTAAGGTTGAAGATTTAGTCATGGCATATTTGTGCAGGAACAGATTTTCAGAACCGAAGAACAAGAAGTATGAGCCATTTCGTATCTCCAGGAAGATTAACGACAATGCATATGTGGTGGAACTACTAGATGACAAATTTCATCTACCTTCAACGTTGCTGACCTATTTGAGTATCACCCTCCAAACGAGTCGCTTTATCTTAAATCGAGGACGAGTTTTGTCCAAGTATGGGGGCTGATGTGGAACAACAATACTGTTCATATTTACATTAACCAAGGGTACTGTTCATATGAAAAATAACAGTAGCATTTTTCCTTAGGCTGAATAAATATAAATCAAGTGCCTCTTGCACTATGATAAGTGGTAAACCTCAATATGCACTATGTGAAGTGATAGGTCACAAAAACCACTCTTATTATTTTTAAAGTTTTCTTTAAATGGATGGTTTAGGTGTTAATTCATCTGCTCCATTGCTTTCTCTAGTGGGTTAAGTGTGTATTATTTGAAAGTTTTGTCTCTTTTCACTTGCATATATAGGCAAGAGGTGCAAGCTTGTAAATACATCATTTCTTACCATCAATAATTTGAAGTGTATTCACTCTTTTAAAGTCTTGTGAGGCTTCTACCTTGTGAATTCAAGGGTTTAGAGTTTGATTGTTTTATTTCATCGTTTTACGCTATATATCAAAGGTATGCTCTCTCTCTCTCTCACCTATTTGTTTCTCGATTTTTTGGGGATTTAAACCGTAAAAACCTCTAAATAGATGGAATTTCAACATTTGAGGTTTCAATTTAAACTCTCTAACCTATTTTTATTTCATTTTTCTCTATTTTTTCAATTATTTATTTTGCAAACACAAAACACTCAACATATATTTAGCTTCAACTTTGGGGTTCCCAAACTCACAAATTTTATGGGGTTGAAAGGTTTGGAATGTCGAACATAATTAATTGTCCTCAACTTTTTGAATTTTATAGGCTTTTGAAAGCTTCTTAGAGGTTATTTTAAAACCTTTTAAAGTGTTTATTTCAATTTTTTATTTATTGTCGAATATTTATATGCATTAGTGCGTATTTAAAGTTACAGAGATGTCATTGTGTCGAGTTAAATTTTTCAAGAGGTCGCTTGTCCAGACTTGATTCGACTATGCCCATTGACTGTGTTTGTTGCCAAAAACAGGGGAATGAAGAAGGTTGCATACACACACATGTTAATGTACGCTAAGTATGTTGGGTTGATTTTAATTGGATGGTTAAATAGTGTTACAACATAGTTTCTATGTCATGAAGGTTGTGCTTAGATTTGTGAAATTTTGTGAATTTCATGTTTTGTTGGGAGATGATTAATTATGCATTTCATAAATAATTTTTTTTGTATTTTTGTAATTTACGAGTTTGAGATCTCAACTTCTTTTCTTTTATACTATTTATTAGGATTGGGTATGTTGCTATTTAATCATTTACTTTCGTCTCTTAAAAAAATTAGTCAACAAGAGCAAACCAACCAAATAGTATTTATCAGTTATTAGTTTACCATCTGTGTGTGTTTGTCTATAACTATACAATTTTGTCTTGTTCTCAAATTCATTTTGCTTGTTACAAATTGTTTGGTTCTCAATTCTATTCAGCTATGTTTTTTTCCTCTTTTGTAATCTAATTTATCATCTCAGAAGTCTATGTAGTGATTATAAATTTCAAGAAAAATAAAATAGTGACTAAAATAAAATAACATAATTAAATTGCGACTAAATACAAAATGTCCCTCATGTTTTTCTTTTAAAATGAGTAAGTATGAATAATGTATTCGGTTGCACTGCTCAAGGAACAGTGATTTATAGAATCGGATATACTACACCCGTGACAAATGCACTTGGCTCAAAGTGACAATGGCACATGGGAGGAAACAATGATATTTGAAAATATTAATCCAGTAAAAAGGTACAACACAACTCTTGAATAATATTATGCTCATGATGTCAACCTAGCGAATAGCCTAATAGTTAATTGAAAGGAAACCAATTAAAATGAATTGAATGAGAAACTTTAATTAAATTGAGAGCAATGGCACGTGTTAAATGTGAATGATATTATAACTGTTGGCCACTTAATTTATTAAGTATGACAAATAAGTTAATCAAATTCTACTCTTACAATTTTCAAATTTTCTCCTCGTATAATTTATTAGTTACATGGTAACCTTTAGCAATGTTATTTGGTTCCTTGGATTCATTTTTTCCAATGTTGTACTTTGTAGTTTGTGTGCATCACCTGATTTGTTCCTCTGATTTCTATCCCACTTTATGTATTGCTATGCAATGTGGATGTAAAAGAAGGATACTCAGCTTGATGTTTTATTTTAAAAGAGTCCTTCTGAGTCCCAAATAAGTCTCCCAAAACCTCCCCCAAAAGCAATAAATTTTTGTGCCCTGTCGGGACCCATGCTACAAGGCAACACTTAATAGGTAAGTGAGAGAAAAAGTGAAATCCACGTTACTTTTTGGGGAAGGGTTTGGGGGAGATTTTGGTACCCATATCACTGTTCATTTTTTAAAAAAATGGTATGTGGGTGAACGAAAAGAAGAGGATTGGTGATATATAAATGGGGGTGGGGGGTGGGGGGAATAATTTTTTTGATGATATATACAACGGGAGGATTGATGATATAGAGAAGAGGTGAAAGATTTATTAAATATTATTATGAGCATGAGTTTTCTTAATTGTTTTTAACGAAAACATGAATACACATATTTTAAGATTACGTCAAGTTAAATTAAACGAGTGCATTTATGCATAATGTGTTAAAGAATATTAAATTTATGTTCTATTTTATATTATCATTCATTTTACTCATCTCAATCTTTTTAATACATACTAAACAATGGGTAATCCTTATCAGGAAAAGAATAATAATCAAATCCATAAAATAAATCTTTAAGTGAGTTAACTTTGCAAAATCGTGAAGATATGTGAGTTTTCAGAATTTTAATTATCATCAAGATTATATATGAAGGTTTTTCGGAGCATTTTTTATTAATTAACTCACTCGGGGAGAGAGAGAGAGAGAGAGAGTCCTAGCAATGCCAAATCAATATTATGAAATAATTAGCCCATTAATCTTGGGTAAGCATTGTGGCCTAGAGGCTCTTACGAAGATGATACCGAAGTTGTTACCACATTAATTAATGGGCTAATTATTTCATAATATTGATTTGGCATTGCTAGGATACATTTGTGATTATGCCTGTCATGTATGGATTGCCTACAACACGCTTTCTCTTTTTGGGTGTGAGAGACTATATTTTAGGTATTGCTTTTTTCGGCAAATACTGTGTGTTTGCGTATTCTAATTAATTCAACTATTTGTGCAAGCTATGGGTGCTCCCGGAATTTAGTGAATGGCATCTATAGAATATGAGACTTTTTTTGTTTCTATGAACCATAATGAATGGGGTAACATGCATATCTTTGAGCC
The DNA here is from genome assembly GCA_949130495.1 of Sambucus nigra. Classification (NCBI taxonomy): domain Eukaryota; kingdom Viridiplantae; phylum Streptophyta; class Magnoliopsida; order Dipsacales; family Adoxaceae; genus Sambucus; species Sambucus nigra. The sequence goes on from OX422211.1 coordinate 23,811,217, forward strand.
ATATTGAATGGGTACTTATTGCAATAATGATAGTGTCCGATTTTGTGGGGGTTTAGTTTTTATTTGATACAAGAGCTTATGTATCCTTCTTTCGCATTTTTTATTTTTTGTTTTGTTTTATGCTGAATGAATGTGTGTTCTTTAATTTGATTTTGATTCGATACTTCTTCTATTCTTATCAAATTGTTATTCTGTTCTCTTAAATCTTGTGGAGATTTTGATGCTATATCCTATGTAGTCTTATGCAGTGCCCTAAATAGTTCATATGCTTTAGGATATTTCTGATTTCTAGGTTGTATTTATTGTGCCATCTTGATGGTATATTCTGCACTAGTTTATATGGTTGTTGACCTTTCGAAATATGGAATTTATGTTTACTCATCTTTTTCTATTTTTCTATTTTTTTGTGTGTTTATTCTCGCAGATATAAGATGATGTTGTGCCAAATATTTAGTTTAAAACAGATAGTGAGCCACATCATAAGTCAAGAGTACAGATTGCATCCTCAACTTTGTAAACTACAAGGGAGATAAGCTATTTAGGGGTAGAGATGATGTGGTGTATTCTTTGTGGGTGCGTGTATTGTGTGTGTGTGTTTCTCAATGGCTAAGTGGTTTTCGGAAATGGGAGGGGTGCGACCTCATTCTAGCCTGGCAAAAAATAAGAAATCAACATTTTTTACTGCCATTGAAATTGTCAGTAATTTTACTCGAATGTCGATTTAGTGGGGGTTCACTTCAATAGACACGTGATAGTGAGGATTTTGGAAGATGAAATTTAAGGTCATATAACATTTAAATAGCATACAAAAGTAGGAAAACTTAACCATACCTCCAATAACAGGTTAGAGATGTTAAAAATGATTTCTTAATGTTTGTTAGCTGACGAGGTGTGTGCCCTATTATGTAGTGGCATTGCTCGATTGTGTCTTTTCGAAATGTTTTTTGGCAATTTTGTGCAATACATATACCCAGATAGTGATCGGGGTCATTTTTGGATAATCGGATCTCATGAGTATGCCAAACTAATTACACAAGGCTTTAGCATTATTTATTGTGTTAGTACGAGTGTTGGTTAGTGGTTTAATTTGGATGCCTATTTTTTATTTGGATGTGAAATTTATTTGTTGAAGCTTTAAAAAGAAAAGTAATGATGTCATAAGTACACGTATTATAATTGGAGTTAATTCTGCAGCCAATTTTTCTACTTCATATTGTAAGTCGTACATGTTATAAGCAACGAAAGAAAGGGGATACTGAACAAGAAACGACTTATAGCCCTACCTATAAAGCTGTTGATGTGCCGAACACCAGCTCCTCTTGATTTAAACCCGATTAGGTTGCCCACTCTCTCTAATTGTCTTGTAGTGCACCCTTCATCAAAGAGTATCACCTCGCCTATAGGGGGCGGAATACAACACTCAAGTGGAAGATATTCAATCTTTTATTAACTTGGCACTTTTCACTAGCCTCCTAGGTCTCCCTCAGAATGGTTACAGGACAGGTTTTACGCTGATGAACTGATTTAGGCGCCCTTTCGCCTTAAATTAGGAAACGGAACCATAAAATAGTAATCAACCAAATTCGATATGAAACAAAGAATATATTTCGGATTCTCATAGTAATTTGCTTTTTCTTTTGATCATCTTTTGTGCAGTAGTGTTGTCTTTGATATCTATCGTCTCAGAAGACTAACAGGTGTGCACAATACTAATTAGTTTCACTGGTTATCTTAGATGCGAGTCATGGTTGGATGTGGTTTTGAATTGGAGAAGTTTAAACAGGGGAAGCTTATTTTTCATTATTCTTTTAGCTTTTCCCACATGTTCGTTTTTCCGCGGAGTGGTTTTTGTTTTAGAAATTTAGTGGTGTGAGATGGGCTCTTTTCATTAAGCCCAGCCCAATATGGAGTCAGCTTAATCCATCAAGGTTGGTAAGTGGCCCAGCACACTTACAAAAATCCCATTCTCAAAATTACCGCCCCAGCCCAATTTTCACAAATTACGAAACAGTCCCTCTAGCTCTAATCTCACAACCCCTTAGAGAAATTTACACTCACCCCCCCCCCCCCCCCCCTCACACAAAAAAAAATCCAAAAATATTACAGAATCCTCCTTATGTGAATTAGGGTATGGAAGCGTAAAAAAAAAGAAGTTATCTACACAACAACAACAACAACAACATGGAAAATGTAGGAGGTCTTGTTATTTCTCTCTCTAAGCTCTCACTATCAAATTGTCAAAAGTGATACAATGAGGGGCTCAATAGCTATTTATACTAAGAGGCTAAAAAAAGGAAAAATAAAGAATAAATGCTAAAAAGACGACTATATCCCTACGCTCCTGCATCACCTACCCTCTATTTTGACCCCCTCCCTGCTACTGAAATTTGTATTTCAGGCCCTAAACTTTTAGAAATTCCAAAATTTGCCCCTAAAAATCTTTGGGCTTTTTTTAATACGTAACCCCCTGCAATAATAGCGTATTATGGCGTAACCTCCATTGTTAGAAAATTTGACATAACCTCCTAGATTCTAACATCGTTACTCTTCTATTAAAAAACCTCCCTAATTTATATTTTGACTTGCCTCCTATATTTTTTTTTGAAAAAAATGCCCTTTTATTCATCTTCCCCAAATCAAAACCCCCAAGCCACCATTTTTTTGTTAATTTTGTTCATATAATTAGTTAGCGAGTTATAAGCATGTATAAAACCTAGAGATAAATAATTGATATGATTCTTCCAATTGAATGGCACTAGCAACCAGTGCAGTGAGTTATGGATTTTTGAAAATTTCCTGACAATACTGGTCCCTGGCGCCTGCATTTTCAAAGCAGAAACATTCCCACCAAGCTTAGAAAACAATAGAACGTGGTATGTGATCGAGATCATAGCAATAGAATTTAACGGGTTAAGCTAGTATGAACGTGTGATTAATATTGCTTGATACTGAATTGTGACGGGGTTGACTAGAATCTGATAGACAAAATGTGTTTGATTGGAAGAGGGGAGGTATGATGAAATTGCAGACATTGCTAGGGGCTTGCATTACCATGGTGAAGACTCGCACGTTCCCACCGTCCACCGTGGCATCAAGGCCATTGATAAGCACCCAAAAGTGTCTATTTTATACCCCAAATAGAGGCATTTTAGTCACTCGTTGTAATTAAAATTGGCCTTATGTCGTATTTTATTATTTTTCAGGTCAATCGTTGGTCGCAACATCAAATAATGCTAAATCAAGTTAACTGCGACTCAATAACGGTCAAAAGCGTTAAATGAAGAAATTCAAAGCGGACGTGAAGTCAGAAGTCCCATTGAGTTTGCCCAGAAGAGTTCCGATGTCCCGAACCAAATCTAAGCCTAGACCACCGAGCCCAGTGTGTGTTGAATTTGTGCCTTTTTAGATTTTCTTAGATTTTTATTTTGAGTCGTTTTATTTTTAGGATTTATTTTAGATTTATTTAGGATTTTTAAAATTTATTTGAATATTTTTATATTTTATTTTTATTAGTGTATTTTTATCTTTATCTTTATTATTTTTTATTTTATTTTATTTTAATTTATTAGGATTAGTTTTTAGAATTTCATTTAATTTTATTTTTTTAGATTTTACATTTTTAGGATTTTAGTTTTTAGTTTAATAGATTTTTTTTTCTTTTTAGTTTCATTTTTTTTATTAGTCTTTATTTTATTTTTAGAGTAGTATTTTATTTTTAGATTTTTACTTTTGTTAGTTATATATTTTTTTAGTTGTATTATTTTTTGGGTCTCAACTTAAACACACATTAAACCCACTCACACTCTAAATGCCATACACACTCAATACACCTAAACCACACCCCTCACCCTCACCTAATTTCCTACACCCTCATACATACAACCACCCCCACTTCATCTTCCTCATCCAAACACCCACTTTCTCTCTCATCTCTCCTACCCCCCATTAACACAACAAAACCCATTTCTATCTCTACCCATTTACAACCCCACCTGCTGAAATCCCATACCTGAACCTCCATCCTTGAACCAAAGCAACCCACCTACCCCTGCCACAACAGACCCACAACCCGAAACCCAAAGTCGGGCCATGGCCGGCGTTAAAGCTCCAGCCATGGCAGTCCTCTAACCCCCTTCTCGCCCACAACAGAAACCGGGCAGACCCATTCAACCCACGAGACCGGCGGCTCAACCACTAAAACCCAACCAAACCGAAACCCGGATCCGCGGTCAACCTCAACCCCGAGACCCATTTCCAATTAACCCTTCTACTTCCATATCCCACATAAATAGAAACTCATCCATTTGCCAAATCCCAAAAAAATCTCCAACAAAACCAACTTCGTGGGTTACATTATAAAATAGAGAAGGGAAGCTCATCTTGGGGACTCTCATCAGATACAAAAAAAGAGAGACGCATAGAGAGAGCGTGTATATTATGCACAGTTTAGGGTCACGAAAAAAAATCAGAAAAATACAAAAAAAAATAGTTTAGCATTAGAATAATTTTTAGGTTTAGTTTTTAGTCTTCTTTTTGTAATCAAGTGCTGAAAATTGTGAAGAAGTTGGACGCATGTCAAAGCGCATTTCAAGACAAATTTGTGGAAAAAAAATTGTGTATTGTATTTCTACATTCTCTTTTCGATTTATTTCCTTCTTGACATATTATTTATTGTTGTTTATTCTAACATGAGAATGTTTGGCTAAACACCCAGTTCAATGGGTGGGATGCACTGCGAATGATGTTCATTTAATTAATTGGTTTCATTAATTTTATATTTCTAGGTAAATTAATTTTAACTGTCACCAATTAATTTATGTAACGAGAGTTGGTAAATTAATTGAACAAATTAATGTTTGAATTTAGGAATCGAACTAGAGATAGGTTTTTCCGATATTTGAATATTAATTCAGTGTTGAAATTTGAGAATTGATATTGTTTTCGTTAAATTGATCCTAGCGGGTAATTTTCTGAAAATAGTGTAGTCCTATTTTTTCATCGTGTGACATTTTTAAATTAATTTTCTGAAAAAGATTTTAGGGTCCGTTTGATATAAAAGTGGGCAAATGAAGAGCATGGCAAATTTTTCCATAATAAAATTTGTCATGGCAAAATTTGTGAGGGCAAATCCTATAATTTGCCACATAAGGTTGTTTGATAGGATTAATTTTCTAGGTGGCAAAAGTGGGTTGTTTGATAGCATTAATGGAAAATAAAAACAAAAAACAGTTGAGAACAAAAAAACAGTTTATGAATAAAAAACAGTTTTCAATAAAATAAAAAGCTTTAACAAAAAACAGTTTTTAAGAAAAAATAAATTAACGAAAACAAACAAACAAACAGTTTTTTAGCAAAATGAAAACGATTTTAACAAACAAACAAATAATTTAAAAAAACGATTTTAACAAAATAAAAACATTTTTTAACGGAAAAACGGTTTTTAAAAACAAAAAAAATAATTTTTACGGAAAAAACGTTCCTTTTAAAAAAAAAAGTTTTAACAAACAAAAAACAGTTTTTTTAATATTTTTAAAAAGGATGGCAAATTTGTGGGGAAATTTTGCTTTGCTATATAGGTAAGCAAATTTTGCCAACAAAAGTGGGGAAATGATGGCAAATTTGTATGTGAACATGGGTATGCATGAAAAAAATTTCATGGCAAATAATGATCATCAAACACACAAAATAATGGCAAATTTGTGATTTGCCACCATTTACCACATTTACCATGGCCTATCAAATATCAAACGGACCCTTATTAAATTTATAATTTTAACGAGAGTTAGATTATCGATTTAATATTATCTCGAAATATTTCACATTAATAAATTGAGAAATTAAAATAATTGAAAATGCAGTGTAATCCCATCTCTTGACCTTCTCACATATTTCACACTCGATTGCACATTATTTTTCCTTATTTAGTCATTTCATAATTTTTAGCATTTATTAGTTCATTCTCCCTTGAAATTATTTTTAAAAAAAATAAAAAATAAAAAGATTTAAAAAAAAAATTGGATTGCAAGTTTTCACATAAATTATTTCACCTTGAAAGTTGGATTGATACCCGTACTTACCGCAATACGAGTTGTTTTAGACAAGTTTTGTAGGTACTCAAGGAAATTTTAAGAGTGGCTTTTGAAGACAACAACCGTACAACGATATACGCAAAAAGTTACTTATCAGCCATCAATATTCTACTAAGCCATAAATCGGGTGCCAGTTATCATTTTTCTGTAATGGACGGACCAGCCAACTAGTGTAAAGTTGGTTATGGATGTTCTACAGATGGGGGTGAGGCTTGGGCGGGGCGGAGATGGAATGCTTGGAAGCAAGGAGATGAAGAGATGCATAGGGGAATTGTGAGCAGTGATAGTGGGTGGAAATTAAGAAGAATGCGACGAAACTAAAGCAGGTGACGAGAGAGGTGTCGGCAGATGGCAGCATATCAACACATTATCCATAATGTGCCATGGATGGTAATTGGAGAGTTTTAGGGTAAGGTTTCAATTTGAGGAGGAAGAAGAAGATGAAGACGAGGATATTTTTGTCCAAAATAAAATATAGGGGGAAAGTCAAAATACAAATTAGTGAGGTTTTTTTAACCGAAGAGTAACGGTGTTAGAATTTAGGGTGCTACATCTAATGTTTGAACATCGGGGGAGTAACATCCCGTATTTTTAAGTATTTATTTTGGACAATTTACAATTAGGTCCCTTGTTGACAATTTTTAAACATTTAAGGACAATTTACTATTAGGTCCACTTGTTATGCCACTAGCGTGGACTTCTACAAGAAGAGAATTAGTGGACCTAAGTGTTTAAAATTTGTTAAAATTCCTTTAGTATTTAAAATTTATTTGCAAGGGACCTAAGATTACTTTCCCCATTTATTTTTTAGCATTTTGAATTACACGGGTACACGTAATTTAAATAAATTAGAAATAATAAGTAAATAAATATTAATTAGCGAGAAAAGAATTAATATTTATGTGAAAATATATTTACTAGTGTGATAAGTACATAAAATTATGTCAAATGATATTACGCCATAAGTGAGTAAAATTGACGGGTTTTGACGGTATTTCATTCGGGACGCGCGTGTGGGGGTCGTGTTGGGAATGAGATGGGAATATTATGTTAGGTGACTTGGATGGCGATTTCGAGTGCGCCGATGATCTGAAATGGGTCGAGATAGTCAGAATTAAGTATTTAGGAGTGGGAATCAGGTTCGGGTGACTTTTTAGACTAATTGGAACACGTCTAGAGGCGTTCGAGTCATTTTACACTTAACCTATAACCTAATTTCGGGATTTGTGTTATAAGATGGAAGGTGGATGGAAGGGGCAGCCATTCCACCATCCCAAGAGACCTAAATTTGAGAGAGACGAGAAAGGACAAGGGGAACTCAAGAGGAAGTTAAGAAAATCCATTCGAGAGAGAATTGGACCAATTTTCGAGCGTAGAAACAACACGTAAAGAGGATGCCAAGAAGGAAATCAGAATTCTCTACGATTAAAAGCAAGTGTTTAACTTGCTTTGATATTTTATGTGTCAAACAATTCATATTATAGTTGGTGTAAAAATATGGATTTTTGGAGTGGGATTCACGTGTAAAAATGGGATTTTTGTGAATAAAATTATAGAAGGATAATTGGTTTGTAATCCCATATAGAATCTGAGATTTATTCATGTAGAAATGTGTGATCTTGAATAATTATTATAAGAATTAAATGAATCTTGAAATCGAATTAAGAAAGTGCATAATTCTTGAATAACGATGTTGAATCCCATGAATAGGTATTTGTAAAGGAAATATTCTAGTCCATGTGATGTCACCCATGATATCACATGTGACCTAAGCACTCAATAATGAGCCATTTTGGATCCTTCTCCTAGCCCTATAAATATTGTACTCCCCATCTTCTGAGGTCAAACATTCACTTAATAGATATTTTAAGAGATGAATTAGTGAGATTATTTGATCATTTGGCCTCTAGATGTTGTTGTTATTGTGTAATTTCTTATATTTAATCGCGCTTGCTTACCGCTACACATCAAAATTGCTTCATTAATAGGTTAACTTAGTGTGTTAAGCAGGTTGTGATGGGGAATCCGGTATACACTACTTAAACTCTAGTGGTGAATGTCGCCACACTTTTATTGCATAATGATTTGTGGGTGTATTTTTAAACGGGTAACGTTTTGTCGGGTATGTGTAAGTGAGCATATAATAATGATGCGATGTACGTTACTATGATTAGGTATTATTGAATTTCTAGGACGAAATTCTGTTATTCGGGGCATATTGTAATACCCCGTAATTTAGCGTGAACAATTAATTTAATTAATGGGGAAATTAATTAAAATGTTATCGGATGTTAGAATTTGAATCAAATAAAAAACGATTGAATTTAAATGAATTGTGTGCCAATTAAATGAATAAAATAAACATTTATTTAATTTGGTGATATTATGAGGTCTGGGTCGGAACCCTAGGAACTTTTAAGGCATTTGAGCATTCTTGGGCAAAAAGTTAGGTTTTTAAAAACAGTTAATCACTAATTATAATTGTATGTATGTAAAGAGTTGGGAATGATTTGGAAACTTAATTGAACGAATTTAAGTTAAACTCTAAAAAGAGACAGAAATACATGGACACAGTTTGGACACGCGGCCGCAGATACTCCTAGCCGCGACCACCATCTAGGGCCCACGACCGCGGTAACAAGAGGGCGTGATCGCGGTCTATTGTCTAGCGGTCCTGGCGGGTCCCAGTGCCCTGGTAGGTTTTATATAAAGGACCTTTTGGACGAATTTTCACATACTTTCACACTTCATTCTCAAAACCTAAAGCTACAGCATGATATCCATCATCCATAACCACCTAAACCTCCTTCAAAACAACTTTCACCTTTAAACTGAGAGCTTTTACACTTTGAATTTGAAGAAGATCAAAGATCTTTTGAAGATCAACTACTCAGAAACGGATTTTCAGAATACACATTAAGGCAAGAATATGTTTAATTTTTTCCTTCAAGTTCTATATAGATTAAATGTGCCTAAACCCTAATCATACGTGAATTTTGTCAAATGATTAGGAACCTAATCAGGGAGCGTGAAACCTAATTAAATCCGCTTTTATAAATTACTTGGAGTATGACTCAATACTCGTAATAATGCATGCTTTGGGAAATTGAGTAATGTAGTGGGATTACGACAGTGATGTTGGAATCATGAAAATAGAATATGATATAATAAAGTATTAACATGGAATATATGTTAATGTTTATGAAATTTATAGATTAATGAATATTGGTTACAGATTCGAATACGTTGTTTGAAATTATTAAATTGCATGCTTAAAGTGATTATGCTTTAAATTAATGAGATCTCCCATGAACTTGAATATAAGGTCAAAGGTCAACATAACATCGACTACTGTTCTTCACAAGAAAAGGTCAAAGATCAAAACCTGTTTCACGGCTGCCTTTACCAATTCCATTGCTATCACTCTCTGAATCTCGTTGCCAATGATGGTAACAGTTCGTACTTCAGACTGGTCTCTCTCGAGTAAATGTTTAGGAGTCGCCTACATTAAGCATAAATGTCAGTCTTTTAAATAAGACAACTTTCATAAAAAAAATACACAGAAGGCATATAACATTAATTACCATAATGAGCGCACCAGAGTATTTTCCAATCAGCCTCATTGTCTTTCCACCTGGGCCTACGACGAAACAATACTAAAATAAAAAAGCTCAAATTAGAGAGATACATACATACATATATATATACATATATACATACATATATATATACATATATATATATATAGAGAGAGAGAGAGAGGACCTTTTCACGAGGAACCTCTAACAAAACTTGTTCGCAAAATTGTCGTCCAGGATGCGGAGGTAAATACATATAATCATCTTTATACTGCAGAATTACAAATATTGCCATAAATTAGTCAGCCTTATATTTTATTCTATCTTAGTTTTGAAATAACTAAATTGACATTTGTAATTAGCATTCTTGCGAATCTGAATTCCAATATTTCAAGCGCAGAGTAATTGTATGCAATAAGTTCAAAAATAGAGGGTCATTAATGTGCACATGTAATTAACTAGTGGGCCCAAAGGGTTGCCGATTTTGTCGTGTGGGATTTATCTTGTTTCTTTTGTTTTACTATTGTTACTTAATTGGAATAATTATTATTCGTCATTTGATTTAGTTTAGTAATTATCTTTTATTACTGGATTTATCTTCCAAATAAATTAGGAAGTTATCGATTAGTTTAAGTATTTTTTTTATTCCAAACAAATTATCTTTTATTATTCGTAAGGTCATTGCCCCCTCATGTAATCAGTCTATGATGAATGTTACTGCAAATTTATCGCATGTTTGAGAATTAATTCCACTATGTTTACAGCAGTCACTATATAAACTTTTTAGTAGAAAATTAATATCTTTTTTTGTCTTCCATAGGGCAGTTTCTCATTAATAAAAAAACTCATAAAAAAATCAGTTACAACCTTGTGGAAGAGTATAATTTATTGTCAGGGAGATCACTATAGTTATCCCTTTTATAATGTTTTTTTGTGGCAATAAGTTTCACCGACTTTTTATCCATAATTAGGTAATTTTTAGAAACTGCAAAAGTGATGAACAGCGCAGTTAGCTACCTTACAGAATATAAAAATCCAATTTGAAGTATTCGTGGTATGAAAGACCTCCATTTCACGGACATATTTTGTTAAACATACAAGACAAGCATCAACTGAAACTTTCAATACCTTAATAATACGGGGCTCAATTTCCCCTGTAGCTTGAGCCTCTCCATGGGGTTCCTGAATCTCACCTTCAATATCATGAAACATAAAATATATTAAACTATGTGAAATAAATATGATGTCTCAAACAAAGCATACACACAAATATCCATTCATGATACTGATTTCACATTTTTAAAAAAATAGTTCCTTAACTACTTTGTGGTCAATACAATTATCCCCTGTGATTTTAGGTTGAAACATTAAGACCTATCAAATTAGGTGGAAGCACATTTAAGTAATTAAAAATAGAAAGGAAACAAAATTATCCTTGCTACATGTTTCAAAGCCTTAGAAGAAGATTCATACACCACGGAAAAAAAAAAAAAATAGGTGTGTGCAAATATTAACACAATAATACATATGTACGTATATACGAATATAGATGAAACATTGTGTAAATCATCCATGTGTACACAAATATGGAAACACATATACGATTATATGTAACACCCCGTAATTTTGAGCATTTAATATTTAATTAATTCGAGTAGTATTAAATTACAATGTGTGTCGAAATTTAATTTAATTAATTGTTATGCATGCATTTAAATATTAATCGAGAGAGAAAATGATTAATATTGACGAAATAAAATTACTAAGTGAATGGTAATAGCATTGGACGTCATAGCTAGCAATGGTGACGTGACAATTATTTTATCTCAAACGGAAGTCGTGTGTGAACTAATTGGGTCGAGATAGGAAACTTTTATAGATTAATTCGGATGACGATTTTGTAGTCACGAATGAGTCCGGAGAGGTCCAAATAGTCAAAATAGTGTACCCGGGGGTAGTGATTGGGTCACGGGGCCTTTTTAGACATAGCCGGGCCTATAGGGGGATATTTTGATCATTTGAATTTAGCTCATAGGGTTAATTTCGGGATTTGGGGGTAATTAACCTAGGTCTACGAGAGTGTGCGGCAGTTATTGATCTCTAATTACAAAAGAGAGGAGAGAAAAGAAAAGGAAGAAGAAGGAAAAAGCGAGAGAAAGATCATTCCGGGCAAGTTTTTCCGAGAAGAAGTCATCGGATTTAATCCATCGTCGAGGCAAGTATTTTCTGGCCTCATTTGAGTTGTAGTTCGTAGTGTTATAAACCATTACTGGTGGACTTATAAATCTGTGAGAAATTTGGGTTACAAAGTTAGTTAAAAATCAAATTGGAGATGCTTATTAATGTGATTAAAATTGATTTATGAAACCCATTAATGATGATTGTTGGGAAGAATGATGATGATGGGAATTATACCTAAACGGATGAGAAAGAAGGATGAGATATGGGGGAAAAACGAACAAAGAGCAGGGGGACGTTTCGAACCAGGTTTGGGGTGACTGGTCGACCGAGGTCCCAGGGCCGGTTGACCGGGGGTCGATTTCAGCCTATGACGCGGGCAGTAAGGCGAGATGGAGTTATAATTTTTTTTTTTAATCTTTAAAAGGGGATAACTCCGTCATACGAACTCGGAATTAGGTGCCGTTTGCGGCCACGCGTAGCTAGCTGAGAGGAGTACGCAAATCCTACGAGTATGATTTTTAGACATAAAATGTGAAAGGTCTAAAATACCCTCGAAGTTGTATATAGTGATGAAACTGTCCCAAAATTTAAATATAAAATGCTAGGGATCTTGTGAGACTAATAAGAACCTATTCGAGTATATAGGAGGCGAGGAGAATAATCCGATAGTTAAAATAAATAGCGGGGTATAGCTAATAAATGTGGGTCAATGCAAATTATGAACGGACTCGTGAGTACTTGGAAAGAAAGAAAAAAAATATATATATATATATATATATATATATATATGTGTGTGTGTGTGTGTGTGTGTGTGTGAATTATATATATAAATGTACGCATGTGAGCTGAATGCAAATTTGTGTGTAAATATTTGTTACTCGAGGATGCTATCTAGGAGGTTGCGCGTAGTGGGCGATCCCACCCTGGCGATTCCAGCGATGTCTGGATTGTGCTCCAGTTTATAGTGTTCGGGTGGCTCCTATCGCATTAATGCGAGGGGGATGTCACGCAGGTCTTTAAGGAAGGTGTATAAAAGCCCTAAGGCCTATGTATTTATAACCGCCTCCATTATTTGTTTACGATTTGGGATCGGTGGTGAGATTCCGACCTGGTGACCAAAGGTGACACGAGATGTGCCTGACACCCGATAGCATGTACGAGAGATGCATCTAATAGGATCACGCTATGAGGATGCGGTATATATATGTATACGCGTAGTGAGTGATATGTGTATATATTTATAGATGTTGTGTGACTATTTATTGGCAGTCCTGATGTGACACTTAGTATATTCATATAAACGAGAGATATATGAATTATACTAATTATGATGGTATGTTTAACTTATATCGGGGTAGTTATCAGGCTAGTGTAGGTAGCTGCTGTGTATAGTTGAACCGAGTAATGACACAATAGGATAAAATGAATGTGATAGGTGTGCACTGTAGAAGAGGGGTGAGATTGTTTTCAAGAGAGTGCGACTATGAAATCGATTATAAACACTATATTCTACGCATTTCATTTATTGCAATAAAATGCTTGCTAAACCTTTTTAAATAATTGGGCTCTGATCTGTTTGCAAAATATTTTTTATAGGAATCGGGGTCATTAGCGTCATTTTATCATTTTTAATATTTCTTTTATTTTTAGCATTTATTGTATTTTTCCTTTTTGACTAGTATTTAGAGGAAAGAAAGGTTAATTGGCATTAAGGGCATATTTGTAATTAGTTACTTAGATTAGTGGTCAAGCAACCACCTCCCTTTAAATACCACTTATGTAGACTCATTTGGGTCATTCTTCCATTTTATGAGATTTGACTAGAGAGAGTTTAGGAGAGAATTATCTTTTCTTGCTCCCATTTGACGTCATTTACGTCAATTGGTAACATAGCCTAATTGGTTCTACCCGGTTGTTGTTGTTGTTGTTGTAAAAAAACACAAAAACTCGTAAACAACGTCACGATGGGAATTAAGAGAAGATGAACACCTCCATGCCAAACCCTCTCGAGCAAATCTTGGAAACCCTCCATCAAATGAAGGCTCAAATGGATGATATGAACTCGCGAATTCCACCACCAGCACCCTCCACGAACCGCCCTCAAATCGTCCCGTTAATTTCTCAAAACCCTAACCCTAACTCTCCAAGATCCACCCATTCTACACCCCTCCCACAAAGAAACCCTAATCCCATAAACACCCAAGAAAACACCACCACCAAAGAGGGCAACCCTCCACTACCACTTGCTGGCCGGAACGCAAAAAAAAGTTCCAAAAACACACCTACTGACCCAACCCAACCCCCCCACCTGCCGACATACCCAACCAACCCAATACAGCCCTGACGCAACCTAACCTTCCCGCCAACCCACCCAGTAAACCATCCAGGTATGCCCCGATGTTGCCGCCTCCTGCAGGAAATCCCCTCCCACCCTCTAGGTACTCACTCCGGAGCCAGATGACCCAACTCCAATGGCAACCAGCCCCGAGCCAAGGCCAACTGCCTCCGCCCTTACCCCCCTCTATTTTGGACATCAACCCCACTCTCGGACGAACCTCTCAAGGGCCAAACGCAGCCACTACAGGTCCGCTGCCAACCTTACTGCAAATCGAGGTATATCCGGATATTTCCTCTCCACTTTGCATCCAAACGGTACCTCCTATGATTGAAAGGCATTCCCCGACTCTTGCGGAGATGATTCGTGACATCCGGCATGACAAAGGTTCAAAGTCAACCCAAATTCAGCCCCCAATGACATTTCCCATTTTTAATGAACCCTACCCACACCTTGATCCCAATCTTGAACCCCAAACCCTAAAATTTTTACCCTCCCACATTCCTAATCATTCCACCCTCCAAAATTCACCACCACCCCCTATACCTCCCCCTCCATCACCAAACCTATCAACACACCACCATTTGCCCTCTGCACACCATCCCCCACCCCGAACTCTTGTTCCCACACCACCACATCCAACCAATTGCCCCACTCAACCCCCACATGACTACCCCTTGCCCCCTATCTCCATTTACCCTCGCCACAACCCACAAAAACACCTTGAAAACCCCCACATACCCCCCATACCCCCTGCTCCACCCGCTACCACACACCCTCACCCGCCCCATTCCACTTTTCCCACGCTTCCGCCCCCACCTATTTTACGCACCTTCCCCCACCCGGGCACCCTCTCCATGTCCCGCATCCCCATGGGATACCCGTTCCTTTCACTCTGCACCCGTTGTTTACCATGAGCGGGTACGGGAGTGGATTACCCTACCTCCCCATGCTGACCCTCCTTCACCCCGCCCCCACTCCGCTCCCGAGTTCGAGCCACCTCTCCTACAGAGTGGCGCACTGATGTTTCTCCCTTTGACTCCCCGGGCCCCAAGGTTACTCCCTATGTTCCCCTCTCCGAGCGCCATTGCTTTGATAGCTTTGTATGCTATCAGAAAGGGCATCAGATGAACCAATGCCCCTACGACCAGCTGTTAGTCCCAACCCCGCCTCCTCCACCACGAGAGACTCTTCCACCTTATACCGCTCCTCCTGCAGCCCCAATTCCCCCTCCAGCTCCTGACCCACCTCATCCACTACCTCGAAGGCGTCCACAGCGAGCCTTACTTCACGAGCCTCCGCCAGGCGATGATGATCTAAATGAGGATACCCTGGCCCTTCAGGGTAGTGATGCCATCACACAGTTGGCATTTCAGTTACTCTCACGGAGTATGCAAGGTGACATTAGAGTGGATGTCCCGATGTTCGATGGTCATTTACAGCCTGATGCCGTTGTGGATTGGCTTGCCGCCATGAAGCGGATATTTGAGTACAAACGACTGAAAGGTCGCCAGTGTGTCTTGCTCGCAGCTACTAAATTTCAAGGTTACGCAAGTGTTTGGTGGAATGACTTGAAGCAACGCCGTGTTCTTGAAGGCCAGACTCCTATACAGACTTGGGCGGAGCTTCGAGCCCAGTTGATGTCAGCTTTTGTCCCCACCACTTATGAGCGTGACCTATTTTGCGAGTTCAGTCTCTTCGCCAGGACACCACAGTTTTGGACTATACCGAGCGCTTCCAGCTTCTATGTACTCGTGCCCGCCTCGACGAGAGTGAGGAGCTGCGGATTAGACGTTATATTCACGGGCTACAGAGTTATATTCAGCGGGATCTCGCTTTACGTGACGTCACCTCCTTTGCCAAGGCGGTGGTGTACGCCACTAAAGTCGAGTCCTTCCATCAGACTGCCCCTCCCCCGCGTAGCCGATCCATGACAGCTCCTCCAGCACCAGTGACTTCTGCTCCTACTGTGACTCCCTCCGCTGCAGCTACTCCTACTCCCACGGTCCCTCCTCCTGCCCCAGCTTATCCGGTCACATTCAAATGCTACAACTGTGGGGTGATGGGTCATTGAGCCTCAGATTGTTCCCTCCCTCGCCGTCATGCTCTCTTCGCTTCAGGGGACCTGAATACCTTGAAGAGGCACCCGATGTTCCACCCAAGTCAGCTCTCATTACGATCCTTGATGGCGACACTGAAGGCCTTCCCCTCTGAGTTCGAGGACGAACTCTTTCAAGGGGGGGAGAGTGATGAGAATCAGGGTCATTAGCGTCATTTTATCATTATTAGTCATTTTTAGTATTTCTTTTATTTTTAGCATTTATTGTATTTTTCCTTTTTGACTAGTATTTAGAGGAAAGGAAAGTTAATTGGCATTAAGGGAATATTTGTAATTAGTTACTTAGCTTAGTGGCCAAGCAACCTCCTCCCTTTAGATACCCCTTATGTAGACTCATTTGGGTCATTCTTCCATTTTATGAGATTTGATTAGAGAGAGTTTAGAGAGAGAATTATCTTTTCTTGCTCCCATTTGACGTCATTTACGTCAATTTTCTTTTCTCAAAAATCTTTTTAGGTGTTCAGCCACAGGGACGCCAGACTTGAGACTTCATTCCAGGGATACGCAGTTGCGGCATATGTGGATGTACACAAGAGATTGGATTAGACACATCTTTCCTTCATTCCTAGATTAGAGATTTCATTTCAGTTACAGTTCCATCTACGACGTGTTGCCCATTTATTTTCAAATTTTGATGTATATTACTGACACGTGACGCGTGGTTATGCTCCCGGGAGAAGACTATCTTTTTTTCTATTTTTAGTCTAGGGTATTATTATCACTTTTTGTTTTAGTCTTTAATTAGTTTCCAAATATGTTTGGGACTAATTAGTCAATTTTTGTTATTAGTTGCCCTTTTTAGTCTTTTTGGATCTTAGCTTGGTTAGCAAGCTAATCTCTCCTATAAATAGGACATTGGCCTTCATTTGTAATTAGACTTGTTTATTGAAAATCAGAATATAGAGAGAGAAACTCTTTTTTAGTTTTATTTGGTATATTTAATTGGTGTGTATTGTAATAGTAACGCTTCCGCATTTTTTATTCACATTAATTGGTATCAGAGGTGCGTTTGTTCTTGGTATTGAGCTGCGTTTATTCTTGGTGTTCGTCGTGGTGCGTGAAGTGGGTAACGAGTTGAGATTCCAACTCGAGCAACCCTTCAATCAGGTGGATTGATAAATGTCCAAATGAGAATCAGGTGGATGGAAACCCTAAATTCCATCACCGCAAAAAGGGGGGGATACCAACCCTTTTAGCATCCTCCACCCCCACCCTCCACCATCATCTTCCTCCACCTCCATCTCCTACCGCCACACAACCACCACCATGTCTACATGAATCTCCGTCTTCAATTTTTACCCTAACCCTCAAGAACCCAAGAAACCTTCACCCCTAGCTGCCCAAACCCTACCCCACTAGCCTAAAACAACCGCCAACCATCCCTCTAGCCCCGACCGACCCCCTCTCTCCCTGCGGATAGCCCCCGAAAAGAACCCCCAACCTCCGATTTGTTAGCCCCCACCCCGATCTGCCCAAAACCACCTCCGACTAGCCTTTCCCTACCTCTTACCCCCTGTTCCGATCCATTTTTCTACCCTAACCAGCCCTGCTACACCCGCAACCTATATTCACCTACAAACCAAACCCTAAACTCTTTCTTTTTACCCCAAAACAACCCCACCCCAAATTTAACCCTATTTTTACCTTTACCCACTCATTAATGTCCAACCACAATCAAATTCAACCAAAATGTGCTTTCCTACTTCGATCCAATCCCCCACCTCCTATTTGACCTCAAATCCAGTCAAAATTGGTATTAAGGTCTATTTGTGACACAACATATGACTTCCACGAAAAAAAATTAGTTTTTTAAGTTTCATTAACATATTGGTTATTTTTTTTAAAATTCTCTCAAGTTACAATAGTAAATAGTATAAGTTAAGTGCAGCTTTAAAACAAAAAAAAGAACAAGAATTTTTTTTTTTTTTTTCCCGCCTCAGCAAAAAGGCGCGAGGCGAGGCGTGAGGCGCACCGAGGCGTAAGCCTTGAGGCGCATTGAGGCGTAAGCCTAAAATACAACCCTGAGGCTTAAGCCTCGAGGCATTTTTTGCCCGTCTCGCCTCGAGGCGAGCCTCGAGGCGTAAGCCTCAAACGCCTTTTTAAACATTGAGTTGGGCTGCCCATTTTTTGTTGATTTTCATTGGGGTCCTGATTCATATCATGTGGCATTGATGACTCACCCTACACGCTCGAGAACGAGTTTTTTCGAAGAAGGGGAGAATGATGTATATTAGTGACACGTGGCGCGTAGTTATGCTCCCGAGAGAAGACTATCTTTTTTTCTATTTTTAGTTTAGGGTATTATTATCATTTTCTTTTAGTTTTAGTTTTTAATAGGTTTCCAAATATGTTTGGGACTAATTAGTCAATTTTAGTTATTAGTTCCCCTTTTTAGTCTTTTTGGATCTTAGCTTGGTTAGCAAGCTAATCTCTCTTATAAATAGGCCCTTGGTCTTCATTTGTAATTCGACTTGAATATTGAAAATCAAAAAATAGAGAGAGACTCTTTTTTAGTTTTATTTGGTGTATTTAGTTGGTGTGTAGTGTAATAGTAACGCTTCCGCATTTTTTATTCACATCAGATTTAGTTTTGGAGTATTCATTTATTCATTGGATTATTATGTGGGCTTTGGATTTTTAGCCGATGGTTTATTCGGCCACTCATCTTATCATTTATTCAGCATCATGTTCAGATTCAGTGCTGGTGTGTATGGATTTATTAGTTTTGTGTTGCATGTATATTTATCTGTTCAATGAAAGATAAAATTTGGCACCCATGTAATTAATTAATTAATTAGGTGGTTAGAAATGAATATGGTTTTTCGACAGTGATGCTAAGACTAAACCAAATGGAAATCTTGTTTTAATTTAATAAAGGACTGATCGATCGGTATTTAATTAATCGGGGTGTCACATTCTCTGTAATCAGTATCGTGCGATTCACGATACGAGTCGTCCGATACGATTCGATACAGCAGCATAACGAGACGAATCGGCCTCATGTATCGAAATAACCAATTAATCGCTTGAACCGGAAGCAAATCGTGAGTCGATTCAAGTATCGCTTGAATCGCGATCTATTCGCGATACGCAGCAGACGACTTCGGTCGGTAAATGAAGTCTGACTCTTAAAAAAAAAACTTTTTTTTTATTTTTTATGGCCGAAAATTGTTATTTTACTGTTTAAAGACTTTAAATAATGTTTAAAGACTAAAAAACACATAAATGAGCAAACCCTAGGTATAAAAGATACTTTTCTCACTTTTCTTGTGTTCTCCACCATTAATATTCTGTCCATCATTAATATACTCACCTTTCTTGTCTTTTTCTTTAACTGTTTGCCAAGAGATGCTTCCATCCTTTGCTTTGGTAAGTAACCCTAGGTCCTTTTCTCACCTTTCTTGTCTTTTTCTTCAACTTTGTGCTCTCTCTCTCCACCATTAATAAATAAATAAACCCTAGGTTTATTTATTTATTGTCTCTCACTTATTTATTTATTGTTCATCTTTATTTATTTATTTATTCAAGTATAGTTATTTCTTTTTCCTCTTCATTTATTTAGGAAATGACTAAACAAAAGAGAAAAGTTGTGGTTGACCCCACATGGGATTATTGTAGTGCCACGGGATGTGAGCGAAATTGGAGCACGTTTGACCACGTGCACTCAAAGAAAAGAAATTGTTTGGAGGCACAAAGATTGAATGCTCTTGTCTTTGTCAAGTACAACATTCAACTCGAGATGCGACTTTTGAAGCGACAACAAAGGGGTGAGACATATGATCCAATTTCTCTATCGGATATGGATTCCGATGATGAATGGATAACCGAGAAGGAAGATCCATGTCTTCCCGAAGACCACTCGTGGATGGATGTGCATGAATGCTTCCAAGAGGAAGGAGGAAGTAGTAACAAACGAAAGCGAGGTATGATTTTTAGTATATATATTTTGGAACTATTAACAAAATGAAATAGTAATAAACTACATCAAGATGAAGTAATTAATATATATTTTTGCATTTTTTTTCATATAGGACCAAGGAACTTGAATGCCAGGAGGAGGAAAGGGAAATCGATTCGTGTTGATGAGGATGATATTGAAGTTATTGGCGATGATGAAGAGGAGGAGGAGGAGGAGGAGGAGGAAGAGGAGGACCAAAGAGAAGAGGAGAGAATCATTGTAGAAGATGATGATGAAGACGATGATGATAATGAACTAAACATTGATGATGAGGAGGATTAGGATTTAGGAATAATTAGAGGAGTGATGAAGATGATGACTTTATTGGATATAGTTTTTAGATTTTGGTTACTATTTTTTGGATACTATTAAGGTATCATCATCATAGTTGAGGATGACACCATGACGATACCTTAATAGTTACTTATACTTAGGATATGATACTAAATATGGCTTGTGGATTCTCTTTTTTATATGATTTGTGGAGAAATTAGAAGTTTGAATCATATTATGTTATATAATTGATTGAAAAGTGTTCTCTATATTTTTATTTAATTTTAAAATTTGATTTCTTTTTGTGCCGTATCGCACGATACGTATTGCAATACGATTCACGATACACAGGGTTTTCGATACACGATACGTATCACGATTCAACAACTATGGTCACATTATATATGTTGTATGTTAGTATATATTGTGTATATAAAATAAAACATAAAGGTGTGTGAAGCCAATATGTGAGAGAAAGTATAAAGAGAGGCAGAGATTTTATGGAAATTGAAATCCTACAGCTTTGAATAGGAGTGGTCAATGTCACGATCGTAAATGAGTTGATGGTTATTTGTAAATAATAACACAAACTCTATCCTGGATGGCCTATGCGTATGGGACTCCACCATTGTCTCCAACAACTCCAACAAAAACTCTATCTATCTATCTCTCCACGAATCTCTATGACACATCTCTATATCTCTTTCTCGCGTCTCCTAATCTCTCTTTTATTTGCAAAATATCTCACCCTCTATAAACGGAAAAAGGTAATGTTATTTCTCTCCCAACATGTATTTTGAAACCAAGGGAGGGTTTTCAAAATGTTTGCTTCAGATTGAGTACCCAATTAGGGATTTTGTTATGGTTTATAAAATTTTGGTTTTGTTAGTTTCTGCCAAATTATGTGTAAGAATGTGCTTTGATATTTTCAATTCATAACCAATGGTTATTTTTCAGAAGCGTGTTTGAACTCCTAATTGGATGTTGATTTTTTGTTTGATTTGCTATTTTTGCATATGTTTGATTTAGAGGTGGATTTGGTGTTAGATTAGGAGGTGGCTTTGGTGTTA
This sequence comes from Sambucus nigra, assembly GCA_949130495.1. Classification (NCBI taxonomy): domain Eukaryota; kingdom Viridiplantae; phylum Streptophyta; class Magnoliopsida; order Dipsacales; family Adoxaceae; genus Sambucus; species Sambucus nigra. The sequence goes on from OX422211.1 coordinate 23,832,820, forward strand.
GATTAGGAGGTGAGTTTGGTGTTTAACTTTCATGATTTAAGGGTTTGCCATTAGATTTGTACGATACGATTCGTCATATTAGATCTTTTGATTTGTTATTCAATTTGTATGCGAGTGATAAATGATGCCATATCACTATATACTAGTACTCAGCCCCACGTGATGCGAAGCTATGTAAATGAAGGGAATAAAAAAATGTGAAGATAGATTAATTTTATTATATATTAAAAGCAATGGTTCGTTTGACGTAAAAAGAAAAATATTTGAAGGGAGAGAAAAAGAGAGAAATTGAAGGAGCGAGATAAGTAAGAGTAATAAAATTGGAGAGATATGTAAATGAAAGGAGAGAAAAGAGGGAGAAATGAAAGGAGAGAGATTGATGAGAATAACAAAAATGATGCTTCAAAATTTTGACATGTGGCACAATGAGATAATCCAAAAGTGCTTTATTTTACTATATTGTATATAGAAACTATGGTATTAACTCATTTGTATTTTTAACTTGAAAAGGATGGAAGGTCCATTCCTTTCATATGCTGGCTCAAACTTTTTATACCTGAAATTTATTAGTTATGGAATTCTATCTCTTGCTATTGTTGTTTTATACAGGCAACAACAAAAAAGTTCTTGTATTTGTCATTCACTTATATTTTTCTTTTGTTTTTTAAAGGTACCAATTATGTGTTTCTACAATTTCTGATATATTTCTCTCTCCTTATCTACTATTTATTGTTCAAGGTTTATGGATTTGGGGGTTTTCAGGCACGGGAAGGCCCAGGGAATTATTCATGAGTATGGTGATATTCATTTTCCACTTCATGATTTCTATTGTGTCACAAAAGAATAGAAGAAGATCGTAATGAAATTACCTCATAGTTTTGAGTCTCTGCTTTTGGCCCCTGCAAGGTTTTTTCCCCTTCTATTCTTCTTCTTTTTAAACGTAATTAATGGTTATTCTGAAAGAATATGTGGGTGATTTCAACTTCTTGAGTATCTTGAATTGTTCCATCTATTTTTTGGGGGTTTTGTTTGTTCTTTTCCATTTTTCTTATTATATATTTCTATGATTTTGGTTACGTCAAATTGTTTGTTACAAGAGCAATGTTCATTTTCATTGATATGATAAAAGTTATTTTTTTTATAGAATTGTGAATTTTGACAAATTGATAATGCAGGTCAGTGGGGTTTGACACCATCTGCTCGATTGAACGCTAGAGAGATTGGTGGGATATGGAGCTTGGGGGAGAAGACAAAGATGTGAGTAAGTAAGTACGATTGAAGTTTTGTATCAATGGAAAGGTACATCAGTGATACAGTAGCATTGTCTTTTTTTCTTGGTTCAATTGTGTTTTTCAAGTGCTGAAATATGTTTTGCAATTGTTGGTTTGACAAAATAACTATTGGGGTTTTGCAATTTCTTTTTGTGGGTTTGGTTGTCTGTTTTTTTATAGTTCTGTGTGATCTGTAAAGGCTTATTTTGAATTTTCATGCATGGATTTGGTGATTTACTCTCTACATATTCTTCTTTCATTTCTCTACATTTGGCTTAGGTTTTCGTTCTCTCCCCTTCCCCCCCCCCCCCCCCCCCTCCTTTCAATGTTTGTGTGATATTTTCATATATGAGTTTGATTTTGTTAGCTTTCTTTTGTTGTTTTAACCAAGATTTGCTGATATATTTTATTATTACTTTCTCGAAACATAAATGTGTTTACCTGCATTTTTGTGTGTCCACATAACAATGAAGAATTGTGTGTGCGCGTGTTGTGGTGTGTTTGTGAAGGTAAAAAAAATTGTTATTTATTACTTTCTTGGAATGCAGATGTCTATACCTGGAGTTGTGTGTCCACAGAACAATAAAGAAGTGTTTGTGTGTTGCGTTGTGGCAGTGCGTGTTTGTGAAGGTAATATAATAGTCTCTCTCTCTCTCTCTCTCTCTCTCTCTCACACACACATGGAGGATAACTACACAAGAATATGTTCATTTTTTTTGTTCTTTAGTTATTGTTTGAGTCTTTCTAACCTTAAGTTTGATGAGGTCTGCAATAATAGTACTTTGGGTTGATCTAGATTTCGAATTTAACCAGCAAGGGTTAATAGTAACAGTAAGTTTACAATTGTGGGTTTTCATTTATGATTTTCATGGCTTTTAACATAACTTCAAAGTTGTTTATAATTTTTGGTTTTTCTGTCCATTAAGGGTCCCCGAGCTATGCTTAATGAAGAACTTTTTGCATAGGAATATGTCCCCATGTTTTTTTCCATACCGTTTCCATACTGAATAACATTATATTGAATGGCAGAAAACAAATTAGGATAAACTGAAGCAAATGGACTACTAAATATCTGTAGGTTGTCCACAAATGACCACACTCACCACAATAAATGCAATGTCGGTCCCGTGTGAGCCTCGGGAGGGGAGGAGGTATCCACTCTAAAACACTGTGGTGGTTATCCCCACCGTCGAAGGATGAGGAGTCGGAATGAAGTAAGGAGAGAGCATGGTGGGAGGGCGTATGATGTGCAGGTGGAGGCAGTTAGTAAACTGGTGTAGGCCAAGGGGGCGGGGGTCTGAAATGTCAAAATACCCACGAGGGTCATGGGGTTGCCGACGAGGGCTTAATGGGATGGTAGGTTCGTGTGAATGATGTGGGGTAGGGTCGGGAGGATGACCGGGAGTCCCAATATGATGGTGGAGGGCTCCGAGGTAGTCGAAAAACCCGTGGAGGCTGGGAAATATCAGTGTTGTTTAAGGCGCACCCAGGCGCAAAGGTGTCTCTGGAGCCTAGGCGCAAGGCGAGGCGTGCGCCTGATTGAAGCTAAGCGCAGTTTTGAAAAAAATCAAAAAAAATATGTATTCATATTTAAAGCAATATATTGATGTTGTAATATCATGACATCAATGATAAACTTAATGGGATAAGTAAGATTCCAAAATATAACATATTAACATGTAAAGCTAAACTTTAACCAACAAATGAAAGTCTTAAAATATATAGAAAAGACAACAATTACCAAAAAATAAAAACCAAACTAACAAGAGTTAAGACACAAAATTAAATGTATTATATTTAAATTTTTCGTTATATTGTATTTCAACTGATATTTTTTTTCCCATGTAAAACAGCAAAACAGTCAAATATATAAACTAGTAAAACATTAAAACAATAATTTCAGCAAATGGTGTTGTATTGTATTTAGATGGTGTTCTATTGTATTTAAATTTTTCATTGTATTGTATTTCAACTGATATTTTTTTTTCTCACAGCAAACAATAAGAAATGAATAAGGAAGAAAAAAGAGGCAGAAAAAAGAAGAAAGAAAAGAAAATGCAGAAAAAAAGGGCTGAAAAAAGAAAAAAAAAGAAAAAAAAAGGTAGAAAACATCCATTCGGGGAAAAATTGGGCAGAAAAAAAGAAAAAAAAAATAAGTCTGAGAAGAAAACAGGAAGAAATAGGCTGAAAAAAGAAAAAAAGACGAAAAAAAGAGAGCAGAAAAGCAGGGAAAAAAAAGAAGCGCGCCTAGTCCCACGCCTGGCGCCTCGCGCTTAGTGCCTTCAAGCGCGCGCCTTTTGAAATGCGCCTCGCCCACCCCTCCTCTAGGCGCCTCACCTGCGCCTTAGTGCACCTAGCGCCTAGGCGCGCCTTTAACAACAATGGGAAATACACTTGGATGAGGGGTTAAGGCAAACCCGGGTTGAGTAGAGGTTTCTGGTTGCCCGATGGGTAGGGGGTAGGGGGCTGAAAAAGGGTGGACGGGGAAAAAAAAGATGACGGATCAGGTGGGGGTGGACCACCGGGTAGGCTGGAGAAGAGGTTTAGCCCAAACGGGTGGAGGCAGGGGTCTATGGGGCTAGGGTTAGGGTCGGAAACAGTGGCGGGCGGGATAGTGAGGTTTTGGGGGGTCCGGCCGGTAGGGAATTTGATCGGAGGAGGGACGGGGGTTAAAGCTAGGGCAGTGGGGTGGTCGGCGGTGGAAGGGGGCTCGCCGGGGTCAGAAGTAGGTCGGGTTAAGGGTTTTTTGGTTTAGGGTTTGGATCGGGTAGGCTGGGGTGTGGGTTCTGGGCAGAAGCAGTTGGGTTGGAGGGCTTTTGGGGGTCCTTTGGGTAGGGATGGTGGTCGGAGGTAGGGTGGCGAGGTAGGGCTAGGGCAGGGGTGTGGTCGACATACCCAGGAGGGTATTTCGATCGGCCAACGGGGTGAAGGTGGTGGTGGTCTCGCCCTAGGGTTGGGGATAAGGTTTCTAGGACAGCCCCTTTCCCGAACCTATGTGAGGCGTTTTCCAACGACTTTTCCATTGTGGTGGGAGATCATGGTTCAAAGACTCGACCGAGTTAACTCGGAATCGGTAGCCAACGATACGAAACCGAGTCACGTTACAAAAAAAATTACAAATCGGCCGAGTTAGCTCCTAACTCGCCGATAAATCGGACAGTACGAGTTAAATGTACGAAATATCGGGCGTTTCGGTCCGAGTCAACCGAGTTGATGTAAAAAGCAAGAGAGATGGAGTAAGAAACATTAAAAAGTAAAAGAATCTCACGGGTTTGTGATGGACATACCTTTTTGAAGTATATTTGTCTATAAAAGACAAAAGAAAGTCACGGGTTGAAAGAAATCCTCAACTATAAATCAAACCATCCTCGAAATCTTCAGTATACAAAATCTTGAGCTGTAAATCAAGAATCTTCAGCTATACAATATCTTCAGTATACAACATCTTCAGAATCTTCAGCTGTAAATCAAGTATGGCCGAAATCTTCCAAACCCTCTTTCTCTCTTTTCTTTTCTTTTTCTGTGGAGAGTGTGGGGTAAGGGCCGGTTTTGGGCTATTAGGTATTTACGTTTTTTTTTGCTTTTTAAATGTTGTGCGTGTGTTTTGTGTTAAGTGTTGTGCGTGTTTTTGTGTTAAGTGTTGTGCGTGTGTTTGGGTATTTACGTTTATTCTAAATTTTACAAAAAAATGTTATTTTTTCAAAAAAAATGTTACAAAAAATGTTGTTTTTTATAAATGTAAATTTTTCAAAAAAATGTTACAAAAAATGTTTACTCTTGCTAAAAAAAAACATTTTTTCAAAGAAACGTTATTTTTTAATACACAAATCAAATGTTATACAAAAATGTTATAAAAAATGTTATTTTTTTATAAAAAATTATTCAAATCTTTTAAAAAAATTGTGTTGGTAGATAATACTTGAACATGCCATTTTTTAACTCTATTTTTTGGATGTTATTTTGTAGAATGGCTCAAAAACTAGATATTGTTATTTTATAAAAACAACTCAACTCAACTCAACAAAGCATTTTCCCAATTATTTGGGGTCGGCTACATGAATCCTATCTTTCCATTCTATTCTGTCCAGTGCAATATCTTCGGTTAAAATCCGTATGATCGATACCGCAACTAGATAGGGAGATGAAAATTATGAAACATTGTAATCATTTATATTTATCTTCCATGTAAATTTTTTTTATCTAGTTTTATGTGGCATTAGATTGTTTTTCAATATTACTAATGGTTTACTATGCAATATTGAATCTGACAACTCTGTCGCGCTTCAGTATAAACAATTCTACAATGCAATGCATATTGAATGATGGGTTTGAATATATCTCATTGGTCCACATTGTTAATCTTTTTTTTTTTTAATTTTCTATATTTTTTCCGGAATTTTTTGCGCTCTCTAAATAGCGTATCTTTGCTTATCGCCCGATATCGCGACCGATACCGCGACCGAGTTGAAAATCGAGTGTCCGATACTGAGACTTTGAACCATGTGGGAGATTGTTTCGTAAAGAGAAGTTAGAGGAGCGCGTCGAACCTCTTGTTGAAATCTAGGGCTTGTTGATCCATTTTGCGCTTCAACTCTTGAATCTCTTCATGTTGTTTGGTTTTTTTGGGAGCCATTGAGAAAAGTAGCGTATGATTTTGATAATCAACACACCGATACACCACTATACCAATGTTGGAACGACACCCGCTCTGATACCAATTTGACGTAAACTACACGTCAATGGCCAAAAAATAAAACAAACACCAACTTTAGGGAGAGAAACTAAGAGTCTCTTGTATTCAAAATCAAGTCTCTCCTCAAATGAAGAGTACATGGGTATTTAAAGGGAGAAAACTACTTACTAGCCAAGTAATTGCCTAAAAGACTAAAAAGGACAAATACTAACAAAAATATACCCAATTAATCTCAAACATGCTTGGAGACCAATTAAAGGGGGGGAGGGAACAAAAGGCTAAAATAAAATAATAGGAAAAAAAAGAAATAAAAGAAAAAGAAAAAATAAAGGGAAAATACATGGGATTCCCATCATATATATATTCATATACTGTTAATGTTTAATGGACATTTAGTACTTCTAAACAAATGATTTCATGTAGCCACTGTAAAGAATTGGTTGTGTGTGTGTGTGTGTGTAAATAGCTTGAACAAGCATTAAATATGTGGAAAGACATGGAGGACATATAGCATGAATGACCAAATTAATGGCTATTAAACCTCATATGTTATCTAGGAGGCATTTTCTTTTAATCATATTAGACTTAAAATTAGAACTATACTAGATGGGATATATATGCATATCAACTTCTTGACTATTTTGTTCTATTCTATTAACAGTTTGGGTCTGTTTGAAACAAGCTTATTATGTGTGATTTAATTGTTAATAACTATATAAGTTTTGTGACTTGGTGTGGGGGGAAGGGGGTTAGTTTTTCAATTAATACTTTAAGCTCGAATGAGGACTATTAAATTGTTACAGGTGATTTGAACTTTGCCCTCCGTATATTTTAACCTATTTTATTTTTCATATAAAACTATAAAATAATATACCTTTGACCCCCAAAATTTATTTTCTTGGTTTTTTATGTATTTTAGACTACAAATTTAGGGGTCCAAGGTATTTATATGTTAACTTTAGAACCTAAATCAGAACTTGCCAAGAGAAATGGGGGAAACAATTGAAATCACTTGCATGTATGTGTTTAGCATGCGTTAGCACAATACCAGTTTATATTCATATTTTGAGTCTTTTAAAGATTTATGAATTCATGTCATTTGTTGAAGAATGCGTGACAAAGAAACCTCACTTTTATTTTTATTGTTATTTTTTTTTTTTTTTTTTTTTTTTTTGTGTGTGTGGGGGGGGGGGGGGGGGGGGAGATATAATGTAACTTATATTTGACAATTTTTATTATAACATGGTAATGTTTGAACGGTTCGTTGACATGGGAATAAGTAATGTCGCAACATAAATGTGGTTTAAACAATTCGTTGACACGGGCATAAGTAATGTCATTATTTTAAATATATTATATTCAAAAACTTTAAGCACGTGCCATCGATAAAATCATTAACATCTTAAAAATAGAGAGGTCGAGAGGAAGGATACCATCTGCGTGATCCCTCAAACAGGGTCGTTTTGCCTCAAAATCACTCGAGTCACCTTGTTTCCTCTTACGATGGTCAGCTGACACGAGGCTGTCCACAGCCACAATTTCTTCCTTCTCCATAAGCAGCAAAACCTGCATGAGAATGCAGCAAAATTGTAACCCAAACACACGTTGTAAATTTCATATTCGACAAGATTATAGATCCAACTAAAAAACATAATTACATAAAAATAGCCCTATCATGATTTCTGAATTGATCAATGCGAAACAAAACGATAAAAAATTGGAGGGAATGGGAATTTTATATTTAGATATTCAAAAAAAATTATTTGTGGATAATTATTTAGTATGTGATTAAACTAGAAATTATTAGGATATTTATTGGTAGTTATCCTTGATAATTACCCCCTATCCCTTAGTATTTACCCCTTAACAATTATGTTTAAGTTTTAACCCTTATTAAGAGTAATAGCTTATAAAGTATTGTAACCTTCATTAGTAAAGAACAGCTTCTGAATGAATATAATTGATTATTGAATATTTAATACTTAATTAGTCGTTTAACTTCTAGTTTCTTTAGTAGTTTAGTTTATTGTACTTGGTCCTGCGCCATTTTGGTATCACAGTCAAATTTCGATTCATCATCTAGCGTTTCTACTGTGATATTCCCAACTTTAACAGACACATCTCCAGTAAAACCCAGCAAACTCCATCAAAAGACTCCCTATTTCCTGCCAAACCACCTAAGCAGGTCTACAACATTCATCGCACAGACCCGCATCATCAATCAACCTCGTTCCAACCCAGCAGCCTCCAACACCATTTTGCCTACCATCACCCCCACAACCGTCCACTTCGGCCCCTACCACCATGGTTCAAAATCTCAGTCGCAAATATACCTATTCAGATGGGCCAAAAGAATTTGAAAAAAAAAATATAAGCTTTTCTAATAATAACATCAATAATGTGGACCAAAACCCATCAGTTAATATGCATAGCATTATCTAATTTGTTATACTGAAGTGCGACGAAATTATCAACTTCAATATTATATAACAAATAAGTTAGCAAAACAACTATGAAGCATGGACACTTCTCCGGAGGTGACGTACCCGTGTCGGCCACTCCGGACACACTGACACGCGTCTGACACTTCGCGGACACGTGTCCGACACTCCACGTGGTGTGCCGGACTTATTTGACATTTTAAAGAAGGCAGACACTTCGCGGACATTTCTGAGACAACTAATACATTCCGCGAACATGTCTGATCACCAAAAATTAATTAACTTTAATAAATTTTAGTGTCATCATGCAAAAAGTAAATCTTTTTTAAATTTATACAACGTAAGAATTAAAGTTAAAAATGAATGAAGTTAGTCTCTAACTCGGTTTCAATGCATACTTTTAATTTACGGTATAATTGTCATCATGAAATATTTAACCATGTTAATTTTGATAAATTAGTTTAACAACTATATATATACACAAAACCAATCAAATGCAGACTCAAATAGTGGAATTTAAAATGGACTCTTCAAAAACGTCGTTTTGCATTAAACTGAAGAAGGAAAAAACATGTTAATGCAAAATAATGGCATATATGTATATATATAAGTATGTATGTATGCATGTATAATTTTCAAAATATTTATTTTTCGTTGTGTCTCTGTCGTGTCGTGTCAGACACGACACCCGTATCCGTGCTTCATAGCAAAACAATCTATTTACAAATAAAACTTAACAAAAAATTTAGAAAATAATTTAGAAACAATTAACCTTTTATTATTTTGTACAAAACAATTAACTATTAAGAGAGATTAGTTTGTATGGAATACTACAAATCTGTTAAGAAATAGTAGTAATTTATTGAATATGTACAACAAAGTTTTAAGAAAATTTTAAGAAATATCCATAGTTAAAATCGTAAGATTTGATACGATTAACATGTCTACCGATTCAAACCGAGTTAAGAATCGCAAGGGATCTTTAAATCGTGTTGAATCGCCGATTCGTTTGGAAAAATCATGAATCGGACGATTTGCGATTCGGTTACGATTCAAAAATTGGGGCAGAAAATGGTTGTTTTTTTTTACCCGAAACCTTAAAAACGTGCGTATAACTTTTTTTTAATATGTCAGTTAGAGACGCATATGTGGGTTTCATAAAACAAAAAAAAGGAAAAAAACAAATTTTAGCTTTACGACATACTTTCAAAAAAGTTTAAAACCCTAGATTTTTTTTGTCGGTTTCTCTTCTTTCTCCATTTTTCTCAGTCAAATTTTCTTCTTCTCCACTAATCGTCTGCGATTTCTTATTTTCTTTGTCTCTTCTTCTCCCCCTAAGTTGTTCTCTCCATTTTTCCCAGTTGGCAGAAGTTCTTGTTCCAAACAAAAGGTCTGCTTTTGTCCTTCTCTTCTCCTATTGCCAGCAGTTTTATTAGTGAATATGTGTTGTTTTTATTAGTGAATTGCTTTGACAATATATACTATTTATAGAGTACTATTTTTGTTAAATTATTAATATTATAGACAAGTGATAAAATGTATTGTATTTATTATTATGACTTATATATCCATATTGTATTATTATATCTTTGTGTGTAATCTATATGTATTTTTATAACTTGTACATTTTTAATAATTCGTTTGATATAATATACTTTTGTGTTTAATCTTTATGTAGGTGTTATTGTTATTATTTGACATCAAAAAGGTTAAGAAAAAAGGGACCAAAGAAAGTGACCCTGATTGCGCTCATTGTACAAAGGTCAAGGAGGACAGTAAAATGCATTTAAGATGCAACTATTGCGGAGGTGAAAGATGGGAGGTGTATTTAAAATGAAACAACATTTTGCCGGGACATATGACGACGTAATTGTATTTGATTAATGCCTGGAGGAAGAACATTTTTTCAAAACTATTTGGTCGAAAGGATGGTACTTTAAAAAACAAAAACAATTGAAGATGAATACTTTCAAGGGGAAGATGATGAGCGATGGATAACTATGTGGTGAAAGGAAAAGGCAAAATTGAACAAAAAAAAAAAAGATAAATGAAAAATGCTCAAGAAGCGGGAGATTGTGTGTAACGGCATTTGTAGGTTTAACGGTCGTGCTTTATCATTTAATTCAGTAAAGAGCCCATTTTTTAAACAAATGTTGAAATCGGTTGATGATTATGGTAAGGGGTTGAAGCCTCCTGGTTATTATAAAACTAGAGTGACGTATTTGAAGAAGGAAGTTGAGAGTGTGCACTTGTTGTTGGTGAAATATAAAAAAGAATGCAAAAACGGGTGCACAATAATATCGGATGGGTGAACTGACGAAAAATCAAAATCCCTCACTTTCTTGTCAATAGCCATATGGGGACGATTTTTCTTAAATACGTGGACACCTCATCCATTATTAAGGATGCGGATAGATTGTTTGAGTTGCTTGATTCGATGGTGGAAGAAATAGGGGAAGAGAGTGTTGTGCAAGTGGTGACGGACAATTCTTCAGCTTATGTAGCCGTGGGGAGGTTGTTGGAACCGAAGAGAAAGTGCTTATTTCAGTCCCTGTGTACCGCTCATTTTATTGATTTGATGCTTAGTGATATAGGCGATTTGACAATTTTTCAAGGCACAATAAGAAAAACAAAAGAAGTCGCTGTAAGTATTTATCAGAATATATGGGGGCTTGACATGTTTAGACAATATTCAAAGAAGAGGGACCTAAATAGAGCGGAGGCAACGAGATTCACTACATCTTTTCTTACATTGAAGATTTTTAAAGAGAACAAACTTCCAATAAGACATATGTTTGCATCGGAGGATTGGGCTATTGAACCTAACGTCAACAAGGTTGATACAAAGAAAGTGGAAAGCATTATTTTGAGTGATCCAAATTTTTGGAAAGCAATCAAATATTGCTTGAAATGTGTGGCTCCACTTTTCAAAGTATTATGGCTTGTGGATAGTGATGCGAAACCGGCGATGGGTTCCATATATGAAGCAATGGATTGGGCAAAAGAGCATATTGCAGTTAACTTCAATCATGTAGAGACGAGATATGAGAAAATTTGAAAAATAATTGACATGCGATGGGATCTACAATTTCATAGCCACTTCATACGGCGGGGTATTATTTAAACCCAAAGTAATCTAATTTTTTGTTTGTTTCATTACAACTTCGTTGAATTTCCAACCTTAAGTCCATTATCTAAATATATTACTATTATGTTTATTTGAAGATTTCATTTTAGTGATGACTTCAAGGCGGGCAAAGAAGTCCAACGTGACTTGTATGAAACGATTGATAGAACGTGTCCGGACACCGATACAATAATCACCATCTCGGAACAAATGGATAAATTTAAATCTCGTGCGGGATTGTTTGGTAGGAGCCTTACAACTCTAACAAGGGTTAAAAAACAACCAAGTAATGCTGCTTTGCCTCATTTTTACGCTGTTTTTTAATTCTTCTTTTGCTGTTTTTTGATGTTTTTTTTAATTTTTGTTTTTTAATGTTTTTTATTCTGTTTTCGCTGCTTTTTTATTCTGTTTTGCTGTTTTAAGTATGTTTAAAGATGTTGTATAAGTATGTTTAATGCTGTGTTTATAAGTATGTTTAATGCTGTTTTTTAACGCGGTTTAAGGCTGCTTTTTAATGCTGTTTTTTTAATGTAGATTTATGGTGGGAGTTTTGGTGAAGATGTTCCAGAGATTCAAAAGGTTGCTATACGAGTTCTTAGCCTCACATGCAGCGCGACAGGTGGTGAGAGAAATTGGAACACATTTGATCACGTGCACTCTAAAAAAAATGGTTTAGAGCAACAACGGTTGAATACTCTTGTTTTCGTGAAGTACAATCTTCAACTTGAAATGAGACAAGAGAAAAAACAATGTTTGGGTTGTGTGTGGTGGGTGGGTGGGTGGGGGTGGGGGGGGGGGGGGGGTATGTTCGATCCAATATATCAATTCGATATGGAGTCCAATGATGAATGGATCACTAAGAGAGAGGAGCCATGTCTTTCCGCGGACCATTCATGAATTCTTCAAAGATGAAGGACCGAGCAATAAGCAAAAGCGAGGTAGAAAATAATATTTGAAAGTCTTATAATTTATTAGTAATATTATGATCTTATTTTAATATTTGTATAATTATTTTGTGCCATATATGGTCAAGGAATTTGAATGCCAACAATAAAGGGAAAAGAGTTGTCGATGAAAATGTTGAAGTTATTATTGAGGATAAAGAGGAGGATGAAGAGGAAATTGAGGGGGAGGCGAGGATTGTCATAGAGGATGATGCTGATGATGATCTAAACCTTGATGATGATACGAATGATGAATGATGATTAATGGCCTTTTTTGGATATATTTATCTTAATGATATTGTGAAGATAAATATATATTATTCTTGCATAGTTGCCATCTAGTGACATGAAGACAGACAAAAATACTTAATGGTCTCTTTTTTGGATATATTTTATTGTGAGTGTGATTTTTTGGAATTGAAACATTGAAAAACGATTCTTCATCGTAGTAATGATAATGAAAATTCATTTTGTTTGTTATATTTCAATGAAGTCAAGTCCTACAATTAGTTTTAGGTCATAGTATGTTTTATTACATATTTTAATGTGTTATTTATGCATTTATATATATTTTACTACATTTTTCAACATCTTATACCGATTCTTACGATTCGATTCACGATTCATAGGGTGTCTGATTTACGATTCGATTCAGGATTCGGCAACTATGGAAATATCATAATTTAGTGGATATATAAAACAAATTTCTAAGAAAGTAATAATACTAATATTGAAGAAATCATTTTTTATTCATATAAGAATGTACAACAAATGTAAAGACGAGGAACTTTTAATCAATTGTTTGCACATAACAGACATTTATTTTTAGAAAAAATGATTATATGCATAGGTTCGTATAAATGATTATATTGACACATGCTGGATTTGTTAGCTTCAATATTAAGCGAGCAAAATATTTTAACGGCACATAAAAACTTCAAAAAGAAGTTAGATACAAGTTAAAACAGATACGCTTTCACTGTTTTTTTAGCTTTTTTAACTCCCCTATCTACTTGTGATATCGACCGTGACAAGGATATGAATAAGGGTAATTTTGACTAATAAGATAAGGATAAAAACATGAAACATATATCAACTCTAGGGTTGGGGCTGGGATGAGTGACTAGATGAAAATATTTTTTATTAAATGTAAAATACTAATATTTTTATAAGAAAATGAAAATATATCTCACAATAAATTAAAAATTAAGAAACTAAAAATAAAGCTTTATAACAACTGCAAAAAATTCTACTATTGTTTATGGCGGTCCATATTCAGTAGCAGCAGGAGACAACAATCTGGTTGAGTATCTGCAAACATAAACAATTGTTATGTTTGCAAATGCTTGTTTATGTTTGCAGATACTTAACCGGATTTGTTGTCTCCTCTCCTGAATATGTACTACCATAATGATGATTGAATGGTCTATAGGCATGGCATTCGTCATATTAAAGGCTAAATTTCAAACTTCCATTTTTGTAGTTTATGGGGCCTAGCAGTGAATGGAAAGTTAACAACTTTATTTAAAGAAAAAAAATGCCGTATGGTTTTGGAAATGTTTGGATTTACACAAATGTGATGAATTTGTTGAATTTTAGACAAATTTACTAAAATCTGATTATAAAGGTAGGGCGAATGAGGGGCAGCTTGTGAAGCCCATATCAGACCCATTTGAGTAGAATAGCCATATGAAAGTGCCAAGCTACGTATGGGACAACATTAATGGAAATAAGTTCGTTGTAGTTGTTGGTGAGTCGGGATGGGTAACTTTATTTTTAATTTAAATGTTCATTTAATATAATTTAACTCGTGTGTGATCTTTGAGTAATTTTGCTTTAGTTCACTATGAAGAAAGGAATGCATAAAGAATAATGAGGATGGTGAGAAGATCAAGATCAATTAGGTGGCAACCGAGAGAGCGACGAGCAGGAGCTGGACTCGAAGGCGTTGCTGATGTGCTTCAGTCCCGCTCACCCCTGTTGTCAACAACCCATCTCACCATCTAGGCATCTTGAAGGTTTTGAGGAATTTTGAAAACTTAACATTCTATTTGTTGCATACTACGTGTTTTGACAAAATGGGAAAGTGAGCAATCGAATTATTTATGGATTAGTTCTGAATTTTTTTGGAGTACTGTATATATTCTTGCTTGGTGTTGATATCTGGCTTTTTTAGAGATCGAAATCTTCCATAGTGTTTTCCAATCTATAGCACAATGTAATATGTTGTGTGTCGTCCGCGGGCATATTTGTGTGTGTGTGCATGTGTTTTGAAGTTGAGAAATTAATAGAAATTATTTATTTTCTTCATTAGCTTTTGAGATTATAATCTAATATGAGTTTGTAGATTGAGATATTAGGGTATAGTTAAATATTGTTAGTAACCTTTTACCACATCTTCCTTATGCATATGATTCTTGTATTGCAAGTGTTTGTTTAAGGCGTTTGGTTTTGAAACTATCAACTTTAGTTATAAATTAGAACGAAGGAATTCAAATTTGTAGAATAAGAACTCTACAATAATCATCAACTTTTGTTCTAACCAAACATATAAGGGAACATGTGGCTTGTATGTGGGGTCCAATTAGATATTAGCGATGTTATTAATTGGGTATTTTCCTATGTATCGTAAGGGCTACAATGTCACTTACCTATTGTTCTATAAAATATTATGGAACATATTGCTTATATGCGGTATCCGAGTAGGTTCCAAGTAGAACGACTAAAGAAACGCGGGTTTTTAAGTCCGTTTATTCATTATAATTTGCAAATTTAAATGTGTCGGGAGATCATCGGCTGATCCAAGTGGTATATGTATATGTATAGTGTGTTATTTACTCGCTAAGCTAATTTTCTTATAACTCTGTAGTTATATGTATATGTATAGTGTGTTATTTACTCGCCTAATATGTATAGTGTGTTATTTACTCCCATAGGTATGCTATGGGAGGAGTCGGTCAATGCAAAGTCTATAGTCGTAGAGGGATACACTATGAGTCCAAAATATTAGTCACTAGTAGATTATAGGTACGGCAACTTACGAAGCCTTATATGGGCATTCTTGTCGTTCACCAGTTTATTGTTTGGAGATCGAGGAGAACAAGTTTTTGGAGCATATTAGGCGTATTGGGGGGATGCCTATGTTTATGTGGTGATTACAAGGAACGGGGTAGTGGATACGGGTGATGAATGATTACGGGGTGCAAGAGTCTTGAACTAAGTTGCTATCGTTTATACCGCCAATTCTTGATCCTATGACTGGTGGAGAAGTTCTTTTATGTTATGATCAGAACAAGCTTGTTTGGTACGATTTGGTGAGGAAGACCATTAGGGATGTTCCAATTCGTTGTTTGCCTCGAGACTTTGATGCTGGGGTTTATGTGTAAAGTCTTGTTATTTTACAAAACAACACGGAAATGAGAGAGAAGATAAGGAATTGAAGACCTAGAAGAGGTAAAAAAAACATGGAAGTCATCACGCAAGATCTTGATCTTGTTATGCTATTGAAGTTGGTTTTTTATCTTAGGTATTTGTTGTCTTGGGTTTTTACCCTCTTTAGAGTTCGTGTATAGGATAAATTTGCTGTATGAATAATACGAGAAAGAGATAGGTGAGCCTTCATTTTATAGTAACATTTCTATTGATTACTAATATCATGACAGAACGACTAACGAAAGCTGTAGCTGTTGTTAGTCAAGCTCAGCTAGTGTGCATATAGATCGCTCGGTGTAACTGTTACAAAAACAATTTGAGGGGCATTCAAACAAGCCCTTGTTCAACCCACTTTTTATCAAAACTTCATCAAATCAAAAGGAAAGTACATTCAATAGCAAAACAATTTAAATTAAGCCAAATAAACAGAAAGATATGTTAAATTACGCAAACCGTGAGTATTTTAGCTGAATTGCTCTAAGAACAGTTATAAACAGAAATAAACGAATCAAAAAATAATAAAAACAAGTAGATTAAAATCTGTGAACATACCTTGATGATATTTTAGAGAACGAGAGAACCAGAAGAGAAACCCCCTATTCAAAAGCCCCAGTTGTCTAACTGTGAAGAATGGAAATAAATTGGGGTTTTGGCCCTTTTCAATATTTGGTTGAAATTTAGCCTAAAATAAAATAAAATATACAAAAAATACTATACAGGAGAGAAGGTTTAGAACTCAGAAGAGTAATTACTTTGAAACGTGATGAAAATCGGGAGGAGCAGAGAGAGAGAGAACCTCCTGAATCTTTGGATAGCGGCGGATGCGGGACAGCTTAAGATAGAACCAACACACAAAATTAAGGCCCTCTTTGATAGGCCCTTTTTGCTGCGGCAAATAAATTTTGCTCACATATTTACTTATTTTTGTAGTGTTTGATTGGTGTATTTGCTCATGGCAAAATTTGCCAAAAATTGGTCACGTGACCTGTATTTGCTCAAAATTGTGGGCAAAATTTGCTTTGGTCTGAGGGTGGGAAAACTTTGCCCGGGCTTTTGGTTGCTGAAATTGGGAGACTTTTAGTTGATTAGATTGGATGTCAGAACAGCTCTACAAGATGAATTCCAACGAATCACACTCAGCCACACCAGAGCAGCTCTCAGGGGTAATTTGTTTTTCGTTTTTTTCTTCTGATGATGATTTTCTTTCTTAGACTTTCTTAGACGGATGGTTTTCGTTTTCTTCTTCTACTAATGATTTTCCTTAATCTGCCACACCAGAGTAGCTTTTCTTACTTAGACTGATGATTTTCGTAGTTGTTTATGACTCTGAAACTCCAAAAATACATGAAGATGGTTCTAGGGTTCATTTTCTTATGCAGATTAAGTAGGTGTTAATATTCTAGGGTTATTTCCTTCTAATGTTAATATTTAGGGATTTGTGGTACCCTTATTTTGTTGTTTCAACATGGTTCATTTGAGTTATCTAGGGTTGGTATTTTTGCTAGGTTTAATTTCTAGGGTTCTTTTCTTCTAGTATTTAGCCTAAAATAATGCGGGACAGCTTAAGATAGAACCAACACACAAAATTAAGTGCTTTTGTAATTCGACGCTCCTAAGGTAAACCGGCGCGATACGCGACTTAGCGTACTGTGATAGTCATTTCGCAGAAATCACCCGTATATGGTTGTCAAATAAAGTTTTTTTTTAAGTTCTCACATAAGGTACTCAATTTTACATCTCGAAAAATTGCATTATCTTATAGATTAATTTTTTAGAACTTCAAACATAAAGTAAAAGAAAAATAACAAAAAAATATCTCACAATTAATTTTTTTAAAAGACATGTATTGTTCACGTACAAATAATAAAGAGGCATATATCAAATAGTCTCTCGAACTTTTTTTAATACACGTTTAGTCGAAGCCTATTTATTTTGCACCAAAAAGTCCTTCACCATGCCAAAAAGGTTTTACCATGTCGTTCGCGCGGACCTTTAAAGATAAGAAAATAAGGACTTTTTTATACAAAATAAAATGCTTTGACTAAATGTATATTAAAAAATGTTTGAGGAACTTTTTTATATTTGTCCAATAACAAACCCATTATCGGACAACTACAACTTGCTCTTCATTAACAACCCCAAAAGCGTAATATTGCAAAATCAAATTGGCCAATTAAACAATTGTTTGGTCCAAGATTTATTATCTTCCATATAAATTAAAACTCCAGTAGACTGAGAAAACAAACTTGAGTTCTCTAAGAAGGTATGATAAACATTAGGACATGAAATGTACCTCTTTGGCCAGACGTGTAATACCCCGTAGTTTTAATACATTATTAATTACTTGTGTGTGCGCGTAATTAAAATGATTTAATAGAGAAATTAAATTAATGCATAATTAATTACCTGTGTGTGAGAAATTAAATAATTTAATGGGGAAATTAAAATGACTTATGATAAATATTAATTAGAGTGATAATATTTATCTACATATATGTTTACTAGTGTGAAGAAAATATTAACGTATGATTTTAAGTTATGTCGTTAGTGAGTGATAGCGACTACTTTACGAATTTTGAACACGGGACTTAAGAGTTGGGTGCGAAAAGTATATTTTAGATAAGTGACTCGGATGACCATTTCGAGTGCACCAATGTTTCCAAATGTGTCGAAATAGTTGAAATTAAGTACCCAGAAGTTATATTTGTGTTCCGGAGTTTTTAGACCCTTAGTGACTCGGAAAAGGGTATTGTGGTCATTTTACACCCTCGGTTTTAATTAAATCCGAAAATTACCCTTAAATTATAAATAGAAAGGGCTAGGGCTTATTCTTCTCTTTTGTGTGTGTAAGAGAGGTAGAGAGAGAAAGAAGAAGAAGAAGAAGAAGAAGAAGAAGAAGAAGAAGAAGAAGAAGAAGAAGTTTGTCATCTTCTTCATCAACACCTCCCTACACAAACCAAATGCAAGTTAATCTAGATTGTTAAATCTTGAACGTTTGATGAAAAAGTGTATGAACATGATTTGAATCCCTAAATCTTTAAATTGATGAGAATTGATTAATATGTAAATGATTTAGGATACATCAAACTATAAACAAATTGCACTCATACAAATCCGAAATTAAAAAGGGGTTGCAAGTTGATTTTGGGTCTGTTTTAAGCCGTAAATGACTGTGTGCTCGCGAATTCTTTTATAAAATCGTGTTACGAATAACTTTGTAGTTTTAAGTTTTCCCAAAAACGGATCGGAAAAGCCTTAAATAAGTGTTTTAAAATTCTGGGCAGAATGTTGTCGAAAACAGGGGCGAATATTATATGTTAGTTTCGGGCCTGTTTTAAAAAGGATATGGTAGCGTGCTCGCGATTTCTTGTATAAAATCACGTTCCGAACAACTTTGTAGTTTTGAATTTTTCCAAAAACGGATCGGAAAAGCCTTAAATAAGTGTTTTAAAATTCTGGGCAGAATATTGTCGAAAACAGGGGCGAATATTATATGTTGGTTTCGGGTATGTTTTAAGCAAGATATGGTAGTGTGCTCTTGAGTCCTTGTAGAAAATCACGTTCCGAATAACTTTGTAGTTTTAAGTTTTCCCAAAAACGGATCGGAAAAGCCTTAAATAAGTGTTTTAAAATTCTGGGTACAATGTTGTCGAAAAGAGGGGCGAATATTATATGTTAGTTTCGGGTCTGTTTTAAGCAGGATATGGTAGCGTGCATGTGTGTCCTTGTAGAAAATCACGTTCCGAACAACTTTGTAGTTTTAAGTTTTCTCAAAAACGGATCGGAAAAGCCTTAAATAAGCGTTTTACAATTCTGGGCAGAATGTTGTTGAAATATGAGTGCTAATGTTTTTCATGTTGTTAGTAAGATAATTATGGTGTTGTGCCTAATATCCTAACTTGATCACATACTTATTGTTATTAGGGATATATAACCTTGAAATGATTTGATGTTGAATTTGTAAATTAATGATGTAAATTTTGTTATATTGTAAATAATGACTATGGTATAACTCGAGTAGGAGACTTGACACGATTGTATATATACATAAGCGTGAAATTATTTTACATGTATATTGTCGAGTATACACTAGACTAGTCCTCCGATCGACGTAGGCACATGTTGAATGCGATTTTTTTGTGATTGATCCGGTTAGGTTCCGCTCGAGTGTTGTGTCGGAGATAAACCACCGAAACCGGACACATGATTGTAATGCGGGTGACCTTGAAACGCCATGTGATTTAGGACTTAGTATGATTGCCCTTGCCACGTAATATTGGGGAATATTCGTATATAGGCATAGTGTTACGACTTGTTCCCCCGGGTAACGATAGTGACCCGATATGACTCTTTGTGTGAGATATTATGCTTGTATCTTAAAGTAATATCCCGAATCGACGCATTTGATATTATATTTGAAGGAAGTATTTTGATGCGTTAAATACTGAAATGAGATTAATAATGATTAATCACGATACGATATGAGATTACACGTTACTCGAGTTTGGGTTGGGTAGTCACGACATAGGAGCATTGGTTGGGTAATTGAACAAATTAATTAATGGAGACACGTTGTGTTGAGTATGCGTTCATCATACGTACATCTTATAACTGTATAGATTTTTTTGTTGTTGACACCCGTTTCTATGTCCCCTCTCCCGTATATATGTGTATTATACAGGTCCTCGCCCCGTTGGACAGTAGACCGTGGAGCTGGATGACCTCGCAACTATTCTTAGGATCCTGTAGTGGTGGACGCTGGTCCTTATCCTATTTTGTCACTCTTCCTTAGAGTGTGGTATCATAGATTTCCAGTATTAGGGATTTGATAGTGATGAGAGGTTTACATTACACACTTTACCTAATTTATCTTTGGGCCCATATGTTTGGGCATTTTATATTCAGTACTGATGCTACTTGTGGATCATATACTTGCTATGATGTGATTTGGTTACACGTATGGGAGTGTACATGTTACTTTACTGTATTTATTTTAAATTTTGTTTCTAATGCCAACATATTGACGCTCCACTTTAATTTAATTATGCGTAGCTAACCGAATTAGATATAAAAAGTAGAGTTGTCACAGTTGGTATCAACAGGCACGAGATGGGGGTCCTATTGTATGCTTCCAGTGCGATGAGACTGGACACGTGAGGAGGGCTCGTCCCCGAGGACAGGCGCAGGGAGATAGAGCACAGCAGCAGCAGGTACTCCCACTACCACCACCGTTTCCGGCATTGCCAGTGGCACCAGCAGCGCCAATTCAGCCACAGTTGTACCATGGGCGTGTATATGACGTTCAGCCTGTTCAGCCGCAGGTGCGACGACCTGCAATTTAGGGTACGTTTTATGTTTACAGTTCTCATGCGAGAGTACTTTTTGACACTGGTGCATCACACTCGTTATCCAGTTGTGAGTTTGCTAGGTCGTCGGGGATGATAGACGTTGCGGAGGCGATAGTTGCCCATGTGAGTACACCTTTGAGTGGTACGAACCTTCGCCACGTTTGTAGAGGGGTCGCGATTGAGATCGGGAGACTTCACTTCTCCGTCGACCTTATTTTGATTGAGATGCGTACCTACGACGTGATTATAGGGTTTGACTGGTTGTATGCGTATCATGCCCAGATTGACTGTCGTGGGGGTGCGATCACATTTACCATTCCTAGTCAGGAGATGTACCTAATAGCATTGCCTGGTCTAGATGGTGGAGCCAGCACACATCTGTTTTACATTGAGGAGGATTCTCCTGATGGGGTGTCCGTTTCTTTAGATACGATCCCTATAGTGAGAGAGTTCACAGGCATCTTCGCTGAGGTTCCTGGTTTACCTCCATCTTGAGAGATAGAGTTTTGCATAGAGTTAGCGCCGGGCACGAGATCGATTTCCAAGGCCCCATACCGTATGGCACCCTTAGAGATGAGGGAGCTTAGGGAGCAGATTCAGCAGTTATTGGGCCAAGGTTTTATCCGTAGGAGTACCTCGCCTTGGGGAGCTCCAGTGCTCTTTATGAAGAAAAGGGATGGCTCACTTCGATTGTGCGTTGATTATCGAGAGTTGAATAAGGTGACAATTCGAAACAAGTATCCGTTACCTCGCATTGATGATATGTTCGATCAGTTGAGGGATGCTTCATTCTTTTCGAAGATTGATTTACGTTCCGGTTATCACCAGTTGAGGATTCGAGAGGAGGATGTCCCAAAGACAACGTTCCTGACTCGATATGGTTCGTATGAGTTTCGGGTCTTGCCGTTCGGATTGACCAATGCGCCTGCAGTATTCATGGATTTGATGAACCGTATATTCAGGCCATACTTGGATCAGTTTATTATCGTGTTCATTAACGATATACTGATCTATTCACGATTCGAGGAGGACCATGCCGGACATTTGCGATTGGCTCTTAAGACCTTAAGGGGGCATCAACTTTATGCTAAGCTCTCCAAGTGCGGGTTTAGACTACGAGAGGTGCAGTTTTTGGGCCACATTGTGACGGAGGCTGGGATTGTCGTCGATCATAGCAAGGTTACTGTTGTTGTCGAGTGGGGCCAACCCACTACGCCGATTGAGATTCGGAGTTTTCTAGGTCTAGCGGGTTACTATCGGAGGTTTATTCAGGAATTCTTGAAGATTGCAAGTCCTCTTACCCATTTGACAAAGAAGGGTGTTACTTTCGTCTGAAGTTCAAAGTGTCAGGAGGCATTCGACACTTTGAAGGATAAGCTTACGTCAGCGCCAGTTCTTGCATTGCCAAAAGTTGGGGTTGAGTACCGTGTGTACACTGATGCGTCATTACAGGGGTTAGGAGTTGTTCTGATGCAGAAGGAGAGATCGATTTCCTATATTTTGAGGAAATTGAGGCCGCATGAGGACCGTGACCCGACTCATGACTTAGAGTTGGCGGCGGTTATTTTTACATTGTATTCATGGAGACACTACTTACTTGGGGAGAAGTTTACGTTGTTCACCGACCATAAGAGTCTTCGGTACTTGTTCTCTCAGAAGAACTTGAACATGTGACAAAGTAAATGGGTGGAATATGTGAAGGACTACCAGTTTTCCATACAGTACCACCCGGGTAAGGCAAACGTGGTTGCTGATGCTTTGAGTAGGAGACCCGTAACGTCGTTGTTCGCCTTAGATGCGGAGGAGAGTGTTGAATTATCAAATGTTTGGAAAGCTCAGTGGAAAGAGCTGGGTAGCCTTCATGTTGGCAGAGCATTTATGGGGACTATAGCTATATCAGTTTATATGGTTGAGCGGGTTGTGAAGGCCCAGTCTTCTGATGACTTTTGTCAGGAGAAGGCGAAAGCATTGATGTCTGGAGGCATTCAGGGTTTCTCAATTGGCTCTGATAGGGGACTTCGTTATCAGGGACGGATTATTGTGTGCCGAATGATGCTGAATTGTGGAAGGCCTTATTATCTGAGGCACATGGATCTAGATTCACTGTTCACCCCGGAGGTGATAAGATGTATCAGGATATGCACCGTATGTATTGGTGGGTTGGTTTAAAGCGTGATGTAGCCGAGTTTGTCTCAAAGTGTGCCACTTGTCAGCTTGTAAAGGTGGAGCATCAGAGACCTGGAGGGGAGTTGCAGCCATTACCCATTCTCGAGTGGAAATGGGAAAGTATCTCCATGGATTTCATTGTTGGGTTACCAAGATCGCAGCGCGGTCATGATTCTATTTGGGTCATCGTCGACAGACTGACAAAAGTGGCTCATTTCCTTCCAGTGAGGACGGATTATACGGCAGAACAGTATGCCAATATATTTATTGCGGAGATTGTGAAGCTGCATAGGGTAACGCGTGACATCGTGTCCAACTATGGTAGTGTCTTCATCTCGCATTTTTAGGGCAGTCTTTAGGAGGCGATGGGAGTTCAGTTGAGTTTGAGTACCGCATTCCACCCTCTGTCGAATGGTCAGACGGAGCGGGTGAACCAGATTTTGGAGGATATATTGTGAGTTTGTGTGTTGGACTTCAAAGGTGGTTGGGATATGCATTTGCCACTGGTGGAGTTCGCATACAATAATAGTTATCAACAGACTATTGGTATGGCACCATACGAGGCTTTATACGGCAGGCCTTGTCGATCCCCTACATGTTGTTTGGAGTTCGGAGAGCACCGGATGCCGGGTCCGGTTATTGTTAGGGAGACCTTAGAGAAGGCTGACTTGATTCGTACACGGATGAAGACCGCGCAAGATCGTCAGAAGACTTATGTTGACATAAGGCGAAAGAAGTTAGTGTTCGACGTTGTTGTTAAGGGTCTCACCCATGAGAGGCGTTGTTCGCTTTGGTGCCAAAGGGAAGCTTTCACCGAGATACGTGGGTCCGTTTACAGTGTTGGACAGGGTGGGACCGATTGCTTACCGTTTAGCCCTACTTGACCATCTCCAGCGGGTACACGATGTTTTTCATGTATCCACGTTGAGGAAGTTCTTATGTCCCGAAGACTCACACCTTCACATAGATTTAGACGGGATTGAGTTGCACCCCGGCGGGAGCTATGAGGAGAGGCCGGTTAGGATCCTAAATCGTCGTGAGCAGCAGTTGAGGTCAAAAGTCATTCCTCTTATTCGTGTTTTATGGAGTCATCATGATGAGTCTTAGGCCACTTGGGAGAGAGAGGATGACTTACGAATTAGTCACCCATATCTCTTCACGGAAGGTACGTGCGAAACTACCTTGCTTGACTTGAATTGAATTGTTTTATTTTGGATTTCGAGGACGAAATCCCGTTCGTGGAGGGGGAGAATGTAATACCCCGTAGTTTTAATGCATTATTAATTACTTGTGTGTGCGCGTAATTAAAATGATTTAATAGAGAAATTAAATTAATGCATAATTAATTACTTGTGTGTGAGAAATTAAATAATTTAATGGGAAAATTAAAATGACATATGATAAATATTAATTAGAGCGATAATATTTATCTACATATATGTTTACTAGTGTGAAGAAAATATTAACGTATGATTTTAAGTTACATCGTTAGTGAGTGATAGCGACTACTTTACGAATTTTGAAAACGGGACTTAAGAGTTGGGTGCGAAAAGTATATTTTAGATAAGTGACTCGGATGACCATTTCGAGTGCACCAATGTTTCCAAATGTGTCGAAATAGTTGAAATTAAGTACCCAAAAGTTATATTTGTGTTCCGGGAGTTTTTAGACCCTTAGGGCCCGTTTGGTTCTCTATTCAGAAAATTCGATTTAAACACTGTTTTTAAATACAGTTTTAAAATTCAGTTTTTTGTGTTTATAATTATTGGTGTGCGTTTGGTAAAGTTGTTTTTAAATACAGTTTTTTGAAAATTTGACAAAATTGACAAATATGTATATTTATATCATACATGTGTGTGTGTGTGTGTGTGTGTGTGTGTGTGTATATATATATATATATATATATATATATTTATGTATGTACATATAAACATACATAAAACTTTCATACATACATGATACATGAATGTATACATACATACATACATACATCATAAATTATATACATGTGCATTTAATAACATGTATTTTTAGGTATATTTAATGAGGTATGTTGTGGAGTTTATATATATATATATATATATATATATATATATATATATATATATATATAAAATCTTCATACATACATGATACATGAATGTATACATATACATACATACATACATCATAAATTATATACACGTACATTTAATATCATGTATTTTTAGGTATATTTAATGAGGTATGTTAGGGAGTTTAACTCTCTCTCTCTCTCTCTCTCTCTCTACATATATATATATATATATATATATAATGATGTCGCATATATAATTCACTATAAAATTATATACATACATGAATTGATAATATTTTTTAATACATATGTACTATATGTATATTTTATATTATTCCATACATTAATAATATATGTATAAAACTATATATAAGTATCATGTATCTATTGATAATATTATTTAACTTTATATTATTCCATACGTAATTTTGTGTATATGTACATATATATTTTTTATTTATAATAATTACACACATTAATGTATTATGTATGTATATTATATATTAAGGTATAATTGCTTTAAAATATTAAGAATGAATAATTATGAGTTGAAAAATAAAAAAAACAGATGTTATAAAACACCCAAAATCTGTTTTCTGAAAAACTTGATTATAACACAGGAATATTATAATTCTGTGTTTAAAAACAGGTTGCCAAACGAAGATTTTATCAGAATTGTATTCAAACACAGAAAACAGAATTATAGTTGCAAACCAAACAGGCCCTTAGTGACTCGGAAAAGGGTATTGTGGTCATTTTACACCCTAGGTTTTAATTAAATCCGAAAAGCATCCTTAAATTATAAATAGAAAGGGTTAGGGCTTATTCTTCTCTTTTGTGTGTGTAAGAGAGGTAGAGAGAAGAAGAAGAAGAAGTTTGCAATCTTCTTCATCAACACCTCCCTACACAAACCAAAGGCAAGTTAATCTAGATTGTTAAATCTTGAATGTTTGATGAAAAGGTGTATGAACATGATTTGAATCCCTAAATCTTTAAATTTATGAGAAGTGATTAATATGTAAATGATTTAGGATACATCAAACTAGAAATAAATTGAACTCGTACAAATTCAAAATTAAAAATGTAACAACCCTCGCTTTTGGGAGCCCATTTTATACTTATTTACTATGTGGAGTAATTATATATATAAAATGCCGGATGTAGAGTAAGTATTAATTTGATGAAATAAGTTAATATTTACTAAAAAGTTGCATAATTACCATGTGGGTAAGTGACTAATACCATGTGGTGTTCTATTGTGTCATAAAAATTAAAATGGCAATTTGAATTAAAATGGGACCGGAGCTTAAAATGGCTTATGAAATTTCCAAATGATAATTTGGAGGGTGTAGTTAGTTCCGGGAGGTGCGAGACAGTCAAAATGTGGGCCATATTGTATTTTGAGATTTTGGGCACTTTTGACTAGTTTTGGCATATTGCGTATTAGGAATCATATCATTGCGGTATTGACATTTAAAGATTGGAGACTTTTAACTTAAGGCCACGTTTTAGTCTTCCTAAGCCTTTCATTTTCTCTTATGTCCCTAAGTGTGTTCTAGCCCTAGAGTGAGTGAGAGAAAGTGGAAGAAACTTGTGGAGAAAGGGAGATATTGAAGATTAGTGGATTGATCTTGCATTATTCTTCACCCAAGTCCGAAATTGAAGCCCCAAGGCAAGTTTTCTACTTGCTATTATATGGTCTAAGATGGATAATTAGTATGGGTAGTTATGTAATAGTTTTGGTGTAATGTAGTTATGGTTTTTGGTTGGAATTATGGTTACTAACCGCTTTGGAGGAGATTTGATGGTGTATTGAGGTAGAAAAATGTTGATGGAAACATTTATGATCTATTAGAGTCAATAAATGAAGTTGGTTGGATTTGGTTGATAGTTGGTTTTGGGTTTATATGGAAAAAAAAGGAAAAATAGGTCTAGGTCTGCATTGACCGGTCGACCGCGGTTCTCAGACCATTCGACCGGCCTTCGAAAGAGGGCACACTGCTTTCTTTCAAAGGCATATATTTAAGGGCGCGGTCGACCGCGGTCCCCCTACCGGTCGACCGGCTCGTTCAAAGTGAGCTTTCTGCTTTTCTTAACAGGCTAAAACTTGAGACGCGGTCGACCGCGGTCTTGGGACCGATCGACCGGTCCCCTATTTTCTCTCCCAACTTTATATTTTTGTTTTTTTTTAAATTCTTTTCTTCTCATAGGGACCTAGGACTCTTCTTGAATGAAGTAAACCTTGGCTTTTAGAGTCCTAGTTGAGTTGGTTGGCACCCTAGTGTTGAATGGGATTCGCTTGGGGTTAAGTCCGGGGGGAAGTGTCTAAAGTGATGTTTAGGCATCACTTCTCTTTGTGCATCCTAATAGAAGGATGGGGGTCGTAGGCCCATGCTTGGAGACTTATTCGAGGCATACCCTAGGATGAATATTAATGAAATATCCTATGACCATGGTTTCAGATAAAATGAAACATGTAAATGTTAATGGAAATGAAAAGTATGATTTTTATAGTAAATGCTAATTTACTTAAACACACCTCTCTAAATGCTATCATAAGGGAAGCTCGCGCATGAGGTGATGTCCCCTGACTAGTGAATGCAGGGAGACTATAGTCCTCGGCCATATGCGGGTTTATTATATGTGTTTTTTTTCTGCGCTAGTGAGGTAATTCCGGGTGTGGTTATGACTCACTCGCAGGCATATGGCCACTTCCCGACGTGCGTTAGGTACCCAGGCTGCCTTGTTTGATAGGCCCCTGGAAGATGATAGTCATTTAGGGGCGCGCCCAGTGGGGAAACTCGGAGGGGCGGTCTTAGAATCGTTATATGTATAAGAATATAACTTTTCTAAACTCAAGTGGGACTTGAGAGACACACATTTTCCACTAAAAAGTATAATGATAATTATATTCCTGCTAAGGAATAAGAATTTGAAAGAAACGAGACCATGATGATATTGTATTCCTGATAAGGAATTGAAACTGGATTAAAGTGAAAAGTGTGGATAGAAGCTTGTAATTTAATAGGACATAATTTCATTCTATTGCATAATTTTATCTGTAGGCATGTTATTTTAATTGTCTCATTTATGATTCATGGTTAGGTTGTTAGATATTTGATGCTCATCACTCATGATTAACTGTTCATATCTAGCATGCTTTTTGTTCATCTGGGAACTATATAAAAACCGGGCCCTGACCCGTTCGTTCTTCTATGTTGTGCATGTTGTTTTATCCGTCCAGGTGCTCCTCCGCAAGGACGCCCGTGTTGATATTCCTAATCTTTTGCTTTTACGGAGCTGTAAGAAATTGCGTATATTACAGGATGATTTTGCTAGACGTCATCATTTTTTATATCTAGTTATGATCGGGTCTGTCATTCGGGCGAGTGGCCCAAGCTTTGTAATTGTTTAATGAATGTATTACGTAGCATATTAAACTGTTATGATTCCTTTTGTGTAGCTGTGGACCGACAACATATTCGGTCCTCCCCTTGTATATAGTCGTTTTAGTTATATGTTATATGTTGCCTCGGAATTCCACTGTCTTTTGAAATGGGTTGTTTAAATCGTTTTCCTAACTTAAATTTTAAATCAAATAATTTGTTTTGGCAACCCGTTTTCTGAATTAATGGGTGGTTTTCCCGTATACTCTTACTATATTTGTGGTGCTGAGAATGATTTCCATCCATGATTTCCGTATATGTCGGAGTATCGGGCTGGCCACCCCTTATTTCGGAATGCGGGTTGTCACAAAAAGGGGTGGTTATTGCCAATTGATTTTGGGTCTGTTTTAAGCCGTAAATGACCGTGTGCACGCGATTTCTTGTATAAAATCATGTTACAAACAACTTTGTAGTTTTAAGTTTTCCCAAAAACGGATCGGAAAAGCCTTAAATAAGTGTTTTAAAATTTTGGGCAGAATGTTGTCGAAAACAGGGGCGAATATTATATGTTAGTTTCGGGCCTGTTTTAAAAAGGATATGGTTGCGTGCTCGTGTTTCCTTGCAGAAAATCACGTTTCGAACAACTTCGTAGTTTTAAGTTTTGCCAAAAACGGATCGGAAAAGCCTTAAATAAGTGTTTTAAAATTCTGGGCAGAATATTGTCAAAAACAGAGGCGAATATTATATGTTAGTTTCGGTTTTTTTTTAGCAAGATATGGTAGCGTGCTCACATTTCCTTGTAGAAAATCACGTTCCGAACAACTTTGTAGTTTTAAGTTTTTCCAGAAACGGATCGGAAAAGCCTTAAATAAGTGTTTTAAAATTCTGGACAGAATGTTGTCGAAAAGAGGGGCGAATATTATATGTTAGTTTCGGGTCTGTTTTAAGCAGGATATGGTAGCGTGCATGTGTGTCCTTGTAGAAAATCACGTTCCGAACAACTTTGTAGTTTTAAGTTTTCTCAAAAACGGATCGGAAAAGCCTTAGATAAGCGTTTTACAATTCTGGGCAGAATGTTGTTGAAATATGAGTGCTAATGTTTTTCATGTTGTTAGTAAGATAATTATGGTGTTGTGCCTAATATCCTAACTTGATCACATACTTATTGTTATTAGGGATATATAACCTTGAAATGATTTGATGTTGAATTTGTAAATTAATGATGTAAATTTTGTTATATTGTAAATAATGACTATGGTATAACTCGAGTAGGAGACTTGACACGATTGTATATATACATAAGCGTGAAATTATTTTACATGTATATTGTCGAGTATACACTAGACTAGTCCTCCGATCGACGTAGGCACATGTTGAATGCGATTTTTTTGTGATTGATCCGGTTAGGTTCCGCTCGAGTGTTGTGTCGGAGATAAACCACCGAAACCGGACACATGATTGTAATGCGGGTGACCTTGAAACGCCATGTGATTTAGGACTTAGTATGATTGCCCTTGCCACGTAATATTGGGGAATATTCGTATATAGGCATAGTGTTACGACTTGTTCCCCCGGGTAACGATAGTGACCCGATATGACTCTTTGTGTGAGATATTATGCTTGTATCTTAAAGTAATATCCCGAATCGACGCATTTGATATTATATTTGAAGGAAG
Source organism: Sambucus nigra (assembly GCA_949130495.1). Lineage (NCBI taxonomy): Eukaryota > Viridiplantae > Streptophyta > Magnoliopsida > Dipsacales > Adoxaceae > Sambucus > Sambucus nigra. Next base: position 23,863,360 of record OX422211.1, read on the forward strand.
TATTTTGATGCGTTAAATACTGAAGTATTTTTTGGGAGAAAAGTGGTGTCGACTATATAACTTAGCGTATTTGTTATAATCCGCTTAATTCTAATACATAACCGTTTGTTTCATTTACAGCCAAAGGGTTAAGTGAATTAAGCAAAAGAAATCCTCATTTCCCACAAATATAGTAATTTTAAAAATTTAAAAAAAAATATTGAATAATTAATTTTATTTCCTAAATATCTATTGGGTAGTGTCGTAGACGATAGCAGACGCAAGATTTTTCTACAATGACGACATCACATACTATTAAGTAAATTTTACCATAAAAAATAGAAAGTTCATATAATGTAGCTTTTAAAATAATATTGTCCTATAATTGCTTGTATTATTATTTTTATTATTTTTAATGTAGATATATATTTTATTCTGATTGTGTCATTTTTATTATTTTATTTTGTTTTATTTTAGGATCTTTAATTTTTGTACTTTATTATTTTATTTACATATTATATAAACGTGTGTCGTCATGTTAGTGCATGTACATATTTAGATGTGTGTTTAATATTGTCTTTATTATATTTTTAATGTTCTTTGTTTTGTATTTTTTTTAAAATTTTTTATTTTTATTTTATTGTGAGCCTTAATATATTTTATATTTTATATGTTTATGTTTGAGTTTTATATTTTTATTGCGTGTGTGTTGCAAATATAAATATATATATATTTTCTTTTTTATATATATAATAAAACGATAATTCTAAGCGGCCTCACAAATCCGACTCATTTTTTGCTACTTACTGACGTGTTGCGTTTGTATTGGTTCATTTTGTAGGTTCTGTGATGTGGATCCCGTCAGGGACCAAAAAATGGACCAATACAAATGCGACACGTTAGTGCGTCGCTCAAAATATATCGAATTTATAAGTCGCAATAGAAGAACTCATAATAAAATACATACAGACAAACATTATATTCCCCTCCACTCACATACACCAAATGCACTCCCAACACTACACCCACATTCCTCGTTCCTCACCAACACCCAATAACCTCCTATACCTCACATTTAAAAAAAATCTGACTTTTTTATTTCTCTCTCCTCTTTCCCCCATCATCTTCTTCTCTCATCTCCATCCTCTCTCTCCTAACCTCCATAACGAACCGCACCTCCACAACTCATCACCTCACCAACTCCGGTCAGAAATACCATCGCCAGTCATACATGCTTACCCCTCAACCCGGATCCACAAATGTGCGAACAAAAAACTCGCCGGCGTACCCTACTCCAACTCCGATGACACACCCATCAGGCAACTCCAAACTCGCGACTACCTACCCATGCTCCGGCGAGCACCTACCCACCCCAACTCGTCTCTGTGCAAGCTAACGATGTCTTAAACAGCGAAGAATGATTGTGAAACTTTTATGTCTTAAAAAAAGAAAAAAAATCCTCGTAAACCAAACACGACACCATATGATCAGGTCATCTACACAAAATTATAAACATATAATAATTTTTTTTGTTTATTATTTATACTAAATTAAGAATAAGATAGATGATCAGATAAAAAATATAACAAAATTTTAGCCTTACAGTTTTCCACTTCTCGAGCTCTATCCTTCCAAACAGTCCAACCCAGAAAGCAACATTTTCTTTCATTATCTCAAACTTAATCGCCCTTCCAAACAATACAAGAAAATATTCCCAACGTATTTTTTATTTCTCTGTTTCACTCATTGTATCTTCTTGTTGATGTTCCTCACCTTTATTTATTTTTTTCTCTCCTCGATGCCACTTTCTGTTGGAGTCTCGAAAGCTATATTCTCCTCCTCATCCTCCTCTTTCGAACCATTTTTATTTTCCCTTCTCTTCAACTCGTCTAACAACTCGCAACAACCTTCTCCTTATTTCTGACTAATATCATCCCGAGTCATCTTTACTTTATCAATCACATCCTCTAACTGATCTACCATCTCCTCGTCAATATCTACCAAGAAACATAGTGGAGGGAGAAACGGAAATGCACAAAGTGTATACCAAGAAACATATTAAAATGGATTAAATATTCAAAAAAATTAAGACGATAAAAACTATCCTTAACCATTTATAAAATAAAATACATGTCCATAGCTTCCAAAAGAAAAGGATATTACAGGGAGAAGACGAGAGGAAATTAGGCTTGTTCTGATTTCATATAGAGAAAGAGAGGTCTTCGTTCTATTTATGCGACATGGGGAGGGACAGGTGAGTTATGGAAGAGGGAAATCCAAAAGGCAATTAAATTAATGGCAAAGAAGATCTCAAGACCTTTGATTTTTGCACGTTAACAGCTTACTTTGGAAGCCTTTAGACTTGGAAAGCCAAAAGGTCTCAAGCCCTTTGATTTTTGCACGTTAACAGCTATTAGAGACGGAGATAAAAGAGACTGACACGTGGGTACCTTAATTAGCAGGAAGCATTAACTTTTGTATAGCATTTTAGAGTATATAGAGATAAAGATTTCTTTCATGCAATACCATGTGTCGCTTGAGCTTTAAATCACTTTCATTTAAAGGACGTTTTTTTAAGCAAGATCCTAACGGCACTACAAAACTTACTTTAAAATACCATAATTATATTCTTACTTCAAAATACCACTTAATTTTAATAATTACTTTTAAATATCACCAAAGGGTCACCACATATTTAAAGTGTTAAAATTCATTTACATACTTTCCCTCCATCTCTTTATACATTTAAACCTTCAAACCCTTCATCTTTAACTTCCAAACCTTTCATCTTCAAATAAATATTAAGCTAATCAGGTTGGTACATTGAACAAATAACCTTTCATTCTCCAAATGAACTAAATAAGTTTAACCTTTTAATTACCTTATACTATATATTAACCTTACGATTTTTTTTACCTAATCTACGAAAGAACTGTATGAACTAGCAGTAAACATCAACACCAAATCTTCCAATTATTCGATCGAAAGCTTCGAAACCAGGTTCAAACCATATGAAATGATGTTTTGAATTATTGAAATCGCAATGGTTCAAACCATTGATTATTGAAATGAAACTAGGGCTTTTGAAATCAAGTTATGGATTATTAAAATCGAAATGGTTCCCTCAAATGAACTGTACAATCTTTTTTTTTGGAAATCAAAAGAAACCACAACATGTTGCAAACTAGGGTTTCATTCGGTATAAATAACCCGAAATAATTGCACTGATTCGTCATGTTTATAACGAATCAATGCAATATGAACTAAGTTTCAATCGTTATGTTTACCCTGGAATATCAATTTTATGTCGCTATGTTTATGTCGAATCCTCCTACCCATTCGTTGTGAACATAACGAATAAGCTATTCTATGTCGGCATGTTTATTCTGAATCCTCACTACACATTTGCTATGTTTATATCGAATCCTCACTGTTATGACTTATGTTTAGATTTCAAAGTGTTAAGCACTATCTCCATGTTTAGGTTTCAATACATGGATTATGTTTACATATTCGTTGGTTACTTATGTTTATAAATTCTATATAAAATGATATATTTCATTATACTCATCAGTGTGTTAATTGTTTTAATGCGAGTCTACCATGGATAATCTAGTATCCTACTCTCGCAAGAATCGAAAGCCGTTGACTGCCTCAGAGAGGAAGCGTCGAGAAGAGATCCATGTTCTTTCTACTGCGACTGTCCTAGATGTGATAGAGGTGGATGCCCTAATGGTGGAGATGCCTGAGGAGGTTGCGATTCATGACGAGGAGATTGCGGTTGAGGTTGAGGAGGGGGATGATATTAAGGATAAGGATGACGTCGAGGTTGAGGAGGAGGTTGAGGTTGAGGAGAAGGTACATGATGCGACTGAGGAGGCAGCGGAGGGTGATACCAAGATGGAGTATGTTACTCCCCAACTGGCTGATAGCCCATTTAGCGTTTTACACAAGACCGCAAAAGCATATAGCAAGAAGAAAAAGGTGCCTGAAGAAGGAACCTCTACCGCGGCTTACGGGGGGTTTTATGATCTTAGCCTATTAAAATATTTCAAGCATCACGTAGCCTACGGTATTTGGACCAGCTCAGTGGTAATTTCATTTCCCTATAAAATTAAATCATTAATGTTTTAAACTTTCCATTACTTTCACAAATCTTAATAAATATTTTGCTTATATTGTAAGTAGAGCGGGTGCCTTTATTGTGCATCAATCACTAAACGAAGATCAATGAGTGGGGATTCAGTGATCTCTCTCCAAGTGTACAAATGAGGGTCCTATGACACCCCGCCTATTTAAATTGATCACGCGTGAAAAGTGTGTTCGTGTAAGGACACAATCGTTGTTTTCGTTTCACTGCGATAATACAAACAAACCTAAATTACGACTACACTTGTGATACAAGTGTAGCGGTAAGTTGGGTATCGAAAACCCACTGAGACGAGTTGCTATAATTTAATTGGTTTAATATTCCCAAATAAAAGGGAAAAAGGTGAATTACAAACTAAAATGGAAAAGATGCATAAAAGGGAAATATTAATCTAGGCGAGTGTATTGAAACTAGATTAACAAAGCGGTAAAAACTATAGGTTGTGTCGAATATCCCTCACCCGAGTTAATTTGTATAAAATGGATATATGGGTCGAGGAGTTATTTAGAATGCGTCTCGTTTCGACAGTTAATTGAATCAAGGATTGTCACGCCCCTAAATCTGCATAAAAGCCTAGTACGATTTTGGCGTCAACAAATACCTCGAAAATTACGCACGCAAGGTCGTAAGCACGGGACATACATGATATGTCCCGTCAAATCTCCTAGGTGCAATAACTAGGACAACGCACCCGAAATAGACCCGTAAACACCATCACCAAAGCAAAGCAATGCGTCAACCCGAGTGAGTTCCATTCAAACACAACCTAATTTAAATCAGTTAGAAAGCATGATAAAAACGCGATAAATAAACGTGGTAAAATTACACTAGAAAGTGATTAAATCAAAGCATGTAAACCTAAATTAGAAAGCAAGAAATAGAGGAAATACACACTATATTAATGGAGATGGTTGCACAAATTACAAGCCCAAATGGGTGTCAATCTAAGAAGAAATGAAGAAATGAGCTCCCAAACCTCCAAAACCCTAACCTATCCTACCTAAAATGAATTATATACTTTATATCTGATATTACAACAAAAATGGGTTATATAGTAAGTTAGAATAAAAGAAAAGAAGAAAGAAAAGAAAAGTAAAATATCTCCTGGAAACAGGGGATCGATCGATCGACCCCTTTGGTCGATCAATCGATGGTTGAAATCGTGGCAAAAATATGAAGGATCGATCGATCGATCAAACAGGTCTCAGCCAAGGCAGCCTGCTGCAATGCTGTTTTGGGCTGCTTGGATTTCTCTTCCGCTGAAACTCCCGTAACTTCTTCGTTATGAATCGGAATCGCGCACCGTTCGTGGCCACACGAAGCTTGCGAGGAGGGCTACAACTTCCGTGAACGTTGGGCTAGGTGCCTAAGCTGTGAAAAGACTAAAATGCCCTTAAACGTGCGATCGCGTATGAAAATCGAGCGAAATGCGTCCGAATTTCATACTTAGCATCCAAATACCTATAAAAACTCAATTAACCCCTGCAAAACATGTTAACGTAGAAATCTGAGGGTTTCTGGTTAACGAGCATAAATATAAGGAATAAGATACCCGAGGGGGCTAAAATTCGTAGGTTCGAGGGATGAACTACGTAATATTTACGTCGTATCAACCGGGTGATCAATCCTTCATCCAATTAAAACAAGAATCTCATCTGGATCATTTTTAGCATCATTGTAAAAACTTTTTAAATTTAACTAATCATTTTGAAAACATAACAAGTATTTAAATCGTAGTTTAAATTGAATAGTTATTAGATATACATGTTAGGTTGCGTACCCTCACTTGAGTTCCTCACCTTTCATCTATAGTGCACATCTAACGTCCCACCTAGACAAGCTACCCAAACTAATTAGGTCTCAAGCATCTAAGTAACCACTAACCAGTCTAGCTCACCCGTACCTCTCATACAGTACGCTACAGTAAACCCTTAATTATCATTAAGACCTTGGTTAAGTTTCTCCCTTAACTTACCCGTACCACCCATACAGTATACCCTTAATTATAATTACTTTATCTTTAGATACTCACTATCTATCTTTTCTACTATTTACACTTAAAGATTAAGCATTATTTTGGATGTACACTATTAGGTCTCCTTGCTATCACACATAAGTAGGATTATTCATTGTTTAGATATATATCATTGAGTCTCCTTACTATCACACATAAGTAAGATTATTCATACGGTACATATCTTACACACAATATATACTATAAGTGCATACTATACTATAATGTCCCCGTATCACATGTTAAGGACTATTGGTTCGGAATGTTACCTCGGCCCCAATATTTATTTCATGTATTGGTTCAGAATGTTTCATCGACCCCAATATTTATTTCATGCCTTGGTTTGGAATGTTACTTCGACCCCAATATTTATTTCATGTATGGGTTCAGAATGTTACCTCAACCCCAATATGTATTTCATGTATCGGTTCAAAATGTTACCTCGACCTCAATATGTATTTCATGTATCGGTTCAGAATGTTACCTCGACCCAATATGTATTTCATGTATCGGTTCGGAATGCTACCTCGACCCCAATATTTATTTCATTCATTGGTTCAGAATGTTACGTCGACCCCAATAGTTATTTCATATATTAGTTCGGAATGTTACCTCAACCCCAATTTGTTAGCATACACACAACCTATCCACATGTATATTAAATATAGGCACACGCAGATGACCTATAATAAAATTCGCATAGGTATACACTTAACATATTAACATAATCTGTATAGATATACTCTCACCTATAAACATAATCCGTATAGGTATACACTCGACCTATAAACATAATCCGCACAGGTATACTCTCACCTATAAATATAATCCGTATAAGTATACACTCGACCTAAAAACATAATTCGTATAGGTATACTCTCACCTATAAACATAATCCATATAGGTATACACTTGACTTGTAAACATAATCCGTATAGGTATACTCTTACCTATAAACATAATCCGTATAGGTATACACTCGACCTATAAACATAATACGTATAGGTATACACTCAACCTATAAACATAATCCGTATAGCTATACACAACCTATAATAATAGTTCGTACGTAATATTTATTACTCGAATACTCACCGTACTTTCAATTTAAGATTATTCTCACTATCACATTTAATGGAATATCATTCTCTACTCTAAGGGACCTAGTTACCCCTTGGTTTATTTCAGTAGTTAAGTCCTCCTTATTGTGCTGGTCTATACAATAAGCTCAGTCACGCTTTTCCGTAATTACATTCTCATTCTCTCGGATTAATTACAACATAATTCAAGCCCGTTTAATCCTCATCTTAATTCTTTTAATAGATTAAATCTCATAACCATACTAAAGCCTGCTGCAATATAATAAATCCATTATTATGTTCTAACAATGTCCCCAAAAGTTTTCCCAATAATGATTTTGGAGTTTTAGGGTTAAAAAGGGAATTTATAATTTTTCTGGGAACCAAACCGGTCCACCCCTGAACCGGACCAATCCGCTCCTCTGTACTTCGTCTTCTCCACTTCGCATATGCGTTTTTCACCATTAACACCCACACAACTTCTACCTTTCTTCACCATATTTGAAACCAATTGTCCCTAACCATTTCTATATGCACTGGGATGATTTTTAACGTAAAATTATCATTAATTCAACACGAATTCCATCCAAGATCCGATTAAAACAAAATATGCACAGAAACCCTAGTTTCTCATGTTCATCATCTTTATTAACTAAGAACCCAGATCTTACTACTACAAATCATCCCAAAACTAATGATTTCATGTTACCCACATAAATTAATATCTCTACATGCATTCCTACTTCGATTCATGAATTATACCCACCCAAATTCATATTAAATCTTCCAAACATGTAAATCAGACCCTACTCTACATGGGTGTTATAACATGCTTCACATAAATTGTGATATAAATACTTTCCTCTCTATAGCAGGTATGAAATTCATTGGTTTAATTCTATCATTGTTCTCCCCTCGCTCCGATCTTGATTTCGTTGAGTTCAGGGCGAAAAACGATGTAGGAAGCTTGGTTCTCTCCTCCTCTTCCTCTCCTATGGCCTCTCTTCTTTTTCCTTTGTGTTAAACCTAGCCCCCTCTATCCAATGGCATATATAAACCTAGAATTTTCGAATTTCTCAAAACCACCAACTCTCGAATGACTGAAATTCCCTCAAATAGTGTCGGGTTGGTCTAAAACTGCCCCGGGACCCAAATTATACACCCGGGTATAATATTCTGACTATTTTGACCCTTTCGGAACCAACCGTGACCTCAAAATCACCATCCGAGTCCCTTTTAAAAATCATCTTATTTCTACCTCAAAATACGGCACGCGTGCAAATTAAACTCAAACTAAATTTATTAAATCTAAATCACCGAATTTAAATAATTTCTCCAATTTAAAAAATTTCCTAAATCACCAATTTAACTAATTTCCATATTTTCCAAAAATACGGGGTGTTGCAGGTCTACAGGGCTAAGTGGGGTGGGGGGCTTATAGCATGTAGTCACCGTTATATAGACTACGCTCTTGTATCTACGTTTGTCGAGAGGTGGCATCCAAAGACAAACACATTCCATATGACATTTGGGGAGATGAAAATCACCCTAGACGACGTATCGCGATTTTGGGCGTTCCTCTCGTCGGATCACCTCTATATAACCCGCAGCCCATAATTGAGGCGGAGGAGGAGGAGGAGGAGGATGTAGTGGTCCCCACTACACCAAAATAAGTCAATTGTAACGGACAAAAACCGTTACAAAAAATATTTGTAACGAATTAAATCCGTTAGAAAATTGGCGTTATTTATTTTACTAACGAAATTTGCAATGAATAGAATCCGTTACAAATTTAATATTTGCGACAGACTAAAACCGTTACAATTTATTTTGTAATGGATTTGGCATTAGTACAGCATCCCATATATTAGTAACGGTTTTACTAAATTGTAATGGTTTATACCCGTTACAAATATAGAATTTGTAACGGATAAAAATAGTTACAAAATACATTGTAATGAGTTATAAGTGTCATATATTTGTAATGGGTATTTTTATTTTTAACGGTTAAATTTTGTTAGCAACATTATTATATTTTTATTAATTGTTCATCAAACTAATATAAATACACTAGTAATAACTCGTGCTCAACCAATGACAATGCATAACTGATGCCTACAAATTTCACTCAAACATTATTCCCAAACACACGTGGCAAAATCAATGACACTACATTTCCATGATATTAAACCGATCTAAAACTCTATTTCATTCATAACCATTAAAATTCCGAAACAAAAAATAGTACAAGATAAACCATTTAACTTTTAACAATAAAATTGAAACTAATTCTAACATCATTAAAATTCTAAACATATTATTCTTCCAAAAGTACTCTTCGTGACAATCCTTGAAAACGAGACTTCATTCTCCTAAAAGTAATTTTCATATTTCCCAATAAGAACTTGTTGAACAAACACAATCTTAGTAAATGTGTAAGCATAAATGAGTAATTAACGTAAAATACTAGTAGATTTACATTCCATTGGCACGCAAGTAATTTTATTCGACAATAATTGATACACTACAAACGGCCATAACCATTCACTACATCAAAAACAACAATCTGGCACAATTTAAAACCGTGCCAAACCCAATGTGGCACAGTTTAAAACCGTGTCAGAGTCAGGGGTGTCAAACCCAATCTGGCACGGATCTATTACATATTCTTAATATGTTCTCTTTGCATTTATATATTATTTCCTACAAATTTTACGTTTATACCGATTCACGATTCATAGGGTTTACGATTCATGATTTGATCCACGATTTGACAGCTATGCCCTTGAGTATGAATATGTAAATACAATGTATAAACCTTTCACCAAAGGTCCAAACTTAGCAACAAAGATTCACTACTACTATAAATTCAGTAACAACATCTTCTACCTATCTAACCAGTTTTGTAAAACATAAAAATGAGCCTCCTTTAGTGCCTAATATGCTTAAATTACACATATTGCTACAAACACCCAAACCAAAAATGATTCTCAAAATTGAAATCAAATAGAAGAAATGTATCTACCTGAATTATTTAAAAAGTTGAACAACAGCTTGGCATTTAGCTCAAGAAACAGCAGCTTGGTTTTCAACTTCACGTTCAGCTTTAGTTGTGATGGTGGCAAAAGAAACCTCAAGTAATACATCAGTCAGTACTTCAAGATGTGAATGAGAGTACACTTTCGCATATCTATCAAGGCGATTGGATTCAACTAATAATGGAAGCATAAACGACACAATTTCCATAAACAAATAAATTAGTTTTTGAAAAAAGAGTACATCAAGCATCTTTTAAGGGGATGAGTTGTGGTCCTTAATTCAGATAAACAAGTACATCAAATCCTTGATGAAAGAACAAAATACGAGTTCTTACCCTTTTGGGAAGTAGCTTTAGATGATTATCCACTTCCATTAGATGACCCCTGCATGAACAGAAATGGAAAATAAGAAAAACATACATATGATAAGAAAATCCACACGTATGTGTTGTAGTTGAGTGTATGTAAATAGATCATTTAGGTACCTCTACATCAGACATCTTGACATCACTATCCTTTTAATCAGAGCTCTTCTCACTGGGTTTCAAGCCATGCTTTTTACCCTCCTCGTCTCTTAAGAGTCTAAAGATAAAATGATGAAATAAAAATGAATAACAGAAAAAAGATGCAAAAGTCCTATTGAGATATAAAGACAACTTCACCAAAGCAAGTAAAACTTATAAATCTTGCGAGGGACTTCTAATTTTGTATGAAGATCGTCTGAACATAGATCGTACACATCCAACTCTAGTGGATAATCCACTTTTTGTAATATATGAAGATATTTAAGATTATTGATCACTACTTTCCATTATAAGAAAACTGAAGTCATATTAACACAATTTTAGGAGTTACAAAAGCATAAGCTTTTACCAACACAATATTATCATGACCTGGCCCTTCAAGTCTTATTAAGGACCTAGTTCGGGTGGTCTTTGTGTGTGGAGGGGGGGGATAGAAGCAAAGAAAACTGAACAATACCCGCAAAATCTTTGCCTTCTGATTCGATTCCCTCTTCCAAAAAAAATAGAACGAACCGAATTGACAAATACCTATTCATAATATAAATGAATAATAAAAATGTGTTGTGCCTGAGTGAGTAAACAAACTAAGATACCTTTCTCTCTTTCAGAAGCCAAAAATATAACAAGATTACAGTAATGGAGCATCCAACAAATAATAAAGAGAAGGGGAAGGATATGTGTAAAGCAGAGAGATAGAAATTTATCTAGTTATCACCTTGGCAAGCCATTGATATGGGAATCTTTTACATAAATTACACTGCGTCCCAAAGAAGGAGAAGCCTTTTCCAATTCTGATTTCAGACCCTACATAAAAAGAAGAAGAAGAAAAACTATTTACATTATCATTGTAAACTGGACCAAAAGACTTTAGTCCTATTGAAAGTATTTGATTATCCTTCCTATGATTAAAACTATGAAAAGAGAAGATTTTCCAAAGTCTTGGGGTTGAAACCTTTGATCGTGATATCTAGTGTATCTGGTAATACACCAAATATATCATAAGATACAGATGCATACATGCGATGTAATATTGTTGGCCGAATCAGACAATGACGAAGAATACCATTTGCAATATAATTTGAAGGAACAAAGCTTTATCAGGTAAATCAGTAGGTAAAATATGGAGGAGCGATAATAGGTGGAACTCTAGAAGAGTGGTTAAAGGGACTAAATCCATGGAAATCTATTTCCCATTGTATTGAGTATTTTTTAGAGTCCATCTTTTTTGGAGGTGGGGTGGTTCTAGAGTTCTTTTTTGGGAAGATATTTGAACGAGTGACGGGGGCCGACATATATAGGTTCAAGGGGGCAGTTACCCCTTCTGAGTTTTCGAGATTTTTTATTAATATTTATGTTTGGTATATTCTACCAGGCTACGTCCGTGTCTAAATTGTCACAACTTAAATCCGTGACAAAATCTATTCTGACAATTATCATGGACACATATTTTATCACCGTTTCTACCCATGATATTTAATGCCCATTGATTTCTAAAAGTTTTATTATTTCTAACACCAAAATTTTCATTTAATTTTATTGCTCAAAACATTTGTTTCAGTTTTCGTTAAAGACAAATTTTATCACAGATATAAGCTATGACAAAAATAAATACAACATTATGAAAGTTACAAGTGTGAGTAAGGAATACAAGCGAGCCTTTTTATATCCATAGATCAAATCATACGTATGAAAAATATGCAATACAACGACCCTCACAGGCATTGTCTCAAGCGCCTCCTCCGACGGGTAGAATTTCCTCTCAAACACCACTCCACTAAAATCATTTCCCTCTAACTTCTTCTCCTTCTTGAACGTTCTATAGGGTTTTATCTCAGTGGGTATCTTTTGGGGAGAGTTTAATATAGTTATTTTGAGATATTTGTCTTAAACATACTTCTGGAACGTTCTCTTACCCAAGGGTTGATATCTATGTATCCCCTCCAATTTGTTTGATGTAGAATGTCCTAATCACAACCTTTATTTTGAAATGAAGGCTCAGGATGATGAGAATTCATAACATCGTATAGACATACAAATGAAGGATATGTTGATAACCAAACCATCGATATCTATGAGAATGAAACGAATCTACGAAGCCCCTCTAACACTGCTTCTCTCCACCTTTTTCTGTACTAACAACCTGCATACATTGATATATATTTATCAGAACATAAGATTGTTCAAATAACAAAGTTCACAATACAAATAACACAAGAAAGCTAATAATATTGTACAAAATAAAGATGGAAAAACACAAAATAACTCTTTATGGATTTCACGGTCAAAGCTCTCCCCTCTAAATCGAAACCATAATATTGATGACTATAGTCAATGACATAGATCAGTGGCCTCTCTTCTTGATTGTGATGGGATGGAGTGCGGATGTACAGGATCTATTATCTATTGACCAGGGGTGAAGGTTGGAAGCATAGTTAATTTATCACGATCGAGTTGCATCTGTGAGATTTGTTAAAAATTTCAAATATGGTTTGGATCGTATGGTTATTTAGTGATCTATTGCTATTGGGTCCAGTGAGTAGCTGTGATGCAAAGGATCTCCCCATGTAGTGATCTCAGGGGTGCTTTGAGGACTTGATATCAGTTTTATCTATTGTTTTTCCTTTTTCTGTGTTGTCCAGTGTATTTGAGCTGTAATGGACTGCTAATCAACTGTTTTTTGTAACTTTCTTTTTTATCATTAAAAGCATTCTTGTTTCTAATTAACAAAAGGAAAATTGGAGAATCAGAGTGAGGCAAGGGGTTTAAATACCTCATAAATTGAGTCAGCATGTGTATAATAATACCGTTAAATAATCAATAATAATACGTATAGGTCCGATAGGATGTGTGGCTCAAAACAACACACGAAATATATTCCTGATGTATTCCTAAAAAGAACAAAAGTAAATTTAATATGATTTATAATAAATGAAATAACAGTAATGGAAATCAACATTTGATATCAAATAGTTGGAAACATTAAAATCTAACTCCAATACAGTCAACACGACATGATATATTACATACTCAAAGTTACATAGTAGCATTATAATAAATTTCATAAAACTCACCTTCATAATATCAAGTATTTGTCCTATATTAAGTCCATGCCCCCTTGATTTTCAACTTTTTTGCGTTTGTTCACTTAGAATCGTGTCCAAGCTCGTGAGAATTTTGAATGAAAGGGATTCAAACCATTAAAATTGAGTGCACCTAACAAATAATGAGAAACTTTAGTTTATACACTAAAATAATTAATATAAACGTTATGATGATCAGCCTAAGACCTTTTCCATATGGATAATAAATACAATAATGTTACTAAAAATGTACAAAAGTAAAATCTGGATTAAGGTAAAGGATCAAATACCAAGAAGTCCCTCAAATATTTTTTAATACGCATTTAGTCCAAGCCTTTTATTTTGTACCAAAAATTCCTTCAAACACCCATTTAACTAATATTCTCTTGCTTTTAAAGGTCCGCGCGAGCGGCACGGTGAAGAACGTTTTGGAGCAAAATAAAAAGGCTCGGAATAAACGTGTATTAAAAATGTTCGAGGGACTATTTGGTATACGCCCCTACAATAAAACCCATCTGCCCATCCACCATAATATTTTTATAATGAATTACGAGTAAACTCTTCCCATAGACTTCGGTGCATATCCCAAGATCGAAATGTTACATTCAACATCTAGAAATAATAAATTCCATAAACGTTTTCATATAAAAGGCAAAAAAATTACTCAAAATTGGTTCCCCCACATAAAAATCAAATGATGTCCACTGTATCTAATAAACCAAAATGCAAAATGCATTTTGCATGTGGATGATGTTGGTGCAGACACCGTTCAGAAAGTCATGAGAGTGTGAAACCATGACCATGATGAGTTCAAATTTCTTTAGAATTTCCTCTAGACACATGCAAGCTTCTAAATCTGTAATGGCAAATATTTGATCGTTAACAGAAGCGCAATGAGATTTGTATCAAATTAAGGAAAAACAAAGTTATGGCTAATATAGCTTACCTAGATGATTTGTGAGTTCATCAAGCAAGAGGATGGTTGGGTTCATGAAGAGGGTATATGCCAAAGGAATCCTCATTCTCCAACCACAAAAAAAATCACATGTTTTCTTTGCTTGAATCTTCTTGGTAAAACCAATACCGAACAAGATCTCAGTCGCTCGCTTCTCTGCAGTTGATGCATCAATGCGTCTAAACGCTCGTAAATGCGTTCGAGAGCTTCTCCACCACCATCATCTTTCGACCAAATAAATACAAAAATTCTAAACCATGTAAATATGGAACGAAGTGGTAATAAATATGGAAATATATGAAATTTGCATCTAGAGATTATTTATTGGTGTGACTTGGAATTTGGCCCCATTTGTTTACAGCAATATACACCAGATCCTCAAAGTAATAACGAATACTCACAAGTGACAAAAAAAATCCTCATATAGAGTCGAAAAAGGCATTTGGGGGGATGAAGGTATATTATTGCAAACTGTTGGTCTACCCATTTAATATTCAGTTAAAATGGCATACCTATTCGGCTAAGGCTTCAACCTCTTTGTCCAATCTAAACCACTCCTCATCACAGTTTATGACATCCTCGAGTGAATACATGTTAGATGCTTCAATCTCCCTGGTGAGGTGGAAAATATCTATTTGTTCTGGAATAGGAAGCTCTCGACCCTATTGCAGTGAGAAGGGTAGATTTCCCACAACCATTCAATCCCAGCAAACCATATCGCCTTAAAAGAAAAGATTTAATATAAATGAACTAATGAAATATTCAATTGATTGAATACAAATAAATTAAGGAGCAGCAACATAAACAAAAAGATAAGAAGTGAGAAATAATCACAAACCTACCATAATTGAACTCCATCTCAGAATCAACAATAAGATCATGCCCGTGAAAAGTAAGTGAGAGAGACTCTATCTGCAACCACCAGATATAGATCAAATTATCATTTATGTTACTATATATACAGCCTAAAGAGGGAAGAAGAATATGAAAGTTATGTGGAATAAATGGGCGTTTATTTCACAATATTTACCTCCTACACGAGTGTCCCAACAAGGTTGATGATATTATATTAAACCCTGGTAACATAGTTGGCAGAACACCCCGATGACTAGGGGTGTGAAGAAAAACCGACCGAACCGCCGAACCGAACCGATGAAATCGGGTCATTTTTTTTATATGGTCGGTTCGGTTCGGTTTAAGCAGCAAGAAAACAGATATATTCGGTTCGGTTTTCGGTTTTCGGTTTAAACCTTATAGGGCCCGGTTAGAACTGAACCGAACCGCTCTTATTATAAAATATAAAATATAAAATATAATATATATAATATTAAAAATAAACTACACCACACTTTAGGTTAAGAAAGACTCTAAATCTAACGCACGCTGTAAACCCTCACTCTCAACTCAGCCGCTCATTTCCCTCTCTCCCTCATCTCCCTCTCCCATCTCCGACGCCGCGACGCGAACCGCTGGCTCTCTCCAACGCGACCAGGTTCCTCTGCCGCCATCGCGAACAGGTCTTATCTCCGTCGGTTCGAACATGTCTTATCTCCGCCGTCGCGAACAAGTCTTATCTCCCTCTCCGATCTGCAGATTTTTTTTCATGTTTTTTTTCTTAGATCTATACATCTGTTCAGATGTATAAATTACCCATAGATTTTTTTCATGCTTTTTTTTTCTTAGATCTATACATCTATTCATACATCTGAACATAAGATCTGTTCATACATCTGCAGATTTATTCAAAGGTTTATTGAATGCAGTTTCTGATTTAGATCTGTTCATGTTTATTTTTTTCTTAGATCTGTAAATCTGTTAATACGACATGTATACATTTGTTCATAAGATTTTTTTTCGTAATTTTTTTTTTATATTTAGATCTATTCATGCTTATTTTTTTAGATCAAAACATATTTAGATCAAAACCGATATCTAAAGCTATTTTTTTTTTCATGCATATTTTTTTTAGGTCAAAACGTATTTACATTTTTTTTTATTATTTCAGATCTGAAGCTTTTCATTTTTTATTTTTTAAGATCTGTTCATAGTAGTAATAACATATGTTCAAACATACACTGTTTGTGTTTGAGTCTTTTAACAAATCATTGTTTATTTCAGATCTGATTCTAACATATTTTTTGTCCTCATTTTTCATTTTTTTGCAGTGTTTGTGTTGCTGGGCAGAAAGATGTCGCCTACAGAAAATGTGGATGATCCAAAGTCTACAGAGGTGGTTGCGAAGGGTAAAAAGACATCTCCAAAGAAGGTAATTGGGTCTAAACGAAAGGCTTGGTGTTGGGATCATTTTACAGAATTAAAAGACTCAAAGACACCTCGGGCATCGTGTAATTATTGTGGGACTACTTTGCTTGTGATTCTAAGAATAATGGAACCCGCAATTTGATAAATCACATAACAAGTAAATGCAAGGTCTACCAATATAGCAATGCGGACAAAAAACAAAAAAAATTGTCTTTTGAACAAAAGAAAGAGGAGGGCTGCAATCTTGTGTGCGTTAATTTCACAGTTGAAGGTTGTAGAAAACGCATTGCAGAAATGATTATAATTGATGAGTTTCCATTTAGGTTTGTGGAGGGGGAGGGATTTAGAAGATTAATGAACTATCTTCAACCTAAGATGACAAAACTTCCTAGTCGTACAACGGTAGCTCGAGATTGCCTTAATCTTTATTTGGACCAAAAGAAGGTGCTAAAAAATGCGTTACGGGGTCAAAGAATTTGTATTACTACCGATACTTGGACCTCAATTCAAAACATAAACTACATGTGCTTAACCGCTCATTTTATTGATAAACAATGGAACTTGCACAAAAAGATTCTTAATTTTTGTCAAGTTGAGACTCATAAGGGTGATGCGATAGGGAAGGTGGTTGAGGATTGTTTACTTGATTGGGGTATAGATAGCATTTGCACCGTAACAGTTGATAATGCAAGTTCCAATAATGGTACTATTCAATATTTGAAAAAAAAGACTAAAAGTAAGAAAAGAACCATTTTGGAACATGAATATATGCATGTAAGATGTTGTGCTCACATTTTCAACCTTATTGTATGTGATGGTTTAAAGGAATGGGATGATTCAATAGTGAAGGTGCGTAATGCGGTTAGATATGTGAAGTCGTCCCCATCTCGATTGGCCAAATTTAAATTATGTTTTGAAAAGGAAAAAATTGAAAGCAAAAGTTTAGTGTGTTTAGACGTGCCAACTAGGTGGAAAGCCACTTATATGATGTTGGAAGCGGCGAAAAAGTTTGAGAGAATGGAGGATGATGATGATCATTACAAAAATTATTTTACCAATGAGGAGGAAGATGATGGGGGGAGGGGGGGAGAGGAAGAGTTAGAAGGGTGATATTGGGTCCTCCCCAAAGTATTGATTGGGTGAAAGTTAGGTTCCTAGTTAGGTTTCTTAAATTGTTTTATAATGCAACTTTGCGATTTTCTGGGTCATTGCATATTACCTCAAATGCTTTTTTCCATGAACTTGTTCTTATACAAATTAAATTGGTCCAAATGAGCAAAAGCGATGACTATTTTCTTTCAACGATGGCGACAAATATGAGGGCTAAATTTGATAAGTATTGGAATGTTGAGAAAGTGAACTTTTTGTTGTTTGTTGCAATTGTCCTCGATCCTCGGTACAAGTTGATATATGTTAAGTTTTATTTTGATCAATTATTTGATAATGATGTGGCGAAGGATATGTCGAGGAAGGTGGAGGATGTGTTACATTCTTTGTATGGGTGGTATGATAAATGCCATGGGCCCAAATCGAGTGGGACATCTTCACAAAAAGGGGGCATGGGGATGTCGGGTGTTAATGATGATGATGAGGATGGGCGTGCTTTTTTAGCTACTCAATTCAAGAGACATTTGGAGGAGGAAGATTCTTTGGCAAATAAATCCGAAGTTGATAGATTTTTGGCGGAGAGGTGTGAGGAAGATGTAGCAGATTTTGATGTTTTAGCTTGGTGGAAGATTAATTTATCCAAATATCGGGTTCTCTCTTTTGTTGCACGTGATGTATTAGCGATTCCTGTTTCAACCGTTGCATTCGAATTGGCTTTTTGTACGGGTGGTCGTATACTTGATCCTTTTCGTAGTTCAATGTTGCCTAGAACGGTGGAAGCCCTTATTTGCACACAAAATTGGATTCGTAATTCATCTACCCCGATTAGTCTTCGTAATGCTATGGATGAGATTAAGGAATTAGAGCAACTAGATTCGGGTAATTTTTTATATTTCAAAATATTATTTTATGTTTGAATATAGTTGATACTTTAAAGTTAAGTTGCTAATATTTTTATTGTTTTATTTTTCAGAAATGTTGGGATGCCAAGAGAAAGAGAAAGATAGTGAAGCTTGAAGAATGCTTGGATGCTTGCTTTGCTTTGCTTGAAGAAATATAGTTGAAAAATGCTTTGCTTGGATATTTTTATTAGACTTTTATTTCATTTGGGACTGTTTTTTAACCCTTTTTAATGGGCGTTATTAGGCATGTTGGACCTTTACTTGTTATGTTATGTTATGCACTAAATTTTCATTTAGTTTGAACTATTTAAAAATTTTGAACATGTTATTATATTATGTTGAAATCAAGTTGAAAAGAGATTTAACATACTTTTGAACCATTTTGTAAATTTGTTGCATATAAATAAAATACTGTTAGTTGAATTTAGATGGAAAATTTTTATAACAAAATAAAAAAATATTTAAAAAATCAGCCCTGTCAAAATCGGTTCGGTTTAACCGAACTGGCCCTATCACTTTTAGCCCTGTCAAAAACCGATGGTTAAACCGAACCGGCCCTGTTAAGAACCGACCCTGTTCAGTTCGGTTTAAAAAATTCAAAAATCGATAAAGTCGGTTCGGTTAAAAAAATAGGCTCAAAATCGAACCGACCGACCCGTGCACAGCCCTACCAATGACAGACCCAATCTGCTTGCCAGGCGCTTGTCTAGGTGCACCAAGCTAGCAATAATAAGCTAAAAGTGAGACTTGTTTCAATGAGAAGATCTATATCATATAAAAAAACTTTTTACTCGGTGAGTATATACAACAATAATTGAAGGAACAATAAAGACGCAAACAACTGTTGCGACTCCAAACCATCTTTTGTTTTTTAAAGAAATCTCAAGTCCTATGTAAAAAAAACTTAAAGTTGCTTAATTTTCAATTATTCATATCGACTTCAATTATAATATGCACAATAGCACATGTTTGTCTCCAAACTCTCAACGTAATAGGTAGCCAATTATTGCTTTAGATTAAGCTTTGATCCCAATCAAAATCCCCCCGAAATCCGTTTTTCCCTTCGCTTCCCCAACATTTACCCACAGGGTTGGGAGGTCCTTCTAACATAAGTCATTTTAATAGCACAAACCATGTGAGTCCAAAATGCAAACCAACACCGTGTGAATTCTAAAATGCAGACCGCACCATCCATCCCTACCCAACACCATGTGAATCCAAAAATTACATACACCCCCCCCCCAAAAAAAAAAGACTATCGAATAATGATAAACACAACTATATAGACTATAATAGAAGTGAATATTATAAAAATTAAATTGGAAAATTTTATTCTTGATGTATCTAACTATTCATATATAGAAACATCAATTGAAGAAAGAAAACACCTATCCTTATTTGAGAAATTTGTAATGGCTTCTCAAAGTTGATCCGAGAGACTGAGTCCCAAATACAATTGACACATTCTATTCTTATTTATCATAATATCCAAAACGATAACAAACAATATGGTTATTAATTCAAATATGTATCACAAATCAACAACCGAATTACAAATATCAATTTAAAATCAAATTTACATTTAACTAACATTTAAGAGAAATCTTTTGCATTTGTAAAAACTCTAGAAGGATTATTAGATGTAAATATAAAGTATAAAAGCTATCAAGTCATTTTCTAAAATTAAAACTAACTACCAATAAGAGAGTTGTGAGAGCACAAACAGAAACAATAAGACACAACAATTTGTAGGAAAATAAAAAATAACCAACGAAACAAAGCTATATTACATAAATCCCTAAAGAATAAAGAAACTTTCTAGGTGCAGAAATCACAAGATGTAAATATTGACTAAATAAAAATAAGTTAGGGATTTTTTTTTTGTGTGTGTGTGCTGATTACCCAAGAACATGGCAACCTCCATCATAAACTTTATGTGAAATCAAACCCATTAACTTCTATTACCACGAAAGTGTACATTTTAAATAGGCTCTTTTCAAATCCCTGTCTACATTGATAGCCCTGCATTTAAAAGATAGCACCAAGTGGGTTTCAAAGAACATACAAAATAGTTCGTGATTGTTAATATAAAGTAAGCAAATTATTTCAGGGAAAAAGAGGAAATAAAATTAAACAAATCATGGTTACCTAGCAAGAACTTGAAACCACAAGCACAAAAACAACAAGGGTAAAGAAAACAAAAATAATAAAATAAGGAGAAGCAAAACCTGAATCCCCAAATCATGGGTACCAAGCAGGAACTTGAAACAACAATCAGAGAAAAAAAGGTCGGCAGAGGAGAATATAACACTAAAATAATGTTCTCATTGTGTTGGTGGTATTAATGTTCCGGTGTTTATTGTTAAACGATCGACGGGGAGAGGTATACAGGTAGGCTGGGAGAGGCAAAAAGGGAGTGGGGATAGTATTGGGTGGAAGCGATCGACCAAAAAGGTATGTTTGGTTAAAATGGGTTTGAGAATTAGGGGGAAATGGGGAATAATCCCGCTTGGCCTTGCGCATTTTTTTCTTTAAATGACTTTTGCAACGTTTAGAGATATTCTGTAATGATTATAATTAATTTGTAATAGTTTTTAACCATTATAAACATCTAATGGACAAAATCCGTTATAAACAGAAAAAAAATCCGTTACAAAATTAGCCTTTTGGTGTAGTGCCTGTCGGCTGTGGACCTTGTGGTGGGGTTATTGGGAGTGAACAGGGAAGTTGCCTTGGAAGAATGTGGCGAGCATGCAGTTGTTCGGTTGAACTGGCTCATTGCGAATTTCAAGGAACGGTTGCAGGACGCCAATGCATCGAGTGAAGACAAAGATTATTGCACCAGGGCCTATGTGGTCAACATTATCAGCTGCACAATTTTCCCCGACGAGATAAAGAACAAGATTTTCGTGCTCTACCTTCATGTTCTTAGAGACCTGAAGAAGGCGGGGGAACTAGAACGGGGGATGGGTATCCTAGCGCATGTGTATCGGCAATTGGTACTTGCCTCTCGTTCAGGTGTGAGGCAAATGAGTGGTTGACTCTCTCTTATAGAGGTAACTAATAATCTATATTCATATTTAGGTTATGTATGTTTGTCAACCCCCCCCCCCCCCCCCTTTTAATAAATTTGTAATATTTGTATTTTGCAGTAATTGATATATGAGCATTTTATAGGGGTTGGTGGATGCATTGACATAGAGTTCGATGAAATCATGCTAAGGATTGCACGTTGGTCGTTGAAATCCGCCTCTAAGAAAAATGCAATTCAAAACCTAATCAATTATCGCGAGCAATTTGATGATATGAGTGTTGGTGATGTGAGTAAATTCTTTGGATAGTTTGTAATATTTTCTTTTGACTTTGTTATTTTCTGACATTCAATTATGTATTGTTTATGCTTAGGTTATTTGGGAACCCTATCAAGATTATAGGGTTGTTTATACCTTTCGTGAAGCTTCATGGTATAGCGGGATTATGGTTTGTTCTGAGGTGGGGGAACCCTATTACCCTGAAAGATGCCTTAGACAAGTCGGACGACTGCAAATTATATCTCGTGACCCAATGATACCCTTGAAGGACGATAGGGGAGACAAGGCGGTTCGATGCAAGGTTAAATTCGATATGCAAAAATGGTACCAAGAAAATTGGCAAGACCAACTTCTATCTGAAAAATCTAGGTATGTGCCTGTATCGAGCCCGTGGGATTGTAGCAGTGATTATATGGCTTGGTTCCTGTGCAAATCCCATCCTAAAGTCAAAAACCCCAAGTTCTGCACTGTCAAACAATAGCAAACATCGTTGGTAAGTTTTATGTGTAAGCCACTTTCGGGTTTCTATTATCGTTACTAATTTCATGTTATTATCTTTCCGATAGGCGAACGAGGTGGGAAAGGCTATCGATTTAATGAAGAACAATATTGACGATGGAATTATTGCTAATCAGGGTGCATTAATTGCATGCAGTGTCCAAGTCTATGATATCCTAGCTGCGGCCATTGGGGTAGGCAGGTCGGTTGTCATTGAGGAGCGGGTGGCGAAGAAAAGCAAGTCCAAAGGCAAAGGAAAAGAGAAAGTAGTTGAGGGGTCCCATAGAAGAAAAAGAAAGAAATAGGAGTTTTGATTAAATGTTTTTGAAGTTGTAGTTGGAGTTAGTATAAATATTTGTGTTAATGCTGGAGTTGGTATGTTGACTTATATTGTTGGTATTAAAGTTGAATTATATTATTAGTATTAAAGTTGAATTATAATGTTTGTATTAATGTTAAATTATATTGTTGATATAATTGGAGGGGTCCCAAATGTTGGTATATAAATGTTGAATTATAATGTTGGTATTAATGTTGAATTATTATGTTGGGGTTAATATTGGTATATAAATGTGTACATAACTGTTGCTTTTAATGTTAGTTTGAACATGGTTCGGCACATATATACCGACCCACTTCTGTGTGAGCTTGGTTCGGTATAAACATCCCTAACAGTGGCCTTTCTTTTTTGGAGGCTGAGTTCTATTCGGCATGTTTATAGCAATTAAGTTCCGTTATTTTGGCGCATATATACATAACCAGTTCTGGGGAACTTGGTTCGGTATAAACATCCCTAACATTGGGCTTTCTATATTGGAGATTGAGTTCTTTCGACATGATTATAGCGAGCGAGTTCCATTATTTCGGCATATATATACTGAACCAGTTCAGTGTGAACTTGGTTTGGTATAAACATCCCTAACAGTAGGCTTTCTATATTGGAGACTGAGTTCCTTTCGGCATCATTATAGCGGTTGAGTTCAATTATTTCGTCACATATATACCGAACCGGTTCAGTGTGAACTTGGTTCGGTATAAACATCCCTAACAGTGGGGTCTTCAACTAGTTTAATACAAATTCATTTAATATGATTTCATACAACTATAATTAATCATACGATCAACATAATACAGTACAAATTCATTTAATTTGATACAATGTCATTTCAATTTCATATCATACAAGTTCATTTCGCCTCATACAAATTCATTATAGGTTGATAGTTGGTTGCTACATCGTTTGGGAAGATGTTTTGAAACTCTGCTACTTGTTGCGCATATTTATCAATCCACGGTTTTGTTTTTGCTTCGGGCAATGAGCAACTATGCCAGTGACTTACTACCGGGGGAATTAGATAGTCATACTTAAACTTCAAAGCAACAAAGTGATGCCTGTAAACATGAGCAATCTCTATGAACATTGGATGCACGGTTCATTCATGTCTCATTGGTAGAAATGTGAGGCACTGTCTCTTCGAAATGAGGACGCACACACACTTGTAAGTTTCTGTCAAAAGATAGCTGCACTCGGGCATGATCACCTAAGATTTCGATATACATGGGCTTGAATAATCGTCCAACATATGTAGAAGAGTGTTTGGAAACTAATCACCAAAATAATGTGCATAGAATTCATTATTTGTCGTAACTTCTTCAATCAAGTCCGATCTGAGATGTCTCCATCCGTCGGGCCCAAATCTGAGGCATTTAGCAATGCATCTAAACCCATAATTTTTGTCAGTTTCAACCTCGATGATATCTTTTACGCAATCTTTATCAAAGATCGGTATCTCCTTGATATATTATTTATACGCGGGGGAGTAGTTCGAGCACCATGGGGCGGGGCAGGTGAACTCTGTGAAATCAATTTTATTCTTAGGCCTTTGGACCGCGGGGTGTTCCTTTTCTGTTGATTGCCTAACAAGTTCAAAGCCTCAGGGATCCCTTTTAATTGACTTCTCATGCTTTTATTCTTTAGCAGTTGGTTTTCGACTTCTCGGGCGACCCTTGCAATGCTTAAGCACATATGGCTCAAATAGCCTAACGGTGGTGGGACAACTGATGCCCTTGAGTTTTTGCAATATGGCCCTTTGCTCATCGACAGTTGACAATTCCCACCTTTGTTTAAAAAGTATCATTTTCAGCTCGTAGTCAACCATATGGTACTTCGCTAATTCGGGCACCATTGTTAATTTGCACCAATGTGGATCGATATCCCCTATAGTATTGCCCTACCCTCCATCCGGTAGATGACCAATTCATGAGAGCACGATAGATCATAGATGTTGAGTGCCAAGTATAGGCACGATTTTACATCCATACTAACGGTATCACAAGTCTCTAGCTCCTCAAGAATTAGGTCAATAGCATAATGAGAAACTCGACCTATGAGCTTATACAAGATATGAATATTGTGGGAGTGCTTTAATTTTTGCAAAAAATCCTCAAACTCCCTTAATCTGAGTCACTTGAAACTCACTGTAGTTGTGTATGCTGGTAAAAACCTTGTCAAAAGGAAGTTGAGAACTCTCCAAGTGCCTCTTCAACTTAGCATATGCTCCTTCACAACGATTTGTAGTTCGGTTGCCCTGGTGCCTAACCATATTTGTCCATGCATGAATGAAGCTCTCCCTTAGATTGTACCATGTGAAGTTTATGTAGTGAAGCGTGTTCGAGAATGCAACCCAATTAGAGAGAAAAAGCGTCCACTTTTCGTCAAAATCGTTCACGGTGGGGGATTCAACAAAATGCATCCAATACCTCATGAACTTCTTCAATGTATCCTTATCGTGGATCTATTTCCTAGCATGGAGTTCCACATTGCGATGAACGGGGAAAGTGCAAACCATAGATCTCGCCTGGGGGAACATAACCCACAATGCGTTCCTACACGCATACTCTCGATCCGTGATGAAACCGTGGGACATGCAAACGGATCGAATAGGGATTTCAAACGTCATACCGCCCATCAATAATTCTCCTCCTTCTCCGTTGCTAAAGAAGCAAAAACAATATTAGAAGTCCTTCCACACGATGTTATTCCAACCATCTTGAACAAAGACATCTTCTAACGATTGGTCTTATTTGTGCAGTCAATAATGACAATGGAAGAAAAGCACTTGGCTAGTGGGATGAGCCCCAAAAATGTCTACCACCTTTATGGTAGACTCGTTCGTTCTATACCAATACACACAATGTTTATTCCTAAGCAACTTCATTAACTGTTGCATCGCCGTTCTACCCTCTCGTTCAGAAATCCTCAACTTCCCCTTGGCATTGTAGACTGTTTTCATGGTATAAAACACTATTAACATTCTGACTTTTAATCATCGTTAGAATGGCAGTCGGCTTTACCCCACTCAAGGACATATCGTCAATAATATTTTTTTACACCGAATTAAGTCGACCGACGTATGCATGTATAATTAACGATTTCGGTAATTGTTGATTGTGAATGCCGCTAAAGACTGATAACATCCACTATCCATTGTCAAATGGAATGACCTTCAACAAAAATGGACAGTTGCACTTTCGGGTGGTCATGTCCTTCTTCTAACCTTTTTCCTCTTGACTACTCCCTACATTCCCATCATTCTCTCCGTCATAATTATGGTACTCACTATCTCTCTCGCAAACCATGAGTAAATGTCCCTTGCTCATTGAAGAAGGTGCGTCGGACTTGGTGATGACTATTACTGTTTTAATGGATCGGGCTTCTTATTGAGTCCAAGCAACCAACTCTTGCCGAGTGTAAAATACTTGATAATTAAGAATAAAATAAATCAGTACAATATATTTAAAATATATAAATATATTACATCAATAATAGACATTATAATACCTGCTTCGTAAAGAACATCGCACAAACATCTACTAACACCGCACCACCGTCCACGCTTTGGGGTATATTGATGTTCTCTAAAGCCTAATCAAATAATAAGGAATTGAAATCCAATAAGGGATTCTACATAGGTAAAATTATTTTTAGGTGGGAATAATTGGAAGTTTAATCGCAACCTAATTACATTTGATAACTATCAAGCAACATTTTCAAGTTTTAGTTATATTCGGCGTGAACATCACGAAATGATTTCATTATTTCGGGGGGAACATGAAGAATTATGTTAGATGGTTCGGGGTGAACATAACTAATATACTCATACGCCTCAATGTGAACATAACGAATGTTTATAGATGGTTCGGGGTATGTATATATATATATATATATAGTTCGTTATGATTGTAACAAATGGACCTACTTCGAATAAAAAAATATACAGTTGGTTCGGGAGGTTTACCCCGAATTTCTTCTTTGAAATCGGGGGCCGGATCCGAACCAATTGTACGTTTTCTGCATTGTTTTAGATTTTCAATCCTTATGAAAAATAAATATATATGTAATGGGACCACAAGTTTACCGCAAAAATGGGATTTGTAGAGTTGTCATTCGCTTTTGAGGTGTTGTCATTGTCTAATGGTGGAATATCCATTACTATTTGAATATTTAAAGAACAAACCTTAGATATTTAATAAGGCTGTTGCTGATGTGGGGAACAAAAATTTAATAATGGAGTGTGGAGACCAATGGAACAACACTTTAATGTTGTTGAAGATTTATGGTCGGATTAATGGAGACCAATGTGTTGGTTGAAGTGAAGATGAGAAAGGGAGGGTTTGGTGTGTAGTGGATAGAGAGAGAAAGGGAAAGTTTGGAGTGTAGTGGTATTTTGTGTTGTAGTTGGGGTAAAAAATATTAATATACTTGTGGTGGCCCTTAGTAAAAAATACATTTTTTTGACTTGTGGTATTTTAAAGTAGATTTTGTGGTGCCCTTAGAAACTCCCTTTTTTAATCAGTAGCTTCTGCGAAACATTCCACTTAAGGCTTAGTCCTACAAAAAATTACTTATCGGCTTATATTCTATATCTATACTTGTTAAATTATGCGGTGGCGAATGGTATATATACCATTACACCATGCCCATAGCGACCTTCAAATTGCAAATTTACGTTTTTAACATGCCCATAAGGATTGCTCTAATAATGGATTTTAAATTGGGGTTTTCTTTTGGGTACGCGGCTAGGTTGGGCGAATTGTTTTCTTGTATTTGTGTTTTTGGAGAGTACTAAAATACCTCTATATGGTGGGGATAATTTTCCCACCGAACCTGGAAGAATGAGAATAAGGCTTACAAAAGCGAGTGTCATCACCTATCATGTAACAATAATACCATTAATAATGTGCATATATATATATATATATATATACAAAGTTACTAAAACGTAGCTCACGCAATGCGTGGACATCTTTGTAATAATATAAAAGCATGAACATTTTTATCTTTATAATAATATAAAACGTTATACAACTATAAAATGCCCTTACTCTTTCAAGTTGTCCATGTGGCAACAAATCATTAAATCCAAAAACATAATCCTCATATTCTTCTCAACCTTACTTCTCCTCTTCTTTCAAACCAATGTTCATTCCTCTTTCAAATCAAACGCCCCTGTCCCCTGTCCATTCCTCTGCTCCTAATTTAACATTATGTTCTCACTTATTCGGCTTCTCCCTCCGCTCTTACCCGAGAATGCAAGTGATTCAATTGATTGATTTGTATAATAAATTATCACACGCAAAACCATTTTTTTATCAAATATTAATATTTGATTAAATTTGGTGTGCATACAAGACGTGTTCCAATTATTAAACGAAGCATGCAATCAATTCAAGAGATAAAGAAAAATCTCTAAAAATGGAAAAACCATATATTCAACACTATTAAATGTTTTGACAGACAATCGACTTACAAAACTTAGATAATCTAAGTGAGATGCGTAGGGCCTTCAAAACCTTCAATATAATACGACTTGATCTAGAGTCATCCACATGTAGCAGTCTATCTTCGGTATCCATCGATCAACCTTTTCTTCTTCAGTGGTGAAAGCTGAGTTTCACAGTTCAACAATAGATATTTCTCTCCACAAAAGGTTTATGTGCTAGAAACCTTATTCTTGACTTGGTAAAGTGACCTTTATAATTCCAATGGGTTTGGAATAGCTATGAAGGTGTTTGATCACAAAAAGAACTTAAAAGAGGTGTGTTATGATGATAAAAAAAGTTCTTAAGAAGTCTAATCTCGTGCATCATATTTATAATAAGGTTGGTTATAATAGGATAATCATGAAAGAATTGGATTAGATGTAATTAAAAATCAAATTCTCACCTAGTCGCTCAAATGAAAATGTACCTCGTTTGAACGACACACATGTTCTCGTTCGAACAGACACTTCGAACGAGATTCCAGATGACGCCTAAAATATC
Source organism: Sambucus nigra (assembly GCA_949130495.1). NCBI lineage: Eukaryota > Viridiplantae > Streptophyta > Magnoliopsida > Dipsacales > Adoxaceae > Sambucus > Sambucus nigra. The sequence goes on from OX422211.1 coordinate 23,892,583, forward strand.
TCAATTCGTAGTTAAACGAGTCTCGTTCGAACGACTTGTCAATTACCAGTCAAGACCATAACTTATTCTTAGGTTATTGAGACGTATGATGCTTCAGTATTCCAGTTGTCTTCAACATTGTCTTCGAATCTCGAGAATTCATGTAGGTGCAGTATTTGTGTAACGGGATATGTCGAAATAAAAAATAAACTATCAGCAATTATAAAAATTACGTTAAAAATCTCCCCATTTGGCTATTTCGGTACAAAACACAAACCAATGCCAAAATGTATCCATTTTACTTAAAACAATAACTACCCTCCCAAATCAAGAAACAAAAAGCAGTATTTGTGAAAGTCTTCAAATGGAATGAGTCTTCTTTTTGGCTAACATTGTTTTCATCTTGTGTATGTCCAAGTGATCATCATCTTGGTGAAATGTCCTACACACATGAAACAAACAAAATACCGTGACGCACACAAAAGCTTGCTCGGTAGAATGCATCCCGGAGTGACAGTTCGCTCGGAATATAAAAGTTCTCTTATGGAAAGATACGGTATATCTCCCTCACCCGTACCAAAGCTAGCGTTATCAGACTTGTCTCTCCCACCAAATGACTCGAAATCCTCACTCGGTGCTCTAGAAGTGTGACTCGTAATGGAATTTGGCGGTGTAGGAGGTGGAACCCAAAACTGAGGTGCGTTAGGAGTGTGTGGGATATGGAGGTCGTACTCAACTATGGGATTTTCGTGAATACGGGTGGGAGTTGATTGAGGAGTTTGTTGCGGATTTCGCATGAAAGGACTTTGAGAGATGTTAAAATAAAATTCGCTTTTTTACTTTTATGAATTTTTTTGGATTTTGGATTTTATGATTTTTTTTGGCTTTTTAAGAATTAGAGTCAAATTTTGGATTAAATCGACCTAACCTACAAGTTTACCTAGCCCCCGGAAATGGCGCCAAAAACTTGATGTGACTTAAAAAGTGTTTCTAATGCGTGCTAATATCGACTCAAGTGTAAGCTAGTCGCTCAAGTAATAATCCAGTAAACGGGTATAGAACAGAGGGAATAGGACGTGAATACATGACGACGAGTAGGGAGAGACGAATGACCTAAATGATTGACTTACGAAAATAAGAAGCAAATATGATTTTGATGAAATTATATACTACTATTACGAAAGCAATGAAATCCTATCTAACTTAACTACCCATGCAAAACTTAACAAACTATGAAGTTTTAACTATGAAAAGAAAATAAGGTCGGAATACAATCCCCCAACCCCTAATGAATTCACCAGATACAAAACTAATCGAGGATTAAACAATTAATTAAGGAGAGACTTTATTCATTTCAAGCATTACACATATGAAGGAATGAACCCGCACAATATAAAATCAAGAATCCAAATAAAGTACGTGATGCGATAGTTAACACGCACGTAGCACTCTTAAACACCCCAGTTACCTAGGGCAAACGATAATAAAAGTCCTACGATGATTGTGTTAACGAACTGACACGTTCCAACTAATTGTTTAACTCAAGAACTTATTTTTATATCCATGCGAACTACTTCGGGTTAGGTTCATGCGTCTCAAAACCTTTAGAAATCTAGCCAGACATGACGCGATTAATAAAAAACATGTTATCTACGTTGCATATAATCAAAACCATGAAGAAACTATACCTAAACATGCACGAAGATCTTGGAATGCCAGAAAATAACCAAATCATGCAAAGCATATAAACTTTTAGAATAAGGAAGAAGAATACGAACTTTATGGAAGAACACCTTGGTAAATAATCCACTAAAGTATGATCTTTATGACTAAATTCAAAACTGGGGTTCTTTTATCTTCTCCTATAATGTTCTCTATGAAAAACTGATGAAAAACTAGTCCAATCTCAAACAATAACATTACAATTACGTATTTGTGAGAGTCCACCCCCCATGAAACTCTTTGGACCAATCAGATGTAATTCCTTGTATTTTTATGTTATATTAATTTGGGGATTTATTAAATTTAATGAGAATGATTATTTAATAAAAATCCGCAAATTAATTATGTTATAATTATTAACGTGACGAGAGTTATTAATTATGGGAAACTTGTTAAATATTACTAATGAGCATAGTGATATACTATATTGGTTATATTGAATGTCATAAGTGAATTAAATGACTATTTCGTAAATTTAAGTTGGGACGTGTCCGTGTCACGTCGGGACTATTTTTGTTAAATAAAAAGTGAATATTTTATAAGTTGTTCGTATGGTCATTTTGAGTGCGCCAACGCGTCCGGAAGGGCCGAGATAGTCAGAAAAGTGTACCCGGGGGTTTAGTTTGGGTCTCGGGGCGTTTTTAGGCCTAATTGGTGCCCAGGGAGGGCATTTTAGTCATTTTACTTAAGTGGGCAATTAAACCCACGAATTTCAGCCAACCTATATCAGCCATTAGGTCAGCCTCTTAGGGTGAGAACATTCACAAATCAAGTGACGGCCATTGGAGAAGAGAGGAGAGAGCTCCAAGGCAAACCAAGGCCAAAAAAGCCACCCGATTTCACCGCCACCACCACCACCACCGCGTAGATCACGAGACAAGGAACGCAGCCATACCAAAATCATCCGGGAATCTGCATACCAAAATCCCAGGCAAGTGTTTAAACTTGCTATTTTCGTTGATGCAATCTTCATGTTAGCTTAGGAATAAATTGTGATATAAACTATGGAAGAAAACCCCATTTTTGATAGGAGGACCCATGTAGTATCGATGTATATGTAAATTCTGGAAACCCTTGCCATGTAGAGGTAATAATCCACGAAATTTAGTGATCATAATAAAGAAATATTGGAGAAAGATTCATTAAAAATCTGTTTAAGAAAATTTTAGGGTTCTTGATAATTGGACATGATTTTAGGTTGAAAACCCATGTTTAATGATAGTTACACGCATGCTTTACGTTATAAACACCTGGTATAATGTTATAATGATGATAGTAGGATTTTTGGGGCGATTAGAATGGAAACACATCGTTTTAGATGAAGAAGTTGGATGAAACCCGTAACTGCATTCTGCAGAATTTTTCCCAGACCTGCTTGATCGATCGATCGAGCCTAGAGCTTCGATCGATCGAAGGTTCGATCGATCGAGCCCCAAGCTTCGATCGATCGACCCCTCCTGGTAGACTACTAATTCCCTCTTTAAATGCGTTAAATTCAAATTGTCGTGATATAATTCTTGGGCACTCTTGATAAGTTGATTTGGGAGACATTGAGGACCAGTAGGGTATATGAATAAATGTTGGAACCTTAATCTTTACCGAAAATGGTATTTATGGGATATTTACTTTAGGTTAGTGGACTTATGAATTTAAAGGGTGAGGTGCGTAAGAGAGTTACGTTGGAACCTAATAAAGACACTTACTGAAATTCAGATTTGTGAGGATGTAGCCCATGAGTGTTAGGTAATAAGTGAGAAAACCCTTCGAGTTAAGGTTAGGAATAAAACCTTATACGAAATTCTATAACTGTGAAATTAAGGATATATGGTATAATTATGGGTGATGAGAAGAACCTATATTAATATGATAAAGTGGTATATTTATATGATTGTGTGTACATATATTATATGCATGTGAAAATCATACCCACGCTACTTACTATCCCTGAGGTTTCCGCGCTGGGACAAGTCTTATCTCGATGGGACCTTTATGGGGGATATTGACTTGTACCCTAGGAGATAGATATCCTTGGTACAGGCTATCGATGTGATAGTTCAGACGGTCCTAAGAGACGCCGGTATGTGACATCCTCTTAGAGACTTGGAATCTATGCTTCGCCTCAATTGTTTGTGTATTTCTGTTAATACAATTCGAGAGTGATTCCGAATGTATTCCCCTTAATATGAGTGATATGGGGCTTTGGATAGTAGAGTATGCACGCACCATAGTTTTATTCGGGGTGCTGTTATATATATATATATATATATTATACGAGTAGTTAATATATATATGAGATTGATATTTGAAACTGTCTACTGAGATTTGATAAGTAGGACATGGCTGTTAACTCAAATCATTAAATACTTGTTTTGAAAAAGTATAAGATGTCACTGTAAAACTTTATTGATTTTATAAAGTTAAAATGGAGGACCTTGATTACTGTTTGGAACATTATTTTTAAAATGGAGTCGTGAATTATAAATCTTGCGAGTAATCTAAGTTAAGTTAAATCTTTTAGAAGGACTAGTGCGTTAAAGGATAAGAAACCGTGGGGAAGGTTAGTGCGATAGGTGCGCACATTAGAAGAGAGGTGAGTATTTTCTCAAGAGAGTGACGTACTAATATATTATTGCATTGGCCTGTATCAATTTAAATACTTGCTAAACGTATTTTAAAATCAAACACACTTTCGGGCTCTGACCCGTTTCTTTCCCTCTCTCTCTCTTGTATATATATGTATATATTTCAGGTGCCCAGCCACAGGGGCGTCTTGCTTAGGATCCTTTGAGAGGAACGTGCTGCAGCTTAGGTGGGAGTTGCAGGTCACTTGCGTAGACGGCTTCCTTTATTGACTCCACTTCTAGCATTCTCATTTATTGGGCATGTGTCGCCCTTTCCATTATTTCATTTGTTGTTGGGACATTTATATTTCAGTTATTTCCAGTATTGTTCCATGGGATTTATTTAGGATGAATTTGTGATTTTAGTTTCATATGTTGACATTCGATTGACGAATGGTTTATGTTATTTGGTTTATTGTGGTGTGATTCTTAATTGTAGAAATGTTGTGTTAATTAAATAAATCTTTTTCGTTAATTAAAATTGGGAAAGTTGTATGAAAATGTTTTTGACACTTAGCTTAATTATTTAGGGTGTTAAATTGGAAAATTTATTTTTATCGACAGTGATGCTGAGAATGAACCAACTGTTTACCTTGATTTAATTTAATAAAGGAGTGATCGCCCGGTATTTAATCAGGCGGGGTGTCACAGGTGGTATCAGAGCATCAGGTTCTAGAGTCCTTTAGGATCTGTGCGGCCTATTATGTTTCAGCGTTGCTTTCTTTGATATAGAGCCCTACTACTAGGAATGTTGTGTCTATCTCTATACTTTGGAATTTCGTACTTCTGCGATTTGGTTATTTGAATGATGAACTCATCCAAATTTACTTAAATTTTCAGATGGATCGTCAAGAAGAACTAGCTAAGACGGTTAAGGGAGTCATCGAGCAAGATCGACTCACACCTCAGGTATCCCCAGGGAGAGTATCAACCGCCGAGTTAGCAGGTATCGTGGCACAAGCAGTTACCACTGCAGTTCTACAATACCAAGAACGCAGCCTACAACTTAAAGGAGGCAAAAGACCTAGAGAGGTTAACCTAGTGCATGTGACTGACGTTGAGAACTGTGCGAAGGCACCGAATCTGCGACAACAAAACAATCAAGATAGAGTCAGTTCCGGTAGTAACGAGATTTATGTACAGAGACAAAAGTGTCAGGGACAACGAAGCCAGGTTCAGAATGAAATCACCAAGAGGTGTTTCGGTTGTGAAATGGAGGACCACAAACGTAAATCTTGTCTGAATCAGACTGGGGATAAACTACAACCTGACCGGCAAAGAATTTCGAAACTCTGCTATAAATGTGTACAACCGGGCCACAAGTGGATGGATTGTCCTCGCCCTGACATAGTTTTTCCGCAAATTTCCCCTCAAGGCCAGCAAGACCAGGGAAAAAGAGAGACTAGTCAATACCGTAAGGAAGGGAAGCAGTTTCGGGGGAGGTGTTTCCAATGTGGCAGGAATGGCCATAGGCGTCAAAATTGTCCAGAGAAGAATAGGGCCCCATGGCAGGAATGTGCTGACAATGTACCTCAAAAGACAACTCCGCCACCCTTTCCAACAGCCTCAGTTCAGCAGAGAAAGCTACAGGGCGGACGTGTTTATAATTTCCCACAGGCAGCAACCCCGCAGGCACCACCCGCGGTCGAGGGTATGCTTTTCTATCCATGTTACTATGAGTCGATATTTGTTTGTTACGAGTGTAACGCACTATTTTATAAGCTAAATTTTTTTTGCGAAAGCCTTAGGGTTGTTAGCCACAGCAGTGAGCTCAGTGACGGGTGTAGACTCACCATCTTGGGAGTGGGTCTTTTATTTTTCTTTATATGCTCAGGAGTGGGGGTAGAGATTGGTAGCTTGGTATTACCTGTATATATGTTAGTCTTAGATATGCATTAGCATGATGTTATATTCAGTATGGATTGGCTCGCCGCTTATAGAGCCATGATTATCTACTTCGGTGGAGCATTGTTTTTGCCATTTCAGGGCAAGAGATGTTTGTAGTGGCGATGCCTCACCCAAAGGGAGGTTCGATCCCTCATTTGTATTACATAGAGGAGGATACCTCTAAGGAGGTTGTGATTCCCTTAGATTCGATCCCTGTTGTCAGGGAGTATTCCGATGTGTTTCAGGAGATACCTGGCCTACCGCCCAGTCGTGAGATAAACTTTGTTATAGATTTATTGCCAGATACGAGACCTATAGCACGCGCACCGTACCGTATGGCTCCAGCAGAGATGCGAGAGCCACGAGATCAGATTGAGCAGCTGTTGGGTCAGGGCTTCATTCGTAGGAGTACCTCACCTTGGGACGCTCCAGTCTTGTTTGTGAAGAAAAGAGATGGTTCACTAAGATTGTGTGTGGACTACCGTGAATTGAACAAGGTCACGATACGGAATAAGTATCCGTTGCCTCGAATCGATGATCTGTTCGACCAGTTGAGGGGAACAACTTTCTTTCGAAGATAGATCTAAGGTCAGGGTACCATCAGTTACGTATTAGAGAGCAGGATGTTTCAAACACGGCCTTCTTATCGAGATATGGGTCTTATGAGTTCAGGGTGATGCCGTTCGGACTCACAAATGCCCCAGCCGTTTTCATGGACTTGATGAATCGAGTATTCAGAGAGTTCTTGGATCAGTTTGTAATCGTCTTCACAGATGACATCTTGATATATTCGCACTCCGAGGAGGAGCATGCCGAGCACTTGAGACAGGTTCTTCAGACTCTACGAGAGCATCAGTTGTATGCTAAGTACGAGAAGTGTGGATTTTGGTTGCGAGAGGTACAGATCTTGGGCCATGTTGTTTCTAAGCAGGGGATTGCAGTTGACCCGAGCAAAGTGTCAGCGGTGAGGGAGTGGGGACAGCCCACGACACCGACAGAAGTGCGTAGTTTCTTGGGGTTAGCCGGATACTACAGGAGATTCATTCGGGGATTCTCCAAAATAGCGGGTCCATTGACAAATCTGACTCGCAAAGGGGTACCATATGTTTGGGATGACGCTTGTCAATTGGCTTTCGATGAGCTAAAAGACAAACTTACTTCAGCGCCAGTCCTTGCGTTACCGAAGCCGGGTGTGGAGTACCTGGTTTACACCGATGCGTCTTTACGGGGACTTGGAGGTGTGCTCCAGCAGGAGGAGAAGGCTATATCTTTTGCTTCCCGTAAGCTTAACCCGCATGAGAAGAATTACCCCACCCACGACCTGGAGTTAGCAGCGGTCGTCTTTGCATTGAGAATTTGGAGGCACTACTTATTGGGCGAGAAATTCCGTTTGTTCACAGACCATAAGTCACTGCAGTACCTGTTCACTCAGCGAGAGCTGAATATGCGTCAGCGCAGGTGGTTAGAGTTTGTGAAGGACTACCAGTTCGATATACAGTATCATCCGGGGAAGGCCAACGTAGTTGCTAATGCGTTGAGCCGTAGACCGGTAGACGATGTAGCGGACATCTGGAAAGCAAAGTGGAAGGAGTTGGGTCACCAGGACGCAGTAGCCCGTTCTTTCATATCCGTGATGTCAGTCACACCCAAGATTGTTACGAGGGTGATACAGGCACATACCACAGACCCGTTTTTCCAGGAGAAGATTGTGCGACTTCTAGCCGAGGGTGCTGAGTCCTATTCTGTTAGTTCTGATGGAGGTTTGCGGTTTAATGGGAGATTAGTGGTTCCAGAAGGAACGGAGTTACGTCATGAAGTGATGACTCATTCTCACGGGTCCCGATTTGCAGTACATCCGGGTGGTGATAAAATGTACCAGGACATGAGGCGTCAATACTGGTGGAGTGGGATGAAGAAGGACATCGCCGAGTTTGTGTCCAAGTGTTCTACCTGCCAACTGGTGAAGGTGGACCACCAGAAACCGTCAGGATTGCTTCAGCCGTTGGAAGTACCCGCGCGGAAGTGGAAGAGTATTTCCATGGATTTCATTACAGGGTTGCCTACATCACAGCGGGGCCACGATTCTATCTGGGTGATTGTAGACCGTTTGACCAAAGTGGCTCATTTTCTGCCAGTGCGGACAGATTATACTACGGGTCAGTATGCTCAATTGTTTATTGCTGAGATTGTCAGATTACACGGGGTGCCCCTGAATATTGTGTCAGATAGAGACAAGATTTTTTTGTGTCACGTTTCTGGGAAAGTTTTCAGGAGGCTATGGGTACCGAGTTGAGGTTGAGTTCAGCTTACCACCCACAGACAGATGGACAGACATAGCGTACTAATCAGATGTTAGAGGATATGCTACGCATGTGTGTTCTCGATTTTGGAGGAGGTTGGGAGCCACATCTTCCACTGGTAGAGTTTGCTTATAATAACTCTTATCAGTTTACGATTGGTATGGCCCCATTTGAGGTTTTGTATGGCAGGCCTTGTCGTTCTCCAACTTGTTGGCTCGAGGTGGGGGACAACAAGTTGCTAGGACCAGAAGTGATTCAGGAGACCTCCAGAAGGATTGAGATAATCAGGAGTCGTATTCGGGTAGCCCAGGACAGGCAGAAGAGCTACGCCGATGCGAAACGGTTCTTCCGGAAGTTTAATGTGGGAGATCAAGTGTTATTGCGTGTATCTTCTATGAAGGGAGTGATGAGGTTCGAGAAGAAGGGGAAATTGGCCCCGAGGTATGTGGGACCATTTACCATCATCGAGAGGATTGGGTCGGTTGCATACAGGTTGGGATTGCCAGAACATTTACATCGCATCTACAATGTATTCCACATCTCGTCGTTAAGACGATATCTTCGGGATGATATGGCCTGTACTCACATTGCGATAGATGAGATATATTTACAGTGTGATAGCTCTTACGAGGAGAGACCAGTGGCTATTCTAAACTATAGTGAGAGGAGATTGAGGTCGGATATAGTTCCACTTGTGCGAGTCCAGTGGGAGCATCATAATGTGGAGGAATCCACTTGGGAGTGTGAGGCAGATATACGCGAGAGATATCCAGAGTTGTTTTTACCAGGTATGCCTTATTTTCCGAATTTCGGGACGAAATTCCGTTATTAGGGGTGGAAGTATGTAATACCCCGTATTTTTATGTTATATTAATTTGGGGATTTATTAAATTTAATGAGAATGATTATTTAATAAAAATCCGGAAATTAATTATGTTATAATTATTAACGTGACGAGAGTTATGAAATCCGGAAATTAATTATGTTATAATTATTAACGTGACGAGAGTTAGTAATTATGGGAAACTTGTTGAATATTACTAATGAGCATAGTGATATACTATATTGGTTATATTGAATGTCATAAGTGAATTAAAAGACTATTTCGTAAATTTAAGTTGGGACGTGCCCGTGTCACGTCGGGACTATTTTTGTTAAATAAAAAATAAATATTTTATAAGTTGTTCGTATGGTCATTTTGAGTGCGCCAACGCGTCCGGAAGGGCCGAGATAGTCAGAAAAGTGTACCCGGGGGTTTAGTTTGGGTCTCGGGGCGTTTTTAGGCCTAATTGGTGCCCGGGGAGGGCATTTTAGTCATTTTACTTAAGTGGGCAATTAAACCCACGAATTTCAGCCAACCTATATCAGCCATTAGGTCAGCCTCTTAGGGTGAGAACATTCACAAATCAAGTGACGGCCATTGGAGAAAAGAGGAGAGAGCTCAAAGGCAAACCAAGGCCAAAAAAGCCACCGGATTTCACCGCCACCACCACCACCGCGTAGATCACGAGACAAGGAACGCAGCCATACCAAAATCACCCGGGAATCTGCATACCAAAATCCCAGGCAAGTGTTTAAACTTGCTATTTTCGTTGATGCAATCTTCATGTTAGCTTAGGAATAAATTGTGATATAAACTATGGAAGAAAACCCCATTTTCGATAGGAGAACCCATGTAGTATCGATGTATATGTAAATTCTGGAAACCCTTGCCATGTAGAGGTAATAATCCACAAAATTTAGTGATCATAATAAAGAAATATTGGAGAAAGATTCATTAGAAATCTGTTTAAGAAAATTTTAGGGTTCTTGATAATTGGACATGATTTTAGGTTGAAAACCCATGTTTAATGATAGTTACACGCATGCTTTACGTTATAAACACCTGGTATAATGTTATAATGATGATAGTAGGATTTTTGGGGCGATTAGAATGGAAACACATCGTTTTAGATGAAGAAGTTGGATGAAACCCGTAACTGCATTCTGCAGAATTTTGCCCAGACCTGCTTGATCGATCGATCGAGCCTAGAGCTTCGATCGATCGAGCCCCAAGCTTCGATCGATCGACCCCTCCTGGTAGACTACTAATTCCCTCTTTAAATGCGTTAAATTCAAATTGTCGTGATATAATTCTTGGGCACTCTTGATAAGTTGATTTGGGAGACATTGAGGACCAGTAGGGTATATGAATAAATGTTGGAACCTTAATCTTTAACGAAAATGGTATTTATGGGATATTTACTTTAGGTTAGTGGACTTATGAATTTAAAGGGTGAGGTGCGTAAGAGAGTTACGTTGGAACCTAATAAAGACACTTACTGAAATTCAGATTTGTGAGGATGTAGCCCATGAGTGTTAGGTAATAAGTGAGAAAACCCTTCGAGTTAAGGTTAGGAATAAAACCTTATACGAAATTCTATAACTGTGAAATTAAGGATATATGGTATAATTATGGGTGATGAGAAGAACCTATATTAATATGATAAAGTGGTATATTTATATGATTGTGTGTACATATATTATATGCATGTGAAAATCATACCCACGCTACTTACTATCCCTGAGGTTTCCGCACTGGGACAAGTCTTATCTCGATGGGACCTTTATGGGGGATATTGACTTGTACCCTAGGAGATAGATATCCTTGGTACAGGCTATCGATGTGATAGTTCAGACGGTCCTAAGAGACGCCGGTATGTGACATCCTCTTAGAGACTTGGAATCTATGCTTCGCCTCAATTGTTTGTGTATTTCTGTTAATACAATTCGAGAGTGATTCCGAATGTATTCCCCTTAATATGAGTGATATGGGGCTTTGGATAGTAGAGTATGCACGCACCATAGTTTTATTCGGGGTGCTGTTATATATATATATATATATATTATACGAGTAGTTAATATATATATGAGATTGATATTTGAAACTGTCTACTGAGATTTGATAAGTAGGACATGGTTGTTAACTCAAATCATTAAATACTTGTTTTGAAAAAGTATAAGATGTCACTGTAAAACTTTATTGATTTTATAAAGTTAAAATGGAGGACCTTGATTACTGTTTGGAACATTATTTTTAAAATGGAGTCGTGAATTATAAATCTTGCGAGTAATCTAAGTTAAGTTAAATCTTTTAGAAAGACTAGTGCGTTAAATGATAAGAAACCGTGGGGAAGGTTAGTGCGATAGGTGTGCACATTAGAAGAGAGGTGAGTATTTTCTCAAGAGAGTGACGTACTAATATGTTATTGCATTGGCATGTATCAATTTAAATACTTGCTAAACGTATTTTAAAATCAAACACACTTTCGAGCTCTGACCCGTTTCTTTCCCTCTCTCTCTCTTGTATATACATGTATATATTTCAGGTGCCCAGCCACAGGGGCGTCTTGCTTAGGATCCTTTGAGAGGAACGTGCTGCAGCTTAGGTGGGAGTTGTAGGTCACTTGCGTAGACGGCTTCCTTTATTGACTCCACTTCTAGCATTCTCATTTATTGGGCATGTGTCGCACTTTCCATTATTTCATTTGTTGTTGGGACATTTATATTTCAGTTATTTCCAGTATTGTTCCATGGGATTTATTTAGGATGAATTTGTGATTTTAGTTTCATATGTTGACATTCGATTGACGAATGGTTTATGTTATTTGGTTTATTGTGGTGTGATTCTTAATTGTAGAAATGTTGTGTTAATTAAATAAATCTTTTTCGTTAATTAAAATTGGGAAAGTTGTATGAAAATGTTTTTGACACTTAGCTTAATTATTTAGGGTGTTAAATTGGAAAATTTATTTTTATCGACAGTGATGCTGAGAATGAACCAACTGTTTACCTTGATTTAATTTAATAAAGGAGTGATCGCCCGGTATTTAATTAGGCGGGGTGTCACATCAGAAAGAAGACAAATGTTCGCGCATCAGACCCACCAAATCGGTTCTTGGGTACATGTGAACCGGTTCGCCCCCAAACCAGTTCGGTTTGGGGTTCGTGGTTTTTCTCAGCCTTGGCCTCTTTTTTCTTTTTTTAGGCTTTGATTTTTTTCCCTTGTTTTTCTTCTCAATCTTCAATTCGCATAACCTTTTCAGCTAGGCTCAGATTGGGGTGCTATTTTTTCCTGTATTCTTGTAACGTCATCTTCTTTGACTTTCCAGTTGGCCCCACCTCCAGACTAAAGCTGCAGTATTACCAAAATGCCCTTCAACACTCCATTCTTTGGATTTTCTTCTTTGCTTCGAGTTCTCTTTTGCACTAACTTGAATGAATTATCTGTAAAACACATGAGAGATACACAAAACACAAAGTACTCTCCAATGAGAGTTAATAGCATGATTATGAGATAAAACCAAGTCAATTACAATGTACGAGACCATAAAAATACTTAAATTAAGGGGATAAATATGATATATTTATGCCTAATCAGTATACATTTTCATAAATAATAATATATACGGTTCCATAAACATAATACACCACAACGTATATACAATTAAATAAATAAATATTAAAATCTTCAATGTGTTCCTTATACAAAACATATGCAAAATGTTCAAAGTGTTCCTTTTCCTAACAGGCCTACAAATATTTCAAAATGTTTCAAATGGTAAGAAAGTACTTGAATCCCAAAATGACTTCAGGACGCCTATATAGCCGAAAATGGCATCAAAGTCCACGTAGTTCGTAATATGGATAGGGTTGAGGTCTAACCTATAATGTGAATCTAGGTTTTCTCTTTTGATTTATGAAAATAGATGGGAAATGTGTTAAAAATGTAGAAAATTATGAGAACATTATAAATTGGGAATTGGGGTATAGGCCCCATTTTTTTTATTTATGAACATAGATGTAAGTGTATATATGATAATAAAAGGACTGGGATTAGTGGTGGAAGTATTATAAACAAGATGCAAATGGAATGAGAGCACTAAAGTATCCCAAATAACGTGTATGGAATTACTAAAATGTAAAGTATATTACAACGCATCTATACGTTTGTTTGAGTATTTTGAAATAGTTTCTTGGTGGTCTAACCAATATAATACATTTAGGGTTCCTAGCTTCATAACAACACTATGACAAAATCAATTAGACCTTCAAAAAACTATTCGAGGGCACTCACATGAAATCATTCGTGTGGCTACACTGAATTGGTAGTTTGTTATCAATGCATTATACCAAATCCTGCATATGGTCACGGACTTTATCCATGACTATTGAAGCTAGGTCCCGAATTTGGTCCGTGACTATTTCGGGCGTGACTAATTTTAGTGTTCACGGTCCAAGTCCCCCATGGCATCTTTTTAAGCCTAAGTCTAACAGTTTGCAAATTTTCATCTAACTCTCAAATTGAGACTCTCGTGAGTACACGGTCGGTTCCTACGGTTTTTGGTCGCGTGCGAGGTGTTCGTGCCTCTCACGGGGCCGTTTTGTGGTTGTTTTATATTTTTACCCTTTGACGGCATATTTTTAAGCCGAAGTCTAAGAGTTTACAAATTTTCGTCGTGCTCTAAAATCGAGAGTCCTGTGAGTACGCACCCGGTTCCTGCATATTACATTGGTCTCGTGCAAGGTATTCGTGCCTCTCACAGGGCTGTTTTGTGGATGTTTTATGTTTTTAACCTTTGAAGAAATGTTTTTAAGCCTAAGTCTGACAGTTTGCAAAGCTCTCAAATCGAGAGTCCTGCAAGTACGCGGTCGGTTCCTGCTGGTTACATTGGTCCCGTGCGTGGTGTTAAGGACTCTCACGGGGCTGTTTTGTGGTTACTTTATGTTTTCACCCTTTGACGACATGCTTTTAACCTAAGTCTTATAGTTTACAAATTTTTGTCGTGCTCTCAAATCGAGAGTCCCGTGAGTATGCAGTCGATTCCTGCGGGTTACATTGGTCCCGAGCGAGGTGTTTGTGCCTCTCACGGGGCCGTTTTGGGGCTGTTTTACATTTTCACCCTTTAACGGTATGTTATTAAGCCTAAGACTAATAATTTGCAAATTTTCATCATGCTCACAAACCGGGAGTTCTGTGAATACGCGGTCGATTCCTGCGAGTTATATTAATCCCATGCCACGTGTTCATAACTCTCACGGGGCCGTTTTATGGCTGTTTTATGTTTTCACCCTTTGACGGAATGTTTTTATAACTAAGTCTAACAGTTTGTAAATTTTTACTGTGCTCTTAAACCAGGAGTCTCGTGAGTACGCGATCGGTTCCTGGGGGTTACATTGGTCCCGTGCGAGGTGTTCTTGCCTCTCACGGGGCCATTTTGTGGAATTTTTACGTTTTCACCATTTGACGACATGTTTTAAGCCCAAATTTAACAGTTTTCAAATTTTTGTCGTGCTCTGAAATCGAGACTCCCGTGAGTATGCGGTCAGTTCCTGCAGGTTACATTGGCATCGTGAGAGGTGTTCGTGCCTCTCACGGGGCTGTTTTGTGGCTATTTTATGTTTTCATCCTTTGAAGGAATGTTTTTAAGTCTAAGTCTAACAGTTTGTAAATTTTCATCGTACTCTTAAATCGAGAGTTCCATGAGTACGCGATCAGTTCCTGTGAGTTACATTAGTCCCGTGCGAGGTGTTTGCGCCTCTCACACGACTGTTTTGTGGCTGTTTTATATTTTTACCCTTTGACAACATGTTTTTAAGCCTAAGCCTAACAATCTGCAAATTTTCATCATGCTATCAAACCGAGAGTCCTGTGAGTATGTGGTCAGTTCCTGCGAGTTACACTGATCCCGTGCGAGGTGTCCGTGCCCCTCACGGGGCCATTTGGTGGCCGTTTTATGTTTTCACCCTTTGGCAACATATTTTTAAGTCTAAGTCTAATAGTTTGCAAAATTTTATCGTGCTCTCAAATCGAGAGTAACGTGAGTCTGCAATCGATTCTCGCAGGTTACATTTGTCCCGTGCGAAGTGTTCGTGGCTCTCACGAGGCCGTTTTATGACTGTATTACATTTTAACCCTTTGACGGCATATTTTTAAACCCAAGTCTAACAATTTGTAAATTTTCATCGTGTTCACAAATTGGAAATCTGGTGAATACGTGGTTAGTTCCTGCAGATTACATTGCTCCCGTGCGAGGTGCTCGTGCCTCTCATGGAGCCATTTTGTGGCTATTTTACGTTTTCACCCTTTGACGACATGTTTTTAACCCTAAGTCTAATAGTTTGCAAATTTTCGTCGTACTCTCAAATCGAGAGTCACGTGAGTACGCATTCAGCTCCTGCGGGTTACAATGGTGGGGTGCAAGGTGTTCGCGCCTCTCACGGGACCATGTTGTGGTTATTTTACGTTTTCACCCTTTGACGACATGTTTTTAAGCCTAAGTTTAACAATTTGCCAATTTTCGTCATGCTCTCAAACTGGGAGTCCTGTGATTATGCAATCTATTCTTGCGGGTTACATTGGTCCCGTGAAAGTGTTCGTGCCTCTTACGGGGCTTTTTTATGGCAGTTTTACGTTTCCATCCTTTGACAACATGTTTTAAAGCCTAAGTCTAATAATTTGAAAAGTTTTGTCATGCTATCAAACTGGGAGTCCCGTGAGTAGGCGATCGGTTCCTGTAGGTTACATTGGTCCCGTACGAGGTGTTCGTGCCTCTCACGGAACTGTTTTGTGGTTCTTTTATATTTTCATCCTTTGACGGCATGTTTTTAAGCCTAAGTCTAACAGTTTTCAAATTTTTATCATGCAATCAAGCCGGGAGTCCCGTGAGTACGCGATCGGTTCCTGTGAGTTACATTGCTCCCGTGCGAGGTGTTTGTGCCTCTCACGGGGTCGTTTTATGTCTATTTTACGTTTTTACCCTTTGACAACATGTTTTTAAATTTAAGCCTAATAGTTTGGAAATTTTCATCGTACTCTCAAACCGAGAATCTCGTGAGTACGCGGTTGGTACCTGCGGGTTCCATTGGTCCCGCGCGAGGTGTTAGTGTGTTTTTAAGCCTAAGTCAAATAATTTGAAAATTTTCATCATGCCCTCAAACCGGGAGTCCCGTGAGTACGTGATCAGTTTTCATGGGTTACATTGGTCCGGTGCGAGGTGTTCGTGCCCTTCACGGGGTCGTTTTATGACTGTTTTACGTTTTCACCCTTTTACGGCATGTTTTTAAGCCCAAGTTTAATAATTTGCAAATTTTCATCGTGAAATCGAACTGGGAGTCACATTAGTACACAATCGGTTCCAGCGAAATACATTGGTCCCGTACGAGCTGTTCGTGCCTCTCACGGGGTCGTTTTGTGATTGTTTTACGTTTTCATCCGTTGATAGCATGCTTTTTGGCCTAAGTCTAACGGCTTACAAATTTTCCTCATGCTCTCGAACTAGGAGTCCCGTGAGTACATGATCGATTCTTGCAAGTTACATTGGTCCCGTGCGATGTGTTCGTGCCTCTCACGGGTCCGTTTTGTGGCTATTTTATGTTTTTACCATTTGTTGGCATGTTTTTAAGCCTAAGTCTATCAGTTTATAAATTTTCATCGTGCTCTCAAATTGGGACTCCCCTGAGTACGCGGTCGATTCCTGCTGGTTATTTTGGTCCGTACGAGGTGTTCGTGCCTCTCACGGGGCCGTTTTGTGGCTATTTTATATTTTCACACTTTAACGATATGTTCTTAAGCCTAAGTCTAACAACTTATAAATTTTCATCATGCTTGCAAATCGGGTGTCCCGTGAGTACGCGTTCGGTTCCTACGGGTTACATTGGTCACGTGCAAGGTGTTCGTGCCTTTGACGGGACATTTTTGTGGCTATTTTATATTTTCACCATTTGACGACGTGTTTTTAAGCCTAAGTAAAACAGTTTGCAAATTTTTGTTATGCTCTCAAACCGGGAGTCCTGTGAGTATGCGGTCGATTCTTGCGGATTACAATTGTCCCGTGCGAGGTGTCCGTGCCTCTCACGAGGCCATTTTGTGGCTGTCTTACGTTTTCATCCTTTGACGGCATATTTTTAAGCCTAAGTCTAACGGTTTGCAAATTTTCGTTGTACTCTCAAATCAGGAATCACGTTAGTACGCAATCGGTTCCAGTGAATTAAATTGGTCACATGCGATGTGTTCGTGCCTCTCACAGGGCTGTTTTGTGGTTCTTTTACATTTTCTCCCTTTTACGACATGTTTTTAAACCTAAGTCTATCAGTTTGCAAATTTTCATTGTGCTCTCAAATCGGGAGTCTCATCAGTATGCGGTCAGTTTATATGGGTTATGTTCGTCCCGTGCGAGGTGTTAGTGCCACTCACATGACCGTTTTTTGATTATTTTATGTTTTCACCATTTGATGGCATGTTTTTAAGCCTAAGTCTAACTGTTTGTAAATTTTCGTCATTCTCTCAAACCGGGAGCCCCGTGAGTACGCGGTCTCGTGCGAGGTGTTCCTGCAAGTTATATTGGTCCCGTGTGAGGTGTTCGTGCCTTTCGCGAGGCCGTTTTGTGGATATTTTACGTTTTCACCGTACGATATATTTTTAAGCCTAAGTCTAACAATTTATAAATTTTTATCGTGCTCTCAAATCGAGAGTCCCGTGAGTATGCGGTCGGTTCTTGTGGGTTACATTGATCCCGTGGGAGGTGTTTGTGCCTCTCACGGGGCCAATTTTTGACCCCTTTGACGATATGCTTTTAAGCCCAAGTCTAATAATTTGTAAATTTTCATCGTGCTCTCAAATCGGGAATCCTGTGAATATGCGGTTAGTTCCTGCAGATTACATTGGTCCCGTGCGAGGTGCTCGTGCCTCTCATGGAGACGTTTTGTGGCTATTTTATATTTTCACCCTTTGACGACATGTTTTTAACCCTAAGTCTAACAGTTTGCAAATTTTCATCGTGCTCTCAAACTGGAAGTCACGTGAGTACACAGTCGGTTCCTGCGGGTGACAATGGTGGCATGCAAGGTGTTCGTGCCTCTCACGGGACTGTGTTGTGACTATTTTATGTTTTTACCCTTTGACGACATGTTTATAAGCCTAAGTTTAAAATTTTTACAATTTTCGCCATGCTCTCAAACTGGGAGTCCCGTGAGTATGCGGCCAATTCTTGCGGGTTACATTGGTCCCGTGCGAGGTGTTCGTATCTCTCACGAGGCCGTTTTGTGATTATTTTATGTTTTCACCATTTGACAACATATTTTTAAGCCTAAGTCTAACAGTTTGCAAATTTTTTTCGTGCTCTCAAACCGGGAGCCCCTTGAATACACAATCGGTTCCTAAGGGTTACATTGGTCCCATGCGAGGTGTTCGTGCCTCTCACGGGGCCATTTTACATAAGGTATATTTCCCCACTTGTACTGCAAACCGAATCCCCCTTTTCTTGGTCTTTTCCCCTTCTAAAGTATTTTCTCTTTGACTTAGAAAATAGGTCATGTTTGGCAAGAAAACATGCCTTTTCTGGCGTTAACAAATGCAGCGTGTTGTAGAGATCATTGAAATTGTTCTGGAAAGGAGTCCCGGATAATATGATGCATTTTTTCATTTGGAAGTTTGATAGAGTATTCCAAATATGAATCCTCTCATTACAAGGAGTGTGGCCTTCTTCAAGAACCACCAATCCAGGACACTCTAATAGTATTTCCCCCCATTCTTGATTTTTCTTATTTACAACACTCCTTTTCCCTTTCTTTGAGTGTTCCTTTGCCGTGATTTTCTCTCCGACAAGCTTCTCATACAAATTATAGCTTACTCCCAGGACACTTTTGTCTTTCTGCCACGAATACACCTTCGTCACGCGTACAACTTCTTTACTCGCACACCTATTCTCTTAGAGAAGCTTAAGATTTATATTTTCATTTCTAGATTTCTCAGGATTGTGGAGGTTATAAATTGTCTATTTCCAGATTTCCATTTTTTGACAAAAAAATGGAAAGTTAAATTCCCATTTCATAACCTCAACAATCCTGAGAAATCTGGAAATAAAAATTGTTCGATCTTCCTATTCCCATACCAATAAACTAGAGTACCCTTTTTATGAGGCTCATTGATGAAAGAGGTACGAGTGTGGTCCAAGTACAACCTTTCATACTGCTGTTACCATTGATTATCACCGTGACTCATTTTTCCTGAGAAAAATGAATGTGGGTTTGAATATGATTCCTATAAATAATGGCTCTAATGAATCATTAACTAGTTAGTTTAGTTTGATATAGGTTTTGAATAATCACTATCATTCTTTTCTACCAATGCAATTTTAATTTGTTAGTTATTAAGGATTTGGCGTGAATCATGTGCATGTTGGACCGTATGATTTGAAATCCAAACAACAACTCGTCGTACAAGACACAAAATTGAACCCTATGATTTGTTCCATGCTTATGTGGATAGATTGAAGACGATTATGTTTACTATATTTTCATGCTAGGATTTCAAAATGACAACACTCAGTATACACACACAGAGTATGTACAAATATTATGTTAATAATTATCCCCCCAAAATAATATCATATCAAACCACACACATATAAAATTCTAATGAACCAAATAGTTATATATACATTTTTTAAAAGAATTGTCCCTTACACACACAGAGACTACACACACACATAAATACACACACGCGAAATATATATAATGTGTTTTTACCGAAATAATTATATATACCTACTTTTCTATTTTAAAAAAAATAGTCTCTTACACACACACACATAGTACACAATACACACACATACACAATATACACATATACATACACACACATATACACATATACATAGAAATACACACATACACACAGAAATACACATATATATACAAATGCACAAATACTCGAATACAAAATATTAGGGTTTAAGTGTTACCTTTGAAATTGAGTGAAAAACTTGTGATTGAGAGAGAAATTGCCGAAATCGCCGAAGAGAGGAAAAGGGGTTTAAGGGTTTGGAATTTTTCGAGGGAAAATGAAAATTGGTCTGGGCTTTTAGTATAAAGACACTGGTCACGGCCCTGAGCCGTGACCACATGCCGTGACTCCTTTAAAATTTAACACGTTAGCCTGGAAACAAGAAGCTGGTCACGACCTTAAGCCGTGACTCCTAAACTGGGATAGTCACGGCTACAAGCCGTGACCACATGCCGTGTGTATTTTGGAGGCGGTCACGGCCCAAGTCCGTGACCCCATCCACGACCACACTTGGAGGGAACTTTGGCACGAATTTGGCGCCATAATGGTCACGTATATGTCACGGCTATGGTCCGTGACCCATAGGGGTCACAACCCAAGTATGTGACCACCATCAAGAGGATCCATGGTCATACTGGGTCATGGATTTGGTCACGCCTACATTTAATGTGATCATGACTTTAGGCCGCGACCAACTGGTCACGGATCTAGGTCGTGACCCCCCAGGATGTGACTATTCGTAGGATTGGGTGTAGTGATGTCACATTAAAAACTTAACAAGATCTATAGAAAAATTACAAGTGTGAGTGACGAGGAGACAAGTTCACGAGAACTCAATATATGAGTAGAAGATGAACAAATGTAAATAAATATAAGGGTATGATACAAATATGGTTGTCATATAAGTGTTAGCTAAATAATAATAATAAGATAAATTTTTAAGAGTCAATTTTCATCTATATCAACTAAAATATCCTTCAAATTATGGTTGTCATCAATACAAGGCTGGAACTCTTTGGGGCCATTTAATGCGTCTGATTGAGGAGTCAAGCCAATTATCTTCATTTATGCACTTTGAGCAGAATACTTTATTTATGTTTTGAAAGGGACAAATAAAGAATCGTCGACCATGCGATCTTTACACTCATCTTAGATAAATCCGCCATGATAAGTTTTGAGTCAGTATCAACTTTACAACCATTCGTAGTGTACTCCACCTTCACCCTGTTACTATAGAAGAAGACTTGTTTGAAACCTAAGTAATATAATTTAACGATTTATTGGACAAACACATATTAGGTCAGCATCGTACCCTTTGAATTTTTTATCGCCTTTCCTAGCCACACAAGAAGTCATGGAAGAAATTGAAATTCCGCTATTTTACGTCAATAGTTTTTCCTCGCATGTATATAAGACGAAATCAAAATCGTTAGCGTGGAATCTCTTAAACATCATTACACAGAAATTAAGACATTTTGCTAGACGTGCAATTCTTAAAGAGACATCACCTCCTTTTAAAAGTTGCAATTATTAATGGATTTATATTTGGGAAGGTTTAACAACACATGCATAAATAACCATAATGGAATAGGTGGAAATTACATCTTTTGATATCCATGCCCTAAAATCATTCACCATGCAATTTCTCTTTTGATTTTGAGCAATTTCACTCTCATACTTCCTAAACTTGTTTATATAAATGTAGGGTTTATATGGCAGTATAGAGAAAAATATATAATTTTTGAGTATTTTTAATTAATCAAAAATTAATTAAGAAGGAAAACGGATGTAAACATTTAGTAATCTAACGAATTTATGTGTTATTTTGTTAAATTGAATTTAAATAATGAATTATAAAGTTAATATAAATGGAATTTGAATCAGAAGAGAGAAATTTAGAATTTTGAGGATAAGGTTCAATTGTTAAGGTTCTGGGAGCAAAGGTTATATTACATAAAAGCTTGGTGATTATATGAGCCTATTATTTAAAACGAGACTTTAACATTAATTGATTTAACTAGTTTGATGTGTTTGTTTATTTAAAAGGGTTTAATTAATAAAGGAAGGACTTGTCATGTGGTAAATTTAGTGGGCCGTGTGGTCAATTGTAGGTGGTTTTATGGTGACGCACACACACACACACGCACACATGCACACACACACACACACACACACACACACACACACACACACACACACACACACACACACACACACACACACACACATATATATATATTTACTCTCGCACAAGAAACCCTAATTAACTTATCTTAACAATTACCCTATCTAAACTTAAGTATATCAGGGGATTGCTTGTTTGGATTTTAATTCAGTGAGAAGTCCCATGCATGGGGTTTAGAGAAGGGTAATAGTGAAGGCACAAAAACTTAATTAATATAATACACCCTTACTTAAATGATTTACTTTACCAAAGGTAATATGTAATGTTATTGATTCCTTAACTCCTTATGAAATGGACTAAAACGTAAATGATTCTAAATGATATGACCCGAAGGTGGGTTAAAACATTATTGGCAAAGAAACATGTGTAATATAAATGAATTAGTGGGCACTAAAAAGGATACTCTGATGTTTGATTTATGAATTCCTAGCCATGAGAATACTAGGTCGCGTAAGTATGTAAAACATGAGGTTTACGATTTTATGTGAATTATTAGCCATGAAAATATCAAGTGGCGTCAGGATGTGAAACATGATGTGTATGACGTTTTATTCCGGCACTGCGTAACGGGCGACTGAGGTTTATGTGATTGTTAAAATTTGGCATATCGACAAGCAAGAGAAAGGGGGGCATGTCAGTTACATGTTATTTAATTAATGAGAATAATCAATTAATGAAATGAATTGAGATGATTCCAATACATTGTAACAATTTAAATTAAGCGTACCGCATGTCGATTACGTGTTGCTTAAATAACTAGAATGAGTAATTAATTAAATGAATAGGAATAATTCTAATATATTGTGAGGAAACTGTGACACTCCGCCTAATCTAATACCTGATGATCATTCCTTTATTAAAATTAAATAGGAATCCAGTATGATTTCATTCTTAACATCATTGTCGCAGCTATATATATATAACCAATAAAATTATATATCAAAAGAAAATGACAGGATGGTTGATAAGCATAAATATAAGTAAAGAAAACTGAATAAACCATCGGTTACCATAAATAAAAATCCATATTAAAAAATATTGAGAAGTAAATAAATATCTGACATGAATGAAAAATACTATCCAACTATGGGCAATATGCCCAAAAGGAAATACTTAATCCTATCTAAATAGGAATAATCAAGGCAACTATAATCAATCTCGCAACATCCACAACTACTTCTCGCAGTGGCATGAAATAAGCAAACCATGTTGTCCTTACTGTTGCAGACCTGGGGTTTTAAAAACCAAAATCTATTCCCCAGTGGATTAAAGCCTGAAAACTTTTGAAAATATTTTTCAAGTATTTAAACGATTTAGACATAAATGCGTAGTATATTACCTTCATAATTACCTTTCCAGCCGCACTCACACGAGACTTATCCCCACCTCAGATCAATAGTGCACACCTAACGCATGCTCTTTTTATCCTAATCATGTTACCCAGTGCAACTAGGACTATGACCATTATCATACCCAGCCCCACTAATAATCATTATTATATAAATATATGCTACCCTCCCTAGCTATACTTTCATAGATAATAACATAGCTACATACGTGCTATAAATAGATATACACAATATCTCATATACACACACACATATCACTCAATATATACATATGTATCGCATCACCAAAGCATCGACCTTGCAGATACATCGATCATGTGCTATAGGGATCCAGGTATACCACGTACCATAATTGGTTCATCGGGTTGGAATCCCACCACCAAAACCAAACGTAAACAAAAACAATAGAGGCGGACATAAACATACATTTGGGGGTCACAACCCGAATATAATTATGATAAATTATGTTTAAATTATGATTAGCTTATATGATATGGATAATATGTTTTAGTATATATAATGTTAAGTCATTGTATTTAGTCTAATCCTACCTTCAGAAAGCATGAAATATCGAATTAGTTACAAATGTGAGATTTTGAAGTTTTCGGTAGGAATGTTCATGTTTTAGACTAATATTGACCTTTATGACATAACAATGGACTTGAGATATATACTAGATAGTTGTATACATTTGAGTTAGGTTTGTAACACAACAAACGGTGCTTCAAACGAACAGCCGAGTGAGAAGATATCGTCTTTTTATGAACAGGGGTAAAGTAGTCATTTAGCCTTAAAAAACATTTTTTCTTATAGATGCCACATGTTATAATTTGATTGGACCAAGGGGGGTGACCTTATGCCGACTTATAACCCTTGAATTAAGCTCTTCCTTCAGCATATTTCAGCCATGGAAGAGTTTTAACCTAAGGAAAGAGAATTTTGAAGTTTAGGAAGAAGGTATGAGGAGAAATTAAAGAAAAATTCATAGAAAATTACGTAAAAGCCCCTAAGGTAATTCCATTCATAAATCTTGTTTATTTTTTGTATTACTGATTTAAATGATAGAAACCATCATGTGTTTACCGAAATTCCATGTCTTGATGTGTACTTATAGATATATGCAAGTTTAAACAAACTTGAATGTGTAAACCCTTAAAATTGCTTCTTTTAGAAACCTTGTGTATTCAAACTTCCATATCTTTTTGTATGATTACTCAAATTGATTGATTCCAATTGGATATTAAAATAGAATCATATATGTATATCATATCCAAAACTCAAGTAAAAATACCAAGAAATGTACCTAGGATGATGATTTGAAGTTCGAGTATGAAATCTGCCCCAAAAGTGTAAATATGCATACCATATGTTTGATGTTTTTCTTGACATAGCAAATGAACTCTGAAAATTATGAAATTTTAATATTGTATTATTCAGTATGTTTTCTGAAATTGGGTGAAATATCATAGAAAGTTATGATGTATAAAAATTATGAAAATTCCTGGAAAATGACTTAATGATAGAGGAGCCTATAGGGCAGCTTTGCTATTTAGTAAAGAAATGGGCATATCTTGCTCTAGGAAACTTGGAATGATGTGTCGTCTTTTGTGTTGGAAACCTAGTATGATAAGGATTGGATTACCAAGAATAATTAAAGTAGGTTTGGGCTATAATTTGAATATGTTAGATATCATAAACTGAGTCTAGATGGGACTTCGTTTATAATGAATGATTTGAATTAAATCATATGATGCTTATGAATTGAGTTATGTTGAAGTTATTCTTTGGATTATTAATATTCTTATGATGATACTAATATTTTAAGAATGATAGGAAGGGAAGAAGAGCTGATTGAACAAGTACTGGATAAAGGCAAGGTAAAAGCCAGTTAAACTGTCAAGGTGAGTGTACTTCTGATTGTTTCACATATAGATATGAAAATGATATGATGATTATGAATATAGCTTTAAGAGCAGGATTTGTTTGGATATTAAATTATCCAGGATCGATTTTAATACTTCGGTATTCAGGATTTGTTTGGATATTAAAATATCTAGGATTTATTATTGTCAAGGGGCAAAATTATTTGGGTCTTATGATCCAGGATTTTGTATTGCCAACGGGCAGAATTATTGGGATCTTATGATCTAGGATTTGTTATTGCCAATGGACAGAATTGTTTGAATTTTTTATCCACAGATACGATATAGAATTTTTATTCCATTGCAGGGAAGGAGTACCTTACTAAGCTTAATTCTTACGGTTTATATTTTAACAGTTTTAGGTTTGTATGCTGTTAGCTAGGATACCATATGATCGGTGATTTTGAGAGCTGCACCGTTAGAAAGAGCTGGGGTTTAAATATGGGGATTTTGTTATTGTCACAAGAAGGATTTTACTACACTCACACATGGTATATATTGAATTAGTGTGAATGGATTTGATGATTGCAAAATTTAATCGTAGTTAATCACAGTACTGTATAATCTATAATTTCGACTCTGATGTTGACTTCGTTATGGCACAAGAACAATATTATGTTCATTATGCATGAAAACATTAATAAATGAATTACTTTTCAAATCGACTGAAGATCATGATTTAATTGTTATGAAAATAAATGATTAGAATGGATTTGGGTTCGGGGTGTGACAATTAGTGGTATCAGAGCCATGTTTTTAATTCTGGACGTGTGTGACGATTATATGGCACTCATTGAGTTGATTTGATATTTATGAATATTTTCTTTACTAACCAGTAGTTTAGTATTATAAACTGTTTATATTGGTTGTTAGAACTTTGTTGCATTACAGATAATTCCAGATGGAACCTGGGAATGGACAACATAGAGAAGATGGAGTAGCTTCTCGTACATACAACACTGAAGTAGAGCAGAGTGTTGCTGGAAGGGCTAGAGAGCAAGAGCAGCCTACAGAGATGAAAACAATGGCACAGGCAATACTGAGGATGACAGAACAATAGGAAACAGATATGGCATTAATGGCAGAGCAACATACTAAATATCTAGAATAAAAAACTGTGGCCAGAATTGAGAAAGAGGCAAGGAAGGAAATGAAAAATTCCATGCATGAGAAGTTTTTGAAGCTGAATCTGTAATACCCCGTACTTTTATTGATATTTATTTATGGGATTAATTAAATTAAATGTGAATTAATTGAGAATTAATCCGGATAAAATACTAACGAGATGTGAGTTGGTATTTGATTATAATGTGTATATATGTCAATATATGAATATTGAAAATATTGAAATTGTCACGAGACTGAAATACGGCAATTTGAGAAATTTTGTTGGGACGCGCGTGACAGTCGCGTCAGGAATGTAAATATTTGAATTTAAAAGTGAATTATATTTTTATCAACCGAATGGTCATTTCGAGTGCACCAACGTGTCCGAAAGCGTTGAAATAGTCAGAAAACACTAGCCGGGGGTTTCGTTTGGGTCCCGGGGCATTTTTGGGCCATACCGGCAACTAAAAAGAGTATTTTAGTAATTTTGAATTTTGGGGAATTTTGACCAACGAATTTTGGGAATTAAATATAGGATATTTAATAACCCACTAAGCCATTACCAACACTTAACTGATTAGAGGGCTACGGGAGTTTTAGGAGAAGTTAGGAGAGGTTCCCAAAAGAGAAAACCATAACCACCATCTTCAACCTTCAACCTTGGGAGAAATTATAGAGGAAGAGAGAGCAACATCCAACATCCAGCATCAAATTCAGAGAACAATCCGAGGCAAGTGGTTTAATTACGTTAATTTCAAGCGAATGCTTCTTCCATGCTTAGAAATTTATATAATTGCATTGTATTGGGAGATTTATAAAAACCCATGAAATTGGAGTTAGAAATTCAGGTTTTGATATAGGGATTGCATGTAGAATTGTTATTGGGTGATTATACAAAAAGAAATACGACTTTTTATGATGCAAAAACGGATTTATTAAGGGAAATAGAAGACTTTAAATTTCTAGGGTTCATACTCATAAGGTTTGGGGAAAATTGGGGATATATGAATATTATATGTTGTTTAGGAAGATTGGCCCCTATATAAATGTTAAAATACGACCTAAGAAGGTTTAGAAATGTTGAGGAACCTTAAAATACTGTTGGGATGATTTCTAGATGAGTTTAGAGGTGAAGAAAATTTGGAAAAACGAGATAGGAAATTCTGGGCTCGAAACTGTCATCTCGTTAGAAGACCTGCCCAGGTCGTTCGAACGAGCTTCTAACGAGGTGACAGTCTGGCTTCTAACGAGTTGGTAGTTCATTCGATGCCTTTCATTCGAACGAACTCTCGTTCGATGCCCCCTTTCGTTCGAACGAACTCTCGTTCAAATGACCTCATTCGAACGAGACTTCTAACGAGTTAACAGAATGGCCTTTTGGGCCTGATTTGATTTCTAGTGTCCCGAAACCTTATTTAATTGATGAGATAACATTCCCTTGTTAACTAATTAGTATAGTTGGGAGATTTGGGATATATTGAGGAGAAAAAAATGTAGAAGAGTGGTTTGAACCAAATGATATTTGTGGATTAGGACGCGAGTGGCCAATCACGATGTGAGAATAATTGAAGACTTAAATACATATAAACCAGGGACATGTAAATTGTGTAACACTATAAGTTGGTATGAGAATGAGAAGTATACCACTAATAAAATATGGTAATTACTAAGATGTGTGCATGCTTAATATATATGATTTTATGTGTATGACATACCTACCATACTTGCTATCACGGGAGGTTTGCATTCGTTTAGGGCCATCTAATCTTTGTGTGCCTACGGGGGGGATATAGATTGGTACCTTGAGAACATAGGTCAGAGAAGGACTTATTGAGATGTTAATAAGTCGGCTGATCATGGGAGCGTAGGTATGTGCGTGACCCATGTGATGTGACTGTGTTCGCCTCCATTATTTGTGATTTGCTATTACCTGAGAATGATTCTTGAGAGATTCGGAATGCGTGATCCTTATGTACATGATGTACCGGGATGGGATAGCAGAGTATGTGTGCACCGCAGCCTAGTCTCGGGGTGCTAGTATTGTATATTTATGAAGGGAATAATATACGGTTAAATGAAAAGAATTGTCATGTTTAAAAAAATTGTGAAGTATATTTATCGTAATGACTGCTAAAGATATAAAGGGATAACCTGTAGCGAATTGTATTGGTAATAATTGAGAATCCGAGTTTAAGTAAAACTCTCTATTTAATTGATGAATTTGGAATTAAAGTGTGAATCGAGTAGAAAGGTTAGAATTTATTTTGGTCTAGATAGATATGAGAATCACTTGAATGGGTACGGTACGTTAAGATTGCACAATTAGTCGAGAGGTGAGTATTTCATGCGAGAGCACGTCCTAACATGTATTTTGCATTCATTGTTTTAATGTTATTAAATCACTTGCTGTTTTTAAAATATTCTCCACATTCGGGCTCTGACCCGTTTGCTTTCAAATCTATTTTTTTTGTAAAAACCTTTTTAGGTGCCCAGCCACAAGGACACCATGTACAGGAATTCTATTCAGGTGACGAGCTGTAGCTGTTGTGGAAGTTACATGGCCTTGATAGTAGACGCCTCCTTTTCTAGTATTGACTCCATGTTCAGTTTCATCATTTGTAGGGCATGTCGCCCATTTCCTTTAGAGACATTTTATATTTCAGTTATTCAGACTTTGGTTTGTAATTAATTCAGGATGCAGACTTGCTTTATTATTTCAGTATTGGGATTTTTGTGAGGAGTATTTCCTCCGGATTCATTATTATTTGATGGGTATTCTATTTGGACTTTATTGTGAATGGTTATGTTAAATTTCCATAATTTACTCATTGCATGTTAATCAGATTTAATTTAAAATTTGACAACTCAGTTTTTAAATACTAGGTGGTTAGTAATTATAAAAATGTTTTCGACAGTGATGCTATTAACTGAACTAACTTGGCATTTTGTATTAATTTAATAAAGGAGTAGCTACCCGGTATTTAATTAGTCGGGGTGTCACAGGATCCTCCAGAATATTCAGGGTCAGTTGAACCTACAGAAGCTGAGATGTGGGTAAGGGATCTAGAAACTATCTTTGCAGTTGTGAAGGTTCCAGATAACTAAAAAGTGAATCTAGCTCTGTTTTAGCTGAAAGGGGAGGCCAAATATTGGTGGGAAGCCAACAACCATTTGGTGCCCAGGATGGAAGGTACTGATGTTATTACTTGGGCCTAATTTATTAAAGCTTTGTATGTTAAGTATTTCCCTAAAGTTTATAGGAGGGAGAAGGTGAGGGAATTTATAAATTTGACCTAAGGGAAAATGTCTGTGAGGGAGTATGGGGCTAAATTTACTGCTTTATCTAGATTTTCTACTAAGTATGTGTAAGATAAAGAAGATAAATGTAGTAAGTTTCAAGATGGACTGATTTGGCCTATTCAAAATATAGTGGCCACTTATGAGTTAGAAGATTATGCTTCTCTAGTAAAAAAATCCACGATAATAAAAAGGCAAATAAACCAAGGGGTGGCAAGTAGAGAGAGTTTTTAGAAAAGTAGATTCGATATATCTCAGTCTAACGGAGGTGAGGGTGAAAGTGTTAAGATGGAACCTCATAAATTTCAGAGAGGTGGTGGAGATAGTGGTAGAGGTCAGGGGAGATTTAGTAGAGATGCCAGGGGTGAAGGATCTTTTGGTTCAGTTATAAAGTCAGGGAGAGGTGAGGCCCCAATAGAAGGTGTTACATGTATCTTTTGTAAAGAGGAAGGGAATTATAAATCTGAGTGTCCTAAGTTTAAGGGATTGGAATGTTACCATTATTATCAAGTGGGGCATATTAAGAAGAATTGTCCACAGTTAGCAGAGACTCTAGCAGCACCTAGTGAAGCAGCAAGCAGGGTGTTATCTCCAGGCAGTGCAGTGAAAAGTATGGGCAGAGGACAAGCTAGTAGTTCCAGGCCAGGTGGACGAGTCTTTACGATAAAAGATGCTCATATTACCCCGAATGTGGCGACAGGTACACTTTCTGTTACTGATAAAAGTGCTTATGTTTTGATTGATCCTGGTTCCACACATTCTTTTGTGTCCTATGCTTTTGCTGTATACCTGAATAGACTATGTACTCGTTTAAATGTGGGGTTGGGTATTTATATGCCTATGGGGGATATGGTTGTAGCTGAATATGTTTTATGTGATAGTTTTTTGACTGTGGGGGTTAGAGATACAATTATAGATCTACTTCCATTGGATATTTTTTATTTTTATATAATTCTGGGAATGGATTGGTTATCTAAATATCATGCATCTATGGATTGTTTCTGTAAGGAAGTTGTTTTTAATATGCCTGGTGAACCTGAATTTAAATTTGTGGGGGAAAGCAAAGTTGTTCCCAGTTGCATCATTTATGCTATTCAGACGAGGAAATTATTGAGTAAGGGTTGTAAGGGTTTTATTGCATATGTTCTTGACACTAGGAAGGGGGCTTTACAATTAGTCGATGTTCCTATCGTACGAGATTTTCCAGAAGTGTTTCCTAGTGAGTTGCCAGGGTTACCTCCAGAAAGAGAAGTTTAATTTAGTATTGAATTAGCACCAAGGACATACCCTATTTCAATGGCACCGTATAGAATGGCACCTGCTGAGTTGAAGGAACTCAAGATTCAGTTGCATGATTTACTTGATAGGGGGTTCATGCTGCCTAGTGTATCTCCATGGGGTGCACCAGTTTTATTTGTGAAGAAGAAAGATGGTACCATGCATTTGTGTATTGATTATAGACAACTGAATAAAGCTAGAATTAAGAACAAGTACCCTTTACCTCGTATAGATGATTTGTTTGATCAGTTACAGGGTGCTAAAGTGTTTTCAAAAATAGACTTGCGATCGGGTTATCATCAGTTGAGGGTCAAGGAGAGTGATATTTCTAAAACTGATTTTCGTACTCAGTATGGTCATTTTGAATTTCTGGTGATGCCTTTTGGGGTGACTAATGATCCAACTGTATTTATGGATCTTATGAACAGGGTACTGCATCCTTTTGTTGATTCATTTGTGATAGTTTTTATTGATGATATTCTGATTTATTCACGTGATATGGTTGAACATGAAAAGCATCTCATAACTTTTTTAAATCTGTTGAAAGATAAGAAGTTGTATGATAAGTTTAGCAAGTGTGAATTTTGGCTATCACAAGTAGTATTTTTAGGCCATGTTATTTCTGAAGATGGTATATGTGTTGATCCTAAAAAGGTAGAAGCTATTGTAAAATAGGAGAGGCCCAATAATGTGACTGAGGCGAGGAGTTTTCTGGGTTTAGCTGGGTATTATAGAAGGTTTATTAAGGGATTTTCTTCGATTGCCTTACCAATGACTAAACTAACCCGGAAAGATGTTAAGTTTGAATGGAATTTTGATTGCCAAAATAGTTTTGATGAATTAAAAAAGAGGTTAGTAACTGCACCTGTTCTTACTATTCTGCATGGTGGAGATGGTTTTATTATTTATACCGATGCTTCACATCAGGGGTTGGGTTGTGTTTGTATGCAACATTGTAAAGTTATTGCTTATGCTTCTAGGCAGTTACGTACACATGAACATAATTATCCTACACATGATTTGGAACTTGCTGCTATTGTCTTTGCTTTGGAATTATGGCGTCATTATCTATATGGTGAGGTATGTGAAATTTTTACTGACCATCAAAGCCTTAAGTATTTATTTACTCAGAAGGAGTGGAATTTGAGGCAGAGGCGGTGGATGGAGTTAATTAAAGATTATGATTGTACAATTCACTACCACCCAGGGAAGACAAATGTAGTTGCAGATGCTCTGAGTAGAAAGGCTTCGGGCAGGTTATCTTGTATTCGGTGTGCTAGAGTTTCCCATATCATGGAGTTGAGATTGATAGGAGTATAATTGAAGCTAGCAGATGGGGACAAGTTCTTTGCTCATATAAGCGTGAGGCCTTTATTATCTACCCGTATGCGTGATTTGCAAAGTTAAGATCCTTTTCTTGAGAAGAAACGACAAGATGTTCAAGATGGTAAGTCTGAAGATTTTTGTATTGTGAATGATGGCACTTTATTGTATAAGCAGCGATTATATGTGCCTAATGTGGGTGGATTAAAACAGGAAATTTTAGATGAGGCTTATAATTCCATTTATACTATGCATCATGGTAGTACTAAAATGTATAGGGATTTAAAGGAGCATTATTGGAGGAATAATATGAAGAAGGAAATAGCTGATTTTGTTGCTAGGTGCCTTATATGTCAGCAAGTGAAAGTGGAGCATCAGAAACCTATTAGTCTGCTTCAGCTATTGCCAATACCGGAATGGAAATGTGATCATATAACGATGGATTTTATGGTTGGGCTTCCTCGATCTCAGAAGGGGTCAGATTCCATTTGGGTAGTGGTGGACAGATTGACCAAGTCCGCTCATTTTCTAGCAGTCAAAATTACATATACAGTTGATAGGTATGCTAGATTGTATGTTAAAGAGATTATTCAATTGGATGGAGCAACTGTATCTATTGTTTCAGATATGGACCCTACTTTTACGTCTAGATTTTGGGATAGCTTGCAGTATGCTATGGGTACTAACTTAAAGTTTAGTACGACTTTTCATCCTCAGACAGATGGGTAGTCTGAAAGGACAATAATTTTTTTGGAAGATATGCTTAGAGCTTGTGTGCTTGATTTCAAAGGTAATTGGGATGAATATTTGCCTTTGATAGAATTTGCATATAATAATAGTTTTCAATCTACTATTGGTAAGGCGCCATATGAAGCGTTGTACGGAAGACGGTGTCGTACACCCGTACGTTGGGGTGAAGTTGGTGAAAGGAAGATAAAGGGTCAAGAGTTTATTAAAGTCACCACTGAAAAAGTGAAGATTATTCAAGATAGAATAAGAACGGCTCAAAGCAGACAGAAAAGTTATGCGGATAGGCGACGAAAAGATTTAAAATTTCAAAAGGGGGATTATGTGTTTCTTCGAATATCTCCATGGAAAGGAGTTATGAGGTTTGGAAAGAAAGGTAAATTAAGTTCACGCTACATTGGACCTTATGAAATTCTTGAGAAAGTCGGGATGGTTGCCTATAAGTTAGCGTTACCACAAGAGTTAGCTCGATTACATGACGTTTTCCATGTTTCTATGTTGAGGAAGTATGTAGAGGATCCTTTACATGTATTAGTGGAACAACCTATTGCATTGAAGGAAGATTTGAGCTATGTGGAAGAACCACTTGCAATCGTCGATAGGAAAGAACAAATATTGAGAGTAAAAGTGATCCCACTTGTGAAGGTTATGTGGAGAAGGCATTTCGAGGAAGAACCTACATGTGAGAGTGAGGATAGAATGAAGATGCGTTATCCGTATTTGTTTGATTCGGACAGCCAAGGTATGTCAATTTCGGGGACGAAATTTCCTAACAACGGGGGAATTGTGACAACCCGAATATAATTATGATAAATTATGTTTAAATTATGATTAGCTTATGTGATATGGATAGTATGTTATTAGTATATATAATGTTAAGTCATTGTATTTAGTCTAATCCTACCTTCATAAAGCATGAAATATCGAATTAGTTACAAATGTGAAATTTTGAAGTTTTCGGTAGGAATGTTTACGTTTAAGACTAGTTTTGACCTTTATGACATAACAATGGAATTGATATATAAACTAGATAGTTGTATACATTTGAGTTAGGTTTGTAACACAACAAACGGTGCTTCAAACGGACACCCGAGTGAGAAGATATCATCTTTTTACGAACAAGGGTAAAGTAGTCATTTAGCCTTAAAAGACATTTTGTCTTATAGATGCCACATGTTATAATTTGATTGGACCAAGGGGGTGACCTTATGCCGAATTATAACCCTTGAATTAAGCTCTTCCTTCAGCATCTTTCATCCATGGAAGAGTTTTAACCTAAGGAAGAGAATTTTGAAGTTTAGGAAGAAGGTGTGAGGAGAAATTGAAGAAAAATTCATAGAAAATTACGTAAAAGCCCCTAAGGTAATTCCATCCATAAATATTGTTTATTTTTTTTGTATTACTGATTTAAATGATAGAAACCATCATGTGTTTACCGAAATTCCATGTCTTGATATGTACTTATAGATATATGCAAGTTTAAACAAACTTGAATGTGTAAACCCTTAAAATTGCTTCATTTAGAAACCTTGTGTATTCAAACTTCCATATCTTTTTGTCTGTTTACTGGAATTGATTGATTCCAATTGGAGATTACAATAGAATCATATATGTATATAATATCCGAAACTCAAGTAAAAATACCAAGAAATGTACCTTGGGTGATGATTTGAAGTTTGGGTATGAAATCTGCCCCAAAAGTGTAAATATGCATACCATATGTTTGATGTTTTGCTTGACATAGCAAATGAACACTGAAAATTATGAAATCTTAATATTGTATTATTCAATATGTTTTATGAAATTGGGTGAAATATCATAGAAAGTTATGATGTATAAAAATTATGAAAATTCTTGGAAGATGACTGAATGATAGAGGAGCCTATAGGGCAGATTTGCTATGTAGTAAAGAAATGGGCATATCTTGCTCTAGGAAACTTGGAATGATGTGTAGTATTCTGTGTTGGAAAGCTAATATGATAAGGATTGGATTACCAAGAAGAATTAAAGTAGGTTTGGGTTGTAATTTGAATATTTTAGATATCATAATCTGAGTCTGGATGGGACTTCATTTATAATGAATGATTTGAATTGAATCATATGATGCTAATGAATTGAGTTATGTTGAAGTTATTATTTGAATTATTAATATTCTGATGATGATACTAATATTTTAAGAATGATAGGAAG
This sequence comes from Sambucus nigra, assembly GCA_949130495.1. Taxonomy (NCBI): domain Eukaryota; kingdom Viridiplantae; phylum Streptophyta; class Magnoliopsida; order Dipsacales; family Adoxaceae; genus Sambucus; species Sambucus nigra. The sequence goes on from OX422211.1 coordinate 23,928,095, forward strand.
GGAAGAAGAGCTGATTGAACAAGTACCGAATAAAGGCAAGGGAAAATCCAGTTAAACCGTCAAGGTGAGTGTACTTCTGATTGTTTCACATATAGATATGAAAATAATATGATGGTTATGAATATAGATCTAAGAGAAGGATTTGTTTGGATATTAAATTATCCAGGATTGATTTGAATACTTCAGTATTCAGGATTTTTTTGGATATTCAATTATTCAGGATTTGTTATTGCCAACGGGATTAATTATTTGGGTCTTATGATCCAGGATTTGTTATTGCCAACGGGCATAATTATTGGGATCTTATGATCCAGGATTTGTTATTGCCAATGGGCAGGATTGTTTGGATTTTATATCCCAGATTCAATATAGAATTGTTATTCCATTGTAGGGAAGGAGTACCTCACTAAGCTTAATGCTTACGGTTTATATTTTAACAATTTCAGGTTTGTATGCTGCCAGCTAAGATACCGTATGATCGGTAATTTTGAGAGCTGCACCGTTAGAAAGAGTTGGGGTTTAAATATGGGGATTTTGTTATTGTCACAAGAAGGATTTTACTACACTCACACATGGTACATATTGAGTTAGAGTGAATGGATTTGATGATTGTAAAATTTAATCGTAGTTAATCACAGTATTGTACAATCTCTAATTCGACTCTGATGTTGACTTCGTTATGGCACAAGAACAATATTATGTTCATTATGTACATTATGCATGAAAATATTAATAAATGAATTACTTTTCAAATCGACTGAAGATCATGATTTAATTGTTATGAAAATAAATGATTAGAATGGATTTGGGTTCGGGGTGTGAGACATACCACTTCCCACCCAACCTGTCTCCAAACCAAAACTTATCCTCACACATAGATACTAGTCATGCAACAATACTATGACCTAGGGAATCAATCCAACACCTGTCGGTCAACACCAAGGTTGACTACCCATTATGCGCAACCTCTTAACGATAGCACCGCCGAGTAGGTATGTTCAAAACAAATACATAAGCAATCACACACACACACACACACACATACACACACACACATATCTATCTATCTATCTATCTATCTATCTATCTATAGAAAGTACTGACCACGTATGAAAATCAAACAACGTACTATTCTACTAATGCCAAACTACGGACTGACTTCCTGATTTTACATTTAAGTGTTCAGTTACTTGCAGCTTGATTCATCTCACTCGAACCCATCCAACCGCTGGCATAAAATACATACCAACCCCTGAGAATATTACTCGAAAGTCCTAATCTATCCCGGCTTACCATATTCCCATTTACCAATATTAACAGGTTAAAATAACATGTAACAAAAATCGTGACATGCCAGCAAATCGAACTGGATCGCTGGTAGACCGAACCCGTTCGGTCAGTGAACTGATTCGCTCCCCCATCTTAATATCATAAATTAACATCCCACATCAATATATAATCGTTCCAACAGTATTTCAACACCGAATTAATCCCGATTCCCACATCAAATATCAAGGAATTCGAATCATTAATCTAATTCATTCAACTTAGAATTAATTGACCTTTGAAATTCGTTAATTCTGACGCCCTATCAGTGTTCTTCATGTTCATAATCATAAATAAAAATTAATATCATGAATTTATCCATTTTTCATTATCAATTATGATCATAGGTTAAACACAAACCAAATCCCTTTCAATTAATTACCATAAGTTTCATCTTTTAAATCCCAGATTAGTTACTAATTAATCACGAACGTAATTAACCACATAAAATTACAAATCTAAAGAAAGTTAACACTTTCCATGTTGGATTGAAATCCGAAGTCTTGACTCGTAGAGTTGAATTGATTTCTAGAGATGTTCTTCCTCTCTCCTCCAAGCATTCCTTATATCTCTTCTTATTTTTCTATTCTTTTTAATCTTTTGCTTAATCTCCAATATGGAGAGGCTAGAATTAGGCTGTCATCCACCCCATTTAGACATTATATAATTCTTAATCAAACTTTCATCCTATTATTAGGTGTATCCTTAAGGGTAAAAAGATAACTATACCCCCATACGAGCCCTACTATGTCTAAGATATCCAAGAATCCAACTATAACCCCTAAGTACCTATTTTGGACTATTTCGACCCACTTTGGATCACTAGTTCACTCAAAAAGACCATCCGAGTAACCTAAATAAAATATAACATCATATCGTTAATCAGGACCGACATATGCGTACATCACATATTGCCCTCAAACTATTTAAATCCGTCGATTTAACCCTCCATCGACATAATATAATAATCTGTCGCTTTTCACTCATAAAACGACAATATAATAATTCACATCTCTATTTACTTATTATACGCAAGTAAATAATAATAATCATCAATATTAATCCTTAACTCCCCAATTAATAATTATCGAAACCAATTTAATTTCTCTAATTAAATGCACACATGGAAATAAAATACTCATAAAGGTACAAGATATTATATTCTCCCCCTCAGTAACGGAACTGCATCCCCGAAATTCAAACGTACCTGCCACAAACTGTTCTGGATATTTTCTCACATGTCATTATCGCACTCCCATGCCGATTCAATGGCATTGCGATCCCCCCACTATACACGCACCATTGGTACCTTTTTTGACTGAAGTTTCTGTTCAATACGTCCCAAAATGGAAACACGTCTCTCCTTGTAAGAAATGTTCGGATGTAAGTCTATCTATTCCAATGCTATATACCGGTAAGACAAATCATTAAAAGATATCTCTTCAACGATGACACATAATAGATAGCTTTTTTGCGTGTACGGTAGTTGTTGTGCAAAAGCCACTCTCAAAATTCCCTTGAGTACCTAAAAAACTTGTCTAAAAATAACTCGTATTGCGGTAAGTACGGGTATCAATCCCACTTTCAGGGTGAAACAAATAATATGAAAACGTGCAATTCCAATTTTTTTTATTAAAATATTTTTTTTATTTTTAAAAACAATTTCAAGGGAAAAATTAACTAACAAATGATAGAAATTATAAAATGACTAAATAAAAAAAAAGTGCAACCGAGTGTAAAATATGTGAGAAGGTCAATAGATGAGATTACACTGCATTTTCAATTATTTTAATTTCTCAATTTATTAATTTTGAAATATTTTGAGATAACATTAAATCGATAATCTAACTCTCGTTATAATTATAAATTTAATAAAATCTTTTTCAGAAAATTTATTTAAAAATGTCACACGATGAAAAAATAGGACTACACTATTTTCAGAAAATTACCCGCTACGATCAATTTAACGAAACAATAGCAATCTTCAAATTCAACACCGAATTAATATTCAAATATCGGAAAAACCTATCTCTAGTTCGATTCCTAAATTGAAACATTAATTCGTTCAATTAATTTACCTAGAAATATAAATTAAAGAAACCAATTAGTTAAACTAACATCATGATCAGTGTATCCCACCCCTTGAACGGGGTGTTTAGCCAAACATTCTCATGTGTGCATAAACAACAAAAGATAATATGTCAAGAAGGAAATAAATTGAAAAGAGAAGGTATAAATACAATACGCATTTTTTTCCCCAAATTTGTCTTGAAAAGCGCCTTAACACGCGTCCAACTTCTTCACAATTTTCAGCACTTGATTACAAAAAGAAGACTAAAAACTAAACCTAAAATTATTCTAAAACTAAACCAATTTTTTTTGGAATTTTTTTATGACCCTAAAATGTACATAATATACAAACTTTCTTTCTCTCTCTACGTCCCCCTCTTTTTGCTGTGAGAGTCTCCTTTATATGAGATGCCAAACATTCTCATGGTTTTGGTTTTCTCGGTTTCGACCTGTTGCAGCTGGGGCAGAACGGGTTGAGGCTGGCGAGTATATGCCGCCAGTGATGGAGGTTTAGAGGGTCTCCGATTTTGGTGGGGTTAGTCGCAGCTGGCGCATTTTCCGGCGCCGGTTTGTAGGGCTGGGGAGCTTGGGTCTCCGAGTTTTTGGGTTTTCAGGTGGCAAGGAGAGTGGAGAGAGAAGGCTTGGTGTGGTTGTTGTTTGGTAATGGAGGGTTGATGAGAGAGTGAAATGGAAGTGGGTTAGTGTGATGGAGGAGAGAGAATCGGTTGTTTTAGTGGGGAAGAAGAAGAAGAGGGGGGTTAGAGTGTGGTGAGGATGTGTGTTAGTAGTATGAGGGTGAGGGTTGGTATTGTGTGTAGTGTGGTGTATTTAAGTAGGGTGTGTGTGTGTTAATTTGAACACCTAAAAAAAATAAACTAACTAACTAACTAAAAATAAAACTACTAATTAAAAAATTAAAATCAACTAAAAAAAATTAAAATCCTAACCTAAAAAAATTCAAATAATAAAACAAAAGAAATAAAAGTAAAAATCTCATAATCAAAACTAAAATCCTAAAAAATTGTAAAATCTAATAAAATAAAAATAAATGAAATCCTAAAAACTAATCCTAATAAAATAAAATAAAGACTAAAGGCTAATAAAAATCAAAATAAAAAATACAATAATAAAAATAAAATATAAAAATGTGCAAATAAATTCTAAAAATCCTAAATAAATCCTAAAAATAAAACGACTCAAAATAAAAATCTAAGAAAATCTAAAAAGGCACAAACTCAACACACAGCGGGCTCGGGGTATGGTCTGGGTTCGGTGTTGGCTTAGGTTTGGGTTACGGGACTATTTTGGGGCATCGGATCACATCTCGGCATGCTCAAATAGGATTCCAGACTTCGCGATCTCCTTGATTTCTTCGTTGCAAGCTTTTGACCGCTATTGAGTCGCAATTGTACTGATTTAGCATTATTTGTACCACAACTGCGTATTGACCTGCAAAATGATAAAATACGAACATAAGGTCATTTTTATTAAAAACGAGCAACTAAAATGCATCTATTCGGGGTATAAAATAGACACTTTTGGATGCTTATCACACCACCCCCAAACAGAACATTGCTAGTCCTCGAGCAAAAATTAGAGAGAAAACAGAGATAAGTATCCAAAAGTGTGCCACTTTCGTAGGCACTGTCGATTGCACTTAGCATGTGCAACAAGCCGTTAAACCTATAGGTTTCCCTACAGGACGAGTGGTGTCTCGTGAGGGTTTGCAGTGAATGTACCCACAAAATTCAAAAACTTATTTAAATGCAATATCTGAGTAGAAGATGAAACGCTATACAACCCAACTTTAAAAGGATATCAAGGAACACCGTATTCAACTATCAAAATAGGATATGAAATTACTTAATACCAAAAGCGTAATCCTTCCTAAAACTTAGCATGTGTAGTGTGAAACAATCTTAAGTATCATTAGAGTAATTCCTAGATTGCCTTTATAAAATCAATGCTTTGACTTCAATTCTCACTGGATGTATCTCTCTGAATCGAACTCTCTGAGAATTGGGTAAGTGTATCTCTCTAGTGTGTGAGGAAGTTAGTAAATGTAAACAAGTTCAAACGTCTCACACACTTTATAAGAAAGGAGGGATACATGAAAAAAATTATGATCTCATGAAGGAATGCTAACCACTATATCAAGAATGTCAAATTATTCACCATATAGTCTTCTCATTTGCCCGAACACATTACCAAAGGTGAAAATGTGGTTTGTGAATGGTATGAGGGGATAATGAAATGAAGAAGATGAATGATGGGGTGTTTTGAGAAGAGTGAAACACAAGAATAACAAATGTCTTCATTTTTTTGAATATTTGATCGCATGCTTTCTTTTTCTTCTTTTTTATTTTTATTTGCTTTCTTTGCTTCGCATTTTTTTTTTGCGATACATTTTTCTTTTCATAGCACAAATGAAGACAATTTACATTAATAATTTCAAACACTCTTTTTCTAAAAAATGATGGCAATGATGGATGGTATTTGGGACATATGGATAAGGGTAATATGGAAAATGATAATGGGTGAATGATAATGTGATATGGAAAATGGTATGTGTATGGAAAAATCGGTTTAGTGCTTGGGACAAACTACAAGACACATGTTTTTTACAACTCGAAAGTAATGTCATTCTCAGTGATTAAGCCAAATTTGAAAAAATGATGAGATCATGCAACGACTAAATGTTGTGCCCAAAGAAAGTTGAGTCAACTTGTGACTCGGAGATACGTAAAAACCCTCAAAAAAGTGAAAAGCTCAAATCTCACGGGTTTAAGTCGCCACTAGTGATCTTTTAGGCTTTCTTAAGAATATAGTTACTCTTTAACTTTTGATTGTAAATGTGATAGTGCAAACTGCCGAGTTTAGGAATTCATAGTGCAAGTACGCTTTTAAGAGGTATTAAATAATTTATGGTTAAAAGCGTAATTTTTGGGTTAAACACGGGTATTCCGAGATTTCTAAAAGAGGGATGATAGACAAATCATATCATAAAAATTTAAATTTAACTGCACAAAAATTTTAAAATCACTTGTTTCTGAAAATTTTCAAAAGAGGTACGATTTTGATAAATTGCTCACCCCCAAACAAAAGAGAACATCGTCCTCGATGTTTAAAACCATATATAAAAATGAAAGCACAAGGGAGGAAAGATATTACCATAAATGACCACTGGTGAAAATGTACCGCCCGAGGGATAGATGAAACCTGAAGAACAGATGTGATACAAAAATATGTACAAGCCTATAAATCATGTGAAAACCATTGGGTGGTGTGAAACACCACCCCCAAACAAGGTAAGACTCATACTCAGAAACAATGAACGACGGACTGCCTCCCGGTAGCGCTAAGTTTAACGTCTTCAGCCAGACCGAACCAATCTCACCCTAAGGATAGGAACTAGGAAAGCACGAGTGGCAGAAAAATTGGGTGATGAGAATCACCCCCAAACAAGACTGAAGCGTCAGTCTTGTTAGATAAAGGCTAAAAGAGGTCAATGCACTTGTATAGCAAAGTGCATCACTCGATGCAAAGCATCGGTGGACCAGGGGTGGGTGGGTAGGACGGTGTGGGGTCAGTCTCACAAACAGAGGATATGTCAACACAATTGTTAACTTGGTGCTCGGACCACGGGGTGGTCTCAACGTCGAGATTCTCAGGATAACAGGGTTGGTCACACTCAAAATCAGTGGCATAAGACGACATATCATCATCCCACACGGGTGCAACAATGGATTGTCTTGTGGTGAAATCCGACTCGTTCGCACACTCAAAATCATATAATCGTTGTTCAAGCCTTTGAAGTGATTCAGTTTGAGATTGAAGAGTGTGCATGAACTTGTGCAAAAGACTTTCGAGAACGGATGTGCAAGGTGGTGGTGAAGTGGTGGCGGGTGGCGGTGGTGGGTGAGGTGGACACAACTCGCTAGAAACACTAAGATGTTGAGAAAACTCATATGAAGTGTGTGGAGCAGGGTCAAGTGTAGCATTCATGGGAGAAGCATCTCCGTGAGGGACAAAAGTGTGATCAGCATGAGGAGCATATGAAGTGGACTGATAGATATGAGGTGCACGAGGTGGCAATGACGACTGTTGGAAACCGTAAGGATCCACTACATGGCGTTGTGATTCATATTGCATGGAAGGATGATCAGGCCTCCATGAATAACTCGGGTACTCATACCCCTCGACATTAGATATGACGTGACAATACGTCGATGGTGGGTCCAAAACAGTGTCATAGGGATACAAATGTTCCAAGGTGGATTCAGATGGAGAGAATATAAATGGACACTCATGGGACAAGTGATCGCTAAGAATGCAGTGTGTGCACGGCGAAGCATGTGATGGGTTGACACTCGTCACCGGAGGCGGTGGAAGATGAGATGTGTGCATGGAGGACACAGGAGTATCAACGGTGTGCGTTTGAGAGTTAAAGCCCTGTATTAATGAATCAAGGGTCGATTCGGGCTTATCATCAAACAAACTTCGAGAGAATGTGAAATGGCTAAAGTATTCCCGTAAAGGACGTTCTTCGTCCATGACAAGAGGATTTTTTTTTTGTGGTTTTTAAATATTTTTCAAAAGAAAAGAAAATCGTTTTGTGATTTTCGAAAATAAGAAAAGGAAAATCTTTTTGGTATTTTAAATATGGAAAAAAATGAAAATCTTTTTGGGATTTTTGAAAATATTTAAAAAAAAAGAAAACACTTTTGGTATTATTCGGAAAATGGGAAAAATTGGACTCTTGATTTGGTCAAACTAACTAAAATCGACTACCTAAAGAATGGAATTGGACACACACGAGTCAAGAAAAAAATCCTAACGAGCACGTAGCCAATTATTATCTTCAAAATTAGTGAGAGGGGCAGTCAAATTTTAATTAAGTCCGCGGGTGACAAAAATTACGAAATTTATCTTTGTGATCGCCTGTTGCAAAAATGTCTTCCTATGGGGCTAGCTAGTTGATTGATTTTAAATTTAATGACAGCTAGGGTAGCACACAATGGATAAGCGAGTGAGTCGGGTGATGAAATCCCATCTCGTTGCAATGATCGGGTCCAGGTCTTAGGTAAATTAATTCATCAAACCATTCAATATAAGTGCGATGCAGAAATTAAAAGCACATAGGAGCAATTAATCACGCAAAAAATGAAATCGCTGGTAGGAGAGTCGCGAGGGATAAAAAATTATACCTCCCACGGTTTTTACACACGTGGGGTGAAGACCGAGTTGAGTCGACCGGGGGGAGATCTCGCCTATCTCCGTCGGCCCCGGGAGTCCTACCGACCCAAAATAGAGAGGCTTCAAAAATCCTCGACTTGGACGCTCTCTCTCTACCTTGTCCGGTTTCCCTTTTCGCTTTTTTTTTATGAATAATTATTACAAAAAATCGGTGTCAATATACACCAAAATAAATACCAAGCTTTAAAAATCCTATACAACCAGTCTAATGAGGAGGGAGGAGGAAAAACTACACTAAAATAAATAAATAAATAAAATTACAAGTCTTGAATCATGTCTCCACGTCAAGAAAGCGGCAACGGCGCCATTTGATAAGAAGCTTTTATTTCCCCGGCAACGACGCCATTTGATAGATAACGTTTTTGCGTGTACGGTCGTTGTTGTGCAAAAGTCACTCTCAAAATTCCCTTTAGTACCTACAAAACTTGTCTAAAAATAACTCGTATTGCGGTAAGTACGGGTATCAATCCTACTTTCAAGATGAAACAATTAATATGAAAACGTGCAATTCTAAATTTTTTTTATTAATTTTTTTTATTTTTAAAAACAATTCCAAGGGAAAAATTAACTAACAAATGATAGAAATTATAAAATGACTAAATAATAAAAAAAAGTGCAACCCACTGCATTTTCAATTATTTTAATTTCTCAATTTATTAATTTTGAAATATTTTGAGATAATATTAAATCGATAATCTAACTTTCGTTATAATTATAAATTTAATAAAATATTTTTCAGAAAATTGATTTAAAAATGTCACACGATGAAAAAATAGGACTACACTATTTTCAGAAAATTACCCGCTAGGATCAATTCAACGAAACAATAGCAATTTTCAAATTTCAACATCGAATTAATATTCAAATATCGAAAAAACTTATCTCTAGTTCGATTCCTAAATTGAAACATTAATTCGTTCAATTAATTTACTAACTCTCGTCACATAAATTAATTGGCGACAGTTAAAATTAATTTACCTAGAAATATAAAATTAAAGAAACCAATTAATTAAACTAACATCATACGCAGTGTATCCCACCCCTTGAACGGGGTGTTTAGCCAAACATTCTCATGTGTGCATAAACAACAAAAGATAATATGTCAAGAAGGAAATAAATTGAAAAGAGAAGGTAGAAATACAATACGCAATTTTTTTCCCCAAATTTGTCTTGAAAAGCGCCTTGACACGCGTCCAACTTCTTTACAATTTTCAGCACTTGATTACAAAAAGAAGACTAAAAACTAAACCTAAAAATTATTCTAAAACTAAACTAATTTTTTTTTTTGGAATTTTTTGGAATTTTTTTATGACCCTAAAATGTACATAATATACAAACTTTCTTTCTCTCTCTGCGTCCCCCTCTTTTTGATGTGAGAGTCTCCTTTATATGAGATGCCTTTCTCTTTTTATTTACCCACGATGCTTTGTTGGATGAAGAGGATTTTATGGGATTTGAATTGGCTAAGTCCGAGGATATTTGAAGGGATTTTTTTTATTTTTATTTTAGAGGGTCGCCGGTTTTGGTGGGGTTAGCCGGAGCTGGCGCATTTTTCGACGCCGGTTTGTAGGGCTGGGGAGCTTGGGTCTCCGGGTTTTTGGGTTTTCAGGTGGCAAGGAGAGTGGAGAGAGAAGGTTTGGTGTGGTTGTTGTTTGGTAATGGAGGGTTGATGAGAGAGTGGAATGGAAGTGGGTTAGTGTGATGGAGGAGAGAGAATCGGTTGTTTTAGTGGGGAAGAAGAAGAGGGGGGTTAGAGTGTGGTGAGGGTGTGTGTTAGTAGTATGAGGGTGAGGGTTGGTATTGTGTGTAGTGTGGTGTATTTAAGTAGGGTGTGTGTGTGTTAATTTGAACACCTAAAAAAAATAAACTAACTAACTAACTAAAAATAAAACTACTAATTAAAATTAAAATCAACTAAAAAAAAAATTAAAATCCTAACCTAAAAAAATTCAAATAATAAAACATAAGAAATAAAAGTAAAAATCTCATAATCAAAACTAAAATCCTAAAAAATTGTAAAATCTAATAAAATAAAAATAAATGAAATCCTAAAAACTAATCCTAATAAAATAAAATAAAGACTAAAGGCTAATAAAAATCAAAATAAAAAATACAATAATAAAAATAAAATATAAAAACATGCAAATAAATTCTAAAAATCCTAAATAAATCTAAAATAAATCCTAAAAATAAAACGACTCAAAATAAAAATCTAAGAAAATCTAAAAAGGCACAAACTCAACACACACTGGGCTCGGGGTATGGTGGGTTCGGGGTAGGCTTAAGTTTGGGTTACGGGACTATTTTGGGACATCAGATCACATCTCGGCATGCTCAAATAGGACTCCAGACTTCGCGATCTCCTTGATTTCTTCGTTGCAAGCTTTTGACCGCTATTGAGTCGCAATTGTACTGATTTAGTATTATTTGTACTGCAACTGCGTATTGACCTGCAAAATGATAAAATACGAACATAAGGTCATTTTTATTAAAAATGAGCAACTAAAATGCTTCTATTCGGGGTATAAAATAAACACTTTTGGGTGCTTATCAACACATGGAACACGTCGCGAGTCCTATGCAAATTCTTTGGTAAGGCAAGTGTATACGCACCGGACCTAACCTCTCAATGATGGAAAATGCTCCATATACCTAGGCGCAAACTTCCCCTTCTTCTCAAACTACATCACTTACTTCATGGGATATACCCATAACAAAACTTGATCACCCATATCAAACTCCAAGTGTCTCTGATTTGCATTGACATAACTCTTTTGATGGTCCTGAGCTACTCGAATACATCTCTTGTTCAACTCAATCTTTACCGATGTATCCTTAATCACATCCGACTAGAGTAGCTTGTTGTCCCCCACCTCTAACCAACAAGATGACGAATGACAAGGTCTCCCATATAAATCCTCAAAGGTACAATGCTAATAGTAAACTCGTATGAGTTATTATACGCAAACTTTATCAACAGTAAGTACTGCTCCCAACTACCCTTAAAATCCAGAATACACACCCTCAGCATATCCTTCCATATCTCATTCACCCTCTCCGTCTTCCCATCAGTCTGCAGGTGATAACGTCGTGCTCAAATGCAATTCTATCCATATTGCCTCCAGAAAATTCTGTAAGAAGTGGGACATAAAGATATTATCCCGATCTGAAATAATGTTGAGTGACACTTCATGCAGTCTCACTAACTTTATAATGAAAAATTGGGCATACTTCCTTGTCGTGATCCACCCGAACATGTAAAAAATGAGCTACCATAGTCAATCGGTACAAAATAACCGAGATGGAGTCATGAACCTTCTGAGACGATAGTAAACCCATGATGAATTCCATCCATATATTCTTCCACTTCCACACCAAAATATCCAACAACTATGATACCCCGACTGGTCTCTAATAATCAACCTTCACCATCTAATAATTGGTGTATTCAAAGATAAACTCTCCGATGTCTCGCTTCATGTGGCCCACTAATACTGCCTCCTCATATCCTCGTGCATCTTGTCCTCTCTTGGATGCACAGAGAATCATTGCAATGCGACTCCTCCATAACTGCGTGTCATAGATCCTTGTCGTTTGGAATAATTGACCTACCATTAATGCACAAACCACCCTCAGAACTGACTGACCAGGACTTCGTTCCTCCTGCTAATAACTTTCATATCCTCTCTTGATAAGAAGGATTCCCTACCTATGCCTTCACAACCCTTAAAATGATCTCGAATGTAATGATCATCACTTCCATATAGTCCCGGACTACCTCATCCTCTTTGTGCAACTTATCCTACTTTGCCTTCCAAATTGCTGCCAACTACTCTACAGGATACAGCCCAACGCATTTGCTACCATGTTATCTTTTCTTGGGTGATACTCAATATCGAACTAGTAATCCTTCATGAATTCAATCCATCTACATTACTTCATATTCAACTCCTTTTGCATGAAAAGATACTATAATGACTTGTGGTCCGTGTATAACATAACCAGAACTTCTCCCCCAATAAGTAATGCCTCCAAATCCTCAAGGCAAAAAAATGCCTCTAACTCCAAGTCGTGAGTGGGATAGTTCTTCTCATGGGTCTTAATCTTGCGAGAGGCAAAAACTAGCCAACTCCTCCTACTGTAGAACTCTCCCAAGTCCCTATAAGGACGCATCGATAAAAATAAAGTACTCCACTCCTCCCCTAGGCAATGAGAGAATCGGTGCTGAATTTAACTTGTCCTTTAGCTCATCAAAATTTAACTGATAGTGATCATCCCAAACAAAAGGTACTCCCTTACGAGTTAAATTCGTCAAGGGACTCGTAAGCTTTAAAAATCCTCCAATAAATCAGCAATGTAACCTACTTATACCAGAAAAATACGAACCTTTGGCAGCGTCGTGAGCTGGCCCCACTCCCTCATCGCCGACACCTTACTTGGATCCACCAAAATCCCCCTTTTGGAGATTATATGACTCAATAACTGCACCACCCATAACTAAAATACACACTTCTTAAACTTAGCATACAACTTATGGTCTCGCAAAGTCTGAAGAATCATCTTGAAATGATTTGCCTGCTCTCCCTCCGATTGAGAATAAAATAGGATGTCATCTATGAAGACAATGACAAATCGGTCTAAGAAATCTACAAATAATTGATTCATGAGATCCATGAAAGATATCGGCGTGTTGGTTAGCCCAAACGACATAACCTTGAGTTTCTAAGACCCGTATCTCATAAAAATGCAGTATTAGGGATGTCGTAATTCCTGATATATAATTAATGGCACCTTGGTCTAAAATCAGTACTCTAAAAGTAGGTTGTTCCTCTCTAATTGAACAAGTCATCTATACATGATAATGGATGCTTGTTTCAAATCGTGACATTGTTCAACTCCCGATAGTCGATACATAACCTCAACGACCCTTCTTTCATCTTCACAAATAGTACCGTGGTAACCCAAGGTGAGGTACTCCTACAAATAAAACCCTTCCCCATAAGTTTTTGAATCTAATCTTTAAACTCCCTTGTCTCTAAAGGAGTCATACGATATGGCGCGTGCGCTATCGACCCAGTACTCAAAGCTAAGTCTTTCACAAACTCAATCTCCTAACTCGATGATAACCCCGATATCTCCTGAACTACATCAGCAAAGTACCTAACCACATGGATTAAATATAGTGAGACGACTACACTCCAAAGTCTCCTCCTCGATATAAAATTAATGCATGCTCGACCCTCCCTCAGGACGAGGAATCACCACAAGAAACATATCATGCCCTGAAATAGAAAATAGGATAGTCCTACAGTAACAGTCCACCATCGCTCTATACATTGCTAATGAGTCCATACCCAAAATAACACCATACTCATGAATCTTTAAAATGAGGCAATTCTCTACTAAACATAACCTCCCAACGTCCACACCTAGTCCTCTACAGATGGAACATATGAGATCCCCACTACCCAATGGTGAATCTACGATCATAATTATATCAAACGTTGTATCAAATAAACTCATCTCTCGCATAAATTTAGTGCTAATAAAAGAGTGTGATGCCCCCGTATCTAATAATACCTACTCCATGTCTCCATGGATAGGAAATATATCCTGAATTGTTGACGGTGCTGGTGGAAAAACTGGCCCATGAATGTTATAGACATTCCCAAAGTATAACTTCCCCTGGGGAGGCGATAATGTTGGGACTGCAGGTTAGGCCGAAAGTTGCGGTACCTATTATCCCTACTGGGTGTCCTGCTGCTGATCCCTATCCCTATTGGGGCATGCACGCCATATGTGTCTTTGCTCCCCATATACAAAACATCTCCCCATAAAATATGTTAACTTCTGGCCTTGCTGTCCCTTGCGAGGCTACCCTTGATGTTGGCCCTGACCTCGATATCCACGACCCTGATGGACTCTAATCTGGTTCCCTAGCCCTGATTGCCTTGCCTAAGCCCACCATCTCCAGGTATGCAACTTTTAACGGAGTCCTCCTATTAGGAACCTCGCTCTTGCTACTTACCTTGCTGCTGCGACACCTCACTGGCACCAGTGCCCCTAGTCTCGCCCTCTTGGCTCGACTCTTCTATCATATTCTCTCCACTCAGATGGAAGCGATGGTCCTGGAAGTGTAGCAATGCGAAGTTAATGACATCTGCATAAGTCCTCAACGTCGAGTTCCCCAACAGATCCTGGCGGATCCTCCGAGTGAGCTCATTCATAAACTTGGGAGTCTTCTCTCATCAGTGTTCACCTAATCTGGCATAAAGTTCGCTAGGTGGGTGAACTCTTCCTTATACTCGACTACTGTCCTACCCTCCTACGTGAAATCTAGAAAGTGAGAAGATTGTTTAAAATAATACTTTAATGTTAATCAATTTGATTAATTAAAAGGGTTTGTTTATTTAAAAGGGTTTAATAAATAAAGTAAGTATATGGCCGTATGGTATATTTAGTGGGTTTCATGCACGGTCAACTGTTGGTGGGCCTAATGTTACACACACACACACACTTATTAAGGGGTCTATTGGTTACCTTATTTTGTATTATAAATAGGGTTTATACCCCTTAAGTATTTACATATCAATGAAATGAAGAAATTCTCTCCATCTAAATTCTCTTTGTGTCCCTTTTGTTTTATAACACATTATCAACACGAGTGATTTAATATTTTTTCGGATAATTCATTGTATTCATACATCGCGCACAAGTCTCTTTCTCCAAATCTTTTCAGCACAAAAGCCCCTTCCCATTGAGTGCCATCACCCATGCCAATTCCTAATACATACATATATACATATATATACATATATATTCCCATTGAGTGCCATCACCCATGCCAATTCCTAATACATACATACATACATACATACATACATACATACATACATATATATATATATATATATATATGTAAATGTATGTAATTCTTCTTTGATTGGCTGCTGCTCATAAAAACCAACCATGTGGTTGGGCAGTCTTCATCTTCTCTTTGGATATCTACGGTATGGCTAATCCCTATCCACAATATATATTATTTGACTATCTACTAATACATTATACCCCTAATTTGTTATTTTCTCAAATTTGAAGTTTCTAATGGCTATCTACGTTTTGTTAAATTAACTTTCCAAATAGTTATTTTAATTTGGGACATGAAGTTTTCATGTAAATTTTTTCATTTAAGACAAGAGGATCCATCGTAAATCTTTTAATTTGGGACCAAAAGTTCTCAAATTATTTTATATTGGAAATAAAATTTTCGATTATTGTTCAAATTTTTGAACATGACAATGGAATATACCCTAAAATAATACCTAAAGTTTTGTTTATTTCTATAATTGGGCCCAGGTACTAAAAGTCCAATAATAATTGCAAATAATTTGGCCCCAAAAATCTAATAATTTGTAATCAAACATGAAATTTTGATTATTCATATAATATGGGTAAGGATATTACATTATGTATAATGATTATTTATATTTTGGACCTGAATTCAAAATAATTTTACCCCTTAACAAACTTGAAGTTTGGATATAATTGGGCATGGCCTTTAAAGTCCCTAAAGAGTTAATGTTGTGATATGAAATCATCCTATTTATTTACACTTGGAATCCTATTTATTTACACTTGGAACCTAAAGTTCCCCAATAATGATTCAAATATGGAAATTGAGTTTTCCCCGTTCACATTTTGGGACGTGGATGTGAAACCCTGCGAATTCTGGCAGACAAGGTGGAAAGGGGCTGCCGCCAAAATACGCCGTGCGTCGCTAAATAAATAATCATTCTTAGCACGTGACAAAATTGTGAAATTTAAAATTTTCCACAACTATAATTATCAAGTTTTAATCCCATCAATTTAAACATTCATGCAATATTAAAATCCATCATCATGCTATCTCCAAAATCCAACTCTAAATATGTGAATAAACCAAAATGAAATATTCTAGCTACAAAAATCTGACTAAATCCATAAACTACTGTGGAACCGAGTGGCCCACAAAATCCATATTGAAAGTCTCCATATAAATACGACGGAAAGGAAAGTAATCTAAACTACTGTAAAATATGACCGTGTGTGATAATTGATTAAATTCGCAAATGTCCAATTTGACACTCTTATTTAATTAGCGTATATTTTTAAACCAAATCAATTCAGCCCCTAAATATGCAACTGCATGTGTGTGTGTGTCAAACCATAAATAAATAAAGCACGCGACACAAATTTCAGGAAAAATCCCCAAAAGGCAAAACCTTTTATTTCCAGAACTCTGACAAGTTTACAAGACCATTGACTTAAATACCATCTTGCTTTCGTCTACAAGAGTAACACACGGTGTCTTCGCCAAACCTCCAAAGCAACGACTAGAAATAAATCAGCAATGGTTCGCATGCAGCTATACCACCAGGACGCGCAGTCCAGACACGCAGTCTAAAATCTTCACAAGGACTCCCTCCACAATAGCACGCAGCTGTCGGTTGCAGAGCTCTCCCCACAAAGAATGAACAAAAGTAAAGTGTGTTCTTGAACACCAAAACAATTCACCAAAGCATATGGGATTTTTGTGAATTGAAAACAAAAGGGATGAAAACCCTAAAATAAGTAGTCAAAAGAATTATGTAGATTCGCAGTTTTCTGTCTTTCAAAACACTCGGACTTCTTAAAGAAAATGAAACCATTTAATGAGTATTTATAGAAAATCGCACCGTCTCGATTGTTCGAACGAAAAGAAATCTCACTCGAATGAGATGCGTGTGTCGTTTGAACGACATCACACGACATCTCAAAGTCGCTCGAACGAGATGCGCGTGTCGTTTGAACGACATCGCGCGACATCTCAATATCGCTCGATACAACAACACTCCCTATTGACACGCAGTCAATCAGCCCAATATCTCCCTCAAGTGGTACCGATTTTCAGCAGTAGGTTATCCTCCCTATAAGAGCAAACTTGAATAAGATGTATGTTCTTGGGTTCCAAAACAATTCACCACAGCATATGAGATTTTTGTGAATTGCAAAACAAAGACGAAGCCAAAAGTATTCTGCTGATTTCGCAGTGTTTACAGAATGAAAAAATGAGAAAGAATTCTTATGAAAAACGGAGTTAGATAGTCCTTTAAATATAAGACTTAAGGCGACAGGTCGCTCAAACGAGATAGCATGTCATTTGAAAGAGATGCAGTGTCATTTGAATGATAGCAGCACTTCGCGCGACATATCATGTCATTTGAACGACATACGGTTCGTTCGAACGAGAACAGTAAATTCAATATTTTTTATTTTTCTTTTTCTTGTTAAATGCACCGCCTAAAAAAACTCCGAAAATATATGTTTGACTAAAAACATTTAAAGCTCCGCTCCAACACTTAGAAAATATTTTTGTGAGAAATAATCCATATACTCTAAGTGAAATGTAAAGGAATAAAAACACAACCTTTACCGAATTTATCTTAGGGAGGATTCTTTGATGAAGAACTTTGATATTTGGATCCGTCTTGATGCTTGAATGATCTTGAATAATTCTTCGACGGTTGTAGCGGTATACTATGCCAGTACAAAATAAAAACAATCTGAATTATCAAATAAAAATGCCTATACAAATCTAATACCCTCCCATGAACCCAAAAGTGAAAAGGTACTTGAAATGCAAGTCTTCAAATCTTTTTCAAAAATCTTCATCAATCTTAAAATATCAAAGCTTTTCTCATCAGGATGTGCAATCCAATTATCTTCAATTTTGTACCTACACACATGAGATAAAGAAAATACCTTCGTGACGCATCAAGTTTAAAATGATATAAGAATAAATCAATCACTACAATCAAATCTCCCCCATAATGCAAACTCCCCCTCGTTCTCCCTCTTTTTTATTTGTCCGAAATAGACAAGGAAAAGAATAAAAAATCAAAACATGGAGTGTCATGACAAACAGAATAAGTATGGATCAAACTACGCGCATGCAGAGGAAATACTCAAAAGATCCACAAACTATTTTTGATTTTTCAAATTTTTTAAACAAAAACAATTTACAAAAATCACACCATGAATAACATTAAGACAATGAAATCATGAATATGGAATGAATGGATGTGAAAAAATTCAATAGGTAATAAAACTCAATCAAGCATATGTGCACGATGCATAAGTATACTCCTATCGACTGAACATAAAAAATATCCTTAGGTGTAAAATTTGTTGAAATTAGATGATATCGACTAAATCAAATCAACAAATCAAAGCCTAAGTTATTTTCACACTAATAACATCCAAAACTATTTAGTGCCGTTTCGAGAATTTTTCAAAGGACGTGCAAACCCATTGATTACTTTCCAACCAAACTCCCTCATATATAATAATACAATTTTTATATCTAATGAGGTACTAAATTCTCAACTTAGAGAAAACCTATTGGCCCAATTTTTTGGCATATATCATATTTTTATTGGCTTAATTTTTTGTGCGGTCTCTTTTCAAATGGTGGCTTTCACGCATAGTCAATTTTACACTCTCGTAGCCCTTTCCTGTGTCACTCATCATATTTCAAATTTAAGGAAATTCCTCACGGGCAATGGTTTTTACACAGACTACTTTTATTACTTTCGTATTATTGCACTTGGTTCATTTTAAGGACAAGATTGAGATGAAAACACTCGACTAACATGTGATAGACAAGTACAATAATCAACCCAATTCGTACATGTGTTCATTAAAGGAAATAATGAGTCAAACATGTAGGAAGTATCAACTAATAACATCTCGATAACTCCAAACATTGTAAAGCACATGGATGACATGATATATTGTCTCAAAACACTATCAAATTATCACATGGAAAATGGAATGAAATTGTGACTCGGTCATTCGAAGTGTCCATTCATAAATGGTGTAAAACAAAATACAAAACTCTTTTTGACCTTTTCAATTTTTCTGAAAAAAATGAAAATCATTTTGTATTTTTCCAAAATTTTTCAAAAACAGAACCATAAATACAAACATGGTACACACTAGCAACAAACATAATATTGGCATGAGCATCATCCTATGCTATTAATCAGTAAATCACACAAAGATTCATCAATCTAAGCAGGTGTGATTAAATAAACAATGCAGTATAAGTAATTAAGCATGAATACTAAGAATGACTGCATATAATCTGTCAGAAGCAACCCAACAATACCAAATACTTTAACCAAAGAACATAAGGTAATGCAAATAGAATGGTCAAAATCAACCAGATCGCTCGAATGAGACCGCCTGTCGTTCAAATGACATAGCATCTCGCGAGAAGACTTCGCGCGTGATCATAAATCGCTCGAACGAAAACCTCTCTCGTTTGAACGAGAAAAGAAAATTTCCCCAAATTCCCCAAAATGTTAAACAGTGTTTCCCAGTGAAAATTTTTCTAGAAAAGAGACACCTGGAAGGTCCTGACATTGCCAAAACAGTGCTAAAACAATAGATAAACTAATAAAACAATGTAAGCTACTACAAAGTGAGTCATAAAACTAGTAAGACTATATCTGTGACAACCCGCTATCCGAAATAAGGGGTGGCCATCCCGATACCCCGATAAAACAAGAATCATGGATAGATATCATTCTCAGGATCACAACCACATAAAGAGTATACGGAATAACCACACAATATTTCAGAGAACGGGCTGTCAAAAATTTTAGTTTTATAAATTAAAGAAAGCATTTTCAACAACCCGTAATAGGAAAGAGGGTGGAACTCCCACAAGCATATATATATATACAAACCCACGTTAATAAGGAAATGACCGAATGTAACATCGGTCAATAAAATTTATACAATATACAATAAGATTCATGTGTTACATAATACATCCATTATACAATTACAACCATTTGGGCCACACGCCCGAATAAGGACTGATCATAACTAGAAAAAAATAATGGAGGCGTCTACACAAAATGTCCCGTGATACCCGGAAAATGTCACGGCTCCTCAAAAGACTCTGGAATAGGAAGGTCATTACGGGCGACCTTGCGGCGGAACACCTGTGTGGGTATAATGTATACATACACAACAAGAAAGAAGAACCGGTCAGAGGCCGATTTTGTATGATCACCAGATAAATGACAAGTATGACAATGATGGACAGATAAGCATGGATAATAAAGATGATATTCTAGCACGGTAACATCATATAAGGAACTAAGACAGTTAAATAATTATTAAAATGAAATTCAATTATACAAGGGAATAAAAGTAATCATAAGCCTTTTTCATCTTTCATCATTCTCATTTTATCTCCTTTCCATTCCTTATCAGGAATACAATTATTATCAGGTGCTCTTTATGGCACTTATCTCAATAGTATGCTCTTTATGGCATATACTTTGCTATTTATGGCATTTATGTTCCATCGAGTCCAACTCGATAATAAAATAGTTATAAATATATGTATATATAACGATTCTAAGACCGCCCGTCCTGGTTTCCCCACTA
This sequence comes from Sambucus nigra, assembly GCA_949130495.1. Classification (NCBI taxonomy): domain Eukaryota; kingdom Viridiplantae; phylum Streptophyta; class Magnoliopsida; order Dipsacales; family Adoxaceae; genus Sambucus; species Sambucus nigra. The sequence continues at coordinate 23,949,230 of OX422211.1, forward strand.
TGCGCCCCCTAAATAACCATCATCTTCCAGGGCCTATCATAAGACAGCCTGGGATCCTATCGCAAACGTCGAGAAGCGGACATATGCCTGCGGGGTAGTCAAGACCACACCCGGAATCTCCTACCCATCGCAGAAAATATAAAACAAGCGCTCATATGGCCTAGGACTATATCCACCCTGCATTCATTAGCCAGGGGGCTTCACCTCACGCACGGACTTCCCTTAACATGGTATTTAGAGAGGTGTGTATCATCCATTTTATTAATTTCCAATACATGATTAAGTAAATTATCATTTACCTTATCCATTTTACATTTTATCAAATGCATTATGGTTGTGTACTTCACATCATTCTAATAACCTCGAAGGATGTTTAAATTCCCAAGTTATTTCTCCCAAATGTCCCTTTTTGGGCTTTATGATAAACCATCAAGTAAAACCTAGTTCGCAATAGCTCCTAAAGTCTCCAATTTTGACCTTAAGATCTCCTAGCTTCATATAGAGCTATACGAAAGAAGTGATGTCTGAACATTACTTTAAATTCCCCCTTGAAATGAACCCTAGATGAACCCCTTCGAGTATAGGGAGTCGACCAACTCAACTAATACTCTAAGACCCTATATTTACTTCATTTAAGAAGGTCCCTAAGTTCCTATTAAAATAAAGTATCTTAAGATCAAAGTAAAATTTTGAGGGAAGAAAACATGGGACCGGTCGACAGGTCCCAAGACCGCGGTTGACCGCATCTCAAGAATTTGCCTAAGAAGAAAAGCAGAAAGTTCATTTCGGTAGGGCCGGTCAACCGGTCAGGGGACCGCGGTCGACCGCGCCATAATTTTAAGCCTTTGAAAGAAATGATGTGTACCCTCTCCAGAAGACCCGGTCGACCGGTCTGAGAACCGCGGTCGATCGGTCTTTGCATACCTAGACCAAATTTCCTATTATCAAGCTAATCCCAAAGCCTACTCATTTATTATTACCAACACAACATAAATTCTACTATCTACTACCACAACCATCCATAATCATTCCAACTATTCTTCAATGATTCAAAACCAACCAACATACAAAAACCCTAAACTAGTAAACCATGATCAATACACCATTATCACACAAATCATTTATCTTAAACCACAAATAGCAAGTAGGAAACTTGCCTTAAACTAGCAAATGCAGATTTTCTTTGGGTTGGAGCAAGAATCCCTCTCAAATCTTCAATCTCTTTTCTTTTCTCTACTCTTTCTCTTTCTCTCTTTAGGTTTAGAGGTGAAATTAGGGAAATTAGGAGACTTAGTAAGACTAAGTCGTGGCTTAAGTCAAAATCCCAACTTAATTGACCAATATTACGATAAAATAATACGCAACTGTATTTTTAAGGTAAAATCAGTCAAAAGTGCCCAGAACCCCAAAATATAATATGGCACACAATTTGACTATCTCGCACGTTCCGGACTCAACTACGGCCTCCAAATTATCATTTGGATATTTTATAATTCATTTTAAGTCCCGTTCTCATTATTAAGCCAAATATCATTTTAATTCATATGATATTATAAAACAGAACATAGCAATATTCACCTATAATTACGGTAAATATGAATTCTCATAGTATACATTTACTTTTCTTCATTAAATGGATACTCAATCCATAGCCCAACATTTTATATCTAATTACCATATCTAGTAAATAAACATAAAATACTTTCTCATAAACGAGGGTTATTACATACTCCCCCCATATGAGGGAATTTTTTCCCCAAAATTCAAACGTACCTTATAAGAAGAGATGTGGATATCTATCCCGCATGTCATCCTCACGCTCCCACGTTGATTCCTTAACATTGTGATGACTCCATTGGACTCTCACCAAGGGCACCACATGGGACCTCAACTTGCGCTCCCCATACTCAAGAATAGCAACCGATTGTTCTTCATACGAAACGTCGGGTTGCAAGTCAATATCCTCAAAAGGAATGTGCCAAAGGGCACCTTCACATCTTCTATACTTCTTCAAAGAGGAGACGTGGAATACATCGTGGATTTGTTGCAAAGGCTCCGGCAAAGCAAGTTGATATGCCACGGGACCAACTTTCGCAATAACTGGAAAGGGTCCAACAAAACGCGGTGCAAGCTTCCCTTTCTTTCCGAAACGCTTAATACCCTTCATTGGTGACACTCGCACCAAAACTTGGTCTCCAACCTCCAATTCCATATGTATCCTACCCGCATCGGCATAGCTCTTTTGACAGTCTTGGGCTATCCGAATGCGATTTCGAATGAGTTCTATCTTTGAAGAAGTGTCTTGGATCATTTCAGGTCCAAGGAATTTGTTATCTCCCACTTCTAACCAACAAGCGGGAGACCTACATGGTCGACCATAAAGAGCTTCATAAGGCGCCATTCCAATAGTAAATTGGTATGAGTTGTTGTAAGCAAACTCAACCAATGGGAGGTATTGTTCCCAACCGCCCTTGAAATCAAGCATGCACATACGGAGCATATCCTCCAACATCTGGTTTACCCTCTCAGTTTGACCATCTGTTTGAGGATGATAGGAAGATCTCAACTTCAATTCGGTCCCCAACGCCTCTTGGAAACTTCGCCAAAAGTGGGACACAAATATTTTATCTCGGTCGAAAACAATATTTAAAGGTACCCCATGAAGTCTAACGATCTCCTCGATAAACAATTGGGCATAGCGAGCAGTATCGAAATCCGTACGTACGGGTAAGAAGTGTGCCGACTTTGTCAAGCGATCGACAATCACCCAAATCGAATCATAACCCCTCTGCGATCTAGGTAGGCCCGTAATAAAATCCATCGAAATGCTTTCCCATTTCCATACTGGAATCTCCAACGGTTGCAACAAACCTGTCGGTCGCTGATGGTCGATCTTAACCAACTGACAAGTAGTGCATTGGGATACAAACTCTGAGATATCCCTCTTCATACCGGCCCACCAATACTGACGGGGCATGTCTTGGAACATCTTGTCCCCACCCGAATGTACCGTAAATTTTGACCCGTGAGATTCTGCCATCACCGCTCATCTCAAATCCTCCTCTTCCAGAACAATAAGTCTTCCATGAAAGCGTAGTCCACCCTCAGAACCAATCGAGTACGACTCCGCTCCCTCGGTCAACAGTCGGTGTATGTGGTCTTGACAACCCTTATCTCTTCCCTGGGCTTCCACAATAATTGCCACGATCGTAGGAGTAACGGTCATTACTGACATGAATGCTCTCACTACCGCATCCTCATGGCTGAGCTCCTTCCACTTAGCTTTCCATACATCAGCTAAGTCCCCCTCGGGATTCCTACTCAAGGCATCCGCTACTACGTTCGCCTTTCCAGGATGATAATGGATATCAAATTGGTAATCCTTCACGAACTCCAACCAATGACGCTGACGCATATTCAAATCCTTTTGTGAGAATAAATATTGCAGCGATTTGTGGTCCGTGAAAAGACTAAACTTTTCCCCCAAGAGATAATGCCTCCATATCTTCAAGGCAAAGACAACTGCGGCGATCTCTAAGTCATGCACCGGATAATTTCTTTCATGAGGCTTTAGCTTATGGGAGGCATAAGCAATAGCCTGTCTTTCTTGCTGAAGAACACCTCCTAACCCTTGAAGAGATGTATCGGTGAATACTAGATATTCTAATCCCAGTTTTGGCAATGCCAGGACTGGAGCCGAAGTCAATCTATCTTTGAGCTCATCAAATGTAGCCTGACAAGAATTGTCCCAAATAAATCTCACTCCCTTTCGGGTCAGATTAGTCAAAGGACTAGCGATTTTAGAAAAGCCCTTAATGAACCTACGGTAATTACCCGCCAAGCCCAGAAAACTACGAACCTCGGTAGGTGTCGTGGGCTGACCCCACTCTCTCACCGCAATCACCTTGCTAGGATCCACCGATATACCCTGAGATGACACCACATGACCCAAAAATTGAACTTCCTTCAACCAAAAGCCACACTTCTCAAACTTTGCATACAATTGGTGATCCCTCAATCTCTGCAGGACCAACCGTAAGTGAGTAGCATGGTCTGGCTCTGTTTGCGAATAGACTAAAATATCATCGATGAATACAATAACAAATTGGTCAAGGAAATCCTGAAATACCCTATTCATAAGATCCATAAATACAGCGGGAGCATTGGTTAGTCCAAAGGGCATAACCAATAATTCATAGGATCCGTATCGGGTCAGAAATGCAGTCTTGGATACATCCTGATCCTGTATCCTCAATTGATGATACCCAGTCCTCAAATCGATTTTGGAGAAGTAAGACGCGCCCCTAAGTTGGTCAAACAAATCATCAATGCGAGGCAAAGGGTATTTATTCCGGATGGTGACTTTATTCAACTCCCTATAGTCCACACATAACCGGAGAGAACCGTCTCTTTTCTTCACAAGCAATACCGGAGCACCCCATGGCGACGTACTACGCCTAATAAATCCCTGCTCCAATAGCTGCTGAATTTGATCTCTCAACTCTCTATCTCCACAGGAGCCATTCGATATGGAGCTTTAGCAATCGGTCGAGTTCCCAGCATTAAATCAATCACAAACTCTAACTCCCGACTTGGAGGCAATCCCGGTATTTCTCGGAAAACATCTTCGAAATCTCTAACAATCGGAAGAGAATTTAGGGGAACCACTACATCCTGAGATGCATCCTCCGCAATACAATATAAATAAGCACTCGTACTCCCTTCCATACAAGGCATAACAACCAAGAACATTTCTTATCCAGGAACCGCAAAAACTATACTTTTCCCGTAACAATTTACTATCGCACGGTATTTCACTAGCCAATCCATACCCAATATTACATCATACCCGACCATGTCAAGGACGAGTAAATCAGCATCAAAGCACAAGTTACCAAGATTAATCCCTAAGTTTTTACAAACAAAGAAAATCAATGAACCATCACCCATGGAGGATTCAACACTAGTCAAATTACTCACGACAGACTTTATCAAATCTGTAGTTTGAGCAAAACTCCTAAAAATGAAAGAGTGTGTAGCACCCGTATCAAATAGTACTCGACCCATATGCCCTTGGATGAGAAACTTACCCTCAATCGCTGGCAGTGCCGGAGGGGCTGGAGGAAGCATAGCTTCCTGAATATGGTAGACCCGTCCATACTGCAGTTGCCCCTGCTGAGGAGGAGCAATCGGATTCGGTGCCTGGGGCGGAAACTGTACATACGGCTGTTGTGGAGCCCTAGGAAGATGCCCTCCAACCAACTGAGGACACAACCTCTTATAATGGCCCAACTCCCCGCATTGAAAACATTTATTAGCCGCATTCTCCTGATTCCTCCCTTGGTTGTTTCGAAATTGCCCCACACCTCGACCCTGCTGGCTCCTACCTCCATTTCCACCTCTGCCTCCCTGTTGTTGCTGTCCACCTTGACCCGGCCTATTATTATTGCCACCTGCATTAAACCCACCAAAACGTTGACGTTTAGACAAATCCCCTTGCTGGGGGTCCCTCTCTCTTTGCTTGTTCCCCGAGGATTGGGACGAAGAAGATGTTCCCCCTCCGATCCCATTACCTCCCGGTTTAACCACTTGCCCCATCGATGCAGCCTTCTTATTATTTTGCACAAATAATCTATGCTCTTGACAGTGAAGTAGAGCAACATTCTTTACGTCCCCAAAGGTTACTAAAGATAGGTTCCCAAGCAAATGTTATTTTATTCGCCAATGTAAACCTCCTACAAATTTGGAGATTCTTTTCGCTTCTGGAGTCACTTCATCCGGCACAAAACTGGCTAGCCGGGTGAAATCCTCTTCATACTCTGCCACGGATCTCTCCCCCTGAACTAGATCTTGAAGTTTCCTCTGCATCTCCCTTTGAACTGCGGGAGGGAAATACTTTCCATCAAACAAAGCCAAAAAATCGGTGATCGACATTGTATCCCTTTGTTCGGGTGTAGTCATTGACTCCCACCAATGTAAGGCCGCTCCGACAAGCTTAAAGGTAACGAGGATTTGCTTCCTCTCCTCACTACATTCCACCATTCTAAGATGGCGCTGCATGTCCTTCTTCCACTGGTTTGCCCTTATAACGTCCGAACCTCCATCAAATTCTGGGGGTTGTCCCTTTAGGAAAGATTCTCTAACCCGTTCCCACTGAGAAGGTCCCGTAGGAACTAGTGCTTCTTTCCCCCTCGCTTGGGCTTGTGGTATTTGTTGTACCACTGCAGTCATCGCTGCATTTACAGCTTGGGCCACTATATTTGCCACATCCGCGGCACTGATATTCCCCGGTGGCGGCGGTGGGGGACCAACCTCATCCTCTACAACTCTATTACGTCGAGCGGGACGTCCTCTCTTAGGCGACATCTGAGATAGAGAGAAGATAGAGTTAGAATATTATATAAAATAACCTATCTAGCAGAAAATCGCACACGTAAGCAACCAAACAATCCTAACATTAAGCTCTATGTCAAAGAACGCTACGGTAGAACGTGACAAGTCCGCATAGATCCTAAAGACTCTAGAACCTGATGCTATGATACCATCTGTGACAACCCGTTATCCTAAATAAGGGGTGGCCAGCCCGATACCCCGATAAAACAGGAATCATGGATAGATATCATTCTCAGGATCACAACCACATAAAGAGTATACGGAATAACCACACAATTTTCAGAGAACGAGCTGTCAAAAATTTTAGTTTTATAAATTAAAGAAAGCATTTTCAACAACCCGTAATAGGAAAGAGGGTGGAACTCCCACAAGAATATATATATACAAACCCACGTTAATAAGGAAAGGACCGAATGTAACATCGGTCAATAAAATTTATACAATATACAATAAGATTCATGTGTTACATAATACATACATTATACAATTACAACCATTTGGGCCACATGCCCGAATAAGGACTGATCATAACTAGAAAATAATAATGGAGGCGTCTACACAAAATGTCCCGTGATACCCGCAAAATGTCACGGCTCCTCAAAAGACTCTGGAATAGGAAGGTCATTACGGGAAACCTTGCGGCGGAACACCTGTGCGGATATAATGTATACATACACAACAAGAAAGAAGAACCGGTCAGAGGCCGGTTTTGTATGATCACCAGATAAATGACAAGTATGACAATGATGGACAGATAAGCATGGATAATAAAGATGATATTCTAGCACGGTAACATCATATAAGGAACTAAGACAGTTAAATGATTATTAAAATGAAATTCAATTATACAAGGGAATAAAAGTAATCATAAGCCTTTTTCATCTTTCATAATTCTCATTTTATCTCCTTTCCATTCCTTATCAGGAATACAATTATTATCGGGTGCTCTTTGTGACACTTATCTCAATAGTATGCTCTTTATGGCATATACTTTGCTCTTTATGGCATTCATGTTCCATCGAGTCCAACTCGATAATAAAATAGTTATAAATATATATATATATAACGATTCTAAGACCGTCCGTCCGGGTTTCCCCATTGTGCGCGCCCCTAAATAACCATCATCTTCCAGGGCCTATCATAAGACAACCTGGGATACTATCGCAAACGTCGGGAAGCGGCCATATGCCTGCGGGGTAGTTAAGACCACACCCGGAATCTCCTACCCATCGCAGAAAATATAAAAAAAGCGCTCATATGGCCTAGGACTATATCCACCATGCATTCATTAGCCAGGGGGCTTCACCTCACGCACAGACTTCCCTTAAGATGGTATTTAGAGAGGTGTGTATCATCCATTTTATTAATTTCCAATACATGATTTAGTAAATTGTCATTTACCTTATCCATTTTACATTTTATCAAATGCATTATGGTTGTGTACTTCACATCATTCTAATAACCTCGAAGGATGTTTAAATTCCCAAGTTATTTCTCCCAAATGTCCCTTTTTGGGCTTTATGATAAACCATCAAGTAAAACCTAGTTAGCAATAGCTCCTAAAGTCTCCAATTTTGACCTTAAGATCTCCTAGCTTCACATAGAGCTATACGAAAGAAGTAATGTCTGAACATTACTTTAAATTCCCCCTTGAAATGAACCCTAGATGAACCCCTTCGAGTCTAGGGAGTCGACCAACTCAACTAATACTCTAAGACCCTATATTTACTTCATTTAAGAAGGTCCCTAAGTTCCTATTAAAAGAAAGGATCTAAAGATGAAAGTAAAATTTTGAGGAAAGAAAACAGGGGACCGGTCGACTGGTCCCAAGACCGCGGTCGACCGCATCTCAAGAATTTGCCTAAGAAGAAAAGCAGAAAGTTCATTTCTGTAGGGCCGATCGACCGGTCAGGGGACCGCGGTCGACCGCGCCATAATTTTAAGCCTTTGAAAGAAATGCAGTGTACCCTCTCCCGAAGACCCGGTCGACCGGTCTGAGAACCGCTGTCGACCGGTCTTTGCAGACCTAGAACAAATTTCCTATTATGAAGCTAATCCCAAAGCCTACTCATTTATTATTACCAACACAACATAAATGCTACTATCTACTACCACAACCATCCATAATCATTCCAACTATTCTTCAATGATTCAAAACCAACCAACATACAAAAACCCTAAGCTAGTAAACCATGATCAATACACCATTATCACACAAATCATTTATCTTAAACCACAAATAGCAAGTAGGAAACTTGCCTTAAACTAGCAAATGCAGATTTTCTTTGGGTAGGAGTAAGAATCCCTCTCAAATCTTCAATCTCTTTTCTTTTCTCTACTCTTTCTCTTTCTCTCTTTAGGTTTAGAGGTGAAATTAGGGAAATTAGGAGACTTAGTAAGACTAAGTCGTGGCTTAAGTCAAAATCCCAACTTAATTGACCAATATTACGATAAAATAATACGTAACCGTATTTTTAAGGTAAAATCAGTCAAAAGTGCCCGGAACCCCAAAATAAAATATGGCACACAATTTGACTATCTCGCACATTCCGGACTCAACTACGGCCTCCAAATTATCATTTGGATATTTTATAATTCATTTTAAGTCCCGTTCTCATTATTAAGCCAAATATCATTTTAATTCATATGATATTATAAAACAGAACATAGCAATAGTCACCTATAATTACGGTAAATATGAATTCTCATAGTATACATTTACTTTTCTTCATTAAATGGATACTCAATCCATATCCCAACATTTTATATCTAATTACCATATCTAGTAAATAAACATAAAATACTTTCTCATAAACGAGGGTTATTATATTACAATATCACGGGGCACAACTAGCGTATGAAAAATAACTAACACAATCAACAGAATGATCTCACATGGGGTGAATCACGTGAAAGCAAATGAAAGTCATGAACAATTAGACCATAAGCCTCTAGATCTGATTTCCTAACCCAAATCGATATGTAACGAGGTGGGGGGTGGGGTTTGAGGAATCAAATTTATTCTCTTATTAACCTTCCTAGGTCCATTTAAAAGTTTGTAACAGAAACGCCTAAGATGACCTTGCTTACCGCAATGTGTGCAAGTGTAAACCGGACGGTGAATGTTACTTATTGGTGGTCCTCCCCTACAATTCTTAGGTGGCGCTCTCCTCAAATTCCTAGATCCCTCTCGCACGATGTTCCTAGGTGGCTCTTTCTTGACAACCCTCAGTGTCTCTCTCTTAACAACCCTAGGTGCCTCTCTCCTAACAACTGTAGGAGGCTTTCTCCCACGTGTGGGGTTGGCTTTGGGAATGGGTGCGTCACTCTCATCGAATCCTATACCACCCCTACCTATTGGAAGCTGGCCTCCATATCATAAGGTTTACCTTGGTCGACCAAGGCCAGAACGATGCTGCATTGCTCGTTGAACTTGACCTAGCTAAAGAGATAAGACAGTTGGATCTAGTGAAACTAGCAACTTATCAGCAATAGCTAGGAAGGCACTACGATAAGAAGGTCAATCCAAGAGCATTCCAGGTTGGGGACTACGTCCTGAGGAAACTTCTTGGCAATGCTGTAAAACTATCGGATGGAAAGCGAGGACCAAACTGGGAGGGTCCATTCAAGGTGATAAGAGACGACCTACAAGGAGCCTATCACTTAGAAACACTGGAGGGCAGGGAGATTCCTAGATCTTGGAATGCATCCAATTTGAAGAAATTCTACTTCTAGTTTTTCTTTTCCCTTTTTAAACTCAATGTTGAAAGTTTTAATTAATTTATGATTAATAAAGAATTATTTGGCAATGACATTCTATAAGTATTGATTTTTCTCAACTACATTATAATTCGTGCACCTTTTCCAAGTTGCAGACTCCCCTCTTAACAAAAAAAACTAAGATCACGAGATACGTATTAAAGCAGGGTCAGTATACAATGACCCTCCTCAGGCATTCATCAATGAACACCAATGACCTCTTAGCTTGCCCTCGGCAATATATGAAGCCCTACAGGGGATCCTTAGGCAACATGGACAACCCAGGTTGGTCGCCAGCATTGTTTGGCTCAAAAATCCTGCTCGGATAGAACATTCAATACCAAGTGTATCCTTGCCATTGCCTCACTTAGGCCTAAGGAAGTGTGACGACACGACCTAAAAGGTAAAGTAAGGCAAAATGGTCTACTAAAAGCATACTGGACTGGGGGAATACTCACTCAACAAACCAACTCTGCCTATATCAAGTCTAGTCGGCTAGAAGAGCCCAAAATAATTGAACAAGAAATCAATGAAGTAAAAAGATACACAACACATGTTTAGTCGACAAATGGCCCAAAACATAACTATTTTATTACATCATTGCATATACAAAGAGTTACATATGCTGAGTAAATTAAATCCTAATGAGAACTAGGTCACTAAGTAAGATAGTTAGCCACTCGAGCTCTTCGGCCATCATCGGGGTGAGGAGCTAATTCCTCCTTGACTTCGTCTGAATTCGGATCCACAAGCTGCCTTGGGATTGCATCTATGGGAATCCATCGATCTTCCCTTCTGAATGGATTCGAAATCAAAGTTGAGGGGGAGATCTCATGTCGGTACTAGAGGACAGAGTTCCTAGGGACCTGTAGCTCCTTAATAGAACTCAACCACCCTCTTATGAAAGATAACTCTTCAACCTCCTTCAACTTCATCGGAGCATCGATCCAACCCTGGTCATAACCATCAGCTCACACATGTCGAGGAACTTTCTTGAAAAGGTACCTCAGTGAGGTAATATCTCTTTGAAGACCGAAAACTATCATTTATGCCCTGTTGACGTCACCTCGAAGCTCAATAATGTCCCTAGCAGAGCCACTATCATTAGTACCAGCTCGCGGCCCAGTCGACGAAGATGAACCACGTAAAACTCGAGGGACAATGGTCAGCGCATTCTCCCTAAGTCGCGAGACTTACCTCAGAGCGTCATTCTCTTGCTGAAGTAACTCTCCAACTTTATTAACCTCAGAGGCATCCAAAATCTTAACCTTCAGAGAATCCACTTCTTCTTGAACAGAAGCATCAACCTCCTCCATCTCCTGAAGCCTATCCTTTAGCTTGACAACAAGATCTGATTGGTCCTTATATTTTTGATTCCTTGACCTAAGAGACTTGCATATTCTTACAAAGGCACGACGAACTCGATTGCTCGCATCGAGACCAAGAATTTTTCCTAATTGAGAGGCAGCAGGAATATATTCCTTAATATCGATGAGCTAAAAACCGTATAAACATTGGAGAACAAATAAATTAGTACGCGAAAGGGAAAAAAATTTCATTTCATTAAAAGAAGGTTCAAGTACATCATCGAAACAAAGAATAATAGAAATACAAAAATACAAAGGCTCCCTAAGAAGACTAGCTGGTAACCTCAGTCTTCTTTGAGGACGTTAGTTGTTTCCCCTTATCTATGGCAGTCCTAGGTATGTCTCCCTCAGATGGAGCAGTCACAATCCCCTGATCAACGGGAGCATCAGCAGAAGTGGTCAGGACAGCTAGAACCCCTTCATTGGTAGCATGAGGAGGTACCTCATCCACAACAGGCTTAGGGCCAGGGTCATGCTCGTCAAAGAGGGGGGAATCAACATCCACCTCGATAGCGAGCAAGGCCTTGTCCCAACCCTTCTTGAAGTTGAGACGGATAATCTAGGCCTCAGCATCCTTGTATGCTACAACCATCCAGTGTTGTACGAGCTCTCTTCGAGGGTGGAAGCCTCATATTACACCTTCCTCACCATCCCAGCAAGCACCTTGTTCTCCTCCACCACCGCCAATTTGCTCGTACAGACCAAGTCGTAAGACTGCCTCAGCTCCTCGAGCTCCTTGGACAATGCCCCTTTTGCCTTATTAGATTTGGCCAAGGTAAGGTCGGAAGAATTCTGAGCAGCACTGGCAGCCTTAAACTCGCCTCCAACTCAGCATTCTTCCTTGCCAGCTCTTCGCGGCTGCGATAGAGGACGGTGAAGTCAGATACAAACTGCAGAAAGATAAAAGAACATTAGCGAAAGAGACATTAAAAGAAGAACTGCAAAAATATAGAAGTAATAAGAGAATTACCAAGGCTAGCCCCTGACTTGCCTTCAGGGCTAACTGGTTGGTCCCTATGCTTGACGACCTCTGGCGATCTGCCGGTAAGACTGCTCTCTCAAGCACCATCGAGGCCAGCTGAGTGGAAAGATCAAGAGAAGCCCCCTCATCCAGGGCAGATACGGGAACTAAAGATTGCCCCACCTTGGTCCTCACTTCTTCTCTCCTTCTCTCTTCCTCTCTCTTCTTCTTCTTCTTCTTCTTCTTCTTCTTCTTCTTCTTCTTCTTCTTCTTCTTCTTCTTCTTCTTCTTCTTCTTCTTCTTCTTCTTCTTCTTCTTCTTCTTCTCTTTCTTCTTCTCTCTCTCTCTCTCTCTCTCTCTCTCTCACTAATGCCTCCTCTTTATTCTTCCTCTCATGCTCATGAGCAACTGTCTGGGAGCCAGTGGAAGTATCCCCACTCCCAGACTTATGATTCTTCAACCTACGAGCAAGCGCCACATTGTCTTCATCATCATCATGGATTAAATTTTTCCTAGGAGGAGCCATAGTTTCCTCACTAGAGCTATTCGAATCCTCTGAGTCCTTCAAAACCTCTGAACCCACAGAACCCTCTTCTGACCTCGAAGATTCTTCGCTGCTTGAACTCTTATTGTTATAATCACCTTCAGCTCCACCTCTGTCAGCTCCCTCACTCTCTTCACCATAGCTGCTTTCCTCCTCGTCTAATTCAATTGGTTCAGTAGCAGCCTCTTCTGTGATATCTAGCTGAGGAATACTATCCACAGGTCGAGCGATAAAGCTGGACCCGATGTTCTTATACTCCAAAAGGAATGCAGCTGATCACGGATGCTTACCATCAGCCAAGTACTCCCTAATCTTCCAAGCCTTGACCAATTCAGCAGCTCAAATTTTGCGAAGTGCAGGTTCTGAATTCTTTGTCTTCGCTAAAAAAAGAAAAGAAAAAAAATAAGAAAGATAGTACACTAACAGAAAATCAATGGGGAAAATAAGAGTTATGCCTACCTATGTACTCCTCCCCATAAAAGGGAATCATAGGTCCCTTGTACCTCGCCCATTCAGTTTGGGGAGGGAACTGCTAGTTCCTAGCAATAAACCCCTCTTGCCAATAGTCCTTAAGGGAATCAGGTAGATTAACTACCAATACCCTGTCAGGACTCCTAGCTTTTAGTTAGAGGAGATTAGAGCTTGCTCAAGCGAATGAATAGCAATAACAAATTTTAGCAAAACCCAGATTGGTGCTATAGAGTTTATTGATTCTATGCACACCATTAACAATCTTCCAAGCATTTTGGGAACACTACGCAGGAACTATATAGAAATAACTAAAGAGATGCAAAAATACGTGATTTTGGGGAAAAGTTAGACCCCCTATAATAACAGAAGAACATGAATCCAATGCTTGTCCTCAATGTCACTAACATTATGAGGAACAGGGGCACATTCGATGTCTACCCAGTTTGGAATGTTGTAAAACTCCCAAAACTCAACTATCAATCTATTGCCTATTCTTGCCATCAGAAATGATAAACTCTAGCAACGATAATGAAGAAATCTCAGCAGAAAAGAAAAGGGAAGAGTTGTGGAAAACTTATAATGTATAAATCATTTTGAGATGATGCGAAGCCACAAGCAAAGAAGATGGGAAGACAACAAGGAGCTCGAAGACGAAAGGAGGGACATAGAAGTGAGAAAACACAATGAGAAGATGGAAAAATCTTGAGAATGCAAGGAAGTTTGAAGCGACGTCAGAAAATGGCCTCTTCAAACAAATTTAAACCTTTTCAATTATTACGCATAGAGAATGAAGTTTTTCTACTGCCTAAATCCACTTAGGAACAACGTTTCACTCCTCAAAGCTTCTTGCAATTCACAAAAATGCCGTCAAGGCAATTATTTAAAATTATTGAGCCCAAATTGTGACCCAAAATTTTAGGGGCAATTGTGGGTACTTCGTTTAACTATCCTGGCCCAGAGAAGTAGCCCGACTAAGCCCGATCCAAGATAAGGGAAAGTCCGTCCCAAAGTCTAAGGTCTCGTAAATAACTAATTTAGTAGTGACCGATTCAACCCCTAAAATATCTCAAGAGATATTCTAGGGATTATGGGCTAACGTGGATGTGCCCAACACCCCCCACTCTCCTAGAATTACATGTATAAATTAAACCCCCCAGCCCGAGTCAAAGGGCATGCAATTATAAACACTCCCCTGGAGTAAAGAGAAATATAAAGCAGAGAGCAGCACCGTGGACGTAGGCTTTTTGCTGAACCACGTATATTTTGTGTTGTGTGTGATTGAAACCATTCTAATTTGTGTTCTTTATTTTTTCTCGTGATCGCGTTTGCTTATAATTTGTGTTGAGATTTATTTTCACCACAGAAATATAAACTACAAATAAAAGAATTAATTCGTAATTTAAACCAACCGTCCCTAAAATTAATTTTATCTTCAACTCTAAAATTAACCGGACAAACATTTTAACAAAATTACCCCCAAAGAATAATTTTATCAATATAAAAAACAAACATACCTTGATAATGTGAGAATATGTTTATAATTAATATAAATAACTACAAACATATTAACATTTAAATAAATGATCAATTACCAAAAAGTCCCTCAAATATTTTGTAATTCACACTTAGTCCAAGCCTTTTTATTTTGTTCCAAAAAATCCCTCAAACACTTATTTAACCAATATTCTCTTATTTTTTAAAATCCGCGCTAGCGACATATTGAGGGACTTTTTGGAACAAATAAAAAGGTTTGGATTAAACGTGTATTAAAAAAATTTCGAAGGACTATTTGGTATATGCCCCTTAAATAAATTAGTTTTATTTTTGCACAAGTTTTAACTGAAAATTAGAGATAAAAAAAATAATCATAGAATCCTAAGTAGGATAAAAAAAATACTGAATGGAACAAAAACTAAAACTAAGGTTTTAAAATTAACATATCTTGATAATGTGGGAATATTTTAAAATTAAATCTCCATTCAACAATAAATAGCCCTATAATAATTGAAAAAAATTAGGAATTTCCAAATTTGGGTTTTATCAAATTAATGCCTTTTAAGATTCACGTTAAAATAGTGGTGAAATATAAGTAAACATAGATTAATTAATAAATATGTTGGCTTTAGTCTAATTTTCAAATATTTGTTAGGCTCCACTCCCATGTTTTTTTAAAATTATAAAAAGTCTCATAACCACCCAAAACCGTCCATAACTTCTGTGTAACCAACCCTCTTTCTTTATGTAAAGAAAGACACATGCCCCATATTTGTTATAATAGGACCAATAACTAAAAAAATAAAAATATGAGAGTGGTCACAAGTAAATCTTTACAAATGGGACTAAATATTTAAAATCCCATTAATTAACAGAAAAGAAACATCGTTAACTTACTTTCATGTCGACATCACCAAATTGGAATAATTACAAGGGAAAGGAAGGGGAATGGGGTAGGGGTAGGGGGAAGGGGAGGTGGAGTTGGGTGGTTGTCTTCTCTTCACTTTGAAAGATTGAGGCGTGTGGATTTTCTCCCTTTGAATGAATAAGGTTTGTTTAGTTGAGAAATACAAAGTGGAGTTGCTTCCATGTTTAAGTGAGAAATGGGCTTGGGTTAGGTTGGCCATTGATTGTTAATTTAGGTTTAGGTTGGGTTAAATTATACCTAATAATATTGTTTGAGTCCTCCAAAGTCCCCTAGTATCCACCCATAAACTAAGTATAGGTTCACCCTCAAACTTAGTAGGTCAAATATGGTTTTAGTGAAATTACTTTGGCGGGTCAGTTGCGAGTCAATGAATTTGCACAATCTATCGCCTCCTCTCTCTCTCCATATATATATATATATATATATATATATATATATATATATATATATATATATATATATATATATATATATATATATATATATAGAGAGAGAGAGAGAGAGAGAAATGCAGGGTTATATGGGCTCGGTTCAAATTCGTGAAATACACTACTAGATACAAATGCGCAACACATTTTCTAATCACACCTAGGCCTCAGATTGTTAATTTTGAATTTTTAGTCTTGATTACTAAATCCTAAGTGAGTATGCAGGAGTTGATATGTAAATAGAAAGAACACAACCAAAACATCGCGATATACGAGGAAAAAACCTTTGCCCCAATGTCTTTTAGGGGAAGTCTATGAACCACTATACCTGAGTGGGTGCCCGGGTCCCTCAACTCCCTCTTTATCGGATGTCCACTAATTATGTCAATAAAAAATAGGCTTAGACAACCGATTATTGACAAAGGTCGTTCGACGGGGGTTAAGATGGGAAATGGATCTAAGGGCGACGATTTCGTGCGTATCGACGATGAAGCAGTGATGTCCTCATCTACCTCCTTCTCCTTCCCCTTCCCTTTTCCCTTGCCCTCATCGGAGGTGGATCCTTACTGACATTTCATTAAATTGTATATATCTTGGACCATCGCATCCAACCTTGATAGCTTATCATCATCGGTGTCCAACTTATGAGCTAACCCGATATTGCTCGTCTCAATTTCGATGATCCTCGACTTCCCCACCCACAAGCTCACCCCATATTCCTCCCCTTGTGATTTTCTCCAACCACTTGGCTGAGTGCCTTCATAGTAAAAGATGCTTTGTCTACATCAAACTATAACTCATGTACTTCCTTAAGCTTTGCCTGAAACGATAAAAAGTACACGATTAGTTAATTAAGCAAATAAAAAAATTATAATGTAATTATAAAAATTAAACACTTATAACTTGCAATCGTGGTTGAGACGCTCGGAGACACCTCCTTATCCTTTCCCTTATTCGTTTGAATTGCCATATAGGCATAGAACCTATGTGGCCTACTCCTAGGGCCACTCCTTGTCTCCTGAAATAAAATAATGCAGAATTAGTTAGTAATACAAAGTAATGCTAAATTAGAATAACATAAAAGTAAAATTAAATAAAAATAAAAATTTACCATCCCGTGCTCCACCTCGGTGTTAGATGTCCTCCTGGAGTTGTGTGCGTCCCCTTTTTTCACTTGATTTCCTCCTCGATTGACGAGATCCCATTGCTGCTCATCTATCTCATTGTAGACAAACTGCTGCCACTGTGCTAATGAGAACGGTTCCTTGGAGGGGATGGTGTCATGCACTCTCTTAATGGACACATGGGTCTTCCCAAAGTACTGTGCCAATATGTTTTTCTTCCACCTCTTATATTGATCCCTCAACTGTTCCAATGTGGAGTCGCGGACATGTGGGGGTAGGCTGAATTGATCATGTCAAACAAATACAAACCAAAAAGAAAGTAAGTGTTAATTGCTTATAAATATAAATATAAATATAAATATAAATATAAATATAAATATAAATATAAATATAAATATAAATATAAATATAAATATAAATATAAATATAAATATAAATATAAATACACTACTTGTACTGCCGCCAAGATGCCCATCTTGAGCTCATTTGGCACCCGTCCAATCAGTGTACCTCGGGACGATAATCGCCTTCAGAAACTCTAGGGATCTATCCAATAATACCGTCTTATTCTCGATGATGGAGTATAATTTTCCCTATTTGGGGGGCCTAGTGGCCGAGGAGCCCTCATTGCCTGCGCTACCATACTGGGATGAAGACATTTTCTACAAAAATTGTTATTATTAGTACAAACATGTATATAAGTTAACGACATAAAACCAATTTAAATAATATTTTGATTTAAATCCTAATTGACATATTCACTAACCATAAAACCGATTTTAATTCAAATCTAATAATAACAAAGCACTAGAAGAATAAAAGTTAACGACATTATAAATCTAAATATTCTTTCAATATTAGGCCATGCCGTGGACTTTGAATTAATACTTAAATTGATTAAAATCCAAATTAACATATTCACTAACCATAAAACCAATTTTGATTTAAATCCGATAAGAACAAAGTACTAGAAGAATACACCCACTGGTTATTACCATTGTGGCCATCCCGATCGAGATCGCGCACGGGATTCCTCTCTTCTGCTAATTGAAGGGGGATGGAGAAGGAAGGGGGATCGAAAGGTCTCACGTCCTACTTAGGAATGCTTTGGTCTTCATTGGTGTGGGGTAAATGAAAAGAGATGTGTCACTATCCTATTTTGCACAAAACGGGTGAAAAAAACATACTGCTGCCTCGAGAGAGAGGCATAAAAGACAAACTGATGCATATGAAACAAATAGTTTGAAGGTTTGGGGGCTAAGTTACGAAATGTGAAGGTGTTAAGCACCCATCCTGCCCTTTCGGTCTCTCATGGGCTTGTGTTATTATTTTCCTTTATTTCAAACATGTTTTGGCTGGAAAGGATAACTCACGTTTGTGGTTGCATGAACAATGAAGCATTCAGTGAATTAATGGGTGTGTTAATGCATATATCGTATAACCTTCCTTCCACCTCCAACCTGTTCAAAACCCTATGTGATGACATTATTTCTATTTACTTTATTTGGATATTGGATTATATTTGTATTTTTTGGATTTGATACATGTTGGTTTCGATATAGATATTTGTATTTGGTTATTGATACTTACATGTTGGTTATGGATATTAGTATTTTTGGTTTGGTTGCTCTATGCATATCGTATTTGGATAGGTACAATTTTGCTATTACGGGTACAAATAAATTATTGGGCAGTGGCAGTGGCCATACTACCCGGTAGTTTTTTTTAAATATGCCTAGAATTATCACACACTTTCACCGTGATAAGTCTATAACAAAGAAACTTGTCATGAAATTGTCACGGTCAAAGTACGTGAAAATTTCTTACTTGTCATGGACTTTAATCGTGACAATTTTAAGTTATTGTCATGGTCTTATCATGGCCAAAGACCGTGAAACATTAGTCAAGATCAAAGAACGTGACAAGTTCATGACAACTCTAACGAACTTGTCACGGTCTTTGACCATGACAAGTCCGTGAAAAATTCATTTTTCACTCCAAACTTGTGACGATCAAAGATCGTGACAAGTGACTTGTTAAGGTTTTTGACCATGACAAGTTGGCAGTTTTGGTGTAGTGGCATTTGATAAATAAAACCAACGAGGGGATTTTTGTTGACCTTTTGAAGACTGCATGTAATATTGTGATAGTGGCACACCCTAACCCAATCACAATGCTAATGATGTTCAGACCATAAACTGTTGTTTGGAGAGGTTAGGTCTTATGAGTTTCTTATGCCAAGGAAGAGAAAAAATATATCATAAGACAGGGGAAGGATAGTAAGATAAAGTGGGGGAAAGATAGAAAGGATCCTCCACTATTGCCTTGCATGGTAGAGGATGTTGTAAGATGCAATAATGCAATGTTACGTGGGGGAAGGATTTATGCCCCTAATGGCAATCCACAAAAAGAGCCAGGTTCGGATATGGAGGTTGATCTCAAGTATTGTCAAGTACGCTGGGGCGTGTGCCATCTCGTGAACGTATGTTTTACATTGGAATGGATCATTAGTAATCATGTGCTAGAAGGAACACTATAAATACCCCAAGGGGGTGTAAACATTAACCCATTACCAGCACATGGGGAAACCTTGATGGTAGCTTTTGATGAGAAAGTTCAGGAGTAAATGTGGTCCTTGCCCATGACAAAGTCAGTGCGAGAGATATGGAGGAGGTATATAACCTTGATGGTTATGTGGTGGAGCGAAGTCTGGAATATCAAGTAGTGTCGAAGTCACCCATGTTTTCTTGGTTCTTTGATCAAGTTGGGATGCCAGGGGAAAGTAGACTATAGATCACACAGGCAATACTAGGCATTGCCAAGAAAAATACAAACCCCTTCGCTGAGTTGGAGGGGTCTAATGGACGGGTTAGTGAGGAAGTTCATATCCGAGGTAACTTTCTTAGATGTAGATAGGGGTGTGACATTTCCACACAACAGGCAGATGTTTGTCACTGCGAGTGTAAACAAGGCAAACTTTGCAAGAATTTTGATGAATCGCGGTACCTCCATTAACATTGGGGATATTAGCTCCTTTTATGCACTAATTATGAAGGAAGGTTGTTTCTTATGCCTTTGGTGATTTTGGGGTATGATAACTAATCTTTCCAAATCCACTGTTATGTTAACATTGCAATTAAGATGGGAAACCTTACCTTGCACATCAAATTCCATGTTATTGAGATTGCAACTTCCCACCACTTTTTGATAGAAAGGGTGTTGATGCACAATCATGGCCTTGTTCCATACACCTATCATTAATGTGCTAAGGCTAATGTCAAGGGAACATAGATAGTAACTTGAGCGACTAAAAAGATGTTCACATAAGAGGAAGTTCATCTAGTGGATGCAGCTTTATCCATTGAGTTGATCGAGGATGAACGTGTTTTGACAACACGCATAGGATGAATTAGAGTTCCCTATATCAGAGAGAGGATGAAGACTACGTATAAGAAAGTAAAAGGAAGGGTCATCGGCATCCAATAAGATGAAGAGATGTATGTTTTTAGCTCTAAACATCAAGCTATCTCTAAGAAATCAATAAATAAGATGAAGCCAAGAATTGACTCGATGGAGCAAGAGGATAGACGACAACGTGTGTTTAGTAGGTTTTCAGGGGTAAGCCTTGAGGAAGCAAAGAAAGAGAGGAAGAAAAAAGCAGTTGCAATGCCCAATCGTCAATGCAAGAAGGTATAACTAGAAGATGAGGGGGTAGATTAACTCCTCTGATAGTGTGAGTAGGCAAACGAAGAAGCTGATGATGAAGCTGACGCGGAATATGAGTGTTTCTTGATAGACAATCAAGGCTATTATTTGGTTATTGATAATTCCAACATACATGAGCTTATAAAGAAGTGGAGGAAGAAGATGAGTGCATATCTGATCGTTTAAAACCACTAATTAAAGAGTTGAATTAGATTGCTTTAGCATAGGAAAGTGAAGATCCCATATTTATCTCAAAGGACCTTAAGGCTGAGAAAAGGCTAGGACTAACTGAGCTCATTTGAGAATATAAATATGTCTTTGCCTGGAAGAACATTGAGGTGGTTGGATTAGATCTAGAGGTGATTTGCCACATACTGAACGTTATTCCTTTAGATACTCCGATGGAGCACGCTACCCAAACATACAAGTCAAAGATGGATCTGAAGATTGAAAAGGAGGCGCAACAGTTGTTGGCATCTGGATTCATCAAGACAATTCAACATCCTATCTGGATGTCTGGTATTGTGCCCATGGGGAACAAAGATTAGAACCAAATACAAATATGTGTTGACTTTAGAGATCTCAAGAGGGCATATCCATAATATGTGTTCCCCCTACCTTCCATTAATGGGTTAATAGATTTCACGGTGGGCTATGAGATGTATAGCTTCATAAATGGTTATGTGGGATACAACTAGATCAAGATAGATACAGTTGATGAAGATAATACATCATTTCGGAACTTCATTAGATAACTTCACATATAGTGTTATGCCTTTTGGGTTGAAGAATGCTGGGGAAACTTACCA
Source organism: Sambucus nigra (assembly GCA_949130495.1). Taxonomy (NCBI): domain Eukaryota; kingdom Viridiplantae; phylum Streptophyta; class Magnoliopsida; order Dipsacales; family Adoxaceae; genus Sambucus; species Sambucus nigra. The sequence goes on from OX422211.1 coordinate 23,971,213, forward strand.
ACAAATAGTGATGGCCATTTTCCACGATCTCTTTCATGATATTTTGGAGTTTTATGTGGATGATTTGGTCATTAAGTCCAAAAAGGAGGATTCTCACTTGGCTGATCTCAGAAAGGTTTTCAACACGTGCATAAAATACTAGGGGTGGGTGCGGTCCGATCAGGTCCGATTTTTGGTCATTTTAGGTGTCGAATCGAATTATTCGGTCCTATATTGGAGAAGACCGTATTCGGATCAATTTAATCATTTTAGTCTATTTAATCGGTCTAGGCTATTTTTGGTCCGGTTCGGTTAATAATCAGTCCACATTTACATTTGTTTATTTATTTTTCAATAAAAACTTGTTAATTTTTTGTTGTTTATACTATTTAAAAGCTGTTTTGCACCTTTTAGGTGTTGTTTTGCACCATTTAGGTGTTGTTTTGCACCATCAAAGGTGTTATTTTGCCATTGAAATAGTGTGTTTTGCACCATCTATGGTGATATTTTGCCAGTTCAAATGTGCTATTTTGCACCGTCTAAGGTTCTGTTTTGCCACTTCAAATGTGTTGTTTTGCACCATCTAAGGTGATGTTTTGCACCATTTAAGGTGTTATTTTTTCCTTCAAATGTGTTGTCCTGTTTTGCCCAATTTTAGTAGAATAAAACATGTTATTTTGCACATTTAAATGCTTCGTTTTGCACCTTCAACACATACAATAATATGCAAACATTAAAATATCTTCAAAAGTAATACATGTCCATAAGAAAATAATACATGTCCAAGCAAGCACCATAAGAAAATATTACATGTTCAAACAAGCACCATAAGAAAATATTGCATGTCCAACTAAGTCCAAGTAAGCACCATAAGAAAATATTACATGTCCACCATAACCAAAAGTAAGCTAAAGCAAAGTCCTCGAGTCTCCTCCAAAAAGGCGCATAAATCCACCACAATAGTTGAAATTGAGGTCCTGAATCTTTCTCCCAATATTTGTAGAAAAAATACAAAACAAACATTATGTCAAATAAAAATTCAATAACAAAAGTTTATCATTTAAATTATGAGAAATGTACATTAAAATTAACTATTAACCGCATCAAGTTTCTCCATTTCTTGAATTTCATCCATGGCATGGGATGAGTTCTTAGCGATGCTGGCGAACCATGTAAATTAGCATTAGCCGGATCTTCACTCACTCCATCCATCTACATAGTTTTATTTGACCATTACAAGAAATTATGGCCGAAAAACGAAGAACCAAAAAAATTTAGTTGACCATTACAATAACAAATTGTATGTACGTATGGGTAAAATCCACAAATAGAAAAAAAAAACTGTATATTTGTAACAAATATACTGTATATGTATATATTTGTAAAATCCCCAAAGTCTTCGGACATTAAAAAAAATACGCCATGTGAACCAAACTATATGATGTAGTAGAATAGAAATCACAAGAAAATCACAAGAAAAATACAACATTTGTATAATGATATAGTAAAACAGAAAATCACAAGAAAAAATACAATAGTTGTAGTATTTTTAGAAAATCACAAGAAAAATCTAAAAAAAATAACAAATAGTTTAAGTAAAGTAATACTGTTGGATCTTTGGTTGTTGTTGCCAGAATAGTTGTCGTGGAGTTGGGGTTCGTCAATTCTTGTGTTGGGTTGTCGGATCTTGTGTTTATAGTGTTGGATCGAGTGTTCATGGTGATGGTGTCGAATCTTTCAAACAATGAGGATCTCCTGTGTAGTAAGGATCGTCGAATCTTGTGTTTTGTTTAAAGAGAAAAGTGAGGATATGCTGCGTAGTGAGAGAACGAAATTGAGGGAGACAGAAAAGTGAGGAGTCTGTCGTGTTTTTTGTATTGGTGGGTATGCTTCTAGGGTTTAGTTATTTATGATATATTTATATAAAATTAATATATATAATATATTATATAATCTTAAATTAAACGGTCCAGTCCGATCTTAAGACCGAATGTAAAATGAATTTTTTAGACCAAACCGAATATTTTCGGGTCTCTTAATTTAGGATCGAATTAAGACCGATTTATAAAAACTCCTATATAAATGGGTCCGGTCCGATCCAGTCCAGTCTTTTTGTTTGTCCACCCTTAGAAAATACAAGTTGAGGATGAACCCACTCAAGCGTTCCTTCAGGGTGATAAGTGGAAAATTTATAGGGTGTGTGATGGATCGCCAAGGAGTGCAGATGGACTTAGACAAGTAGAAAGATATTCTAGAGATTCCACGCCAAGAACATGAAAGGATCTCAAAAGTTTCCTCGATAAGATATCCTACCTAAGGAGGTTTGTATCACGATTAGCTAAGATAACAAATCTGTTGATGGATCTGTTGTGCATGAATGCGAAATTCAAGTGGGAAGGGCCTCATTAAGAAGATTTTTATTGATTCAAGAGACTGTTCACTTCTCCCCAAACCATGATACTGCCAAGTGCTGGAGTATCATTACTGCATTAACTCACATTCACAACAAGGTCAGTTGGGGCTTTGTTAGCTTAAGATATCAATAGCTAATAGCTACCTGTATAGTATCTGAGTAGGGTTATTTATACGTCGGAGGCATGATACACTAGCGTTGGTATATTGTCTGACCTTAGTATTTATTACACAAAAACTTAGACATTATATGTTGTCTTTCACTTTTAATTTAGTAACAAGATGTGATCCCATTAAGTTTTTGGTAGAAAGAATAATTTTGATTATAAAGGCAATATGATGGTTTCACATTCTCTCAGAGTATAACCTGAAGTGTGTTGTTCCTCAAGTAATCAAGAATAAAGACTATGTACATTTATTATCAGTCACTCCATTCAAAATCTTGAAACCACCATAGGAAACTATTCCAGGTAATGACTTGCAAGACAATTGCTTAGAGGCAAATTTTAAAGAATGGGCCATGGAGTTTAATGGATTATCGATGAAAGGCAAAGGGGAGAAGGGGTTATCCTTTCAAATGGAAAAGGGGAAATTTTCATAGCTTTCAAAATGGATTTTTCTCTTGCTCCAACAATGAAGCAAAATATGAAGCATTGGTACTGGGCTTATTGGAGGCTCTACGAAGGGGTACCCGTTCACTCTGTATAAAATGGGATTCAAAGTTAGTGATTAAACGAGTGAATAGAGAACATGTGTTGAAGCACATCAACTTTTCATGTTTCAAAACTATTATCCAGAGGTTGATTGACTAGTTCCACCAAGTCAAAGTGAGGAGGCACCCAATGATGATAAACAGACATGTTGATGTCTATGCCACCATTATGCATACGGTACCCATGAATGGGAAAGCAAAGACTCTGGTGATCCAACGAAGGATTTATCCCTCGATGGTAAAATATATTTTCCAAATTATAAGTCAACTGGAGTCTAGGGAAAAAAAGATGGAGCTGAGAGAGCTAGCTTAATACTTTATCAACCAAGGGAATTTGTACTCTAGAAATTTTAGAGGATGGTTATTAGGATGCATCGGTCCGAAGGAAGCAATACAAAGGCTAAACATAACCCATGAAGGGCATTATAAGACAACATTGATCCCTCTTGATGAAAGAATTCATAGAGAGATACATTATTAACATGCGATGAGGCAGGATGCAACAACAATGCAAAGGTAATGTACTAAATGTCAATTATTCTTTTAAGCAGCTTAGTTCAACTTTGTAGAGGTTCATGTAGATTGGAGGCAGCCTTGTATTTACTTTAATAAATAGTGAGTCGTCCTCCAGATAAAATGGATGTTATGGGGATAAAAAGACGGGTCCCACACTTTCACATATAAAAGGAGCAGCTCCAGCCCATAGGATACTTCAATAGGCCACTATGATGCATCACGAGAGATAAGGTAATGAAAGTCTCGATGCAGGTTCATGATCCAGATCATATTGGGGGAGCAAAACTTTATGACCAACCAATGACCTTAGGGTATTATTGGCCAACTATGGAAAAGGATTCAACGAAGTTTGTTAAAAAGTTCAAGGCCAAGTTAACTACATTAAAACATGATTCGTGTTCCTTAGGTAAATCTTCATTTGCTCACAACCCTTACCCATACCTCAACGATAGCCTACCCTAAAGGAAATGGTCAAGTGGAAGTAACTAACAAGACCTTGGTCAATTTTTTGGCCAAGATGATGGAAGAATTTCTGAGAGACAAGATTTCGGCTATGCTATGACCTTATAAAACAACCGAGAGAAAATCAACTGGTTATATACAATTCTCTTTGGTATGTGGAGCTGAGGCATTCTTCCCTATAGAACTATTAGTCCCTTTGGCTAGATATGAGAAGGCATGTACAATTAGAAGCATTAGATGAACACAAAGATAATGTAATGTTAGTGACTTTCCAAGGCATGTGACACTTTGGTAAAGCCAAGGAAGTTCATGGAAAGTGACATTATTTTGAAAGAAACAGTAAAGCACATCGCAGGGCTTACATTGCTCAAGTTTGCTGCTAATTAAGAAGGGCCATTCATAGTTAAAGAGGCATATGCCTCAGGTTATTGCCCATTCTTCAAATTAGATGAAAACAGCACATTCAAAATCAATAAGTGGATAAAGGTCTACCATGTTTGAGAGTGGCTAGGTCCATTTTGAGTATTTAAGTCTATGTTTACTCTTTTTAAGTCAAGTTTATTTTTTAGCTTAAAGTGATGTAAATTTTGAATATACCATCATGTTTCAAGTTATATCATGTTTGAGTTATATCATATCTGAGTTATAGCATGTTTAAAGTTATACAATGTTTTGAATTATAAGATTTTGAGTCTAAGAGAAAGAAGTCAAACTTTGAACACAGTTGATATACAAAATGTACTATTTTTCATTTAGTTCAACTTTAAATAAACGAATTCAAATTGAAACTACCTCCCAAGAAAAACATAAGAGAAAATGAAAATTCATAGGTGATGAACCTAGTCAAGAAGGAACCAGAAGTATAGAGTAACGAGGAAGCGTCCAAGTAGAACATAAATATCTTAGGCATAAGCTCATTGAGATTCCACAGCGGATTAAATCCTCATTTGAACTGAAGCACATTGGGCTTAGATTGAAATAAATTCATTATAAAAACTCAAATCATAGGTCGAAATATAATTTTGAATACAATCTCGGACATACATTTTAAATTACCCATAGTTGGAGGGGTACGCCATATGGTTGGATAGCCAATCTTATCCATTGGATCATTGGTGTCCCAAGATCACCAAACAACTAAGAACCTCTCTTTATAATGAAATGTAATTATGATAAGAATCTCGATGGTTAGTATTCTTTTACCCTAACTATCTTAAATGGATAAGTGTTGTCCCTCATAATTCTTGCAGAAAGTAATATGGGGCTACCAGTGATACCATATTTGACAATTGGGATTCTAAGGCATCTGAACCCTTTTACTTCACTCACACAAGAGAAGAGGTACCAAGCTCAACCTCTGATATCTGCTAGAATATAACTTATCTTCAAGAGCATAAATACCTTTAAGAAATGAACACAATTATGTCATAAGCCTTATCTGCCTCACTACTCCAAAATGCGCAGCCATTCCAACACCTTTTAGTAACTAGGGTGAAATTCCTTAGAACCAGTGTCCCTCCATCTCTAATGAGCATGAAAAACATCAAATTGATGAGAAATGGACTCCAAAGGTCATACACCCCTCTTCCGTAAAGATATTATTTCAAGGTACCTCAAGACCACCTAACGAGGAACCTTTATTTATTCCGGACCTCTCAGACTTTAGGTTAAGCCTCTGCAACATGTTTGGCAGGTAGGTGAATAGGTCAATAACTTTTTCACCTACTTCCACCTCTTAGTTCTACAATAATTGATGGCTCACATCCACGTTAAATGTACCCATTAACTACCTTACACCACTTGCAAGCCCTTCTCCTAAACTCTACCTTGTTATTGTAGTTGTCAGACCTCAGATGAGGCTCCGACCATGCCGTTTCAATCCACTTATTCTCTCTTAAAGAGAATGTATATGTAAGGGAGGCTTGTGGTAAATTTAAGGGTTTTAAATTCATCATACTTGATAAGAACAAAGGGTCAATAAATCTTGAAAATAGTTATAGTTTGGTTCATTTGCAACTATCTCAAATATTTTATATATTGTGGAGTACTAAACAAAGAAACATAAACCCTCAGAGAAGTCCAGTGATTACTTCCCTAACATCCTCTATATTAGTAATAAAGACCATAGTGACCTCAATCTCTCTTGACCTAAGCTCAAGAGGTCTCCCAGATGGTAATATATAGTGAAACATTAATTAAAAATGCAAATGTTATCATGGGTAGATGTCCAAACCTCTTTATATATTGGTCTATCAATTTAACACTTCTATCCACTAACTCATATGAGGTCTTTTCAGGATCACAGGTTTAGGTCATGGGTCGTAAACTATTTCACCCCCCACAATAGCATTAAACTCAAATTTAACTGACAATGGGTGGAGGTGCCTTCAAATCTTATATATTGTGGTGCATATTGTTAATTTTCCCATGTGTGACTTAATATCCCATTAATAATTGACTTGAAAAATGGACGTTCAATACATACTATACCTTAGTATTTCATTTATTTTAAACACGTAGTATAAATATATTAAACTAATAACCTAGTCATTATACATTCACATTTTCCCCATTCACCATACAAAGAGTTTAGTGTTTGATTGTTTTAGGGTAATGGCAACTATTCAACAAGTATTGATTGGAACTAATAGTACACAATAACCATTGTTTAGAAAACCTCCACCATTCTTTTTATAAGTGATAATGATTAAAATAGATAAATAACAAATTAGCCCCGATGTTTCAAAATAAATAGGTTTAATTGAAAATTTAACCTTGAAGTTTTGGTCCATTTTGAATTTTAGCATTCTTAGAAAAACACGAGATGTTTAATTCATTCAAGCAAGTAATGTTAATTTGAGATCTAGTTTAGTTTGTGAATAAATAACAAATTAAAAAATATGAAAGGGAATATATATATATATATATATGTGTGTGTGTGTGTGTGTGTGTGTGACCACCCACCGAGAGTCAATCCGAGAAATATAAAGAGAAGGAATATTCACCCATGGATCCAACTTTTGAGACATCCTCATCTTCCACGCCACCTGTAGAGACCTATGTCCTACAATCTCCATTTTCCTAATGTTTTGTTCCACAAAAGAAGAAGGAAAAAGTGGATAAGATGCTAGAGGAATTCAAGCAAATGAACATTAATATCCCACTACTTGACACTATACAACAAGTTGCGTCCTAAACTAAATTTCTAAAGTACCTTTGCACTTTTAAGAGAAACACCAATGTGACTAAAAAAGATTTTCTCACCAAGTAAGAAAGATCGATCATCTCCTATTGAACTCTTGTCAAGTATAAGGATCCCAAGACTCCTAAGATCTCTAATAGGAACGGAGAACATTATTTTGAGAAGTAGCTTTTAAACGTAGGAGGAAGTGTGAACCTTTTGTCTTACATCGTGTATGAGAAACTAGGTTTGGGGGAATTAAAGCCCATAAAAATGACCTTGTCCTTTGTCACCGACTCATTAAGGTGCCTAGAGGTATTATAGAGGATTTATTGACTAGAGTTTGTGAATTTATATTTGCGTTTGACTTTATAGTCGTAGACACACAACATGTACTAGACTCATCCGCACAAATCCCAATCATCCTCGGTCGAATCATTTTACCTACTTCTCATGTTTTCCTTCGATGTCAGAATGGGCAAGTGAACTTGTCGTTTGGGAACATGACCATGGATTTGAATGTGTTTAATTTATAAATTCCATCATCTTATGAGGGTGAGAATAAAGTCAAGCACGTTTAAGAACTGAACGATGTCACCACCCCATGGGATAGTGACACAACAAACCTATGTGCTCGGCACCTGTCTCTAAATATAAGTCTTGAAGATTCGAAGAAAGAATTCGGCCCGGTTAATTAGGATCACATCATTGAAGTCCAAACATAATTGGACTCATTTTCTCACTTAGATAAGCGCGACTGGAATGATAGGATAGATTGATTCATTATTTGTGAACGCGAATGCGAGCCTTATAAGAGTATGCTGACATGTGGATTTTTATCTCTCGATAATGAGATGGTTTTCAACCTAGTAACGCATGTTTTGTCATACTCCGTTTTCATTTTCCACCACATTCACCTATGCCATTTGAGTATTTCGATGAGATCAAGGAAATGATAATATTTTCGTCCGATTTAGAGACCGATTTATTCATTCTCGGGTCTGAGGAAAACCTAGGCCTAACTTGTCATTAGGAATTTAATTATGGTAGTATATTTGGGTTTGACCATGTATGCTATATCATAATTAAGAATTGCCATAATTTAACTCACGTTATTCATTATGTGCCTCCATGTATATGATTTCTATTGGGCTAACTCCAAATTGTTCAGACTTTTGATTCATGAGGCAATGCACATGCGATCGGTTAAAATTTGGTAAAATGTGGAATATATGGGTAATATCGTCCTTTTTACTTTTTTTACTTTATTTGTATTGTTCATATCTTTATTTGAGCATACATTTAGGGCAATGTACAATTTAGGTTTGAGGATAAGGATGGTATTTTCAAGAAAATTTGAAAATTGTAAAAAATCAAAATAGATTTGAAATATAATTGAGTTTTGTTACGATTTCTTAATATATAATTAATTCATGAATCTCTCAAATTATCAATGTAATATGATTGAAAATGGATAATAAGGACAAAGTTAATATGCTTAACAAATAAATATGGAAATTTTAACCTAGTGAGATATTGTGTCATTCATCATTTTCAAGATATTTAAATCAATTTGAGTTAACATTATTCCTAAAGTTATTAATTCACTGATGATCTCAAATTCTTTGTTTTGTATATTACTGGAAAAAACAGTCAAAATATGAATCTTAAGCACTAAAAGTCTTATAAGTCCTCTTAAGACACAAATTAACTTAAGAAAACTTGGGAAATGAGATTAGGCCATCATTTGAAATCCCAAAATTAAGCCAAACTCCAACATTTTTATATTATTCCATTGAAAGACCATTCGATGCAAAAAGAAAATAAGTTTTGTTGTTAAGAACCTGTTATCCTACCCAACTCCGACTGGTGTTTTAAGCCCATAATAAAAGAAGCCTTACCAATTTTCTGGGAATAGTAGGGTAAAATTATGATAGGAAAAAGGAAAAAAATAAAGGTTGCAAGAATTATGTGTGAAAAGAAAAGAATAAAAAAACATAAAGGAGAAAGAAAAAAGAAAGAATGTGAAAAAAATTAATGAAAAATGATATTTTGAAAAAAAAGAAAAAGAAAAGAGAATAGAAAATTTCAGGGTAGAACAATGCCTAAAACTCAAATTACCAAAAAACCTTCGTATTCTTAGAATTTTTGAATTGATGTTCCGTTCTTTCTAGTCAAAACCCCAAACGTACAAATACAATCGAATCAGAGTATTAATTGACTTCAAGGAAAATTAGTTATAGTTTAGAGAGGTTATGAATAGGTTTTATAGTGCTACTCATTGTTTTCAAGAGGTAATCGATTTGTCGTTCATGAGATCATATTCATCCAGATAATAAAAAGTTCATTTTTTATTATGTTAGGTGAAAATTGCTCATCTAAATTTACTATTTTATTCACATATGCCGAGAGAAAATAATCGATTTTCGAGTGTTTGATTGTAAGTGCATCTCATGAGATTTTAAAATCAAAACGAACTTTCGAATAAGAAATGTAACGATTATATCTTACAAAATGGATAGTTATATTGGCTATGCACACACACGCGATAAAGTTATATCTGAAATTTAGTTGAAATCCGGATTAAAAGGAACAATTTATGAATTTGGAGGGCTAAAATCAAAGATGGGTAATTCTTTAATTTTTTAAATATTATGACCCTAAATTTTATTTGATTATTTTTATTTTGCAATTTTATAGGTACCCCGATATTTTGGACAACACGACACGGTTGACACAACTATACTAAATATTTTTTATAAAATCACTCGAGTGTCCAGTCTGGCCATGCCATAAATTTTTGAAAATGGCTTGAAAAGTCTCAAAACTTTGAAGTTGAAACGAAAATGAGATTTGAAGTTTTGGGGGTAAAAAATGCAATTAAAATGGGTATTGTGAATAGTATATGAATAGTGCTGAAAATTGAGGAAATTATTGGAAAAAATAGCTTCCCGGTTGTTTTCAACTCTTCCCAAGTGTCTCGTTTTTTATCAAATACCAAAAACATGATTATATCTTTAATGGCTATTTTTGGGACAAGTACAAAACTTAATACAACTAATAAAATGGTATTTTGACCCAAATCAAATACGTCACCCCTAAGACTATAAATAAGACCATTGGGTTCATTAATTGGGAGGTAGATACTTGTAGAGAACCCATGGAAAATTGTATAGAGTTTATAGAAAATTGTAGAGATAGTTATTAGTTAGCAGGAGAAATTTTGCCAAGAAATATTGTTGTAACACCCCGTATTTTTATTACTTTTAAAATTATATTTGTGTGATTAATTAAATTAAAAAGGGGGAATAATCTAGACATAAATAAATATTAATTAGCATGAAAAGGAATAATGTTTATAAATGTGAATAATACTTGGTGAATAAGTCATCATTATTGAAAACAAAATATTCTACGTTATAAGTTAGTAGCATGACGGTTAGCGGTATTTTATTTGGGACACACGAGTTGCATCGTGTCGAGCATCAAATAAGTGATTATATGAAATTTGTATATGGGTGACTCAAATAGTTATTTTTAATTCATTTATGGATCGAGATGGGTCAAAATAGTCAAAATAGTGTATCTAGGTGTGTAGTTGGATCCTCGGGTGTTTTTAGGCTAGACCGACATCACATAAGGGTAGTATGGTCTTTCGTAAACACTAGGGTTAGTGTAACTCCCAAAATCATAGGTTAATATTATATGTTTGTAGGGTGAAGTGTATATTAATATCACAATAAAGAGAGAATTACATTAGGGTTACCAAAGAACGAGGAGGAGAGGTGAATCCAAGGCAACTAGCTTCCAAATTCACCATTTTTTGTCGTTAAACAATAGATTTGGAGGAGAAGCATCCATATTCATCTTCAAACCTTAGATATTAGATCTTCATTTAAAGGTAAGTGTTTAAACATGGTTCCTTTTTCTTGTAGTTATTATATCCATGTTATCCTAGGTTAAACCTTGATATGAAAAATGGATTTTGGGTGAATTTGTGCGGATGAAACATGGGTTTTGACTTAGCATGATGCTAAAGATTAATTATCTTGAATATTTATATGAAATATGAATTTATAAGACACCTAAAAATAGTATCTTTTTGGGTTCTTGGTTGAACTACATGAATCTTGAATAACCTAATGTTTGATTGATAAACATAAGAAGACAATCTGCCAGAATTTTTGGCATTACATCAAATGTATGCCAATTTAATTGTACTTAGAATTCGAATTTGGGACATAGATATATGAAAAATTCCAGGTCTTATCATTCCAAAAATATTTTAATCGGGTCATTTGGAGTTACGTGGAGGAAGTAATCGACTTTTGAATACAAGGTGTCTAATCTGTCACCATATTAATCTTCCAAAAATTTTTACATCACTTCAAATGTAGTCCATTTTAATTTTACTTTGAATTATAGTGTGAGCCATAAATTTTAGTAACTCTATGGGTCTTATCTTTCCAATGAGCTTTGAATCATGTCATTTAAACTTCTGTGGATTGAGTAATAGTAGTTTTATTAGCTACCCAGAAAATTCTAACTTTATAGTTTTATGTACTTTTCATCACCATTGAGTAATATGAGGATTTTAGTATTTATTTAAGTATTATGTGGGACTCATGATTTTTCACTGGGCATGTTTTTGGTTCAAGGATTAAGCCATATCAATTATTTTAATGTTTTAAAAGTCAAGTGATCTTGAGGGAAATTATGACTTTCGGGGTTCGAAACGGGGTACAAAAAGATTAGGCTTGAAGATAAGGATGAAATCAGTAGAATAACGATAAGATGACTTTTGGTATTAGTGAGTAAATATATAGAACCCTTTAGGTAATCAAGTGAGACTCAAAAGGGTATTAAATGATTATAAAGAGGGAGATATTTGTACGATGTAAATACAGGATTGACGTGTACTTACTATGTGTGTATTGGTTGAGTATACCTATTGTTTATGTTATTATGTGACAACATGCATACTATAATATTCTATCGTAGGAGGTCATGAACTGCGGGTAATCCCACCCTGGCGATGCCAATAAGGTCATGGATTTGTGCCCCAGGACATAGTGGTTAAGGTTGGCCACTACCTTTGTGTGGCCCAAAGACCTAGGCTATGTCCGCCTTCGTTATGTGCTATCGTTTAGAAATCATTGGTGAGATTCGTACTCGATTGTCCAGGATGGAGCACATGATGTACATGGACTTGATACCATACTAGGGATGCCTTGGGAGTTCCAGCTCGAGGATGCAATTTATATATATATATATACAGAGAGATATGTATGTACATGTTTTTACTCTACTTGTATGTATTAGTAGTAGTAGTAATGATAGGTAGTGTATACCTATATCATATGTAAGTATGAGAAACTTAAATAGAATCCTTTCGTGTTATCATATAGGAAATGGGTAAATAAATTACGGCTCGTATCCTATGAACCATACGGGTGGGCTAAGTGTTTAGTAGCACGAATATTAGAGGCATTTGGACTAGTTAGGTGGGGTAGCATAACTAGGTGGGTTAGAAGGAAATGTTAGGTGTGAACTATAGTTATGAGGTGAGGATAATTCATGGGAGTGGACGCAACTAGCATGTATTATAGAACTACTAGATTACTATTGCTTATAAACACTTACAAATATTTTCCAATGTTTTGGGCTCTTACCTATATCAAAATATTTTCAAAACTTTTCAGGTTCTTAGTCATAGGGACACCAAGCTTAGGAGTTTCATTCCACAATGACGTCCTGCAGCTTCTATGGAAGTTGCAGTATCTCGGTTTAAACGCATCCACTCTTCATTCCATTGAGATTTACCATGTCTAGTTATTTCCTCTTCAGGGCGTGGCACCTATTATTAGACATTCCTATTCCGACTCATTTATTATTTTATTTTATTCAGTTGGATTATTGTATCACGTTTAACTCGAGAATTTATCCAATTTATTTATCTATTTAGTTGTACTTCCAGTTAACTATTTATTCATTGTGTTTATGGACATTTGGGAATGGTTTGTTTATTTAATTATTGCATGTTAATAAGATTAAAATTTTGACAACAGACCTAATAGGTTATTAGTTAATTAAACAAGCTTCGATGGTGATGCTAAGAATGAAACCATATTAGATTCTCGGTTAATTGTAATAAAGGTTTGATCAACCGATATTAGAATAGGCACGGTGTCACAATTGTAAAGCACATATTATTGTAAGTTTGTTTTATTAATGAAAAACATTATTCATTCTAGCATTTTTATTTTGTCTTCAATTATTCTAGCTTAATTTCTTTAGAGGGAGTAGATTAAGTTTACTATGTTTGATTAATATTGTGTGTAGTTTAAATTCATCCTTATTTCTCGATATGTTCAAAAAGATTTAAAAATTTGTTATTCATTTAAAACGGCACGAGGGTGTATCTTAAAACATTCGACTTTGTTTGAAAAATTATTTTTTAAATTTGAATGTGAGAACTTGTTTATGGGTTATCCTTGTAGTGACCTAGCCTGTATTTAAGGAAGATCAACCTGATCCGACCCGAGCGTTATATGTGAAGTGCAATGAAAGAACCTAAATAATGTTGTTATTCTAGTTTGATCATTAATTACTGTTGACTTATTTAGCATGCAATTCCAGTTTATATCAAACTAAGTATGGGATCCAATAGGAAGTGCCCCTAAGGTCCCAGTATACGAAGCTACTAATATAAATTAAAAATACTTACCTGTATAATGCTATCAAAGTATAGAACCGCATACAACCTCTCGTGACACAGAATAGGGAGTGAGTATAATGATTAGTGGGAAATACAATAATGTAATATAGAATTGAACGGCAGAAAGGAGACTCTAACACATTATATCTACGTGCACATGCAACTACCACTTATATATGTATATTCTTGTACGTATTCTAATGTATGAAACCAATGTTATTTCAAAAACATTATTTATTCCCACTTAATCCTCTTATGTTTGCAAAATGACCGACTTACCCCTCTTTTAGTAATCTTCACATTTTCTCCCATTTTAAATCACCCAATTAAACAAATTACATTTCTTAGGGAAAAATATTTATTTATCGATACCATTTGTTTATTCATATTCGATTTAATTTAGCAATTCAAATTAAATATCCTTTCAACACATGCACACGCCGCGTTTGAAAATACTTATCTCTATTGGAAGCCTTACACAACACATATTTATTCTGGGTTAGACCTCATCAGGTTACTTACTTACCCATTTAATCATTCCACTTTACCATTCCTTATATCTCATGGACATTAATCAATTACTCAATTTACTTCTCCACATTACACATTAGTCGATACATTTATCATTTTCATACAAGCTAGGTTATATTCATCACACAACCGATTTATTGACATGTTCCACTGTATAACATTATCTTTCCGTTGTCCCGAAATCATACCAATTACCACAGACTTCAGCGGGTTCCAAACAGCTAGCTCCGCTCACCATATGCTACTGGCCAGAGGGTTTTGGGAATTTCGCCACTAAGGACGTCATGCTATGCTTAATTATTTCCCGTCGTCATCTGATTTTTCCTCTATCATCACATGTGTTTTAATATTTTACGAATGCCCACATTATTTAACTCTTTTTACCTTTTTACCGGCTGAAGCCAAAAACTCGGGCTTTACTGCCCCTTTATCCATGTAACACTTGGAAAAGAATTTTCATTCTCTTAAGTCCTTTCCATCACACTTTAACGTTAATTTTATACTAAAAATCATTTACACATAAGGACTTATGACATATTTCTTCACTTTAGTGTAACAACATTCCTTAAGATTATTATTTCATAAAAAATTCTCAGCTTTAAGTAAATTTACCAATTTACCCTTTAATTGCCAAAACTTGCAATTTAACCATTTAATATGTGTCATTTTCCAAGACTGGTCATTAAGCTTCCAACTTAACCTTTAAACAAAATTTAACCATTTTCACACTTATTAAAAATATCATAATTAACCCAATATTCATATTGTGACTTTAATACCCTTTTATACATAAAATTTCACCTTTACATATTAAAGTCCCATATTCTTCATTTTTGTCTGACACACTTTATATATGGGACTTTCACTTTAACACATATTTTGCCAATGTTCACACATTCAACCTTCATAACTTAAACTCTAACTTTAAAAAACAATTTTCATGGAAAGTCCTTTATTTTTGCATATTGACACTCCTACCCACAACATAAGTCTTTCATTCTTACTTAGAGACTTTTTGTATGAAAAACCCATTTTACATACTTATTCACTTTCCCATGTTCGAAATCCATATAATAATTTCATAAAAAGGGCTTCGGAATGCCTAACAACTTATATTTATGAAAATAACCTTTTCAAATCTAAATACAACATTTTCCAAGCATTTTACTCCATAAAATGTTAACTTTAATATTTTGAAGTTTCTTCATCCTTTAAACCCATTTCAAATTCTATCTTTGAACTCCATTTTCACATGGAATCATAAGAACACAACAAACTAAATCATAGATGTAGACCATACATATATTGAACCTAATATACAATAAACATGGTGAAAATCTACATAAGCTTAATCTTAAACCAAAGTTAGTTTTTCCACCTAAATGGTCTTCAAAATGGTGGTGAATGGTGGTGTAGGAGGAGAAACCCCCACCTCCAAAGGTGGATTCAAGTGTTTACCAAAATCTTCCTCTTAGTTTGTTCCAATGGTTCTCCAAGAAAGCTACACCTCATCTGCATGGTAAACCCTTCCATTCTTCAATAAACCCTGTCCAAAACACCCACCAAAGAACCAAGAATACCACCTTCTACACTCCTCCAAATCTATCTACAGTTTTTAAGCTGGTATATGAGATTGAATACCCATGAATATTGTGGTTATAGAAGTTTGAAGTGGTGGAGGGAACTCTATACAGTCTTTGAGAGAATGGTAAGGAGTTAGGATCCTTAGAGAGAGAGAGAGGACTCCCAAATCTAATGGAAAAGAGGCAACAAACCCTAGCAATCCCCCTCTTTATAACCCCAACTATCCTTATTATCACCAAATGGAAGCTCCACACCCTTCCATAAATAGTAAACTTGGGTATGATCTTAGATGAACCCCTTTATACACCTGACAACTCAAAAGATCAAGGGTTCATTTTGAGACAACACATAAAATAGTGTAGAATTCACATGCCTACTTCGGTCAATGGAGCGCTGGATCGATCGACCAACAAGACCAATAAGTGTCGATCGATTCACGCTTTGGCCAAACCTATTTCAAATTACATTTTTGACCCCCAATCCATCAATAAACCTATTTTAGTACGCCATATAATAAGTGGGACCATTTTTACGCCTTTTGGTGAATCCTTTAAAAATCGTGGAAAGTTACAATTAAACGAGTCGCGCACCAACTAGATTTCCAATTTCAAATATTTACATATGTAACTTAATAACTCTTGTGATTCTCTACTTCACGTGTCACCTATTTATTTATATTGACCTAAATGTGCATCACGCATCCCCATGATCACCTATGGAAAATAAACAAACTACGACACTACATGAAATGTGTCATAACTTGGGTATGATCTTGGATGAACCCCTTTATACACTTGACAACTCAAAAGATCAAGGGTTCATTTTGAGACAACACATAAAATAGTGTAGAATTCACATGCCTACTTCGGTCAATGGAGCGCTGGATCGATCGACCAACAAGACCAATAAGTGTCGATCGATTCACGCTTTGGCCAAACCTATTTCAAATTACATTTTTGATCCCCAATCCATCAATAAACCTATTTTAGTACGCCATATAATAAGTGGGACCATTTTTACGCCTTTTGGTGAATCCTTTAAAAATCGTGGAAAGTTACAATTAAACGAGTCGCGCACCAACTAGATTTCCAATTTCAAATATTTACATATGTAACTTAATAACTCTTGTGATTCTCTACTTCACGTTTCACCTATTTATTTATATTGACCTAAATGTGCATCACGCATCCCCATGATCACCTATGCAAAATAAACAAGCAACGACACTACATGAAATGTGTCATTTTATGTGCAATACCAACCTATTTAGCCATGCATGCTATTGCCTAAAACTAGTTTCGATCTGTTAGGCCTTAGGAAGGTGGATTAAAAAATAAAATATAAATAGAAGAGCAAGAGAAATAGAAGGAGGTGAGGAAAAGTAGATGAACATGGGGATGTAAGGGGTTCGTCACGTGATTATGCTTGCGTCCACTATGAAATGGTGTTGTTGTTTCTTTTATTACTACAAGTAACAATGGTTACAAGAGTACTCTAGGTGCTATTGTTCCTAGGTGGGAATGAAATGTTCTAAAATTCACTGCACTATGTGAACCTGAGAGTATTTATAGTTTATTGTTAATTGAATCCAAAAAATAAGGTGGTGTGCCCTTATAAATCGATTAATTGCACCAGATACAATGTTAAGTCAAAGATAAAAATAAATTTGGCAATAGTGGTCACCAAATGGTAGGGATGTCTATATGATCATAGGGATTGGTGTTGACCTTTTGTTTATCAAGTGCACACTGTTGTTGACATGTATAAGTTACGAGCTGACTAGGTCGAGCACTATATTACTGTGGAACTGGACACTATTCATCTTATGATTTTCCAAGTGACTGAACTATATTTATGGTATAATTCTATGCCCCCAAGCCTTCGTTCATGAATAATTAAGAGAAGTTTCTCTAAGGTGTGGAATACTCTGAGCAGGTGTTGTGAATGAGGAGTGGATGGGGTCTTCACTCTCTTCTAATCATCTTCAATGGTTTTGGTCATTATTTAAGTTCTTTCTGGCCCGAGGTGAACAGGGGAACTTATGAAATTTGGTGTTGGAATCGAGAGGGACACATGTTAAGTCTGAACAGTCCTACGTGTAATAATGGTGCACGTGGCTTGGGCAGTGTGTGTCAACTCTCAAGTGTCAGACACATTTTCTCAAGTGGGTTTGAAATGTCAGGCCCTATTTTTACCTATTACTATCATTAATTATAATGATTTCCCTTTTTTTTCAAAGTATATAAGCTCCAGTATTCCAACCGTTCACTCTTTTTAATCCTTTGGCAAACTTCTGGTGCAAGAGAGGAAGATAACATTTTTCCATTTTTTGTAAATTCATCCGCACTATACTCAAGTTTACTTTCTTATGGTTTAGATAGTTTCCTTCCTTTTTTCCTGTATTTGTCATATCATCCTTTCCATCATTTTTCCTCTTTGTATGTACACCCTTGGCACTTTATTTCTAGTTTTAAGGGGTTTTCAAATTGTAGGTAGCTGTGCTCTTATGGAGTAACTCGTTGGGTTGAGTTTGATTTTTTGGTTATTGGTTGTTGGTGCTTGGAATTTCATTTCACCTAGATTTAGGGTTTTTATCCCCTCATACTATCCCATTTTCATTTCCCCCTAATTTCCTTCAGTGATTTATGAGTCTTGACCTTCAGGCCTGACGTTTGCTTGAATACCTCTTCGATCTTGAGGGCTCGAGGGTCTTAAAATAACCCTAAAGCACCCTGGGATAGTAATTAGTTAGGCCTTACAAGATGAGTTTGCTTGTACGGCCTGAGGGATTGAGGTATTCAAGCAAACATTGGGCCTTAGTCAGTAATTAATTTTTGAATGTCGTTTTAATATCTTTAGTTGGTCTAGATTTGCCTCCTCCACAGGCTCAAGGTGAGACTGCTTATGCTCTAGTAGTTCCTCTCACTGAGGAGGGAACCTCTGGATACGAGGATGAATGGAATATCAACCAGACGGATGCCATAAATTATGGTAGTGACATCATCTCTGAGGACCAAGATGAACTTAGGTCTAGATACTAAATCCCAGACGATGTGTTGATTAGAATCCCTGATTCTGATGAGAGAGCATATGATCGTCGTTAGTCCAAGGAGATATTTTTTCCTGTATGGGTTCTGCGGGTGTTCATCTGCCCTTACATCCCATTATTAGATCAATCCCAAGGGGATATGGCGTTTCTCCCACGCAACTTCCCTCGAATTCTTACTCTACTATCCTCGTGGCAATGACCTTTTGGAGAATCGAGATTGAATTTGGCATTACTGGGGAGGTCTTCAGGTATGTCTACAGGATCAAGGGCAACCCCAAATCCCTTGATTATTATATTTTTCTCCTCAGAAAAACTGCCAATAAATGGTGCAAGTGATCCAGATTAGCAACAATTTTTATAAAACCCAGTATGTCTTCATATGTGAGGGTTGGCAGTTTTGATCTGGGGAGAGGGATCGATCTTGGATAATGCCACGAGATTGGTGTCGCTCCTCATATATTGGTACTTTTTTATTTTGTATGAACACCCTATACTGTTAAATTGCTCAGCTGACATCTGATCCTTGACACTTGGTTTTTACAGATAATAAATTGTAATACCCCTCATATTTTTAGCGATTTTAATTATGGGATTAATTGACTTAAAATGGGAATTTATTTATAATTAATCCAGATTAAATTAAATAATTAATATCACGGTGAGAGTTAGTATTTATTTACGTGAATTATGTTGAATATACTTAGCGATTAAAGTAATATGTAATTACAAATATACTCAAATTGTCGAGTGAATAATACGTCATTTATGAAAATTAAGTCGGGACGCGCGTGTCAATCGTGTCAAGACTAAAATTTATGGAATAAAATTAAATTAATTATAAGTCACCCTTATGGTCATTTCAAGTGCACCAAAGTGTTCAAAAGGGTTAAGATAGTCAGAAAAGTCTACCCTGGAGTTTAGTTTGGGTCCCGATGCATTTTTAAGCCAAACCGACATCCCGAGAGGGTATTTTAGACATTTTTATTTTAGGAATAATTAAACTCACGAAATTCCTAAGGCTATATGAACTTCTAGGGTTAGGTATTCTGAGATTATCAAACACAAAAATAATTGAGGCTATTGGAAGAGGAAGGAGAAGAGATCCCAAGCCAAAACACCACCCACAATTGCACCTCTTTCATAATTAAAGCCACCAGAGTGGAACATAGCCATACCATTCATCATCAAAGGATTAGACCTACTGTAACAAGGCAAGTATTATTCTTTCTTAAATTCAGCTATATAAATTATCCATGTTAGTAGAATATGATTCAGAATTAAATTTCAAGCATGTAGAGGACAAATTTTGGATTAAATCATATTCTGGGAAGAATTCATGATTAGGATTAAAATATTGTGATGCAAAAATGAAATTTAATAAATTATGGGAATCTTTATGTGGATGATTAGAGTTTTGATCATGTTCTTGAAGAAAAACCATAAACTAGGGTTTGGGGAGTTAATTTAGAATTCAATTGAAAAGTTAATGAATCTTGATGTTTAAATGATTCTTGCACGTTAGAAATTGTCTACATATGTTAATTTAATGTTTATCACCTTTGTTTTGGAGTTTAGGAATGAATTAAGAAGGTTTTGGAGAATTATGTTAAAGATACCCGTAGCTTTAAATTGCCGAAAAACCAGGCCGATACCTCTTCGATCAATCGACCCATTTCTTCGATCGATCACCTCCCCTGAAAATTATTACTTATCTTCCTTCTTAGTTTTGATCCAACCCCAAATTATAAGAACCCTTAATTTTTATCAATTGAATATAATGGTACTTAGGGGATGTCGATAGGGTTATAGTTAAGGCCCAAAAAGTATCATTATGTATGGGTTTGAATGGGGAGAATTACAAGAGTTTTTCGAATGCGTTACGATTGACAATTTGGTGGATTGGGGTTTAGTTCGAACAATTAATGAATTAGAGTTAATACCAGTAGTAGGGGGACACTATAGTAATGAATTAACCTAAGGAATAATTGGGTGACTTCGTAATCCTTGGGGATAGCGAAAGGTAATTGAACTTATACGACGAGAGTTATGACATGAAATAAATTTACGTATGATATACGGTTTTGTAAATACAACATGTGAGACTTGTAATATGGGATGTGTGAATGAATACCAATATCAAACGTATAAATACTTAGGTTGTGTGAATACCTACTGTATGGATTTTTGTGTGTATAACATACCCACCATACTTGCTATCACCGGGAGGTCTTTGAAGGGTACAATCTTGTCTTAAGGATCCCTTTAGGGGGGATTATAGATTTGTGCCTCAAATCATAGGATCTAAAGAGGACTTATCTGTGAGTGGATAAGTTTGGGTTATATGTGTGCGTATGTATGTTCATGACCCATTACACCGTGGTTCGTGTTCGCCTCGAGTTTGTGTGTGATTTATTTTATTATGATTCCTAAGAGATTCGGAATCGATGGTCCTTATTATGTACGTGAGGTACCAGGACTTGATAGCAGAGTATGTACGCATCATTAGTTTTGCCTCTGTGGGGTGTGGTATTAGTGTATATATATATATATATATATATATATATATATATATATATATATATATATATATATATATATATATATATATATTGTTGTTTAGTAGAACATAATAATGATGCTAATATATACTAAGTGTGTAAGAACTTAATAGATTAATGAGATACTTGGAATTAATTAATAGAGTATGAGGAACTTGGTAACATATCTTTCTGTTATACAAGGGGGGACAATAGGTTAGTTGGCAAAGAAAGAATAATTGTTAAAATCTTATTAGGTGGGGTAACGTAACTAGTAAGGGTAATAATTATGCGTTAGGTGTGCACACTAGTTGAGAGATGAGAATCTCAAGTGAGAGCACGTGACTAACATGTATATAATTATGTGATATTTATGCATTTAAATACTTACTGTTTTAAAATTGTTTTCAACTCGGGATCTGACCTTTTTTCTTTGAAATTTATTTTTTTTGTAAAATATTTTTAGGTGCCCAGCCACAGGGATGCCAAGCATATGAGTTCCATTCAGTTGACGTGTTGTAGCAATTGTGGAAGGTACACGACCTCGATATTGGATGCCTCCACATTTATTCTTGATTCGTTTCGAGTTATTTATTCCAGTCAGGGCATACTGCCCATTCTAGTTTAGAGATAGTGGTTTTAGACATTCACATATATTTCAGTTGTTAGGTTTTATTTCATTTCAAATTATTGTATTTGGGATTTAGACTAGAAATGTTTACTCCAGACTCAATTTATTTCATTATGTCATTTTAATTCCTATTAGATTGTTATTGGATGGTGAATGTTTAGTTAGAATTTAAATTGTTTGCATGTTATTTTATAAGATAAAATTTGACATGTGACTTTCAAGGGCGTCTTATCACAAACAATATTCTTCTTGCAAAGGAGTTAATTGGCAAACTCAACAAAAAGATTCATGGTTCTAATGTTGTCTTCAAAGTTGATATGGCTAAGGCTTATGACAAGATATCGTGGTTTTTCATCATCAAAGTTCTACATGCTTTCGGATTTTCAGAAACTTGTATTGACTTATTTTGGAGGCTGCTTTCCAGTTGTTGGTACTCTATCATTACTAATGATCAATCTTGTGGGTTTTTAAAATCTGAACGTGGTGTTCGATAAGGTGATCCTCTTTCATCTTCCTTATTCGTAATCGCAGCAGAGGTTTTGAATAGAGGTGTTCATAATTTCATGCTTTCGGGTTCCATTAAAAACTTCTCCATGCCTTCAAGCTGTCCATTAGTTTCTTCTTTATCACTTGCCGATGATATTATGTTCTTCCAGAATGGTCATGTTGTCTCTATAAAGAATTTCATGAAGTTTGTTTCTGCATATCAGGAGCACTCGGGGTAGTGCTATAATATAGCCAAGAGATGCATCATAACAGGTCCACCTATTTTCCATCACAGCGAAGTCGTATACAGTCTATCACTGGTTTCGGTGCTAAATCTTTGCCGATTAATTATTTGGGTGTTCCTCTTTATAAAGGTAAAAAAAGATTATTTCTTCTCCCATTATTGACAAAGCAGTGAATTGCATAAAAAAGTGGCAGTCCAGTTTTTTAACCATGGTAGGTAGACTTGTTCTTATACAGTATGTCCTGATGATGTTGGGTTCCCATGTTTTTTCGGTTATTTTTCCTACTAAAGCTTTTATTCAGTCCTTCAATCGTATATGCGCGAATTTTTTTTTGAGGGAGCTCGGAGGATGTTTTTAAAGATCATTGGGTTCTTGGGATAAAATTTGCAGACCTAAGAATGAAGGTGGTTTGGGTGTTCGTAGATTGTTTGGTGTGAGCGTGTGTTCTTCTTAAAAACTGTGGTTTCGGTTTCATCAAAACAATTCTTTATGGGTTAATTTCATGCATTCAAAATACAAAAAATTAGTTCACTTGAATTTTAGAGGTACTCCTTCATTTTCGAGTGGTCCTTCATTATGGGTGCCTTTCATACTTCGATATTTAGATCCCGTCTTTTGCTATGGTGGTTGAATACTAATGGGAAGAATATTCGGGTTGTTTTGTGCAAATTTCTCCCCAATAGCATTTGCTGGCATATTTGGTGTGCCCGTAATAAAGTTTCTTTTGAGGGTGTTGAAATGAATGCAAAGTCAATTATTAATGCTATCCATGGGGAGATTTGTCTTTCTTTTAAAGCTAGGCCATATAAAGGCCCTTTGTCTAGATTTTTAACGTCTTTTATTTCAGATTTTTCTATTTCTTGTAATCTGATGTAAGCCCCCTATTATATGTTATCTGGGGTTTTATCCTCTTTAAAAAAAAAATCGACAGTGATGCTAAGACTGATTCCAACTGGATATTCTATGTTAAATTTAATAAATGAATGATCACCTGGTATTTAATTTAGCTGGGTGTCATAAAAATATCTAAGGATAGAGAACGCCCAAAAGAACTTGGTGAACACGCACTATCTTGTGAAGCCTGATACATTTGAATATATCTTCTCACTTGAATAATTTGTTGAATGGGGATATCACTTATCTCTTATTGTTAAGGAAGGTCAAGTTGAGGTAAGCTAATCAAAGGATGAAGAGGGTGAGGATTAAGGTCACCAACAAGGTCCCTTTGTCACACGTAAGTGTTCTTGAAATCCGAGCGCAATGACTTTGATAATTTTTGCAATTATTTTTCTAACTTAATTTTCCCTTTTTTCCTTGCCTCTTCTGCGTCTGATCTAGAAGAAGTTCTTTACTCCCCCAGCCATGAACAAGGACAAATTTGCTACCCCAAAGGAGAGGAAACATGATTAGTAGAAGAGGATCTAGGATGAACATAGGGAGGCCGTTGAGGCTCGAAAAAACAGAGATACCCTCATTTGGCAAAAGTCCGAAGACGATGCCGTAAAAAGGGGAAGGGTAATGCCACAACAGTTTCTTCTGGAACAAAGCGAGTTAATATCCAAGATATTCATTCCTCCGGCACTAAGTGTTATAGGGTTGGGATTGAGGGTAATCTTTATAGGAGGTTAGTTCATGCTCTAGTGATAAGGGTTCAGGTGATCCCCAGTAAAAAAAATATCATCCTTTATCATGGAACCCTAAACACTCCATGCCTATCGAGGATCTCAAGAATAAGAGGGAGTCGATGTACTTCCACAGGGTTAATGCTCCTTTCCTCGTTGTATATCATGGATTTCCCAAAGATTTTGAATATCTGAGGCAGTTCTCGCACCATGATCTATGGACAATGGACCACCTAGGCAATATAATTGTAACTATCTGACCACACTTAATTTGTAATTTTTTTTCTTTATTTAATCTTAACCAACATGATGCTCGTCTTCAAGTTCCTGCAGTATGTAATGAACATAATAGTGATAAGGGAGAAAGCTGGTGAAATGCAAGATATGTATAAAGAGGTTCTAAAGTAGAACACATCACTGACAAATATCAAAGCCACATGATAGGCTTCCCTAAATAAAGCCAATAAGGAGGCTTCAGAGAAGGATGCCTAGCTAGTTAAAAATGTTGAAGATCTGACACGGGCTGAGGCTGAGGCTGAGGCTAATGCTGAGAGGCTTCATGCCATTATAGATGAATACATGGTAAAATTGGAGTTATTTGGAACTACACTTACTGTGAATGAGAAGTATATCGAGGAACTTAAGAAGTCTATTTTGGCTGCTAAAGAGGCATCTATTAAGAATTACAAGAAGTCCGAAGACCATGAATTAGACTTAATGGGGATGTTCATTGACGACTATAAGGAGATGAAGAAGAGAATCATGAGAACCTTGAGACAGCCCCCATAGTTATCACCTGAGAGGGGGATGAAGGGGAGGCCACGACTTTGGCCATTGAGATGGTGGGTACTTAAGCTCCTATAGTCAATGTACAGGCGGACTTATTGGTTGTCTAGGCTTTTAATGAGCCTGAAATGGGTGAGCATGTCCCTCTATTGACAAGGAGGGGCAAGAGTGACTCTCCATCTATTAAACATGCTAAAGTCAATCAGAATGCCATGATTGTTTATGTCTCTTATACTACAAACCCGGGGTAGGAGTTGGACGAAGCTAACCTCTAGCAACCACTTGATTTTGTCACCCTTATTGACTTCTCTTATGATCCTCTTATATTTTTCAGTTTGTGAACATTTAAGAACATATTGTACTTATCTTTTTAAACTTCCTGATGGCATGTATGAAATGTTTTTGTTCTGTTTAATGATGATGGGTAATGTTTTTATGCATATGTTGTTTTTCCTGCCTTTTTGAGCAGTTTTCCTTTTTATGCATGTGTTTTCTTTTAATCTACAATATCTTATTACTCCATAAAAATAAATTCACAAGTAAATGTGCTCATACCTGATCTCGTCCAATCTGTTAAGACAAAATGAACAACCATAAGTGAATGTGCTTATACACGAAAGTAATACCCCGTACTTTTAATGCATAATTAATTTCATGTGTCTGTAATTAAATGATGTAATTGAGAAATTAAATTGGCTTGCATAAATATTAATTAACGTGATAAAAAGGGTTAATGCTTATCTAAATATATATTTACTAGCTTGAAGAGTAAATATGAACGCATGAGTTTACGTTATGTCGTTAGTGAGTGATAGAGACTACTGTACCACTTTTTAGCGGGAGACTTAAGAGTTAGGTGCCAAAAGTACATTTTAAGTCACATGACTCAGATGACCGCTTCTAGGGCACCAATGAACCAGAATGGGTTGAAATAGTTAGAATAAAGAAGTCGAGGGATTATAATCGGGTTCCAGGAGTTTTTAGACCCTAAGTGACTTGAAAAAGGGTATTACGATAATTTTACACCCTAGGGTTTAATTAAATCCAAATATTGGCCTTGTAGTATAAATAGAAATATGTAGGGTGTGGGTACCCAGAATTAGGCCCATGGGCCTGAACGAGTATCCCATCTTTGGCGGCCCAAAGTCCAGGTCCACCGCCTCTTATTCTGAATATGATCTGGTCTCTTCCCACGTTCCCATTAAGGGAGGTTATAGGGAGAGATGGAAGACGTGGGGAAACCCATCACCCCCACTTACCTAAATGTACATGTATATATATAAAACCCTAGGTCCGGGGAAAAGAATAGGTTGTATTCTCTGTAATCACTCCCCGGAGTATATAGAAATAACACCGACTGCACCACCGTGGACGTAGACACATCTTTGTTGAACCGCGTACATCCTTTATTGTGTGATTGTCATTTTACGTTCCTTATTCTTATTTGGTAATTGTCTCTTTTATATTTATTTGTGTTGCATAATAATTGTCACCACAATTGGCGCCGTCTGTGGGAAGCATTCATCTTTCCCTGAGAAGAGCCCACACCAAGAAAGGAGTTAAAAATGTCTAGTCACAGCAGCAATGTCCCCCATGCAGGGGATATTCAAGAACCACCTTCTCCTCGCAGGATTAGGTCAGAAGTTCGACGTTCAGATCAGAGGGCTCACTTGGAAAGGCCAGCCTCAGAAGAAAGCCAGGGACCAGCGAGGTCCACACAGATATCCAGATTGATTGATGCATACGAGGCAAGGCTCTACAAGAAGAAGGAGTCTTCTCATAGGTACGAGGCTGAGAATGCTTGCCTGAAAAGAAGACTAGAAAGACTGGAGAGGGAGCTTCGTCCTGATAATAGGAGACGTCCATACCGTACTCCTAGCCCTCAGGCGAGCAAGTCTCGCAGCTGAGGAAGGAGCCCTAGGGGAGGATCTCAAAAGGTCGAGGGAGACGAATCAGATGATGACCTTTGCGAGCAGCTACGAAGAGCTCTCCATTACCAGAGCCCTGCTCGCAGCGATGAGAACATACGAAATATGGTCCGCAGGGAAATGGACCAACATCCTGCCCACCACGGTACCAGATCAACCAGAGAACTCGTAAGGCGAGCTCTCAAAACCCAGATGAAGTCACCCTTCACGAGGGAAATCGAAGAAGAAGAAGCCCCCAAGAAATTTGCCATTCTAAGGTTCAAGATTTATGACGGTAAGACTGATCCCATTGATCACATCAGGCAATACCGACAGGCCATGACCTTATGGAATCACCGGGATGCACTGATGTGCTGTATTTTCCCCTCGAGCTTGCATGATGTGGCACATAAATGGTTCGAAAGACTCCCTCACCGATCCATCAGAAGTTTCAAATCCCTAGCCGAACTCTTTACGGCCCGCTTCATTACTAGTAGCTCCCATCCCAAAAGGATGGATACTTTGCTGAAAATGAAGAAGATGCCTCAGGAGACCCTCTGAGACTATGCGAAAAGGTACTGGGAGTTATTTAATGAGGTTGAGGACTGCCCGGAGCAAGTGGCGGTGGCCTCTTTCAAAATTGGGCTACCCAGTTCTTCCCTTCTCTACCATTCCATGACGAAGAAGGAAGCCATTACCATCGATGACCTAATGGCTCGCATCGAGAAGTATGCCAAGGTGGAAGACATCACCCGCCTCAGTACAGGAGAAAACGTTCGAGCTATACTCACTACCAAGGGAAATGACAAAGCTAAGAACCATAAAAAAGGAGGAAGGAACGGGGGCAAACATGGCTCCAAGAACGGAGGAAACAATGATGCGTCGAAAGCATTTCAGGCGGTCAACACCATCTTCAAAGAACTAATTTATAAAATTCTCACAAAAATCAAAGACGAGCCATTCATCAAATGGCCCAGAAAATGGGAGGAGATCCCTCAAAGAGGAACAATGCACTGAGATGCACTTTTCACAAAGAGGGAGGACACAAGACTGAGCATTGCAAAGCTCTAAAGTCTCACCTCGAGGAACTGGCCCAGTCCGGGCATTTAAACCAGTTTGTAGAGAAAAAGGCGGAGAAGGTAGCTGCCAATAGAGAAGCAAGACCTGACAACGTGCTCGAAGATGATGACGGACATGAGTTTACGGTAATTAATGGGATATTTGATGCCAAGTAGATCAAAGGAAATTCAGCTCGAATGGAGATGAATAAGCTTACAGCAGTAATGCAAAATTTTTAGATCGATCCAGCAAAATCACAATCAGGAAAGACGTTAACTACAATAAGCATATTGTTTTCACAGATGAAGATCTGATAGGATTAAGAACCCCACACCATAATGCTCTGATTATTACCCTCAGGATAGCTATCTTTGACGTCGATAAGCTGCTCGTCGACCAAGGAAGCTCGTTCGAGGTGATGTACCTCGACCTATTTAGAAAATTAAAGTTGAGCGTTGCCGAACTAAAGGAAGCTACTGTCCCTTTAGTTGGCTTTGCTGG
Source organism: Sambucus nigra (assembly GCA_949130495.1). Classification (NCBI taxonomy): domain Eukaryota; kingdom Viridiplantae; phylum Streptophyta; class Magnoliopsida; order Dipsacales; family Adoxaceae; genus Sambucus; species Sambucus nigra. The sequence continues at coordinate 24,000,131 of OX422211.1, forward strand.
AAAAATAACTATGCCCATGGGGAATATTGTACTATCAGTGCAGGCTAGAAACATCTCCAAGATGATCGAGTTTTTGGTAGTTGATATCGACTCGCCATACCAGCCATCCTCGGTAGGGGATGGCTCCATGCGATGAAGGCAGTCTCCTCGACCTACCATCAGAAACACAAATATATAACCGAGCGAGGAGTAATGGAGATCCACGGTGATCAGGCAATGGCGAGAAAGTGCTTCATAGCAGCCATCCCACCGAAGCCAGAAAAGAGGGGCCGAGCAGCCCAGCGAGAAGGTTGAAGAAGGTCTAACACCTTCTAAATAGTAATTAAAGTACAGAAGACCTGGAGTAGATGAGACTAGACTCCTCCCCTCCGAATGGGTCGTCGAAGTCCTGGTAGAAGTGACGGCTAGGGAAGGCGACAGTAACAGAGTCTTCTTGATTGGAGCATCTCTCACCGACCAAGAACAGAAGGAGTTGACAACCTTGCTGAGGCGCAAAGTAGATGTTTTCACATGGGAACCATACGAGCTGTCGGGAATTGATCCTAGTATGGTATGTCATCAGCTGCACATCGACCCCACATTCAAGCCAATCACGCAGAAGGCACGATGAACTGCACCCGAGAAGGCTAAAGCGGTTGAAAAAGAAGTGGAAAAACTGCTGGATGCAGGATCTATATGGGAGGTATAATTCCCCAAATGTCTATCCAACCCAGTAGTAGTTCCGAAGAGAAATGGGAAGTGGAGAGTTTGCATCAACTTCACTGACCTCAACAAAGCATGCCCTAAAGATATTTTCCCCCTCCTGAAGATAGACCAACTAGTAGATGCCACCGCAGCTCACGTGCGAATGAGTTTCCTGGACGCATACTCAGGGTATCACTAAATCCCCCTATATGCCCCTGACCAGGACAAAATGGCGTTCATCATAATAGTTGGGTTATACTGCTACAAGGCCATGCCCTTCGGGCTCAAGAATGCAGGGGCAACCTATCAACGGCTAGTCACCAAAATGTTCAAAGGTCAGATGGGAGACACCATGGAGGTCTACATCAACGACATGCTTGTTAAGATTAAGAAGAAGGAAAATCACCTCTCCGACCTATCAAACACCTTTGAAATCCTCAAGAAGTACTGAATGAAGCTTAACGCGAGCAAGTGTTCCTTCGGTGTCCAGTCAGGAAAATTTCTTGGGTACTTGGTCAGTAAGAGAGGCATAGAGGCTAACCCAGACCAAATCGATGCAATCAACAGGGTACAACCCCATCGCACAATTCGGGATGTACAGAAGCTCATTGGTATGCTCGCTGCCTTAAATTTCTTCATCTGCAAATCCTCCATGAAGTGCAAGACTTTTTTCCAGCTTCTAAAGGGGAGCAAAACGATAGAGTGGAGCCCAGATTGCTCGCGAGCATTGGTCGAGCTCAAGTCTTACTTAAGCTCTCCACCACTGCTCGTCATACCACAGCAGACAGATTCTTTGTACCTGTACCTCTCCGTGTCCAATCACACTGTCAGCTCTGCGCTAATATGCGAGGTTGCAGGAATCCAATACCCCGTTTATTATGCGAGCAAGACCTTACTAGGCGCCGAGCAAAGGTACCTACCATTGGAGAAGCTCGCCTTTGCACTAGTAATAGCCTTGAGGAAGCTAAAGAATTATTTCGAAGCTCATACTATCATCGTCCTTACATCGCATCCCCTTAAGGCAGTCCTAAGGAAAGCGGATTTGTCGAGCAGACTGTCTAAGTGGTCAGTCGAGCTCGGTCAATTTGACATCCAATTTCAACCAAGGACAGCTACCAAGGGTCATATTCTTACTGATTTCATAGTCGAATTCACGGGCAAAGAACCCTCTGACCAACCTCAAACAACAAGGCAAAAGGAGAACCCAGCAAAAAAGGAAACCTAGAAACTATTCGTTGATGGAGCCTCCAACTCAAAGGGGGCAGGGGTAAGCATTGTCCTCATTACCCCAGAGAGCACAATCCTTGAACAAGGAATCAGGATTGGATTTGCAGCCTCCAACAATGAAGCAGAGTACGAAGCCCTAATAACCGGCCTCCAAAAGGCGCATACTTTGGGAGCAAAAAATTTACAAGTGTTCGGCGATTCCCAACTAGTCTCCAATCAGATAAGTGGAGATTATAACGCAAAGGATGAAAGAATGGTAGCCTACCTCTCCCTAGTGAAAAAGCTTTGACGAGATCAACGTCCAGCAGTTTCCCAGGGGGCAAAACAGTCATGTTGATGCCTTCGCAGCCCTGAGTTCGGCAGTTGACTCCGACCTAAAAAGGGTCATCCCCATCGATTTCCTCACTTGTCCGAGCATTAACCGCGACAGCAAGCCACCAAACGTGGGATAGGTACTCTAGGTGGGATCAACCCCGAGCTGGATAGACCCCCTAAGGGACTATTTGAAGGATGGCACGAAAACTACCCACCAGATAAGAGTCAAAGCTGCTCACTTTCACTTATCCCCGGAAGGCAACTTGTATAAGAAATCCTTCTTCGGTACCTACCTCCAATGCGTCCACCCAAGAGATGTCGAGCAAGTTCTACACCAGCTTCATGAAGGAATCTATGGAAGCCATATCGGAGGAAGGTCTCTAGCCTTTCGAGCAATGAAGGAAGGTTATTGGTGGCCATATAAGCAGTGTATGTCCGCAAATGCCTGAAATGCCAACTTCATGCTCCAATGGTTCACCAACCCTCCAGAGATCTAAAATCCCTATCCAGCCCATAGCCATTCGCCCAATGGGGAATGGACATCGTGGGACCTCTGCCTACCGCCACCGATAATCGCAAATATCTGTTGGTTGCAACTGACTACTTCACCAAGTGGATCGAGGAATAACCCCTCGTGAACATCCGAGACGCTGATATGATAAGGTTCATATGGAGGAATATAATCACTCATTTTGGCATCCCCAGAACCATCATCACCGATAATGGAATACAGTTCGAAAGTGGCACCTTCCAGAACTTCTGTAACGAACACAGTATCAGACACCACTTCAGTTTGGTGGCCTACCCTCAGAGCAATGGCCAAGTTGAAGCTTCCAACAAAACTGTTATCGATGGATTAAGGCCAATTGGAGCGAGACAAAGGCGCATGGGTAAATGAACTACCCCACATCCTATAGGCATACCGAACCACTCCTCGGCGAGCAACAGGGGAAACCCCATTTTCGCTGACATATGTCATGGAATTAATTATCCCACTCGAAGCAGGTTTGCCAATAATGAGGTCTAACCTTATCGACCAAGGCCATAATGATGCAACATTGCTCGCTGAGATCGACCTAGCCGACGAGCATCGAGAGCTAGCCCTAGTGAAACTAGCGAGCTACCAATAATAGCTTGCGAGGCATTACAACAAAAGGGTTAACCCGAGGACATTCTGAATTGGGGACTACGTTCTGAGGAAAGTCCTAGGCAGCGTAGTGAAACCATTAGATGGAAAGCTAGGCCCAAATCGGGAAGGACCCTTTAAGATAACCGGAGACGATCTATAGGGCACCTATCACTTGGAAATGATGGAAGGCAGAGAAATACCACGAGCATGGAATGCATCCAATCTCAAGAGATTCTATTTTTAGATCTTTCTTTTATTCCTTTGTCATGAAACCTAGGAGATCATTTCCCTTATCATTATTGAAAAGTTATTTAATTGATTACATTCTGATGAGTAACAACTACATTTATCGCACATCTTTTCCAAAGAACAGGCACATTGATCACTACACTATAGCAGGGGAAATCCCTCCTCAGGTCATCATTGTGAAACACGAAGGACCTCTTAGCATTGCCCCTGGCAATATATGAAGCCCTACAGGGGATCCTTAGGCAATATGATCAAATTTTATACTGTTCATCAAACCTACTTCGGTTGAATAAAATCCTGATCAGATGAAACATCCAACACCAGGTGTATCCTCGCCAATTGACCCACTTAGGCCTAAGGGAGTGTGACGACACAACCTAAAAGGTAAAGTGGAACACAATGGTATCTCGGTATTATACTGGACTGGGAGGACACTTTCATGACAAAACAAAACTTAGAATATTATAAAGCAGCAAGAATATGAAGAATATGATGCACACGTTTATTCGGCAAATTTACCCAAAATACAAACTTTTCATTAATTCATCATACTTACAACAATGGTAATACATGTTTAGTCGGCGAGCTCGCCCAAAGCATTTACATTATCAAAAATACAAAAAATAAACAACTGGCAAAATCTCAATGGGGGGGAAGCCTCTGAGCGAGATAATCAACCACTCGAGCTCTTCGTCCGTCATCGGGAGCAGGTGCTAACTCTTCCACAACCTCATTCACATCCGACTCTAATAATCGCCGAGGAATAGCATCGATGGGGATCCATCGATCATCCCTCTGGAAGGGGTTAGGCATCAGAGTAGAGGGAGACATCTCATGGCGATACCATAGCATCGAGTTCCTCGAAACTTGCAGCTCCTTCAAAGCACTTAGTCACCCCCTGATAAAAGAAAGCTCCTCGAACTCATACAACTTTGTTGGAGCATCCGACCAACCATGGTCATAACCATCAGCCCACGCCTGCCGAGGAACTTTCTTGAATAAGTGCCGCAGCCGAGTGACATCCCTTTGAAGCCCAGCAGAAATCACATATGCTCGCTGGACATCACCATGGAGATCTTCCATTTCCCGATCTCAAAGTTCTTTTTCTTCCCTATTTTGTCTCCTGGTGCTCCTACTAGCTCGCGGAACGGGTGGGCGAGTGGGACCCCGCGGCACAGGAAGAGTAACACTCTGACCAGCTCTAGTTCGCGATGATGAGGAACCTTGTAATACTGCTGGAGTAGTGCTCGGCGTATGCTCCCTAAGTCATGAGACTTCTCTCCTCAGAGCCTCATTCTCCCGCTGAAGAACCTCCCTAACTTGGTTGATCTCGGAGGCCTCCAATAGATTTCTTCTCAGCGCATTGACCTCATCTTGGACTGAGGCACCAATATCCTCCATCTCCTAAAGCCTGTCCTTCATCTTGGCGACGAGCTCTGTCTGCTCTATAAAGCGCTTGTTCCTCAGTCGCAGAGACTTACAGATCCTCACAAACGTGTGACGAACTTCAAAACTCACATTAGGCCCCAACATCCTTCCTAATTGGGAAGTAGCAGGAATGTAATCGTCAACATCACTCAACTACAATCAATAGAAAGATAAGGGAAAGAAAGAGACAAATCAGAGCACTGAAAAATAGAAGTCTTTTCATTAATAAAGATGAAAGTTACATCGAACAATGGAAATAAAGTTTACAGACTGAAAAAACCAAAAATACAAAGCAATCCTATCAGATAACTAATTAGCGACCTCAGGTGGCCCAGAGGTTGATGGCCCTTTCCCCTTATCGGCATCAACAGGAGCACTGCCCTCGGCAGGGGTGATCTCTGTCACCTCAACAAGTGAAACGTCAACATGAGTCGCCTGAGGAATAGGATCAGAGCCTTCGACGGCTGGGGCAGGGTCCTCATCTACGACTGGCCTCGGCCTTGGGTCGGGCTAGTAAAAAAGGGGAGATGCAACATCCACTCCAACAGATATAAGGGCCTTGTTCCAGCCCTTCTTGAAGTTCAGACGGTTAATATAGCCTATCTGAACTTTAGCATCCTCATATGCTGTAGCCCAACTAGAATTGTAAGAGTCCTCCTTGGCAGTAACAGCCTCAGACTCCTTCTTCTTCAGCTCTTTAGAGAGCACCCTGTTCTCCTCCACAACTATAAGTTTGCTCGAGCAAACCAAGTCGTAGGCCTACCTCAGCTCCTTCAGATCCTGGACTACAGCATCCTTCTCCTTATTGGCAGTAGCAAGAGCCAAGTCAGATAAAATCCGAGCAGAGTCCACGACTTTAAAACTAGCCTCGAGCTCTTTACCCTTCAGTTTCAAGGCAGCATTTTCCTTCTCCAGCTCGCTATTTTTCTTCACCAGCTCCTCGCGTGAACGATACATCACGGTGAAGTCAGTAACAAACTGCAGAAAGAATAAGATGTTAAAAGAAAAAAAAAATGATGATGAAGTTCATAAAAACATGGGAGAAAAGGGAAAACCTTACCAAAGCTAGCCTTTGACTAGCCTGAAGGGCCAATTGCTCAGACCCAACCGCCCTTTGGCGATCAGCTGGGAGGACAACTCTCCCGAGAAAAGTGGGGGCCAACTGAGGGGAAATCACAATAGAAGCCCCCTTGGGCAGCGCGGATACCGGGACCAAGGCCTGCCCGGCCTTCGTCCTCGCTTCAGCCCTCCTTTTCTCCTCTTCCCTCTCGTTCTCTTTCTTTTTCCTCTCCTATGCCCTCCTCCTCCCCTCCATCTTCTTCTTCTTTTCTTCTTTTTTTCTCTCTCTCTCCCTCACCTGCTCCTCTTCCTTCCTCTTTCTCTCCTGCTCTTCGGCAGAGGACCGGGAACCAGTAGCCACAGTCCCAGAATCAGATTTTTACTTCTTTGACCTTTGTACAAGGAGCACGTGGTCCTCATCATCATCATCCCTGATCAAGTTCTTCCTTGAAGGAACCATATCCTCGCTCAAACTACTAGAAGTGCTTGACGACCCTCGAGCTTCCGAAACCTCCCTACGATCAGAGGAACTGCTACTACTAGAGCTCTCTCCCCTCAAATCACTTACAACTCCTACAATGTCACTCTCAGAGCTGTTCTCTTCCTCGTCCAACTGGATAGGACCCGCAGTAGTCTCTTCAAATAAGTCGAACTCTGGGATACCTTCCACAAGCCTAGCTATGAAGCTGGAGCCAACGTTCTTGTATTCGAGAAAAAAAGCAGCAGATCTGGGATGCTCACCATCACCCAAAGGCTCCCTAATATTCCAAGCCTTTATCAATTCTGAAAGACGAACCTCGTTGAGAGCAGGTTCCAAGTTATTTGACCTCGCTGCAAAATAAGAATAGAGAAGAATTAGAAGAATCACAAATCAACAGAAATCAAAGCAACAAGAGAAATGTCTACCTATGTATTCTTCCCCATAAAAAGGAACAATGAACCTCTCATATCTCAACCCCTCAAATTGGGGAGAAAATTGCCAGTTTCTGGCAAGGAAGCCTTCTTGCCAATAGTCCTTATGGGAATCAGGTAGGTTTACTACCAATACCCTGTCAGGGCTCCTAGCTTTGAGGTAGAGGACACCAGAGCTAGTTCGAGAGAAGGAATAACAAAAACAGACCTCGGCGAGCCCCAACCTAGTACCATACAACTGGTTTATTCTGTGCATGCCATTAACTATTTTCCACACATTGGGCGAGCATTGTTCAGGAACAATATTAAAATAACCAAAGAAATGCAAGAACAAATCATTAGGAGAAAAGGTGAGTCCCCCCCGGGAAAGCAACAAAACATGGATCCAGTGGGCGTCATCTATCTCTCTAACGTTTCTAGGAGGAGAAGTGCGACACTCAATATCTACCCAATCAGGGACGTTATACAACTTCCTAAATTCAGAGATCGACCTATTCCCAATCTTCGCCATTGGAAAACCCTAGAAAAGCTACAAACTCAAAGAGAAAGTACAAAGAAAAGGCACAGGAAACTTACAAAATAGAAGATCGATTCAAGCGATGAAGAAGCACAAGTCCAAACAACTAGGACGCGATGAGAATGGATATTGAGAGAAGAAGGTACGAAGTTCTAGAGCTCACAGAGAATGGAAGAATGCTGGAAAGACTGAAGCGACGGTAGAAAAGTGGCTATTCCAACAAACCTTCAAATTCTGCTAATCATAGTACACAAGAAACGAAGCGGGTGCCACCAAAATCAACTTCACAGCTTTCGAAGAATTGCAAAAGAGCCATTATGGCTAATCATTTAAATTTATTGAGCCCATAAACATGGCCCAACAAACTTAGGGGCAATTGTGGGTACCCAGAATTAGGCCCATGGGCTTGGACGAGTAGCCCATATTTGGAGGACCAAAGTCCAGGTCCCCCGCCTCTTATTCTAAATATGATTCGGTCTCTTTCCACGTTCCCATTAAGGGAGGTTATAGGGAGAGATGGAAGATGTGGGGGAACCCATCACCCCCACTTACCTAAATGTACATGTATATATATAAAACCCTAGGTCCGGGGCAAATGATAGGTTGTATTCTATGTAATCACTCCCCGGAGTATATAGAAATAACACCGACTGCACCACCGTGGACGTAGGCACATCTTTGCTGAACCACGTACATCCTTTGTTGTGTGATTGTCATTTTATGTTCCTTATTCTTATTTGGTAATTGTCTCTTTTAAATTTATTTGTGTTGCATAATAATTGTCACCACATAGGGTTTTTTGTCTTCTCATCTTGTATGACGAGAGGAAAGAGAAAGATAGAGAAAGAAGAGAAGAAGAAGAAGAAGAAGAAGAAGAAGGGGAAGAGAGATTTTTTGGGTAGAAGTTCTTGAGCTTTCTGGGAAGATTGTCGCTGGATTTATTCCTCAAGGCAAGTATTTACTTGCTTTATGTGTTAGTAGTTAATAATGTTGATTATTGAATTTGTGGTTGAAGATCTGAATTTAAAGGATTTAGAGTATGAATATTACTAAATATATGTGAAAGATAATTTTTTTAAAACCATGTGTAGATGGGTTTTTATGAGGTTTATACCATGTTAGGTGAATGGTGGAATTTCTGGGTTTAAAGGTTGAAGATGAAGATATTAATTTATGGATAAAATTAATAATTTTAAAAATTTAAGGGTTAAATCTAAAATAATGGATAATCAATCATGTTTGAAGATTAATTATAAAAATGTGAAAGTGGTGGTATTATGATTATTATGAGGCCATAATCATTGAAAATTAATTTGGAAGGGAATTGAGAATTAAGGGAGAATTAAGGGTTTGACCTTAAAATATAAGAATTTATCCTATGTAAGGATTTTTTTTATAAAAATGATAAAATCATATGTAAGAGATCATAATGATGTTATTATACTTGAAAATTTATTTAGATAAAGTTTGAGAATTACTCGGGTATTAATTGGAAATTTGGGTAAAACCTTACTAATCCAAATAGGCACCTGAATGCAGCCACTTCCTATTTTCGAATCGATTCGGCGCTAGAGACGAATCGATTCGGCATAGCATTGAATCGATTCATCCTGGATATCGAATCAATTCGGCCATGTAGGGTCAGGCAAATGGACCTTGTGGAACTGTCTATGAGACTTATACGAACCCAAGCGAGTATATAGGAGATGGTCCATGTTACCCTATATTTAATTAAAATGGCGTAGTGTAGCTATTTAGTGTTTTGGAAATTTTAAAGGAATAGGACGCTGGAAGAAAAGGCTAGTCAAATGATAACATAGGAGGTCGTGTTGGGCTTCATGTTTGAGGGAATTATATGGCGTGTGTGATGTGTACGGGTCCGAGATATTTAGAATATATATAAGTTTTATGATTATATATATTTATGCATATGTGTAGAATGCAAATTGTATTGGTATGAAGTTATTCGGGTATGCTATCTAGGAGGGAAGTCCTACCCTGGTGATTCCAGCAGGGCTTGAAATGTGGTCCAAGGTCATAGCATAAGGTTTGATGCCATGCAAATGTTTTGAGATGAAGTAATACAATTTTAACCCTAAGACTTAGGCTATGACCGGCTCCACTTTTGTTTACGATTATGGTTCGGTGGTAAAATTCTGATCCGATGACTAGTTATGACACGTGATGTTCCTGGCACCCGATAGCATATTGAGAAATGCATTTTCCAGGATATGCTCTGGAGATGCCATATACGTACAGTGAGTGATATATGTATATACTTCGAGATATTTGTGTTATTATCTCTTAGTAGCTCGGGTGTGCTTATAAGACACTCGGAGTACCATTGTGATGTGATTATTTCATACAGCTTCAGTATAGCTATTTATTGAGACATGTGAATACAATATAGCGTGTGTGTAGCTATTTAATGACATGAAGTTTATTGATATAAATGAGGGATATATGTTATACTAATAGTACGAGAGTCCTTAATTCACTATGGGATGATTAACAGGTTAGCTTAGATAGTTGTTGTAGTCTAGTTAGACCGGGTAGTAACTAGACAAGATAAATGAATGCGATAGGTGAGCACTATAGAGGAGAGGTAAGGCTATTCTCAAAAGAGTGCGACCATGAAATCATTAATGAACATTATATACTACACATTTCATTTATCGTACTAAACTGCTTGTAACCATTTTTCCAATGATTTGGGCTCTAATCGGTATCAAAAATATTTTCAAAGCTTTTAGGTGCTTAGCCACAAGAACGAGCGTAATAGCAGTTCTGTACTGGTTTGACGATGCTGCAGTAGTTGTGGATATTTATAGGATTTGTTTAGTCACTCCCATTCTAGTTCTATTCTTAGTTATGACTCTTTTAGCTTTCTCCTACTTGGGCGTGTTGACCGTAATTGATAGGATTTTATTTCAGCTACTTTGATTTATTATTTAGTGATGTAATATTTATTGCCAATAGTGCAATCGGCTTACTTTAGTTGGTTTGTAATAATTTATTATATTGATGTGGGTATTTATTACTTACTGAGTTCATCACTTATATTGCATTTTCAAGATTAAAATTTCTTAATCAGACAATTAGGTTATGATTAATTAATTGGTTTTCGATAGTGATGCTAAGAATTAAATCAGAATTGATTCCTGTTTAATTTAATAAAGGCTTGATTGAACGATATTAGAATAGGCAGGGCATCACAGCGAGCTCATCCAATATGTTAAGAGAGACTAAACTTATGGGGGACTAGTAGTTTAAAGTTATGGACATTTGACCTGCCGTACTAGTTGCAGGACTTACCCTCTATCCAGACCGATGCCATCTTACACGTCTTTTGGAATAGATTTTGTCAATATGACCTTGTGTTAGTTCAAAGACCATAGTCATTTTATGACTAATTCAAAGAAAAAGTTTGTACATGAAGGGTCGCTTCTTTTTTCTTGACAACACCGCACATGAAGTGTTTCTTTGGGTGCTTCTTATTTGTAATCTGAAAAAATTATACATGAAGCTTTCGGTAGTGAGAGATATTACTGCTTATCCCTCATACCCTTAAGATAAGATAAATATATGAACAGTGATGGAGGATAACATAATTCTTTTATTCATACAAAATGAGAAGAGTTACATTCATAGACTGAACAGAAAAACAAAATTATTTATCAATGGTAATACTTCCTCAAGTTATCAGCGTTCTATTGGTTCTTGAATTCACCACCCACTAGGGTCTCAATTTTTTATGTACTAGGCCTGATAATTGCAATGACGTGGTATGGTTCGGGCCAATTGCCCCCTTGCTTGTTATTATTATATATCACCTTCTTAAGGATGTAATCACATTTCTTTAATAAGCTTCGCTTAACCCTTCAGTTGTAGAACTGAGCTGTTCACTGCTGGTAAGTTTCCACCCTCGGTGAATCATTCTTCCTGACTTCTTCCATAAGATTCATAGCTAGTATCCTCATAACATCACTCTTCAGAGAATTAAAATCAAAGACTTGATGGCTAGGTAGACAGATCTCATATGGAACCACTTCTTTAATGTCGTATGCCAACATATATAGTGTTTCCCTAGTTGTAGTTCTGGGGTGGTTACATATGCCCTCCCCACACTCTGCAGTTGGTTTATCTAGTTTCCTCTATCATCATTTAATCTCTCCTTCAATTCATCCAATAACATCTTATTAATCGCCTCCGCCTGAACATTGCATTAAGGATGGCCCAGTCCTGAGTGAAACTTTCTGATATTTGATCGATTCCAGTACTCGTCAAACTCTACATTATTGAACTAAGTCCCATGGTCGGTGACGATGGCTTAACGCATTCCAAATCTATGGATTATAAACTTCCATATGAACTAGAACACTTTCTTACACGACATCTACTTTGGCATTCTCAAACTTAGGGATTCTGGTCATCTTGATAACAAAAAACCTATATAGGATAATTTTTTCATTACCTAAATACTTCATTATGGACTCCTCTTTGGCCTCGTATATCCCCAAAATCTGATAAATGACCATCTATGAGTCATTGTGTAAACAAATCTGCTCATCTCCCATTGATGAGACTAACTCCAAACTTATTAGGAGCATCTCGTACTCTCCCTCATTATTGGATGATTCGAACTAAACCTCAAGGCGTACTCAACGTCAATATCATTTATGGTGCGAAGTACAATACCTTCCCAATTGCCTCTTACTCATGATGAACCATTTACGAAAAGCCTCCAGATCGACTCATTTATATTAAACATTCCTTCAATTAACTATCCTCTGACCAAGACCTTTTTTACCAATTGTTTATCCCTTGCTAGTTCCTCTTTCATGCGAGAGGACTCAGGTACATCAACGACTACCATTTTTTCTCTGAATGAGCTATCTCCCGAAGAAGTCTGCTCGGAGGAGTCTACCCATGTTAATGCGATGCCCATTGGATATCTCTCCCAAGGAAGTGCTCGATTTGTGATCTCTTTGATAACCTATATATATATATATATATATATATATATATATATATATATCGAAGGAGTCTTATCAGTTTGTAATCCTTGTGATAACCCATTGAAGCTATCTCCGAAATAAAGTCTGCTCGGGTTGTGGTCTGCCTGATAACCCATTAGAGTTATCTCTCGAAAGAGTCTGCTCACGTTTTTCTTGAAAGGTTAACTCTGTGATAAAGTCCACTAATACCTTTCCTTTGATAGTTATCCATATCTCATATCAAATAACGTACTCTCCCAACTTTACTTCCCATGGCATTAGCCAACCAAACTTCTTTATTTTGTATAAAATCTTCCTGAGGGGAAGGTCACCGTATACCATGATCGTATGAGCATGAAAGTATGACTTCATCCACCTAGAAACCTTTATCAAAGTCATTACTAGCCTTTCCTTCGTAGGATACCGAATCTCAGTCCCTCGATAAGTTTTTCTCGTATTATAGACCGACTTTTGTACTCCTTCTTATCGGACAAAGACTGTATTTACTGCAAACTCAGAAACTTCCAGGTATAGATTTATCTTCTTATCCAAGACTGGTAAGGACAATAGTGGCATTGTCCCCAGATATCTCTTTAAATTAAAACATGAATCCTCACACTCCTTGTTTAATGTCATTATCTTTATCAGCATTTTGAAGAACGCCAGGCATCTATCTATGGCTTTGGATATGAAGTGGTTGAGGGTGCTACTCTGTCTGTCAACTATTTCACATCCTTCTTCATCTTTAGCATTTTAATGTTGATCAATGCCTGGATCATATTAGGGTTTACCTCAAAACCCCTCTAGTTAACAATGAACCCTGGAAAAACTCCTTCTCACACCCCGAATACACACTTAGTCAGGTTCGGCTTCATCTGGTGTTTCTCCAGCTGATCAAAAGTCTATTGGAGGTCGATCACAAGGTCAGATATTTTCTTAATTTTGGTGAACATGTCGCTCGCATAAACCTCCATGTTTTTACTTATCTGCTCCTCAAATGCCTTATTCACCAGTCATCGGTATGTGTCCCCAGTATTTTTCATCCCAAATGGCATTACACTATAATAGTATGTTCCTCGACTGGTGCTGAAGGAGGTCTTCTCTCTATCCTCCAGCTTCATTTTTACTTGTTTTAACTAGAGTAGGCCTCCATGCAGTTGAGTATGTCGTGACTTGACATGACATCCACTAATTGATTAATACATGAAAGAGGAAAGAAATATTTTAGATAAATTTTATTAAGATCAGTGAAGCCTACACACATCCTCTATTTATTATTCTTCTTCTTCACCATCACAACAATTTCCAACCATTCTAGGTACTGTAACTCATCAATAAAATCGAATCTGATTAATTTTTGTACCCCCTCTTGTATAACTTTGTTCTTCTCGTCAAGAAAAATATGTCTCTTCTATTTGATCGACTTGGCTCCCAACATCATGTTGAGTCATGGCATATGAACTATGGGTCTATTTCACGCATGTACTATGGGTCTATTTTAGGCATGTCCTCATGGCTCCAAGCGAACACCTACTTTCTCTCTCTGAGGAATGCCACCAACTATTGCTTGACCTTTGGCTCTAAGGACAAGCCGATCTGAAGTGTCCTTTCTAGAATCTATTCATTCTGAATCACTAACTCAATCTTTTCCACTTGTTATCCCTTTTTAAGATTTGCCTCATCTTGGGGTTAATAGTTTTTATCTGGAACGTGATGGAACTCTTATTTAGCTCCCTCTACTCGAAAAAAGTGTAGTAGAACTATCGGGCCTCCACATGGTTGCCTTTGACCTCCCCCACTATGTAATGGGTTGGGAACTTCATATACTATTGAACTATAGATGGGACTGCTTCAAACTTCTTCAGCCCCACTCAGGTGAGGATAACATTATACCTAGATGGAACATTCTTATAAAGAGAAAAAAAACTCAACCTTCTCTATTCAGTAGGCCGATCAGGTGTCGACTATAACCTCTAACTCTACTATCCTTAAAGAATGCACCTTTTCCCTCAAAAATTTGATTAAAGGATGATGATAGGGGTTAGCCTATTTTGCCCGAGCTTTAGCATCCTGAAATAATTATAGAACATGACGTCGGCCGAGCTCCTACTATCGACCAAAATTCGAGCAAATTTTCTATCATGTATCATCATGGTAATGATCAAGGGGTCATCATGAGGATATAGGACTCCAAACAGGTCGCGTTGGATAAGTTGATGATTAAATAGTCCTTGTTGACTTTCCTTAGTCTTTCCATCGTGTTCTTGATTAGATTTAGTTCTCTGGTATGGGCACGGGCCTTGGCCTCATTCAGATAGGCTTTCCTCTTGGCATACTCCTTGAACCCTCCTGTCTCTCCATCTATAATGAAGTGGAAGTAGAATAAAAAAGATTATATTAATGTTGTTTACAGGCCCTTTGGGCTTCTTCAGCAAATCTGGGTCGATTCTAGACTCGTCATTGTCGTCATATCTTTTTCTCTTCTTATTATATCTCTTTCTATAGGGGGAATCTAATCATCTCCTCTCTATACGTTCTTCTCCATCCTTATCCAAAAACTTGGACAACTTCCCTCTTTTGATCAGGAATTGTCTCTCACTTTTCAGAGAGATACAACTGTCAGTAGTGTGACCATGATCTTTATGGAACTCATAGTACTTATTGGGGTTCCTTGTATTTGTCTAGGCCTTCAACTTGCTCGGCCACCTTAGAATACCTTCATCTTTAATCTGCTCCAAGCTGTGATGTACACCCACTATTAAAGGGGTGTACTCGTCAAATCTCTTCATTTTCTCCAACTTCGTCTCCTTACTTTCTCCTCATCTTTCTTTATTTTGTTCGACCAATTTTTCACTAGACTTCTTGGTGTTGCCTCCTAATAGTTTGGTAGCCATAGCTACCTCGATGTTGTTGTACTTCGTAGATTTATCCAAAATTTTAGCCATTGTCATTGGTGGATGTTTTGACAGTATGTAGAATAACCTTCATAGCTGTAGTCCATTTATGAAGGTTGTCACACCAATCTTCTCACCGAAATCTGCCACTTTCATTTTTTGTAGCTGAAACGGGCCAGATAATCCTTGGTAGTCTGGTCATCCCTCTGCTTTACAATCATCATATGGGGCATTTTTTTTCCTGGTTTGGCTCCAAAACATAAGTTTGTTCACAAACAAGGAAGCTAGTTATTGGAACAAGATGATACTCCCTTGTGGAAAATGGTTATACCATAACTAATTTGATACGGTGATCATACTTGAGAATTCCCAGTACATCATCTCATCCGGGATCTAAAAGATATATCAGGAAGCCTGAAACTACTCGATTTGTAAGATAAGATCAGATTTCCCATCGTACCGGGGGTAATGACCGGTGACTTGAACTTGGTCGGAGTGGGGTAGGACATAATTTTAGGGGGTGAATAGGGACCCTTTTTCTATGTCTCTGGAAAGAGTATTTTTCATCTTCACCATCTCGCCTATCCTTTTCTCCAGCCTCTAGATGGACCCTTTTTATGGCTGGTCCCCTTCAACAACCTTTACCACTGTAATGACATTTGCTCACCCATATTTTAGCCCAAGCACTCTTATTGATTTGAGTCGTACTTGGCCGACCTCATAGACACAGAAGCATGAAATCGCTAGGAGCCCTTATCAATTTTGTTTTTTATCGAGCCCTCTCCTGGTGGGAGCCTCCCTGCGTCGTGCTTAGCCCTCCATGGGCCCAACTTGTTGAATGATGACTCTTTGTTGAATTTTTCTAAGTCAATCAACCTATACACCATGTACGTCTGGTCATTATCCAATCCAACTAATCGGATACATGAACTGACTTCTAGTTTGTATGACTTGTCATCCTGCGAGCGAGAGTGATGAGATGAGTGGTGATTGCCACTATCTCCCAGGTTCAGCCTCCCAAGATTCTCCAATTAACGCTCATTTATCTCTTATCCTTGTGAGTAGCAAATGGTGGAATATCTCACCTCTCCACGGAGTTATCCCTCTCTATCGGAACTACAGGCAGGTCTACATGTACGCCATGTCCGGCTTAGAGAGTCTGCATCCGTTTTCGAATGCTCTCTTGCATAGCCTTTTACCCCTTGGCTATGCTGAGTAAGATGCTATGAATGATCATCGTCGGTGGTGTTGTTCAAAATGAATCAAGCTCTACCACTCGGCTAGTGTCTGGTTGATCCTCCATGGAATTTACTAGAGACTACTGGTAGTTCGAATCAAACGGATTGATTATGAAGGTGGAAGCATCAAATGGCTTGGCGTTCTCACAAACGGCGCTAAATTGTTATTGCTTAAAACTTGTTTGGATATGTTTAGCCTTATCGAGGTGGATTAAACAACAATAATAGATAAATGCAAGCACATGAGCAATATAACGAGGTGAGGAAAAGTAGATGGATAGGGGGATATAAGTAATTCGATGCGTGATTGTTCCTACGTCCACTGTAAATTAGTGTTGGTGTTTCTTTGATTATTGCAAGTAATAATGGTTACAGGAGTACTCTAGGTGCTTTTGCTCTTGGGTGTAAATGCAATGATCTAAAAGTCCCTGCAATATATGACCCTAAGAGTACTTATAGTTTGTTAATAATTGAATCCTAGAAATAAGGTGGCATGCCCTTATAAATCGGGCAACTTCATCGGATACAATGATAAGTTAAAGATGAATATAAACATGGTATTAATGATCCCCAAATAGTAGGAACGACCAAGCGACCCTAGGGATTTGTGTTGTTGTGTTTTTGGTCAGTTGCACGTTGCTGCTAACGTGTATAAGTGATGAACCGACCAGATAGTCGGGTGGACTGGAGCGGAGCTGATGAGTAATCTATGTCGATCATATGATGAGGATGACCAGATATGCTACTGTGGAACTGGACACCCGACATCTTCTGATTGACTAAGTGATTAAACCAAATTTATGGTCTAACAATGAATTTAATTCTCCAACATTTCCTTGTATAAAATACCCTATATACTATTAAAACATGTATTTCTAAGGGAATGGTGTTATAATACTTTTATTAAATTAATTGATAGTCCATGCTTAAAGACTGTGCTTTGAATTTTAAAAAAGAACTTTCTAAGTGATTAGGAACTTTAATCGTCTAAATTTAGAAATGTTAAGTTTTATTGTGAACTCAACCGTACTATTTTTCGCATTAAATACAACAAGGGTCAGTTTAATTTGAATTATAAAATCGGGAACATTGAATTTAAATTATTGCACAGTATTAGTTAAATGCGATAATGGATCCAACATCATAGTTTACCTGCACACTTGATTATTTCTTTCGTATTTTCACATTATTTATTTTAGCTTAGTTATATTTCATCTCCTCTTTAAACCCATTTCATCTAGTTGGACAGTCACAATTATTTTGAATGAAAAATTAATAAATTTTCATGGGTTCCACCCGTACTCACACTCGTTATTGTGTAATAGTATGTGCACTTGTGGTATTTAATAAACTGACAAACAATAACAAAGTGGACTCCATAGTATTTAATTATTATAAAAAAATTGTTAAATTTGATTATCCGTTAATCTAACTTGATTATTTGTGAAAGAATTGTTAACTTTTAATTAGAGTGGTGGAGGAGTGTTTTGAAGGAATTTTTTTAATTCGATAATGGATTTTTTAATCAGGCCATTAGAGATACTATGAGGTTAGGAGTACTAAATGCAAATGAACCCTAATTTAAAATAGAAAGAGTGTACAAATTCTCTATGTTCTCCTTTTTTTTTCGTAGTCTCCTCATTTCTCTTTATGCATTCGATTTAACAGTGATCAATTCTGCGATTCGACAGAGGAAGATTTTGGGATAAAATTATTGGGAGCAGAGGCATTTGATTTATGCCTGAAGAGTTGGTGAGTGAGATTCTTTTATGGCTTCTCGTGAAATCATTGGTAAGATTCAAGACCGTACGCAAGTTGTGGTACACCCTCATCAGCACCCCAATTTTATTACCAACCATCACAATAATTAAAACCCCGACCTTTCCGTTCATCACTACATTCCCCAAATTGATCAATGTCGTCTTACTATCTTCCCGTGATGATTCACTTGTGGCCCATCAAGACCTTGATTACATCCAAATTCCCCCTATTTTTGATCAATAATTAATCGGCTATATTGTCTATGCACACTCCCACGATAAATTGAGATTGAGAAAGCAAGTTCTATTATATTTATGATGTGTGCATTTGAGACTTGACTATATTACTTATGTGTTTTTTGTATCGAGTCAAGTTTTTGAATTTTGTGGGCATATTCACCGAAAACCCTCACTAGATAAATATCGTCCACTAGGATAACATAGGAGTTTAACAGCTTGTTGTTCATGCTAAGTGCAATCGTGATTCTTACGAAAGTGGTTTAGATTTTAAATTTTAGCTTTTTCTCGAGGGCTAGCAAAATTTAGGTTTAAGGGTATTTGATGAGTGCTTTATTTTGTATTAAGTATGCCCAAATCGAGGCCTTATAAGCCCATTATATAATAAATAATGAGCATTTAGAGTAGTTTTAGTAATTAAAAACAAAAAAATAAGTTTGAATAAAAAATACAATTTTAGTAACTTCAGGGGTGAAATTATAATTTTAGAAATTTTTATGGGCCTAAAAAATATTTTTAAGTGATTATCTATGCAAAGGAAAGTTATCTCTGAAATTTAGTTGAATTTCAGATTAAATGAATAATTTTATGAATTTTGGGGGCTAAAATGCAAAGACAATAATTCCTTAATTTTTTAAATATTTATGACCCTAAATTTGAATTGATTCATTTTATTTTTCATTTTTATAGGTACCCCGGTATTTCGGACAACAAAGGAGTTGGTATGAGGAACTGTTAGGATATATCACAACACGACACGGTTGACACAATTGTACTAAATATTTTTAATAGAATCGTTTGAGTGTCGGTTGAGGACGTTCCATAGCTTTTCGAAAAGGGCTTGAAAAGACTCACAACTTTTAAGTTTGGACGAAAGTGAAATTTGAAGTTTTGGGGGTCAAAAATGCGATTAAAACTTGTACTGTGAGTAGTGATGAAAATCGAGGATAATTATTGAACAATAAAGCTTCCGAATTGTTTCCAACTCTTCCCAAGAGTCCCCTTTTTATCGAATACCAAAACGTGATTATATCTTTGATGGTTATTTTTGGGATAAGTACAAATATAAATACAACCAATAAAATTATTCTTTAACCCAAATCATATACCTAAGCCCGAAGCCTATAAATAAAACTATTGGGTTCATTATGCTTTACAATAATCTAGGTGATGATGGCTATCTATTGCGATTCTCGTTACAATAATCTAGGGAGGTGTAAATTTACATTAAATCAACTTGTATACGATTAATTATTACCTTGTCACCTCATTACTTGTTATATAACACTTGCTTTGGGGTGCATGCTTGCACGTATTGTCATGTGAATACATGACGTAACGATATTGTAACGTGATATAATACTTTTTATATTCTCATGTTCACTTCATAAGTTGTTGATTGGTAATTTTGAACCTTTATATGGTCATTGACTTGGTTGGCCCTAGGCATTTCTAATATTTTGTATTATTATTTGAATTGTTATTTGGGATTCTTGAATTGTTGTTGACGGTGGATTTGAAAATTTAGATGGCCATTGAGTTGGTTGGCCCTAGGTATTTATGATATTTCACATTATTATTTGAATTATTGTTTAGGATTCTTGAATTTTATTTGAATTGATATTTCATAGGACGGGAATAATAATTGGGGATGAAATCGGTCTGAGTGCCCATCCTGTACAAGGTGGAGTTGAGGGTGTTCCAGCTAACGATAGGTATAAGTTGAGGTAGGGGTGATGACATGGTAGATCATTAAGTGGGATGGGGCATAAGGCTTCAGGGTTACACTTAATTGGGATGAAAAAATAACATCAGACACAACACTGACATCAGACCATGGGGATAATGCTCAAAGGCCAAAGCATGTGCACAAATAAAAACCGATGTGGGACATGGAAATTTTTGTAGTTGTTATGTTTTGGTTTGTTTTTCGACGCATGTCACTATAAATCATGTATTCATATTACCATGATATTTATTAGTTACGTGATTATTTGTGATTACATTTTTCTTCACAATTCATATTTGTCTAATTATATTTCCCACAATATTGGAAATGCGTAGTTAAATTAACCAAGCCCAACATAAAAATACTTTATAGATTTTGTTAAAAGTGAAGCATAAAACATTTTCTCAATACTTTAGTCATTAGTTTCAAATATTAGATTACTTATAGACATGATAATTAAGTACCAACCCTTTCAATAGCCTCCATGTCATCATAAATTTGGAACCATTCAACAAATTGTGTAACTAATATAGAATTCAGTTTGCTAATTATAATAAATTCGGTTGCACCAAGATTATTTCCCATGTGAGTGAAATTTAAACCTCTATCCATGTGAGAACCTGGACCCAATCGAATATCTCCACTCCATACATCTTTCGACATATGGAGAATGCATTTTTTAACAGTGACACGTGGTCATTACATCGTTCGATGTTAAATATAATGGAGTTCCCAATCTATTTTGTACAAAATAGACAAAAGGAGGGGTATGTCTCTATGGAGACCTAATGATGCAAAGTGATCTACATATTTAAACCAAAAGTCAATGGTTTGGGGACTAGATTATGGATTGAGAAGATTTTATCACCCGCACCTCCCTTTCAATCTTAAATGTAGATGTGAAATATTTATATCAACATGTTGTGGTGTAAAAAAATGAAAATAGTTAGCTTGTAAATTAACTATGTAGTGAAATTTGGTATGCTTGTATAAATAGTATATACAAAGGATAAATATTTAGAGTCTGAGTGAGCCTATGTACTCGCACAGAGCAATTCAAAGTCCACATAGTTCGCAATGTAGCTAGAGGGATTTTGTATCTTAGTCTGACCCAATACATAAGATCTCAACTCCTTTTGATGTATTGATATACCTTTAAGATGAAAATGGTTCATATATAATAATGAACAAAAAGGGTTATGTTCAACTACAATAATTTTATGTAAATAGTTTTGACTAATAAAACTATTTTGAAGAAAAAAGGGTGCCAATACCTCTCGCAGTAAGATAAAAAATTAGGTAGGCTCATCGGATTAAGTAATCCTCTAAACTACTCGTTTGGTATTTATGATTTTGAAGACTTTTGTTTGGGTTTTTTATGTTTATAAAATAAATTAGTATCAATATAGATATGTATAATGATTGATAAAAAATGCATCTCTATTGTGTATTTTGTCATTGTTGCATTTTCTTTTCCATCAAAATTCTCTTGAACCTACAAATAAACTCAAAATATGCATAGGGTAAGTAAGGGAGTATCAATCCAACTCTAATGATGAAACACAAAATTAGGGAGAACATGTGTAATTCATTTGCATTTATTACGTTTTTTATTATATTTTTTATTTTCATATTTTTCAAGGGATTTTTTTTAATTAACTAACTATACTAATTTTTTAAGTACTAACTAAGATGTAAAAGATAATTTAAGAAAAGTAATATAACAAAATTGTGCTAACAAGTAAACTAACTAAATTGGACTCACGAGGGTTTCAAAATTTCATCCCATGAATGGGTTATTATCCCTCAATAATCATCATCCAAAAATAAAAGTAACAATAAGAGCATGTGAGGATTAAATCAAGAGAAATTAAAGAGGAATATATCAAACCCATATGTACTTGAATTGGAGCAACTCTTCAATTATACATCAAAATTCTTTAAATCACAACCCCTCACTAATGTAATTATTAAATCTAAAATAAAAAAACTACAAAATAAAAAAATAAAAAAAAGGAGAATGGATGAAAACAAAATGGACAATTAAATAATAAAAGAGATTTGCTAAAAATGCAATTCTTAACATTATAAAATTGTACATTAGAACTCATCCAAGGAATTAAATTCTAGATCATTACTTTATATTGAGATAATTTCTAAAAAGGCAAAATCTCAACGTAAAGGAATGGATTACAATTTACCTCCCATCAAGGATGAATTCAACTACGTCAATATATTTTGAAATAATTGCTAAAAATGTAAAAATTCACTTTAGAGGGGTGGGGTGGAATTCATCCTAGAGATAAATTTCACTGCACGCCTCTATATTGAGATATTTGCTAAAAATGATACTTAGTATAGAGGAGTGTAGAGAAATTTATCACACAAAGCTTAAAAACTAATTTGGAGATCCCCTTGAAAATGGCCCAAGTATTCAATTTATATGGTGCACATGGAGGCTACGGGTAAATTGGAGAGTTTATATTTTAATGTGCATGGAAATGGTGAGAGGAGCAATCTAATTCGGGTGAGGGAATGAACATGTGAGAAGTGGGGGCATGAGTGGGTATTTTAGGAATAAAGGGGTAAAACGTATATGTGGGATAACTTGGTTTTAAAGACATGTGGGTTTTGACTTTATTTAGCTTTTGGCTTGTTTTTTAACAGGAGATAAAATCATGGCTTATATAACAAAAGGGAAATCAGAAGGATATGGGTCGTTGAAAGTGGGTATAACAGGGGGCTTAACAGGGGCTATAAAGGGTTAAGGTATGGGACGGTTTCGTGCTTGGTTTGCCAGATTCGGGTATGAGTGGGTTTTGGCACGGGTCGAAGGCTTTGGGTCGCGACAGGTGGGAAAAAATGGAATCTGAGTATGGATCGATTTGGTTAAAATCGGGTTTGGTAGATAATGGGGGTCGGATAGAATTGGGTGTAAGTAGTTGTCGGGTTTGGGGTGTTCGATTTTGGGGTAGGCTAGGGTTACGGGATTGGTGATTTAGATCCATTCTTGATGCAATTTTCCTTGAAATAACGCTTTTGACACCGCAACTGTAATCAAGCCTGCATAGTATACAATTAAGCATATACTACCTAAATTGTCGAGAATTAGGAACTAAAAAACATCTATTCGGGGTATAAAATGTACACTTTTGGGTTCTTATCACACCACCCCCAAATAGAGCGTTGCTAGTCCTCGAGCGATAAGATAGAGAGAATGAGAAAGATAAGAGACCAAAAGTGTACCACTTACGCGGACACTTGCAATTCCACTTAGCATGTGCAACAAGCCTTTAAACCTATAGGTTGTCGTACATGACGAGTCGTGTCTCGTGAAGGTTTGTAGGGAATTTACCCACAAAATTATTTATTTGCAAGGGCATTCCATCTCTTATTAGACATAGAATAATCGCACAATCCATCAAAAGATAAATATTTTAGGAAATACAAGCTAGACTGGTGAAAAGGTTAGCTAAGTGAATAATCAAGGCACATCCTTCCTAGAACTCAACGTGTGTAGTGTGAATTCGTAAAACGGGTCAAGTGTCATAAGAGTAATTCCTAGACATGCCTTTTTGGAATCAACGCTTCAATTTCAAATCTCACGGATATCTCTCTCTCTAATAAACTCTCGAGATTTGGGTTAGTGTATCGCTCTTGTGTGTGAGGATGTGAGTAAATGTAAGAAAGTTCAAACGTCTCACACACACATAAGAAATAATGAACATTTTAGAAAGAAAAATGGTCTCATGAAAGAAAGATAATCACTATATTGATAACGTCGAGTTATTGACCACGTTGACTTTCAATTCCCCGAACACCTAGGGGAACATGAATGATGATTGTGGATGAGGGGAAATGAAATGGAATAAATGGAATAAGGTGAGGTAGGATAGGATGGATGTGTGAAATGGTGGATGTAAAATGGATGGATAAGAGTGTACACATGAGGAACAAATGTCTTTACACAAGAACTAATTAAAAACTTTCTCTTTTTCTTCTTTTTTTCTTTCTTTTTTTTCAATTTTCAAACCAATAATGAAGACATTAATCATTTGAAAAACACTATTTTTCTCGAATTAATGGATGATATATGAATGGAGTGGGGAATGTATATGGACAAGAAAATTATGGGAAGGTGATGTGAATGTGATATGAAAAAGTGGTAGGTGAGAGTGTGGGGAATATGAAGCAAATGGGTGAAGTAAATGGATTAAAACCTAGTGATCGGGAAAAATTTCAAGATACGTGTTTCTTACAACTCTAAAGTGATGTCATTCTCAGTGATTAAGCCAAAAAATTTATGAAAACTAATGAGATCGTACAACGATTTAAGTGCGAACACAAAGGAAGTTGAATAAACTTGTGACTCGAAGATTGTGTAAAACTCTCTGAAAGGTTGAAAAACATGAATCTCACAAACTAAAGTCTTCAATATTGATCCTTAAGTCTCTCTTGAAAATTGTAGTACTCCTCAACTCTAAACCATAGTGACGTGATATGAGCACAAATTTTGTTGAGTCTGAAAATTCATAGTGCAACATGCCTTGTTATGTATTACACAAGCTATGTAGAAGGAATATATCCTCTAGCTTGATTCCTAGACTTAAAAAGATGGATGACAGAAAATTCACATCAATGATTGAGATGAAAAAAAAACTGCACGAAATTTAAAAATCGGGTTTAAAAATGAAAAAAATTCAAAAGAGGTACGATTTTGATAAAATTTTCCACCCCCAAACAAAAAGGAACATCGTTCTCGATGTTAAGTAAAATGATTTCTAAAATTGAGAGCAAAAGGAAGGAAAAATATTACTATAATATACTGCTAATGAAGTGGACAGATAAATGCAAGAAGAACTTGAATAAGAAATGAGATAATAAAATGTGTACAAGTCTAAAAACATGATAAAGAAATGGGTGTGTAACAAACCACCCCCAAACATGATAAGACTCATAAAAGAAACAACGAGCTACCTCCCGGTAGCGCTAAGTTTAATGTCTTTAACCAAATCGAAGGGAACTCACCCTAAGGATATGAACTATGAAAGCATGGGGCGGCAGAAAAATCGGGTGATGATAATCACCCCCAAACAAGACTGAAGCGTCAGTCTTGTTGGATAAAGGCTAAAACGGGTCAATGCAACTGTATGGAAAAGTGCATCACGCGATGGAAAGCATTGGTGGACCATAGGTAGGTAGGGATTAGGGTAAGGTAGAAAAATGTAACAACCCTTCCTTTTGGAGATAATTAAATTCCATAATTGAGTGTAAATTGGAATTTTGGAGAATTTCTCGAAATAGTGATTTTTGGGATTTTCAAGGATTTAATGATTTTTTATGGGAGCAATACTTACTTTTGGAATTAAATAGGTCGAAGTATTTTAATTATACGTCGTCGTTGAGTAAAATGACAAAAGGTAAGATTTTAATTGGAAAACCCGCATTAAGTTATTTTGGGTTGAAATAGTGATTTGTGGTCAAGTACCTCAGATGCAAATTTCGATTGTGCCGTGAGTCTCAGAATGGCCGAGATAGTCGGAAAAGAGTGTCCGATTGTCAAAATTGAGTTTCGGGGAATTTTGGAGTTAAAAGGGCTCGTAATTCAGTAAACGAGTCGTTTTGGGGTTTTAAGGGTTAAAACCCTTTTTCTTTCTATATCAAGAGGGATAGAGGGAGAAAAGAGAAAGAAAATAGAGAAGAGAGAGAGGAAGTAAGAAAGAGGAGAGAAAAGGGAGATCTCGGGCCAAACTTCGCTAGACTCGACTCGGGATCGTCGGATTATATCCATGAGGCAAGTGTTTACTTGTTTTATTTACTTTTGAGCATAAATATCATATCGTAGTTTGGTATTAACAAACCCTAAGGATTTTGGGTTGGGTTTCGTGGATAAAACAGGTTGTTGGGAGTTAAAATGAATAAACCCCAATAATATTTCAATTCGAGGAACTTGGAAATTAATTGAAATTAATTGATGATTTGGGGTTATAGGATATTTAAAACCCTTATTATATGTGTAGATGTTGTTGGTTGAGGTTGTAGGATGTCGGGAGAGGCAAAAAAAGCTTGGAGGAAGATTTAATGGCCGAAAACATCTTCTCGGAGAAGAAGTTTTCCGGCATGATTGATGGATCGACTGGCAGAGGTCGATCGATCGAAGCCTCGATCGATCGACCCTTCTGAAAGTTAGGAAACTTTTACTAGGGTTAATTAGATGGGTTGGATTCCAATTCGTAATTGTTCGAGATTATTTATGAGATAATTTAAGGGTTCTTTTAAGAGTATATGGTTCTCCAATTAAGGTAATTTAGGAGGGTTAAGTGAGGGTTTTAAATGTGTAACCCTTAAACTATATTTTTCAGGAAAATAGAGAAATTATATGATTGGAAGGTTTATGGTTCCTAAGTTAGGGTGGGGACCTCTAAGGGATTATATGGAC
The DNA here is from genome assembly GCA_949130495.1 of Sambucus nigra. Taxonomy (NCBI): domain Eukaryota; kingdom Viridiplantae; phylum Streptophyta; class Magnoliopsida; order Dipsacales; family Adoxaceae; genus Sambucus; species Sambucus nigra. Next base: position 24,026,945 of record OX422211.1, read on the forward strand.
AAGATGTAGTCCTTAGGTTGTGGAAATGGAATCCACGACCTATTAAGTATAAGGTTGATCGGGGAAGGATAATCCCCGGGGATATTTCAGTGGGCATTTAGGCCTATATATTTATGCGTGTAAGAAACATAATTATAATCTATTGGGGATTGAGTATATCCTATGAGATAATTAGGATAAATTGGGAGTATAGATATATATTCACGTAGTGTGGAGTGTTATAATTGGAGATATCCAATATATCCTTAGATGGGATTAAGGTATGTATTACTTATCAAAGTAAGGAAATACTTTGGGTTTCGTATCATGTGTATATGAATGCATGATTATGATTCTTTGAGATAATCTTTGGGATTATTGATCATCGCTAGATGTGATTAGCAAGTATGGCCATTTATATATATTCTAGGAGGAATATATGGTATATATATATACTATGTGATGAAAGTATATATATGATATGATATAAATGATTTTGAGAATAAAAAATATGAATGATTTTCAAATGGAAAAATAAATGATTTTCATAAATGATAATTTATGTATACACACCTCTCTAAATGCTATCATAAGCGAAGTTTGCGCGTGAGGTGAAGTCCCTTGGCTACTGAATGCAGGGTGGATATAGTCCTAGGCCATATGGGCGATTATTATATGTTTTACTGTGCTGGTGAGGTAATTCTGGGTGTGGTTATGACTCTCTCGCAGGCATATGGTCGTTCCCCGACGTTTCGGTAAGTTCCCAGGTTGTCTTTTTTTATAGTCCCTGGAAGATGATAGCCATTTAGGGGCGCGTACAATGGGGAAAATCGGAGGGACGGTCTTAGTTATGTTAAACCAATTCATAATAACGAATTGGCTTTAAATACATTTCCCGGATGGAAGAAGGGAAATGGGATAAACGATTTGGCTTCGGATACATTTTCGGATGGAAGAAGGGAAATGGAAGCATGTGATATGGAAAAAAGCATTTTTATGATAATAAAAATGGCTTTTGAATACATTTCCTGGATGGAAGAAGGGAAATGGGATGTTATAAAATGGAAAAGCATTTTTATGATAATAAAATTGGCTTTTAAAAAGTTATATGATATGTTAAAGCAATTCATGATAATGAGTTGACTTTTAAATACATTTCTTGGATGGAATAAATGAAATGGAAAGTTTTGAGATAAAAATGAAATAAAGTAAATGAATTCTCATTCCGGGAGATATATCTGGATGTGCATTATAATGATGAATATCGAGTAAATGAATTTTCATTCCGGGAGATAGATCGGGATGTATATTGTAATATGAGTATGTATAAATTGAGTGTTGAGGGTCTAATGGATCTCGACGATCGACCTTGCCGCATTGTAGTGTATCGGGGGGGTTCCTTGTTTGTATTTCGCCCTGCGAGACACCCCACGCATGAACTTGACATAGTGTTGAGACTGGGGGGAAGTTTAACCCTTAGTGCTCTAATATGGAGAATTTTTATATGGTATATATATACATATATTTGTTTTGCACTGAGGGTCTAATGGATCTCGACGATCGACCTTGCCATGTAGTAGTGTATCGGGGGGGTTCCTTGTTTGGATTCCGCTCTGCGAGACACCCCACGCACGAACATGGCATAGTGTTGAGACTGGGGAGAAGCTTAGACCTTAGTACTTGGATTAACTAGGATTGTTAGAATATGGGTGATGGTTTAGTTAGGTCAGTGTGGTCTGACTAGGATGTTTAGAGGGATGCGTTAGGAGTGCACTGTTAGAAGAGAGGTGAGGGGTATCTCATGGGAGTGCGATACCAAATTTAAATATGAGATAAAACCTTTTTCTAAAAATAAGGCATTTATGCACTTGCTAAATATTTTTAAAACTCGGGCTCTGACCCGTTTATCTAATTTTCCCTCTCTTGCAATATATATATATATATATATATATATATATATATATATATATATATATATATAAATAAAGGAGGAGGGTTTTTTTGTCCAGGCCAACTGATGGTTGAGATCGAAAATTGATAAATTTGGTCTTTATCAACTGACGGCTAAGATTTTATACGTAGGGGTTCAAGAAGATGTAATGAGGAGAAATATAATTGTTGAGAAAACACTTTTACGTACGGTCTGTGCACACATCTCTTTCTCTTTAATAAAATAGATACTTATATTAATATGGAGAGAGCACAAGGCTCGAGAAAACACGCCTCTTTCTCTTTCACGCAACCTTCTCTTTCACATCCCAAACATCACCTCGAAAACCCAAGTTTTGAATACCCTCTCTCTCTATACACAATCAGAAATGGAACTCAAACAAGGTCACAAACCCCACTTCTGCCTCAAACCCCACCTCGGTAACCCCATTTCGAAAACCCCAGTTTTGAATACCATCTTTCTTGAATGTTTTTTGTCTTGAGATAAAAGGAACTCAAACTAAATGGTCACCTTCTGAAACAAAATGGTCCAGGTCAGTTCATTTTTTTACTACTTTTTCTGGGTTGTTTGTGTTTTGCCATTTTATTTATGTTCCTCTACTTTTTTTTTTGTTCAGGTCTTTCGTTCTTAGCAGTGGATATGGAGGAGATGGAAGAGGGGTGGTCATGGTCGTGACTTTGGTTTGTAATTTATTTTTGCAAATAAAGAAAAAAAAATCTAAACAAACCCAAGTTTTCTTATACGGGTTTGAGATTTGTTTTTAGTTTGAACCCCAATCTAAACGAACCCAATCTACCCCGTTTTGGTTTCACACGATAATACCCATTTCTCTGTTTTTCTTATCCTTTCGTAACAGTATAGTCAGTGTATTAGGTTACTATTTTTGAGTTTGTAATCTCGGTTTGAGGCAGATCGATCAAATTTGATGATCCAAATTTGTCATCGTTGAACTTGGATCAAACTTTGAATCGTTAATACACGATAAAATTAATTTTTTTCTGATTTTCTTGGAACTTTGTGATTTTTTTATTGTGTTTCTGACCACTGATATCTCTATCTCTCTCAGGTATACATCATTCCCCTCTTTAGGTGCTTTAACTGTGTTGACTGACTTCATGAACACGATTGGCTCAGGGGATGGAATCATACTTGCGGTGACAATCATCTACCAATACTTGGAAATGTTTGAGAAAGAGAAAGCCAGTGAATTGGGTTTATTTGGCTTTTAAAACACCTCTGATGTCTGTTTTGGGTAAGTTATAATACTTGGATTAGTGGCTTTTAAAACTCTAAAGGTTCTAAGGATTTTTGTTGATACTCTGTTAGTTGTTGAAGCCTATTGTGTCTTGATTTTATTTTCTGTTTCGCACCATCTTTATTTCCGTTATAGAGCTGTGATGCTTGAATCTTATATAGTTAAGACTATTGTGATGCTTGAATCTTTTATTTTCTGTTTCGCACCATCTTATTTTTTATTCAATTTGTTTTGGATGAATCGTTAGTTGGGATTTTAGATTTTAGGTTTTGAAATCTCTTATTTTGTTTTGAATTCTCTTATTTAGTTTTGAACTTAATTGTGTTATCATTGTAAGATTTATTCATTTCCGTCTCCATTTTACTACTCTTTTGCAGATAAGAGGTCGTGCAATGTCGCTGAGTTTAAGAAGAAATCCACTGGATGAGATATGTGTGGATTCAAAGTTACAGATCTATTTTTAGGTAGTTAGTAAAAAACTTCACCATCTATAATTTTTTTTATGAATGTTGTATTTATAGTTGTACCTTTCATTTGCTGCATTTTTTTATAAAAAAAAAACATTTTTTAACATAACCAATACCATTTGTAATTTTTCCATATATATTGAAATGTTTGGATTCTTGCTGTTTTGTAAGGGTTAGACTATTTGTAAGCAAATGACCAGATGTGATTATTAAGATGTGTGAATTTCAATTATAGGGTAGGTTATGTTCTATTTCTAATGTGTGACACTGGTGTAAGTGTTAACTGGCCCTCATTCGTTGGTGTTATGCATCATGTGCCACTATTTTTTGTATTCAAAAATCATGGCTTATCAATATATATATTTTTTTGTTCGAAATCTTTGTCATAATCATTCACATCCGAATGTGTTACTGATTGGAATTGGTTTATCTGTAAACTTTTGAGAAGGATTATGGTAGATTATTTCCCAAATCCGATCTATGAAAAGCTAGGTGCATATATTATGTCGACTATGGTCAAGACTTAAATTTTTTGGGTTTTCTACTGGTATTTTTGTATATATCTATTTTCTTACGCTTTTATTTTTTGACTCCGGTTAGAACTGGGGTTGTTTGTACATATATGTATTTTTGTGTATAGGTGTATATATAGTCTTGTTGTATATGTTTTTGCTCAAGGGTGTGGGCGTCTCATTATGCATTATTTGATGTAGTTTCTTCACACGAGCGACAAACATAGTAATAGAGGCGGACAATATCAAAGATTGATATCGTATGAAAACTATGCAGATGATAACTCTTGATAGTATTGTTGATACTGATAGTGCCTACGGTATGGACTAGAATTTTGAAAATGTTTCTATTAAAATTAATAAGATTTTCTTTTTGGTTTTCAAAATACACTATATTGCCAATTTGTTTGTGACTCATAGTATGGATGTTAAGCTTTTCGAGTGAAGCGACGTGAGTTTACAATACATATCAATAAAACGTGTTATATTTTTAAATTGTTAATCATGCCTTTAGGAGAGACCTTTGTTTTTTCCGGCCCAACAACTTATATCTCATGGTCTACATTTTAAATTATAAAGAGTCCACACATTATATTATAACATTGTGTCAGTTCGTATCATGTTAACGCATGTGTCATATTTTTTCACACCTTATCAACATTACAAAATATTTGCAACATTTTTTCAACCGTGCCATCGGTACGGGTATACCCTAGTATATATATATATTTTATAGGTGTCCAGACACAGGGACGCCTGGATGGCACTTCTTTCGAGTCAGACGTCAGCTGCAGCAGCTGTGGATGCGTGCAGGTTCTCGATAGACGCTTCTATCATTGTACTCTAGATAGGAGGTACTGTATAAACATTCAGGCCAATGGCCCAATTACATTCATTTATTCTTTACCGCCTTTTAGTGCGGCATTCGATATGGTTGTATATTTTGACTGAGTGTTCGGTTATTTTATTTCATTTCAGTTTCATTTACGCAAACTGTGTGGATGTTTAAATTGTAGTTGTTTAAAAAAAAGAGTAGTTAAGTAAAATTTTGACGCCAGCCTAATAGGTTATTAGTAATTAAAATGGATTTTCAATAGTGATGCTAAGAATGATCCATATGAGACTCCTATTTTATTTTGATATAGGAGTGATCGCCCGATATTTTTTTAGGCGGGGTGTCACAGATGGTATCAGAGCATCAGGTTCTAGTGTCCTTAGGAATCTGTGCGGACATACTACGCTTTCAGCATTGCTCCCTATTTGTTATAGAGCCTCAGGATTAGGATTGTTGATTTCTCTTGCGAGATTTCGTTCTCCTGCTATAGTATGAGATTATGTAAATCTTTTGCGCGCTTGTTTGAGATTCGTGTGCGGGTCTTGGATGGTAGCAGGAGGCGGGGCTTAGTTGGAGCAGCTGGTAGAAGTTGGGGACGTGGATAGTAGTAGAGGTCACTCCCTTTGTAGTGTTTGTTGAGGCTTGGTGCAACGACTACTAAAGTATAGTAGTTATGAGTATCGTAGTACCGCCATAGTAGAGTGTGGTACTAAAGTTAAATTTTCCAGTGAAGTAAGGGTTCGAAAGGGATCTTACGAATAGTTTTAACCATGAGTCCCCATGATTTAGCAGGAATGAGAATAATAGAATTTCTGAATTATTCACATAAGGATCGGCCAGAGGCCGACAGTGGATAAAGGCCAAGTTGTTGTTATGAGTCTTACCTCAATGAAGGAGGTATATTTGGTGTGACTAGATAAAGTCGCGGTGTTTGCTTGCCCCAGACTCGTGTGTGTAATTTGAGCTTTGTGGAGGTACCGATAGCATTATATAATGTATGCCTATGTGTTTTCCGCGGTAGCGGAGTTTTATTTTCCTTCATTCTCTATATAAAAGCGGGTGTTGATATTTTGAATATATATGTTTGATTTATGATACTCGTTTTATATGTATTATACGAGTATGGTAATATGGTGAGTATATAATGTTATTGTTGTTCGGAGCGATAGCAGGCAAATGATGGCAAGACTATCGTGTCCGCGGTTCCAGGGTGGAACGGGTTGTTGTTGCGATATCTCACTTGGATACAGGTTGAGTTTGCCTTTATTATGTGCATAGATGGAACTTCGATGAGCATAGGTTTCATTATCGTGATTGAGTATGTGGCGACCTTATAGCTATGATTTGAGGCCCGCATGACTTATTTGTTGAGCTGTGAGTTTAAGCTCATTATTGATTGTGCAAGGACTTAGAGTTAGTATGAGCGCTTGGTGGTATGTCTCCTAGATAGAGACGGGAGTTCAGATCACATTCTGTTAAAAGAGGGGATGGGGTCATCCTGGGTGCATTTTTTAAAGCTAACGGACCTCCACGACCGATAAAGTTAAATGGTAGTGTAATTGGAGGGGTTCCTTATTTTGATTTCGCTTTGCGAGGCGCTCCGCGCATGAACATTAACGACGTCGGGAGTGGAGAGATGTTATAGGATGTGAGGATGTTGATTTTGTTGATAAGTCATGTGGTGTGGATGAAACACTATAGACTACGAGCCATGTGATGATGGTATGTTTATGGAAATATTGTGATATAGAAAAGCACTAAAGTGGTCCTCTCACCACAAGTGGGTGGGTGGAGTAGGACTTAGAGAAATTGATTTGAGGCTTATGGCCAGGACTTAATAAAAAGGTCGATAGAGAATAGGCACACGATTGATAAGATAGAATAGTAGAAGTATGTTAGCAGATCTGCGAGGTAGGATTTAGGATGTCCCGCTGGTGTGGCTTAGGTCACTATATCTCGATGACCGATAACGTGAGGGAGTAGTGTAATGGGAGGGTTCCTTGTCTGGATTTCGCTTTGCGAGACATCCCACGCATGAAATCGAGCAAATGTCGGGAGTTGAGAAAGGCCTTGGGCACTAGGGACATACTTAGGATTATACTTGTTTCGTGTAGGTAGGGTAACGCTTAGACCGTAGCATTATTAGAATATAAATCCAATAGATTTAGTGGCACCGATGTATGGAGAATTGAATTTCGCGGGTTGGGAGGACCCATGTGTGAGTATTACACCGAGGAAAGGAGACCCTATTTAGAGGGAGTGTTACGCGTCGAGTGTTTATAATGGATGTGTAGATGTGCATGGGTTAGAAAGGTGTATGGGCACCTTAGTAAGTTGGTTTTATATATTGCCTGAAATAGAAAGGGCGTAGTATATAAAGTTAATGATTATACCGTGAGGCACTAGAGATGATGGGTGCAATATGACGTTATTGGAGTAACTTTACGACCGTGGTAGCCATATAGAGTATGGTTGGGAACCATTGGGTTAGTAGCGTTCCCCTTGAGGTATTAGGATTTGGAGCGATCCTAGTTTGGTGGTGTAAGTTATATCTGAATTTTGAGGACGAAATTCCGTTGTAGGGGGGAGTATGTAACAACCCGTACTTTTGGAGATAATTAAATTCCATAATTGAGTGTAAATTGGAAGTTTGGAGAATTTCTCGAAATAGTGATTTTTGGGATTTTCAAGGATTTAATGATTTTTGATGGGAGCAATACTTACTTTTGGGATTAAATAGGTCGAAGTATTTTAATTATACGCCGACATTGAGTAAAATGACAAAAGGTAAGATTTTAATTGGAAAACCCGCATTAAGTTATTTTGGGTTGAAATAGTGATTTGCGGTCAAGTACCTCGGATGGAAATTTCGACTGCGCCGTGAGTCTCGAAATGGCCGAGATAGTCAGAAACGAGTGTCCGATTGTCGAAATTGAGTTTCGGGGAATTTTGGAGTTAAAAGGGCTCGTAATTGAGTAAACGAATTATTTTTTCGGTTTTAAGGGTTAAAACCCTTTTTCTTTCTAAATAAAGAAGGAGAGAGGGAGAAGAGAGAAAGAAAAGAGAGAAGAGAGAGAGAGATGAAGAAAGAGGAGAGAAAAGGGATATCTCGGGCCAAACTCCACCGGACTCGACTCGGGATCGTCGGAGTATATCAATAAGGCAAGTGTTTACATGATTTATTTACTTTTGAGCATAAATCTCATATCGTAGTTTGGTATAAACAAACCCTAAAGATTTTGGATTGGGTTTTCGTGGATAAAACAGGTTTTCGGAAGTTAACACGAATAAACCCCAATAATATTTTAGTTCGAGGAACTTAGAAATTAATCGAAATTAATTGATGATTTCGGGTTCTTGGATGTTTAGAGACCTTATTATATGTGTAGATGTTGTTGGTTGAGGTTGTAGGATGTCGGGAGAGGCGACAAAAGCTTGGAGGAAGCTTTAATGGATGAAAATAGCTTCTCGGAGAAGAAGCTGTCCGGCATGATCGATCGATCGAACTGCAGAGGTCGATCGATCGAAGCCTCGATCGATCGATGACGAGGGGTCGATCGATCGACCCTTTTGAAAGTTAGGCAACTTTTCCTAGGATTAATTGGATGGGTTGGATTCCAATTCGTAATTGTTCGAGATTATTTATGAGATAATTTAAGGGATCTTTTAAGAGTATATGGTCCTCCAATTAAGGTAATTTAGGAGGGTCAAGTGAGGGTTTTAAATGTGTAACCCTTAAACTATATTGTTGAGGAAAATAGAGAAATTATAGGTTTGGAAGATTTATAGTTCCTAAGTTAGGGTGGGGACCTCTAAGGGATTATATGGACGAGATATAGTCCTTGGGTTGTGGAAATGGAATCCACGACCTACTAAGTTTAAGGTTGATCGGGGAAGGATAATCCCCGGTGATATTTCAGTGGGCATTTAGGCCTATATATTTGTGCGTATAGGAAACATAATTATAATAGATTGGGGATTGAGTATATCCTATGAGATAATTAGGATAAATTGGGAGTATATATATATATTCACATAGTGTGGAGTGTTATAATTGGATATATCCAATAAATCCTTAGATGGGATTAAGGTATGTATTACTTATCAAAGTAAGGAAATACTTTGGGTTTAGTATCATGCGTATATGAATGCATGATTATGATTCTTTGAGAGAATCTTTGGGATTATTGGTCATCGCTAGATGTGATTGGCAAGTATGGCCATTTATATATATTCTAGGTGGAATATATATATATATATATATATATATACACTATGTGATGAAAGTATATATATGATATGATATAAATGATTTTGAGAATATAAAATATGAATGATTTTCAAATGGAAAAAAAAATGATTTTCATAAATGATAATTTATGTATACACACCTTTCTAAATGCTATCATAAGGGAAGTTCGCATGTGACGTGAAGCCCCCTAGCTAATGAATGCAGGGTGAATATAGTCCTAGGCCATATGGGCGATTATTATATGTTTTACTGTGCTAGTGTGGTAATTCTGGGTGTGGTTATGACTCTCCCGCAAGCATATGGCTGATTCCCGACGTTTTGGTAGGTTCCCAGGTTGTCTTGTTTGATAGGCCCTAGAAGATGATAGCCATTTAGGGGCGCGTCCAGTGGGGAAACTTGGAGGGACGTTCTTAGTTATGTTAAAGCAATTCATGATAATGAATTAACTATAAATATATTTCCCGAATGGAAGAAGGGAAATAGGATAAACGATTTGGCTTCGGATACATTTCCCGGATGGAAGAAGGGAAATGGAAGCATGTGATATGGAAAAAGCATTTTTATGATAATAAAAATGGCTTTTGAATACATTTCCTGGATGGAAGAAGGGAAATGGGATTTTAGAAAACGGAAAAGCATTTTTATGATAATAAAACTGGGTTTTAAAAAGTTATATGATATGTTAAAGCAATTCATGATAATGAGTTGACTTTTAAATACATTTCTTGGATGTAAGAAAGGAAATGGAAAGTTTTGAGATAAAAATGAAATAAAGTAAATGAATTCTCATTCCGGGAGATATATCCGGATGTGCATTATAATGATGAATATCGAGTAAATGAATTCTCATTCAGGGATATAGATCCGAATGTATATTGTAATATAAGTATGAATAAATTGAGTGCTGTGGGTCTAATGGATCTCGACGATCGACCTTGCCGCGTAGTAGTGTATCGGGGGGTTCCTTGTTTGGATTTCGCTCTGCGAGACACCCCACGCACGAACTTGGCACAGTGTTGAGACTGAGGGGAAGTTTAACCCTTAGTTCTCTAATATGGAGAATTTTTATATGGTGTATATATACATATATTTGTTGTGTACTGAGGGTCTAATGGATCTCGACGATCGACCTTGCCACGTAGTAGTGTAACGGGGGGGTTCCTTGTTTGGATTTCGCTCTGCGAGACAGCCCACGCACGAACATGGCATAGTGTTGAGACTAGGGAGAAACTTAGCCCTTAGTACTTGGATTAACTAGGATTGGTAGAAGATGGGCGATGGTTTAGTTAGGTCAGTGTGGTCTGACTAGGATGTTTAGAGGGATGCGCTAGGAGTTCACTGTTAGAAGAGAGGTGAGGGGTATCTCATGGGAGTGCGATACCAAATTTAAATATGAGATAAAAACCTTTTAAAAAAAATAAGGCATTTATGCACTTGCTAAATATTTTTAAAACTCGGGCTCAGTTCCGTTTATCTATCATTATACTCTATATAGGAGGTATTGCATAAACATTCGGGCCAATGGCCCAATTGCATTTATTTATTCTTTACCGCCTTTTAGTGCGGCATTCGATATGGTTGTATATTTTGACCGAGTGTTCGGTTATTTTATTTCATTTCAGTTTCATTTACGCAAACTGTGTGGATGTTTAAATTGTAGTTGTTTAAAAAAAAGAGTAGTTAAGTAAAATTTTGACACCAGCCTAATACGTTATTAGTAATTAAAATGGATTTTCAATAGTGATGCTAAGAATGATCCGTATGAGACTCCTATTTTAATTTGATATAGGAGTGACCATCCGGTATTTTATTAGGCGGGGTGTCACAAAAAAGGCAAAGGAGAATAAGCATCTATCACGGGCCTTGTTGAGCCGAAAGGTGAGGGTGAAGAGGTATCGGCCACGGACCCTAATATTTTTTTTCAAGAAAAAAATTTCTTTTTTTTGGTTTTGGAATATTTTGATAAAGAAAGGAAATATTTTTGTGATTTTTAGAGAATAAAAGGAAGAAAATATTTTTCAATTTTTTTTCCAGAGAACGAAAGAAAGGAAATATTTTTGTGATTTTTAGTTTTTTTGGGGAAGAAAATATTTTCAATTTATTATAAATATATATATGACTTTTGCTTTATGGGTGGGCTCCCTATTACGTCTACTAATCCACCATAGATAGAATCAAAGTCAACGTATTTTCAACATGACCTTTAAGTAACACCCTATAAATTCAAATCGGTATTTAATTAAATTAATTTGGAATTTAAAATGAATTAGTTTGGAATTTGGAAAAATAAAAATTTTGAACTTAATTATTTTAGGTAATTTAAAATGTTGGGATTCAATTATAGAAAGTAGGATTTTAATAGAAATTGAAATCGGGATTGAAATTGGGATTCTATGCTTATTCAAATTCTTTGGGGCGAATTATAGGCCGGACCAAGACCGAATCGATTCGCCCTAGAGGGAGAATCGATTCTCTATGGTCAGTGTCGACGGGTTTGAGATGTTTTTAGTGTTTTAGTTTATTAAAACTCTTAAAACTTTTTCCATATAAAACAAATTCGTGGCTAGACTTTGAAAACTCATTCTTAAACGTCCTAAGAACAGTAGTCCTCTAATTTTTTCATCCTCTTCTACTCCAAACCCTAGCCCTATTTATAAACAAGAATCAACCCAATTTTTAAAGGCTTAATCGGTGTTCTCTGAAGATTGTCCAAGAAGCAATCACTTATAATTTTTGAGAGGATTTCAATCATCTAATCATATTTTTCACTATTCTATCTATTTAGAATTATGTGTTTTAAGTGTCGCCTAAACCTTAATTCATGTGTTTTTCTTAAAATAAATTAGAAACATAGGGTAGATGACGGATTTTATGTATGGGTGTAGACATGCATGTAGAAATAATAGAAATTATATTTTTATATGAAAACAAGACTTGGGCAATCGTATAAGTACTATATAGGTTTAATAAGAGGGAATATTGTTGGGTGCACCATAAACTCACATGTTGATTGTAATTGTAATTGTTGCAAAAAATAAATTAGGCATATTATGCCAAAGAGATGAACAAATTAAGTTAAAATGTATTATGACCGCATGTGAAATTTGTGAGATTATTGATAAATTGGAATGTGAAAAATTATTGTTATGCACTTCATAAATTGCATGATGAGAAGATTGAAATTGTTTAATAAAAAAATTGGGATTAATTACGACGCTAGATTAAATAAATTACATTGAGATTAATTGTGGTTACATGATAAATTGTACATGTGTTGACAACTTATATCGTACGACTTATTGTTTTAAATTATATTCGACATTATGGGGATGATGGGATTTTGGGTAGTGTGCCATCATCTTAATTTTATGAATACTTGCTAGGTATGGGACTAGTGGGTATACCTAAGTTGCGGTTAACACCTTTTAGGTATGGGACTAGTTAGTGTAGCTTTTTACGCTTGGGAAATTTCGAGGTGGGGTTGATTTTGTGTCGTTCTGCTGATTTGGTTGGCTTAGGCACGAGACTATGGACCTATATAAAATAGAAATTCATCTTAAGAAATAGGGTAATACATAGTTTGTGTTTTGGAGACCTCTAGGTATGAGACTAGGGGTAAGTTGAGGTTTATGCTCTATAATAGGGTGGGACAAAAAAAAAAGAAGAGAAATTGAGATAACAAGAAAATAAGAAATTGAGAATTAATATCTAAGATAATAAACAGATATTAAAATGAATTTGCAGAGCGAGTATGTGCAGTGCTAATAGTTAAATGGGCCGACTTGCTATAACAACTTGGGTTTGTATTGGCATCACGAGTATGTACGGGTTGACAGGCTATAGCGACATGTCATGCGTGGAACCTCACAAGTGTTTGTAGAGCTGACAGTAACATGGGCTGACTGGACATAGTGAGGGGAATGAGGGTGGAATAAAACATTTAGCAGGAGTCCCGCAATAAAAATGAAGTAACATTTAGTGGGAGTCCCTCGACTAAAATGGTGTAAAACTTTAAACGGGCCCAGACTGTGTGCAGGGACAATAAGGGGACGACTGGCCATATTAGTGTTGCATTAATTAAAATAAGCAAGGATACGAGTTAATGTTAAATAATAGTTCTAATGGAATAAGTAAGACTTATACTGTAGCGTGACTTCGATACGTGATTTGATAGTCGTAGTTTATTTTACTCACACGTTAATATATCTCGTTTTACTTAAAATATTTTACTGTGTCATTTATATGAATAATGCTACTATCTAGGTCCATGGGCCCTAATTGGGGAGAGTCTCTTGGATTCATGAGGGGGAATCTGACCTATTGCGTTGATTAACATTTTAGGCTTACGCTGGCGTAGCTGCTTAGGAGTTATTAATGATCTTTTGGAGGAACAATTGGGTTTTATATAATTTGATGCCTAGTAGTCTACAATTTTCTTCCAGTCGCATTTTATTATGAGACTTTACATTATGGATATGGTGGGAAATTTGGTTTAGATATTTTATTCGGATTTACATTAGTGGAGATTTGATTTATTTATTGGAGATTAGCATGGTGATGGTTTTATTATTGCATGAATGGTTATTCATATTGGTATTTATTTAATTGTTATATCATGGTATGAATTTAATATGTCTCGCATCAGTCACATGCTTAGAATGATATTTTATTTAGTAATGCCCGACTTAGTTTGACGGCGGTGGTTGGCCACCTCGATTGTCACATTGTGCGAGGTGTTACAAATGGTATCAGAGCATGGTCTTAGATCTCCTAGGTTGTGAGTTCATTTAGCTTCCATGTTGATGATCTTTGATCCTATTTGTTTATTCATACTGCTTATGGTATTGGGACTATCATACATGTTAGCTATGGTGTTTGGAGATAGGATGCCTTGTGTTAAGGGCATTGTAGGAATTGATGTAGAACTAGTAATCTAAATGTGAGTATGTTTAGAGTTGATTTTGGAGATGAAAGTTATTTTGGAGATTGCTAGTGCAGATGCTAAATATCGTAAGTATCGATTTTGATGATGTAAATTGATTTGAGGACTTTGGCATTTTGATGACTTTTGGAGATAGAATCAAATGGTGATTCTAAGGAGCACGTTATATCCCGATATTTTCATAGTTATGCATATGTATATAGTAGGATATGCACGGGTAGGTTTGGGTGGACGAGCGCCTAATTGTGGAATTTATGGGAAGGCATATGTAAGCCTTATTTTATTTTCCTTATTTACGCTCCATCGAATTTTGAGGATAAAAAACATGTGCTAGTGGGGAAGTATGTAACACCCCATAAATTTAAATGGCCATTTAATTAAATTAAATTAGAATTTAAAATAAATTAATTTAGAATTCGAAAAAATAAAAAAAAATATAAATTTAATTATTTTAGGTAATTTAAAATGTCGGGATTTAATTATAGAAAGCAAGATTTTAATAGGAATTGAAATCAGGGATGAAATTGGATTTATTCTTATATAAAAATTTTTGGGCGAACTGTAGACTTGACCAGGACCGAATCGATTCGGCTTAGAGGGTGAATGGATTAACCCTAGGCAGTGTCGCAGGTCTGAGATGTTATTAGTGTTTTAGTTTATTATAAATCTTTAAACGTTTTCGATATAAACAAATTTATGGCTAGACTTTTAAAACTCGTTTTTAAACATCCTAAGAGCACTAGTCGTCTAATTTATTCATCCATTTCTACCTCCAAACACTAGCCCCATTTATGAACAAGATTCAACCCAATTTTGAAGGCTTAAATGATGTTTTCTCAAAATTGTCCAAGAATCAAAGTCTCATAATGTTTCGAGAGGATTTCAATCATCTAATTATATTTTTCTACGCGATTTCCAACATGCATGAATTATTCTATTCTTTCTCTTTAGTATTATACATTTTAAGTGTCGCCTAAACCTTAATTCATGTGTTTTTCTTAAAATAAATTAGCAACCTAATTATTTTTTAAGCTTTGGAGAGTGAAGATTTTCTTCATAAGCTTTCGATATTCAAAGCGAAACCTCTTTAGAAATGACAACATAATATGTATTGTTTAGGTGGTATGATATCCAAGAATGATCATTCAAGTAATAATGTGCCCTGTTAAATCCTTATGCACGGTCTCTATTATTCACTAATCAACGTTTTCTTAAATATTTAGTTGTAGTTTGGCCATATATCTATAAGAAATGGGTTGTCATATCAATTTTCATGTCAACATGAAATTACCAATAACCTTTAAATTAAATAAAACAATGACAAATTCAAATCAATAAATAACTTTGTCATGTTTTAAGTATATAGTTTAGTAATACCCCAAAATCACTTTTAATCGTCTTGCATTGTACATAAATAAATACACCGCCGATAATCCTAGTTATAATACCATCTCGTACGGTTTAAATTAGGGATGATATCCTTAGACTGCACATTAGCATCAAAGTCAGAACGAATAACCAAAAATTGTGAGCATTGGTTGATAAGCATTGGTTACGTATGACATCTATAGCTAGTATTGTCACGAGTGATCCCAAAGGCAATAGGGAAAGGTTTTCACTTATCATTAAGCCGCGGGTATCCCTGAAAATGTAATTTTGTATTAATATCAATTGGCTAGATTTTCATGACAAAACATTTGAGTTGTTGAGTCTTTCAAGTCACATAGACTTTATTCAATGAGTGAGTCACAATCATATGCGTTAGAATGAACCTTTGAAGATTGAAGATTTTGTAAGCCACTCATTGAAGACTTTTGTTTCCATGCATTAACATTTAATTCAAGACTATATTTTGTTAGTAGATATTGTGATTTGATTATGGCTAAAGATACACATACATAAACTTTTGAGACGTGTAAGGATTTTAAAATTTGATGGAATAAGTGTTTAAAACTATCATAGAGTTTTTGAGAAAAAAAATTTGGGAGTTGGTGTGTGTTTTTAACTTCTTAAGGAATTTTGAAAAACAAAATTTCCTTAACCATTTGCACGACTCTATTTTGTGCCCATGTGCATGAAGACATCCACACTGCATTGAATGCACGTATGTGCACAACCATGGTTTAGACTCCATATTGCCAGGAATCGTGCACACACTGAGAAAACCACGCGTTGTCAAAGTGGTACTCAACCCATAGAATGCTTATTATTAGGTATTAATGAGCAGACACACCCTGGTATCAATTCACAGAAAAAAAATAGCTCAATAACAAAACCTTACTCAAGGTTTACACATAATTTTGTTTATTTAAATGTTATTATTTGTGTTAAAAATTAACTATTTATTTATACTGTAACTCGAAATCCAAAGGTTATTAAACTATGTAACATTTTCAACTTGTATTTTACAAACTTATTTCAAACCTAAGAAAATAACTCGATGATTTATAGATTCACTCTGATTTACGCCATCATTAAACATTACCCAATAACATATGCATCATCCCAAATACATCATTCCTAAATATAGATAATAATCCACCAAACTATTGGTTTCCAACTAATATATATATATATATATATATAATATCCTTAAATGAACCTAGTTTCAAACCCCATGTTAAAACCGTAACCCAACCACACTGGGCCTGGCCATATGACCAAATCAATTCGATGATCCTAGGGGGTGACCTTCTTCTATGTTTTCCCATGGCGACCATAACCAAGAACCTCCAACTCCTACAACTTATATACCCCCAAATTATCCATTTTACTCCATAATCAAACAACATATAAGTTCTAACATAATGTTTTTAGAGGTTTTTGATGATTAATAACTCTTTTAAAGTTCTAATCACACAATATGCAAAAGTAATCCTAAGTTCATATTCTACGCAAGATTGATTCATTTAACCTATGAATTCTCATCAATTAACAACATAATATTAGGGATTTCAGTAATTACAACTAATATGACTTATATCTAATGATTTCAAAGTTATATTACATTGATTTATGGGTAAATTAGTTGACTCACCGACAAAGCTTCAAGAGTTCTTGAATACATAAACTAAGGTTCATTATATGATCAATCTTAATCACGAAATTAGGTTTTATGTTAATACATATAAGATTATAAGATTCCATTATATATTCCAAATATTACTATTTTTCCAACGAATATCTAAATACATTCTTATAAAAAAAAAGACTAGCCTTAGGATGATTCTATAATCAACCTCCAATTCCCTTTAATCTCGAAAACTAAATAGCCAATTCTCCAAGCTAGCGTTTCCTGCTCTTCTTTATATTGCAAATGTTTTAGGTTTTGCTAATTATGTTAATAGAATCATTAAAACCCAAACTAGTCTTAGTCTCCCAAATAACCTTAACCTGAAAGGCCCCAAACAAGCCCCAAATGGCCTAAAATAATCCAATCCGTATACTAACCCAATAGACCAAAAGTTTATTATTTTTAAACTCAAAGACTTTCTAAATGTCCTAGGAATCAACCCAAAGTTTAACATGTTTGACAAGTAAATCATCTTATTGTATTAATTAATTATCTTACCAAATTAATTAATTAGACGATACACGTAGCTTAAGTTTGAATCTTAATTATAATTAATTAAATCGTGGATCGATATTATAAGAACCTACTTGATGATTCGTGGAAACCGATGTAAAGGGAATAATCCAATAAATGAAACTCTTAACACCAAGCCATTGACCATTCCATAGCCACCAATAATACTATCACTTTAATATTTATATTAATAAATTGTTATGAGTTAGCAAACTTTTATAAATATAACATTCCGATCAACACATTACATAATACAACATATGTAGCATATCAATATACTAAATGACATATCTAAAGTCTTACGTCTCAAGTCAAAAAATGACATACCTCATGTGATATGAAAATAACAACTCATCAATATCCAATAATCAATTTAAAAATAAAATAAAAGCCATAAAATAAGGGTATTACAAATGAATGGATCTATCCTCATTTGTAACCCACATTATACTCAAAAGGTTATTTATTTCTTTGTTGCCATTTTTAATTATGTGATTGAATTTTAAGATTAAGATGGTTGTCTCGTTTATATGATATAATACCTAGTGTAATAAGATACTATTGGGTGATGCCACTGACCTATGCTTATCAAAAACCTCATAACTCAGATACATTTTTAGAGCATTTTTGAGGTTGAGAACATTTTTGAGGTTTAGAGCATTTTTCCTTTCTTCTCTATGCCAATTTCACGTGTTCCCTATAAATTTAATAAAACTTATATCTATACTTTATCTATACTTTTGGGAGAGAATTGAGAGTCTAGGCATCACTTGATCGATAATGCGCAAATTTTAAGTATCACCCAACTAACATTGCCTTGTATAGGGAATATTAGATAATAAATTTAGGATAAATGCCTTTACTTATAGTTAAGATACCCTTAGTTTATAATTGATCTTTTTTCATACTCGTTTGTAACCCAAAGAGGAATATAATAGGTGTTCCTAAAGTCCTACACATTTTCCTATATAGGGTATTGATAATTTTCAATGATAGTAAGAATAATAGTAAAAGAACACAGAGGAATGAAAAAGAAGAAATATGCAAAGAATAAGGTACAACATGGGGAGGAATGAAACTTACAGAGTGAAAATGATCATGAAAAAGGTAGCTTTGAAGTGTTTTCAGCAAAGAAGGAAAAGAGAAATGATAGTATCAGTGTGGAAGCAAACAACATTTGGAAAATTTGCACAACAATCATAAGGAACGAAGCTCAAAATGGGTGTTGGGCGCTTCATCTGACTTTGCAACCTGCATGCCTTTGTTAGTTGTCCCAAATTTATGAGATTAACCAACCTTTAAAAACATAATAAACATTGGGTCTATTTAAGGGGTCTTAAAAAGATTAAAAATTCTCCAGCCTAGCTGTTGCATAAATTTGTCCAGGAATTTTATGGGAAATTGTGGAGCCCAACGATAATTGAGCCTAAGCGCTACTATCCCTTAGGTAGCTTGCTCCAAAAATCTTGCCTGCTCTATGACTACTAATTAGATAGATCAAGCTTCCTAACCTCAACAGACAAGAACAAGATCAACCCCATTCATTTTATTCTATTCGTACTTACAAAAACATCGGGATACTCACGAACAAGACCAATAAGGTACCACACTAGTCAAACCCAATTCATTAATAAGGAACATTGACATACGCATTAATTATGTGGATAAATACAAAAGAATTATCATTTAATGAGCTCACATTGGTTACCTGCACTCTGAGATGAGATAATTATGAATAACTACACGAGCCAACAGCAAGCCAAGGGAGATCCTTGAATAACTCCACTACTTCATTTTTACAAGACTATAAATACAACCCTCACCCCAGGACCAAGAATGATGTAATTTTTGAACTTTGAGAGACATAATAGCTGACATTGCCTTGGTTCTATGCATCACCCTACATACCTGTTTGGTCATTTTGGTATTATCTTTCCCACATTGCCTTGTTTCTAGGCATCACTCGATCGATATTTGACTTGTTTCTAGGCATCACCTTGCCGATATTTCCTTTCTATTGGGAATCACCCGGCCTACATTGCCTTTTTTTTAGGAAACACCTAGCTGACATTGCTAAAATTTTAGGCATCACCTGACTGACATTGCCTTGGTACTAAGCATCATCCGATCAACATTGACTTATTTCTAGTCATCACTCGAATGACACTGGCTTCGTACTAAGCATCACACGATTGATATTACCTGTTTTTAGTGATCACTTAGTCGACATTGCCCAAATTATAAGAATCACTCGACTGACATTGCCTTGATACTAGGCATCATCCGACTGACATTGCCTTATTTTTAGGCATCACTAGAATGACACTACCTTGGTACTAGGCATAACTCGACTGACATTGTCTTATTTCTAGGCATCACTTTATCAACATTGCCTTCTTTTTAGGCATCACCTGACCGAAAATGGCTATTTATAGGCATCATCGATCGATATTGCCTTGATTCTAGGCGGCTCCATACCAACTTTTCTTTTGTACTAGGTTTCACTTGATGGACATTACCTTAGTACTAGGAATGACTCGACTAACTTTGCCTATATGTTATGCTTCACCCAAACATCATTGCCTTGTTTCTTGGAATCATCTGACTAACATTTGCTTAGTATTAGGAATCACTTGATTGACATTTCCTTATTTCTAGGATCGCCCGACCAGGCATTACCCGAATGACACCGCCTTGGTTCTACACATCACCTGACCGACTTTGTCTATATGGTACGCACCACCCGACCGACTTTGACTTTTTTCTAGGCATCACCCTATCATTATATACTATATTTTAGGCATTACCCGACTGACATTTACTTGGTGATAGACATTAGCATAATGACATTGCTTTTGTATTATGCATCACCCGAACGACTATGCCTTTTAATTAGGTATCACTTGAATGACCTTGCTTTGCATTTATGCATCACTCGTACAACATTGCTTATGTCTTATGCATTGCACGTCTGACAATACCTATGTAATATGAATCATCGAATGACATTTGCTTATTGTGGAGCTTCACTTAAAATTATTCGATACAGGGGTTCGAGATCTTCGAATCATTTTTTCTTTAAGATAGAATATTTTCAAACGTTATGAGAAAATGAGAATTGTTCATTGACTTTGCTAAACGGTTGTAAGTGTACCGTTGAAGGTGTGGGGATGGTGAAACTCAAAATTTTCAACGAGGCGGAGCACACTTTGGGTGGTGTGGCATATGTCCTATAATTTCAAAAGAATATAATATCCATTTGCCAATTAGATTCCAAGGGGTTTCAAATTTTGGTTTCAGGGGGAGTTTTGAAAGTCACATATGGTTGTATGGTCCTAGAAAAGGGATATGGGAGTCAATGGCTATATTTTCTGAAATAAACTTCGAGTTAATGGGGAAGCAACATGCACAAGTTATAGATCTCTCAAAGCATGTCACATTTGTGGATAACATATATACATTAGTTGCAAGATTCTTGAAAGCATTCGATGGTGGAAAAAAATACTATTATTGGAAGAACTCTCTCCGAGTCCCCTTTCGGAGTCAAACATTAATTTTTGACTAGGGATAATTGCACACATGCATTGGTTGTTGATGAATCAAGAGGTGTTGGGACCGTAGTTTTGATTCAGGATGTGTAGTTAGTACGAGGAAGTTCAACAGAAAAATAATTTATGCTCATTACAAATGGAAGTGTTGGTAATAGAGTTTTAGTTTTTGTATTAGAGACTATTGTAGATGGAGATAACACAACAATTGGACATATTGGTGAGCTTGGATGTCTTCGTAATAGAGTTTTGGTCGATCGAAGGTCACGTTGGTTGACCGACACTCCTTTGCTGCTTTGCATCGGCCGCCTGACTTTGCCCATTTTTGGGCAACACCTATCTGAAATTGCCTTGGTTCTATGCATCACCCTGAATACTTGTTTGGTCATTTCGATATTACCTTGCCCACATTTCCTTATTTCAGGGCATCACCCGATTAATATTTCCCTTGGTTTTAGGGATCACCCAACCGAGTTTGACTTATTTCTAGGCATCACATTGCCTATATTTATTTGGTACTGGGAATTGCCCGACCGACATTGCCTTGTTTCTAGGCATCACCTAGCTGACATTGCCAAAATTTTAGGCATCACTCGACTGACATTTCCTTTGTACTAGGCATCACCCGACTGATGTTCCCTTCTTTCTAGGCATTACCCTAACAACATTGCCTTTGTACTAGGCATCACACGACCAACATTGGCTTTTTCTAGTCATAACCTCGCCGACATTGTCCACATAAATTGGTTCATAGGGAAGTAGAAGTTACAACAAGAACAAAGGGAAGAAGCCAAGAAAAATAAAATGTACAAGAATATTCAAGGATTCAAAGAACATATACAACCTTTACAAACCTATGAGATTGTGCAATTCAAATATAGTCAGCACCTAGAGTTAATTATCACCCATGGTCATGTTCAAGTCTAATCTATTTTTAATGACTCCATGTCATGACGTGGGTCATAAAAATTCTTCAAGAAAAGGCTCAAGATATGGACAATTAAGGTTTCTTTCGGTAAATCGATTCTTCAATGGACTAGGTCGTAAAATAAGCCAAATTTTTCTAAAATAATAAAAATATCAGTAGTGACTAGTGAAGTTATGCTTTGCTGAATCGATTATTTTGGATTTTCACAAAAATTATATTTTTTTTAAATTATTTGTTGTACATAAAAATATCATGACACTTGGTCACAACAAACCACAAAATGCACTTAATTTTTGAAAAAAATATTTCTAATTTTTTTAGCTTGACAAAAGTTATAGTTAAGTCATATAGTTCCTTTTACCTTTATCCTAACTTGTGATAAATATGAGGATGGTGATATGGCTTAAGAGTCTTAAGTGTTGATGGATATTTTCATGGTGGTAACAGAGACTCAAAGTGAATTTCAAAAATCTAAATAAGGCAATCTAATAAAAGTGTAGAATATGAGTATATTATACTCTTACATTTTGGCGGCATGCCCAACATATCCTTGATAAGCAATGGATGGAGTGATTGGGTCATTTTTGGTAAATAGTTGGGATTACACACTTTGGATACCTTTAATAATTCATGCAATCCATTCTTAAAGGAAATATTGTGAATATTGTTCTAATCTTCTCGCACATTTGCCCAGTCTTGACCCCAAACTTTGTTCTCAACCTAGTGTTGATATTGACGATTGCATCCAATGATTCATATTTTGTCCTCAGCTCATAATTAAGCTCCCTTTTCCATTTCAAAAACTCTCATGGTTGCCATATATGTCCTTTACCTTGTCACAAATATCAATAACTATTTTCATATGAGAAACCTTCTTATTTGCTAGCTTCTTAGTTGACTTCTCAAGATTTTTTAAAGACCATTCATATCCCCATCAAATTTTGACGCCTTTTGCTCCTCCTCGATGCCCTTCTTATTTACTTGATTATGATCATGGACTTCCTAAGCTTTTTTGGAGACCATTCATATCCCCATCAAATTTTGAGGCATTTTTCTCCTCCTCGATGCCCTTATAATGTACTTTATTATGATCATGCGTGAGCTGAGAAAATCACCAATAAAACAACTTTACAAGGCAAGAATTTAATGCAAATAAAAGAGCAAGGAAATACTCAAGTAATAACTTTCCATGGAAAGTTTTAAATAACGAGAACAAATAATTTTATAGTTAAGGTTAGTGATTAGGAGTGAGCCCTTGAGGTGGAAATATATTTGAGAATCTAGGAGGTGGCTGATTCGTATCGAATATTACATATTTCCGCCCCTTATCTTTATGCATTCTAGCACTTTTACGGTCCTAAATGCCTATAATTATGCTCATCAACCAGACAACCTTGGATTTGGATATATACATGCTTTGCAGGGGTTATTTGTGCTTTTGTAGGTATTGGAACGCTAAAAGTGAGGATCCGTTGCATTTCGGAGAAGTTCCGTCGCTGGACGCTACTTCAAGGGCATTTTAGTCAATTCACATTTCTTATTCGGCTCTTGGATATTCCACGGATGCGTAGTTCATTGAGTTAGCATCGTGTGGCCGCAAACGGTGCATCGTTTGGAGTTCGGACGAAGAAGCTAGGCTCGTTTCCGTAATGGACTTTTTCCCCCTCATCATGGACCAAATGCAGCCTGAAAACAGAGTACCGGTCGACCGCGTACAAGGGACCGGTCGACCGCGGTTTCAACTTTTGCCGTGGGAAGGAGACAGTATGCTTTGGCTTAAGGGACCGGTCGACCGCGCCCCTGCGACCGGTCGACCGGTAGTGCCAGATATTTTGGGCACTTTCCTTCTTCTTTCCTTTTTCCCTTACTTTTTCCCACTTACTATAAATACCCTTTTTTGTTGTAAATATCAGAGATATTTTCATTTTAGGTTAGAGAGGAGGGGATTTATGGGTTTGGCTTATCTCTCCTAGGGTTGACACCATTTGGGTTGTGTAAGCTACTATTCATCTTCCCCTCCATTTATATTATTTGCTATTCTTTGTTTAAGCTTTGTTCTCTTGATTTATTGCTTTGATTTATTAGTTGTTGGTAGTTTATTTCTTGTTTTCTTTGGTAATTAGTTATTTTACTTAGTTTAATCATGTGTAGTGAGTAGTTTTATGAGTTTGGATCGTGTGTCCGCCATTGATGGGCGTTGAGCTCCGAAAATTAGGTTTTGTGTAAAATTGCATTTAATTGAAACCTCGCGTATTAAAGTCGGATTATTATGCGTTTAACTTTCTTTGTCATGAAACGTTAGTGTTTATAGCGGTAATCCGAATTTAAGATGCGTGTGACCATTTTCTGTTAAATGTTTAATCTCGCAACTTTGGGTTAAATTCCTTATTGTGTGATGTTTATACTTAATTGAAAATGCTCGATTAAATGTTTTCGAACCGAAATTCTAATTATTAGTTGTTTAGCCCATGGTGGGGACACGATCCCGACTCTCGTTTTATTAATTCTAGTTTAGACTTAACTTCTTAATTTTTCCCTTTTCTTTATTTCCAATCTATCACCTTTTACACTTTTATTTTAGGAGTATTAAATCCTATAAATTCTATCAACTCGTCTCTGTGGATTTTCGATACCCGGACTTGGCCGCTATACTCCCTTTTTGAGTGTAGTCATAAGTTTAGGTTTTTGTATTGAGGAGGTGAAACGAAAACAACGATTAGCGTCTTGACACGCGCTACTTTTCACCCTTGATCAAAATGGCGCCGTTGCCGGGGACTAGTTTGTTTTAGACTTTATTTGATTTAGTATTTCATAGTATTTTCTTTCTATTTGTATTATTTGCTAATATTTTGCAGGACTTTCACATTTGAGCACTTAGAAACGCTCGAATTTTTCCCGCGTGCACCTACTTTGTGGAATCCACCACTTGAGCCATTTTTGGGGTAAGCATGTCTTATTCCAATTCTTTCGGTAATCCTTGTTATAATTCTCAAAATTCTAGGCCTATGACTTTTGGTGAATACTTAGCATCCCAAAGTAAAACAAATTCAAATATGACTTTGGGCGAGTATAACGAAAGTCAAAATTTAGGTTATTGGAATTTTGATGATGATGATAATGATTTTGGGCATTTACCTCCTTATAATAGGAATTTTGAAACGAATTCGAATAATTTTCCAAATTCCTATAATAATGAGTTTTCGTTTAAGTCCGATAGTAATTTTCAAAGTTCCCATTTTCATGCATCCGCACCTCGACCCATGACATTTGGTGAGGGTTTGCGTATGTATGAAAATGAGAAAATGGAAAATCGCTATCGGGAAGAAAATCGTTCGTGGGAACATGAGTTGGATTTATTATTTGAGTCCGACGACGATTTTGCTTCCGAGACTTTCAAAGTCGAGGAATGTTTTGAACCAAATGAGGTACTTGTGCCTACTTTGGAACAATCCATTCTAGACTTTGCCCATCTCGTAATAGATATTGAAAGTGAGGATGAAAATGACGTAATATCTATTTGCAATGAAATGATTTCTTCTTTGGCCCCCAAAGAAGAACATTTCATTGAAAATGATATTATTTCCTTTGAAATTCCAACTTCATGCGATGATGATTCATCTCATGAGTTTGAATTTCTTTCATCCCCTTTTTCATTCTCTATTACCCCACCGGAACAAGTACCCAATGATTCGGTTTCGAACTTTAATGTTTTAAACCCTATCGCCGATGAGGAGTACTTGCTCGAGTCGCCCTCCACAATCGCATCTTTGCCTTTGTGTGCGCCGCCTCCCATTCCAACTTCAAAATCTTTGGGAGGATATTCGGCTTTTCTCGGTCCCCACTTGTTTTTGTCACCCGTGCAATCCAAACCCCCCATCGTCCCACCAAAACTTTTAATTGGCGATGGTTCATTTCTTTCGCCTTACACATGCCTTCCGTTGTTAAAACGGAATTCATATTTTTCGGAAGGCATGCTTGTATGTGAGGGTACACCGGTTATCCTCCAAAGTCAAATCGTTCTTATGGTGGACCCT
Organism: Sambucus nigra; assembly: GCA_949130495.1. NCBI lineage: Eukaryota > Viridiplantae > Streptophyta > Magnoliopsida > Dipsacales > Adoxaceae > Sambucus > Sambucus nigra. The sequence continues at coordinate 24,053,234 of OX422211.1, forward strand.
CAGCTATTTAGACTTCTAGTGTACAGTTAGTGTGAAGTCTAAATAGTAGGTTGTATATAGTTAGCTTTTCATTTTTTATTTTTATTTTTTTCCTTCCTTTTTAATTTAGTCTAATGTAATTAGTTAACTTTTTATTATTTGTTTTTGCTATGCTCGGTACTAACTTGTTTTGTAGATTCTTTGGACTTGTTCTTATGGGGATCGCTCCAATTTTGGGTAATATCGCTCTTTTCCTCTCTTTGACTTGGTTCTTAATTTACATTGAGGACAATGTCAAGTTTTAAGTTAGGGGGTGTGGGATATTCTATCCATTTCTTTATTTAGTCCATGTTTTTGCTCACATGTTAGTTACTTAGTATGCTTTTCTTAGAAAAATTCAAAAATTTCAAAAAGATTTTCTTTATTTTTTATCCTTTTTTGGGCATTTTGCCTTTGTTTCCGATGATAAATTTCAATAATTGCCCGATCCAATAGACAACCCAATGATGCATGTTCTCGATTTTAGAAGTTATTAGACTTTAGTCTTGATTATTCATATTATGAATAACTTCATGAATTAAACTTTAATCCCATGAGCACATGCACTTTTATGGTTATATTGATTTGGTTTAAGATTTTTATAACTCGGTAATCTTTTGTTGCATTGTATATACTTACACCGAGTAAGCTTTGTACCTTTCGTCGCTTGTGAGTGTATACACTTTTCTTTCCTCTCTGAAAACGTTGAATTCGTCGGTAATCTCACTATTCTTTCATTTGACCGCTCATTAATTGAGTTCATACTTGAAATGTATTACTTGAGCATGATTTTCATATATTGTTTTGACTCGAGAATTGCGTAAACTTTGTGAAATGATCATAGGCATTCTTTGTTATATCACCCATATTAGCCTTGACCTCACCCTTATATGTTTACCCTCGTTAACCCCGTTGAGCCTAAATATAGCCTTTCGTTTCATAACCCCCTTCCCATAACCAACTCTAAATTGGAGTTATATACCATATATACACTTTCCATACCTTTGTTTGGAATGTTACTTGGGATTGAATGTTGTTGTTATGATGTCGGTTGCAATTTAGGCATATGAGAGTTTGACAAGTAAAGAAAAGAAAATAGTGAAAAAAGTGAAGAAAAAGAGAAAGCAAAAAGCAAAAGAAAACAAAAGAAAACATGAAAAAGAAGAAAAGAAAAGAAAGAGAAAGTTGTAAATGTTGTATAGTGTTTAATAATCTTTGATTACTCTCCCCGATGATATATCTAATGCCTTTTTGGAACTTGTTTTTCGATTTTGATATTGCCCGCATTATCCCATTATCACGAGTTTTCATTCCGAACACTTTGAATTCGTACATATATTCCTTCGTTTCGTACCTTAGCCATACCTACATTGTAACCCTATTAAAGTCCTATGTGATCTTAGGTGCATGTAATTCAAAAGTCGTAATAGTTTTGATAATCTGTGAAAATGCATTTCGCCTCTTTTAGTGTGCGGTATCCTTTCATTGAGATTATAGTTTTTCATTTTATATATAGCGTTCTTCATTTGTGACATGTGTGCGGCCTAGTTTCCATTTACATTTACTCTTTAGCCCGCATGTTCCGTGTGTTACCTCCCTGTTTCGAGTGAATTCGCTTGATGAGTGTAATGCCCGTGAGGATTGAATATATGCTTGCTTTAATGATTATCCGATTTATTTAAGTTTTTGCCAAATCACACTTTGCATGTGCTCACTCCCCTCCCACATTTTAAGGTTTCAATTTATGAGGTGCATTCTATAATGTTAATGTTTTGGACTTTTGTGTGAATTCTTTCACTTTGCTAATAATGCGTATGAAATCCTTTTCGCTTTTGTTGGGCTTGTCGCATGTTGGGTTGGGCATATTTTGAGGAAACTATATGATGTTTGTGGGTACCATCCCTGAAAACCCTCACGAGACGACACTCGTCCACTAGGGTAACCTAGGGGTTTAACGGCTTATTGCATATGCTAAATGCAATCGTGTTCCCTACGAAAGTGGCAATTATATTTCGATGCATATATACATTTTGTACCGCCCTCTGTGGTCTGGTTTTCTTTGTTTCATTACTAGGGACTAGCAATGTTTAAGTTAGGGGGTGTGATTCGTATCGAATATTACATATTTCCGCCCCTTATCTTTATGCATTCTAGCACTTTTACGGTCCTAAATGCCTATAATTATGCTCATCAACCAGACAACCTTGGATTTGGATATATACATGCTTTGCAGGGGTTATTTGTGCTTTTGTAGGTATTGGAACGCTAAAAGTGAGGATCCGTTGCATTTCGGAGAAGTTCCGTCGCTGGACGCTACTTCAAGGGCATTTTAGTCAATTCACATTTCTTATTCGGCTCTTGGATATTCCACGGATGCGTAGTTCATTGAGTTAGCATCGTGTGGCCGCAAACGGTGCATCGTTTGGAGTTCGGACGAAGAAGCTAGGCTCGTTTCCGTAATGGACTTTTTCCCCCTCATCATGGACCAAATGCAGCCTGAAAACAGAGTACCGGTCGACCGCGTACAAGGGACCGGTCGACCGCGGTTTCAACTTTTGCCGTGGGAAGGAGACAGTATGCTTTGGCTTAAGGGACCGGTCGACCGCGCCCCTGCGACCGGTCGACCGGTAGTGCCAGATATTTTGGGCACTTTCCTTCTTCTTTCCTTTTTCCCTTACTTTTTCCCACTTACTATAAATACCCTTTTTTGTTGTAAATATCAGAGATATTTTCATTTTAGGTTAGAGAGGAGGGGATTTATGGGTTTGGCTTATCTCTCCTAGGGTTGACACCATTTGGGTTGTGTAAGCTACTATTCATCTTCCCCTCCATTTATATTATTTGCTATTCTTTGTTTAAGCTTTGTTCTCTTGATTTATTGCTTTGATTTATTAGTTGTTGGTAGTTTATTTCTTGTTTTCTTTGGTAATTAGTTATTTTACTTAGTTTAATCATGTGTAGTGAGTAGTTTTATGAGTTTGGATCGTGTGTCCGCCATTGATGGGCGTTGAGCTCCGAAAATTAGGTTTTGTGTAAAATTGCATTTAATTGAAACCTCGCGTATTAAAGTCGGATTATTATGCGTTTAACTTTCTTTGTCATGCAACGTTAGTGTTTATAGCGGTAATCCGAATTTAAGATGCGTGTGACCATTTTCTGTTAAATGTTTAATCTCGCAACTTTGGGTTAAATTCCTTATTGTGTGATGTTTATACTTAATTGAAAATGCTCGATTAAATGTTTTCGAACCGAAATTCTAATTATTAGTTGTTTAGCCCATGGTGGGGACACGATCCCGACTCTCGTTTTATTAATTCTAGTTTAGACTTAACTTCTTAATTTTTCCCTTTTCTTTATTTCCAATCTATCACCTTTTACACTTTTATTTTAGGAGTATTAAATCCTATAAATTCTATCAACTCGTCTCTGTGGATTTTCGATACCCGGACTTGGCCGCTATACTCCCTTTTTGAGTGTAGTCATAAGTTTAGGTTTTTGTATTGAGGAGGTGAAACGAAAACAACGATTAGCGTCTTGACACGCGCTACTTTTCACCCTTGATCAGTGGCTGTCAGAGCTCACCTAATCGAGGAATCGACCACGATAAGTTTTCCATTTGCTTAGAGTGGGATTGAACCAATTGTCCAATGAATCGTTACCCATCCCTAAATTTCTTTATAAACAAGGTAATCTCACTTCCCAATATAGAAGAATTATATATTTTTTAGATAGGTCCTCTATCTCCTTACCTTTTCCCCTTTTAATGGGTTCATCTATATATATAAGTTAGGAAGCGATCGATGGATCATTCCCTTTTTGACAACTATCATATAGTTTTTGTTGAGAAGAGGTTTAGGTGGATTTCCCTAGTAATTTCACTGAGCATGTTTAGGGCCTGTTGATGACCCAAGTTATCTTCCTTTTCTTTTACTTACCTTATCTATCCACAAATTTATGCGATGGTTTTATTGGGAATTTGTTTGGGACCATCTCGTTGACATCAAAGGACGCAAACGAGTTAGAGGTCTGACTGGATATTGTGTTAAACATGTCCAAAAAAGTGGTTGTGGAGGGATTATTATGAGAATGTGATGCTTAAAACCTAATGTAATGTCTACATATATCTAATGAGTTCGGAGATAAAGTTCCTTATAGAAAGAAACAAACTACTTAACCTAGAATAATGTGAGATCATATATGTGCAATGAGCGTAAAACAAGAAAAAAATACCTCTAAAATTTTCCAACAAAACATCCGATAAGTGAAAAAGAAAAAAACAATGGGAAAAAAATCATAAGAAAAAAAAGTCTCTCTAAAATTTTTCAATAAAACTTCTAATATGTAAAAAAAAGAATTACCAAAAAGTACAAAAAATATACAACGTTTTGGGGTTGTCGAGCCGAAAATTATTCCATTTGCAATACCATCATTACCATTAAGTGGCGGATCCAGGATTACAGTCCAAGATGGGCGAAATCAGTTCAAAATTACATACGCGAAAGTTTCAAGTGTTGCCGGGGGTTCGGGAGCGGGAGCCCCCGAGACGATTTTTTTGGGTTATTTCTAATTTTAAACAAATTATAGCTTTAAAATACTCAAACAATTACTCTCAATCATTATTAACAACATCTAATTAATTTCTCCAGGATTTTCGATTTAAAAAATACCACATATTCCAGACTACATATGCTACCACATATTTAAATGGATCAAATACCAAAAAGTCACTCAAATAATTTTTAATACATATTTAGTTCAAGCCTTTTATTTTGTACCAAAAAGTTCCTTATTCTCTTATCTTTAAAGGCCCGCTCCAGTGGCATGGTAAAACCTTTTTGGCATGGTGAATAACTTTTTGGTGCAAAATAAAAAGGTTTGGACTAAACGTATATTAAAAAAATTCGAGGGACTATTTGGTATATGCCCCCTATTAAAATTGAGCATTGAACAACTTCAAATTAAACTACACATACATTCAAAAAAATAAATTGAACAACTCCACATATAAAAAACTAAACTACACAACTCTACATACATAAAATTTCTACCACATACAAAAAATATATAAATACATAAAAATAATACCTAAAAAACCCGATATATATTTTTTGGAAAAATTCAACCGAGGTCACTGCCTCCCTTGGGCCCCATGTGGCTCCGCAACTATTGCCATTCTAATGTTGTATTTTTAATTTAAATATTATACCATTTCCTGAATAAGATGTGGGAGCTAAATGCTATTACCGAGATACCATAAAAGACACATTATATAAAAATATCCATTGAAAACATAATATTCTTTTTTATGTTGTTTATATTGTAAAATACCGTATTTGAGCATGAGAAGTGAAATGTTTATTTTTATTGGGTATGTCGTATACATTTGATATTGTGAGAGAGAAATGAGTTTAACTTGGACAAGTGAAAAGACAAGACATTCAAATTTAATTTATTGTGTATATATAAAACAATAGTCCAAAAGTGTTCTCAAATTACACGTGGCTAATGCCCTAGAATCCCAAAAGGCAACATTCGAACATTTGTCACTCAAATCTACGGCTTCTACTCATTTATAAACCCTCTCTCTCCTTCTTACTCTGAGAAGACGACCTATCTCTTAAAGCCAAATAGGTTCGTCATTTTACCTCTCCCTCATATTTTCTCACCCATCCTTCGCACCTCTCTTAAAGTGTAGCGCCCTAATTTATTTGTTAACGTAATTAATTGTAACTTTTGAATATTTTTTTTCTTTCTTAGTTATGGTATGCATTTTGTATTCTTCTTTTTTAAGTTTTGGTTACACTTACATCTTCTCCTGAGAGAACATTATGGTTATTATCGAAAATGTGGTTTCATGCTTTTCGACGGCCATTGATCCTAGAACGGTGTTGGTAAGGTATTTTTTGTTGGTCTTTATTTTACAGGTTCCTTAACAAGTTGTCTATGTTAATGTTTTTGAGGTTTATAAAAGGTTTCCCTCTCTATCTAGATCTTCTCTCGTCATCCCTCTTATATTTTCCTATCAATCTAATTTTGGTGGTGGACCTGTTGTGGTTTGGAGATTCCAATGAAAACGGTGTCACGTGTAAGATTTTCTGATGGAGACGTAGTCATCGGAAACTCCTCCACTGTCAACGCCGGAGATTACCATTGAGTGAATAAAACAATGGGAAAAAAATCCTAAGAAAAAAAAGTCTCTCTAAAATTTTTCAATAAAACTTCTAATAAGTAAAAAAAAAAATTACCAAAAAGTACAAAAAATATATAACGGTGGGGTTGTCCAGCCGAAAATTGTTCCATTTGCAATACCATCATTACCATTCAGTGGCGGATCCAGGATTACAGTCCAATCGGGGTGAAATCGGTTCAAAATTACATATGCGAAAGTTTCAAGTGTTGCTGGGGGTTCGGGGCCGGGAGCCCCCGAGACGGGTTTTTTGGGTTATTTCTAATTTTAAACAAATTATAGCTTTAAAATACTCAAAAAATTACTCTCTATCATTATTAACAATATCTAATTAATTTCTCCAGGACATTCGATTTAAAAAATACCACATATTCCAAACTACATATGCCACCACATATTTAAATGGATCAAATACCAAAAAGTCACTCAAACAATTTTTAATACACATTTAGTCCAAACCTTTTATTTTGTACCAAAAAGTGAAGGACTTTTTGGTGCAAAATAAAAAAGTTTGGACTAAAACGTATATTAAAAAAAATTCGAGGGACTATTTGGTATATGCCCCTATTAAAATTGAGCATTGAACAACTTCAAATTAAACTACACATACATTCAAAAAATTAAATTGAACAACTCCACATATAAAAAACTAAACTACACAACTCCACGTACATAAAATTTCGGCCATATACAAAAAATATATAAATACATAAAAATAATACCTAAAAAGACCTATATATTTTTTTTGGAAAAATTCAACCGGGGTCACCGCCTCCCTTGAGCCCCTTGTGGCTCCGCAACTATTACCATTATAATGTTGTATTTTTAATTTAAATATTATACCATTTCCTGAATAAGATGTGGGAGCTAAATGCTATTACCGAGATACCATAAAAGACACATTATATAAAAATATCCATTGAAAACATAATATTCTTTTTTATGATGTTTATATTGTAAAATACCGTATTTGAGCATGAGAAGTGAAATGTTTATTTTTATTGGGTATGTCGTAAACATTTGATATTGTGAGAGAGAAATGAGTTTAACTTGGACAAGTGAAAAGACAAGACATTCAAATCTAATCTATTGTGTATATATAAAACAAGAATAATGATATGCTTCCCGAATGGAAGCTACCGATTCCATCCCCCAAACAATCTCCACCCTTCATCTCTCTCTACTCTCTCTCTTTCCTTTGAGATTTTTTTTTTCATTTTTTTGTCCCAATTTTTCATATATGAAAAAATGTTTTTAAGTTATTTATTTCTCCCAATTATTCTCTATTAAAAAAATTTCTCTTCTTTGTAGTCCTATTTTTTTCCTTATAAAAAAGACGAAAAAAATGCGATACAATTATTTAGGTTAATTAAATTTTTTTTTTGGATTTAAACTTTATAATGACTTTATCAAAAAGCCTAAGTTCATGTGTCCGCCGCGACACACTCATGTGATGTGTCGCGATTAGCTAGTGTCTTATGGATGTGGGTCCGCGCCAGCGGTACTAACCGATCGACACATTATTTTCATGTGTTGAACGCCACACTCTGACGTAACGTGTCACGGTTGGTTAGTGTCTTATGAATATGGGTCCGCACCAGCGACACTAACCGCTGACACATCATTTTCATGTGTCTGCCACGACACACTGACATGACGTGTCGCGATTAATTAGTGTCTTATAGATGTGAGTCCGGCGTAGCAGAACTAATCAATTGCGACACCTCATGTTAGCGTTTTTATGTGGTGAGTGATTTTTTGTAACAACATAAAAATGCTTCAATTAAGCGTTTATTAAAAAATGTTTAATTAATATTCTTTTATTCTTAAAGCTCCGCGCCAACGTTTTTATGGATCGTGCTCGCGTTAGGCAAAAAAATCAATTTTGTGTTATGTACTGTCGCGTCTTAATTACGTCGTGTGTGATAAAAAAAATGAGTGTTTTTAAACTTGAGTATTTTTATTTTGTTTCAAAAAGTCCTCAAATACAAATTTAACCAATACTCACTTATTTTTAAAGTTTCGCATCAGCGGCACCCATTGAGTGCGTTTTTATGTGATGAGTGACTTTTCGAAACATAGTTTTTTTTTTATTTGGTGAGGGACTTTCAATAGTAAACATAGTTTTTTTACTTATAAAAAAAAATTTGTTTTAAATTTAATTAAAAAACTGTTTAATTTGATGTCTTAGATTCTCGATTGATCAGTGCCGCTGGCGCGAACCTACATTTCCGGACCAACATCATTTCTTGAATGTGGGTCCGCACTAACGGCACTTATCAATCGCGAATCTAAGACATCATATTAAAAATGTTATTTTTTTTTATTAAAATTAATTTTATCAACAAAAAAAAACTTGTATCGTGTCTTACCTAACACAATTTAATCGACATTAGATAGGACATAAAACTGATTTTATCAAAAAAAAAATCCAAAAAAAACTGTTAAAACTAATTTTAACAAAAAAAAATATGTTCGTGTTATTTTCATTCAGTCATGTTCTTGTCCCTTGTTTTATATATAAAAACACTTTTTTTTATACAAAAAATACAGATTTTTATAAAACAGCTTTTTAAAACAAACAGTTTTTACGGCACACTTTGTGTTATGTGTTGTCGCGCCTTAATTATGTTGTGTGTGATAAAAAAAAAACTCGTGTTGTGCGTTACGTAACACAATTTAATTGACATTATATATGACATAAAATTAATTTTAACAAAAAATTTATTATCTAAAAAATAATTAACTTATGTTCCTACTTGATAAAAAAAAAATATTTTTTGTCGCATTTAATTAGGTCGGGTATAAGTTAGGTAATAAAAATAAAATCTCCTGTAAAATTTTATTTTAATTTAATCGTGTTCGTATTTCTTTTTTTAGTGGCTAAAATTTACATTTATGTATATAACATTTTGAGTTCAAAATAAGTCGGATTTGTGCGTCGCTGTAGGTCAAAAAATATTTTCACAAAAAACAAAATTATTATCTAAAAAAATCAATACATGTGGCATGTCCAAAAAAAATAGTGCCTCTGGCATGGATCTATATTTCCGGACGAATATCATTTGTTGAATGTGGGTCGCGGGCCAGCGGCACTAGTCAAAAAAAATTATTACCCAAAAATTTTGTTTTTATATTAAAACCTTGATTATAGGACCTAAAACTGATTTTATAAAAATAAATAAATAAAAACTACACCCAAAAAAGATATAAAACTGATTCTAAAAAAAAAAATTATTACCTAAAAACAATTATTACCGAAATTTTTTATGTCGTGTCATGTCGTATTTTAATTAAGTCATGTTCATATTTGATAAAAAAATATTGTTTTTTATCGCATTTAGTTGGGTTAGATTCGGATTATTTTAATTTAGTCATGTTCGTGTTCCTTTTTTTTAAACACAGTTTTTTATATAAAAAATACAGATTATTATCAAATTTCACTCAATTTTAAAAAAGAAAATGAAATATCAATCTAAATAAGAAATTATCATGACCCAACTCATTCCTGCCGTGTTTTATACTTTGAGTTGAAAATGAAGGCATGACTTTGGAACAAGAGATGAAGGGCCAAGATTGAGTTGGGTAGTAGGTCGGTTATGAGGCTTCGAACAGTTGTCCAAAAGTGCTCTCAAATTACAGGTGGCCAATGCCCTAGAATAGTCCAAAAGGCAACATTCGAACGATAGTCCAAAAGTGTTATCAACATTCGGCCAATGCCCTAGAACCCCAAAAGGCAACAGTTGTCACTCAAAACCGACGGCTTCTACACATTTATAAACCCTCTCTCTCTCCTTCTTACTCTGAAAGCCAAATAGCCTCATATTACCTCTCCCTCATATTACCTCTCTCTCATATTTTCTCACCCATCCTTCGCACCTCTCTTCAAGTGTAGCGCACTAATATATTTGTTAAGGTAATTCATTGTAACTTTTGAATATTTGTTTCTTAGTTCTGGTATGCATTTTGTATTCTGCTTTTTAAGTTTTGGTTAGGAGAGATACACACTTACATCTTCTCCTGAGAGAACATTATGGTTATTATCGAAAAAGTGGTTTCATGCATTTTGACAGCCGTTGATCCTTGAACGGTGTTGGTAAGGTATTTTTTGTTGGTCTTTATTTTACAGGTTCCTTAACAAGTTGTCTATGTTAATGTTTTTGAGGTTTATAAAATATTTTTTGAGATTTTCTCTAATATTTTCCTATAAATCTGATTTTTGTGGTGGACCTGTTGTGGTTTGGATATTCTAATGAAAACGGTGCCATAACAAAACTTCAGCTCTCACGTCTAAATGGTTTATTTCTTAGCCTCTCTCTCACCCACCAGTTGGCGGTTTCTGATTTGTTTTGTTGTTTTTTTTTTGGAAAGTTGTAATGGGTCCAACGAGGACAGGGCATGCTAGATCTTGAAGCCGATGCTTTCGTTACACGGGTCATGTGTTTTGATATTTTTTTTTAAGTTTGTTTTTTAATTTTTTTTGTATATTTTTAAACATTTCAGGGGCTTCTAAAAATAGCTCAAAATGATTTTTTTTTTTTTTTTTTGGTATTTGATAGTTTTATGTAGCTTAAAAAACTGTTCAAAATTAACCCATTTTTGAAAATACCAAAAAAGTTTATTTTGAGTTAATTTTTTTGGGGATCCTTTGAAATGTTTAAAACCCATAAAAAAATATCGACAACCTGAGCTTTTCTCATGTAATGTTAATGTTGGTTTAAAGAGGAAAATTCATGGTTTGGGGACGAGGATAGGTATTTTTTACACATCGAAATTACTTTGGTTAATTATTTATATTCATCTAGATTTACGACTATGATTTGTTGGAATATTTCGGTTTTTAAAGTAGCTAATTAATGGAATAGAGAATTAAGGTAAAGGTCATGTTCCTTCTTATATTTGGATTTTTAGGACAATGCTTTTCAAATTTATAAATCTAGTCCCTATGGTACAATAGCATTTATAAATCTAGTCCCTGTGTTACAATGCCTTTATTTTTTTGGTCCGCGCCAGCGGCACTACTTTTCATCATTTTTCATTGTGTTTTTCGTACAGGGACTAAATTTATAAAATTATTTGGAGTGTCCTATTTTTATACACTTTGACAACTATGAGGACCTTTCCCCAAAACCCCCTTAATGGAAACCTGAATTTGACACACCCCGTAATGTGGTCCATATTAAACGTGACTAAATAATTTAACGTGTGAAAAAATTTGTGGACGTTTCTACAATTTTTGCCTTGATGGAAGGCGAAAGGTTGGAAAAATGAAAAGTCAATTTTGACCCTCCCTCACCTATATAACGAGGCTCTCTACCTCATCTAGATCACCTCATATAACACACAATTTATATTAGTAGAGAGAGAAATTACGAAATTGAGAATTCTATCTTATTTGAGAATTCCATTAAGCATTAAATCGAGGAGACGAAATTAGTAACTAATCTTGGAGCTGTGGTGGATCAATACTAAGGAATTCTACAAACAATTTATCCATTTTATCTCCTTTTATCAATGGGCAAAGGTGTGATTCTTAATATGTGATAGTATATAGAATAATTTCTTGGGATTCATGTTAATTGTTTTAGATCAAATCAAAGATCATTTTTTTTATCTAAAAACAAATTGTGAATTATTTATGTGTTGTTTGTATTAGATGAAATTTTTGGAATATATTTTTCCTGGAATTTTATTTTATGTTGTTGATGTATATTTCATAATGATCATTATGGTAATGTTAGTTTTTAATTTTCTTAGATCATGATATCAAATAGCTTTATTTGAAGACCTTTTTGTACTGTAATTTTGAAAGAACACTTTTGGTGCTTCCCATGATGAGATTGATTATTCTTATGCACTTTTGAGTTTTGAAACCTCATTTGTTACTTCTTCCACTAATTGATAATAATATTCGTGTAACTGTTATTCATTAGTTGCTATTATGTGATGTCCATTTTATAATTTGCACAAAGTCCTTTGTTTATCCAATAGTTTTATGAGTTTAATTGTAATTGCTAATGTCGATTTGAGAAATGTCCAATTACAATTCATATTGTAACCTCCTACTACAAAGCGCCCGTGCATCGCGCGGGGCTAAATCGTGTATATATATACATTACATTTTCTGCCAAATAACTCACGCCCCTTTAAATGTACTCAAGCCAAATATTTCATTTCATCTTCCTATCAAAGCCCCTTCCGCTACCATCCCATGCTTTGAGGTTTCATTGCATTTATGTAGAGGAGATATGGGAAGACATATGGATAATCTCTGAATATCTCTTACAGTATAAGAACCCTTCTGTCCATTATTATATCAGATGAATTCAGGTTGTTCTTCCATCTCCCCCTCTTCCCATTTATCTTTTTTACGACAAACATGAGGCGGTGGTACATATCTTGATCTTCAATTACATGCTCACACACAAGTAGATATATATGTATGCATATATAACTCAAACACAATTTGGTTTATATGTACACGGAAATAAATCAGAAGAAATTGGGCACATACCTTGATCAACAATTATATATATGTATATATTTGTTAGATTAAAGGAAATTTAGCATTTATAATAGTAGTCCGATCTCTATATTATATAAGATGATGCAATTGGACCATTGGGGATGATTGAATAAGCAATAAAATTTAAATTTTTGTCGCATTGTTGCTAATTTATGACGATTAATGATCTTTTTATTAAATTGAAAAAATATTTTCTTAAGTAAATAAAGTTATTTTTATTTTGTGTTGTCATTAATTTGTGTTATTGTTGCACATTTTTCTGTAAATAATGTTTTTTCTTCTTTTTTTTTGTTATTATTTTAAATTTTCTACAGTTATAAATATTATTTTATCTTTTTATTTTTGTATTGCGCTATGTGGAATTTTCTTTGCTAAAATTATTATCTATTAAAAGGAGTTGAAATAAATCTATACACAACTTTGGATAAAAAATAGTTAAATATTATTTTTTTCTTGAAAATTTATATTTGTGATGTGATGTTTTATGCAACTTGCCCGTGCATCGCACGGGGCTTATAACTAGTAATGATTAACCATGACCAGCCATCTACCTTGACCCTTGTGTTTTTATCGGGAATTAAGTATTGAGCCCAGTCCTTTCATTGTTAAACGAAGCGTGTGAAGAAATGAAGAGACTATTTTATTTGGATTTAAAGTTTACGTTTTTTATATAGGGTAAACTCATGACCGAACTACTGCCATTGCTAGGTGCCATTGTCCCCACTGTGTTAAAAGGTCTTTAAAAAACAGGAGACAATATGAGGAGATTAAAGACGAAAAGAGCCATCCAGAAACCAAGAAGAAATATTCAAAATTTAAGTGTTAATTCTCTTCCAGGTGACTTGTTGATTGAAGTTCTTGGAAAGGTTGCATCAGCTTCTTTCACAGACCTCTTCAATGCAAAATTATGGTTAGTTACCAATTCCCCTGTTTTTCCTCCTCTTTTTCTTATCTTTCATCATGTATGTTAATAGATTTTTGTGGTTCTTTATTTATACATCTATACACTGTTGTAAAAAAACAACCCTAATTAAAAAATAGTACCACTAAAAAAACAATCCTAATTAAAAAAGAAAACAACCCCAAATTAAAAATAAAAGTTTCCAATAATGAAAAAACTATCAATTGTAAAAAACAATCCCAATTTAAAACGAGTCCCAACTATAAAAAAATGTAGTCCACAATTAAAAAAAATAGTTCTCAACAATGAAAAAACAGTCCCAATTAAAAAAAAAGTTTTCAAACAGTTCCATTTAAAAAAAGAGTCCCAATTAAAAGAGCTTAAAAAAAAACAGTTCCCAACTATGAAATCGTCCCAATTAATAAAAAAAAATTCGAACACAATACCTTGCGCCAAACAAATATTCATTTTTTTAATTTAATTATTTTTTAATGGGAATAGCTATTCCCACACCCTCCATGTCTTCTCCCACACTCTTTAGATAATAAATGACAATTGTGCCCTTATATTTATAAAATCTAAATGTCCAATTTTTTCACCTACTACTAAAATAAATACATTCGATAAAAAACAAAAAGTTATATTTTCAATAACTGTTTTTTATATATAAAAAACTGTTTATAAAACGTAAAATCTTATCTATTTTTTTTTATTAAAATTGTATCTAAAACGTAAAATTTGTTTTTTTTAAGAAACTCTTTTCTTAGAAAAGTGCTTTTTTTGCTTACAAATTTTATTTTTGATTAAAAACTATTTTTTTTGTACTATTTTAAAAATAATCTTTTTAATATTTTGAAAAAATATGGTCCGCGGCAGTAGTATGTATAGGGGATCCGACCCCCTATACACTGTTGGAGCGAAGCTTTTTTTTCTAATATGTTGTGCCGCGCGAACGGTATGTATAGGTGGTCAGACTCCCTTTACGTACTGCGTATCGGACTATTTTTTAAATAGTAAAAAGATTATTATTAAAATAGTAAAATAAACACTTTTTAACTGAAAAAATAAATAACGAAATATTTTTTAAATAAATAAAATAAACGTTTTTTATGTAGAAATGGTAAAAAGAATGTTCATTTTCTTAAATGAATAACAAAACAGTTTTTTATCAACGTCCATTTAAATAAAAAAATAATAATATTTTTTATAAATAATATAATGTTTTTTAAATGAAAAAATAACTTTTATAATTTTTATATTTTTAGAATATTAAAATTTTGATTTTCTAGAATATTACGATTTTTATTTTCAAAATATTATGTTTTTAATTTTATTTTCATAATATTATGTTTTTTTAAAGTAATAGATTTTTGGGCAAAAGATTATATTCGTTCAAATCATATATGCATAGATGGTCTTCTGGTCTTTTAGTGTTTAAATATTAAAAAGGGCGTGTGGGAAGACATAGAGGGTGTAGGAATAGCTATTCCATTTTTTTTAATTTAAAAAATAATGAAATTGATTTTTTTAAATGAATATTTAGTGATCGTGTTAATTGAGAGGGAGAAATGAATGTGTGATAGTTGTAAGTGGAAATAAAAAATGTTAGTTTGGTAATAAGATAAATTTCATTATTTTCACCTGTTAAATTATTCACTTACCCGTGGTTTAAAATGGTTAAAGTTTCACCTCAATTTTCACCATATTCATTTTATTTCACCATGTTAAATGACCAACCAAACACATATTTTACTTAGGTGAATTATTTTTTAACACGGTAAAAAATATTTCACCACGAACCAAACGGATCCTAGAAGTAAATATACATATATCACTTTCATACAAATGGACAGTTTTTCATTACTTTTATACTACAATTACTGCATGAAGTAAAAAAGTATTTATGAACATATGGGGCTGGAAATTTATGAGATTTTTGCTTATGCACATTTTCATATTGGATATGCTACCAAATAAAAAAAAGTTACATATTGGACTTTATTTTCTTTATGCACAGTTGCAGAGATTTTCTGGGGGTAACGGATAACGATTATATATTGGAGCGTATATCAATTGATAAATTTCCAGTGATTCCTTGGATTAAAAAGGATAAAGTGATTGACTTTTTAAATCGGTGCAAGGATAAAGGAAATCCAAAAGCATTATATCGACAAGGCATGGTAAGTTAACTTCATATTATTTATTGTTTGGTTGAGTATGTTTACATGCCCTTTTTCACCACCTGAATTTGTATTTGTACTTTATTTTCCACAGTGATCTATGAGAGTGCAAGTGATTCATGATATTAATTAATTTACAAATAGGTCTAGATTTATAACAAATTTGAGGTTTTTGCATTTAAAACATATACTTCTCTTTGAGGGGAGGAGTCGTACTTATGTTTTTACATCCAAATGCTAGAGAGAGTTTTGCAAATGAAGGTTTCAAGATGTTTTTTTGTGAGTTAGACGCATCGCACCGACATTGACTTGTGTTCAGGCCCACACTGGCCTGACAACAGTGGCGCCCAAACACAAGCCAATACTAGTCCGATACGTCAATATGTAGCATCAACTCAGGGCAGTTACTATAAGGATTGATTTTATCTTAATTATGTGTTAACCAAAACATTAATCATATGTTAACTTTGTTTCTTAAATTATCGCAGATTGAATACTTTAGCTTCAAAAGAACAGAACTGGGAATTGAGTATTTGAAGAGAGCGACAAACAAGGGGCTTGTAGAAGCAACATATGTGTATGGGATCATCCTACTTTCTAAAGGTGGTGAGTCAACTCAAAAAGGATTGAATCTTTTGAATTCTTTGAACACGAGTTTAAAATTGACAAATCTAAGAACAATACAAGAGTGTCGGGAAAGAATGGAGGTTATTATCAAAACAATGTGGATCAATAATTATATTGATATACATCCAAAACTTTGTTCTCATGCGAAAGATGAAGTTACCTCGATCAAAAAGAGATCATGGGATTATAAGGAAGAAGACGAGGTTTTCTGTTGTGATGCTGGCAAATGGGATCAAGAAGTTACGCTATTTTGTAGGTTGTTACGTGGGGAGTCTAGGTTTTGATAAAAATAAATTATTTTATTTGATTAGATGAACTCCATGTGATTAATGGCAATGTTTAATGGATTATCTTGAAGATTTATAGAATCATTGACAGATCACCTTATGATGTTTGATTGAGTGTGGGGTTAGAGTTTTCTTATTATTTCATTAGCAGATTCCGATATTCTTTCGGTAACTATGACAATTGGTTAGCATGTTCATTACATAACTATAACAATTGGTGTATATTTAATACTACTTTTGTAATATAACAGTTTCACTAAAGGGTCAAATTCTAAACATGTGGGACTGTGTACTAAAGATAAAATGGTTTTAACCTCACGTTTTTTTTAATTCTGCAGACTAATAACTAAAAGGTCCTTTATATATTGTTAAAAATGGATTTAAACAAATGCAAGTGCATTTATATACCTCCTCCCAAATTTTCTAATTCAAATACCTGTTAAAAAGCGACTTTGGTACTTTATTAATTAAGATTATTCAACTTTAATGCATTTGTTAATTTTTTTAGACTTTCGTAAAATTTTAGCTATTGGGGTTACATCTATTAATCATTTAGAAACTATAAGAGTATCAATGCTCGGGATAAGTGAGTGGTCATAGCATGTGATTTGGGCATGTTTTTTATTATAAAGTGTGGTAATTCTCAAATAATGTTAAATAATATTAGACCAAAGTTTTAACTAGGATTCTTACCAATTCGTAGTTTTTTAATGTCTAGATATTTAAATGATAAGATTATTACCCAAAAAAATGAAATTTAGTGAACTATTAAAAACGTATATATGTATATATATTGATTCAAGTGCTTTGTAATTTATGAATACATTTTCCCATTATTGTAAAAGTCAAAATTTATAAAACTATTGCAGTTGCAAGTTTGAACTATTCTTTCTTCAAAATTTTGGAATGGGATCAAAGTGGAAAGAAATGGGATCAACCCGCACTTTAAGAAATTCATCTTTTAGTGAAGAAAAAACGTTGTCGCAGAAAAATAGATTTGCTTGCAAAACAGTTTTAGCGATACCATAATAATTGGGGGATAATACTCCACCTTCTATTCCTACAAATCATGACCATATCACAATTCACAACTCAACAACTGATCCCAAAAGCCCAACCCAATACCTCCTCAACATCCCTCTAAGTCTTCAAAAACTTTTCTCCAATTTCAAAACTTCATTAAAAAGATCCAAGATGAGGCATCAGATAATAAAGAAATGACAATGACGGATATCCTCATGCCGTCTCCTAAAGGATCCAAGAAACCTATCAAGAATAAAAATGATTTGCATAAGGCCCTATCTCTATGTGATTCAGAAGAAGTCACTGTAGAAGGATTGCCAAAATTGCAATTCTAATTTATTGGAGATTAGGTCCTCCAATCTCTTAGAATCCCAACCTCAAAATACAATGACTTCCAAAAATAAGTCTTGTTTATTCCCCAAAGTGATATCCTCCAAAAACACAGACCCTTTATTCAAGAGGATAACTAGAGCTGCTGTTAAGTCATCAAAAAATTCTTTTAACACTCTTTCTCAATGACCAATTTCATTTTATGGAATATCAGAGGTTTGGCTAATAAGCCTTCCAAAAGAAGAGTTAAAAAGCTTTTCTTCATTCATAATCTTCCATTCATTGCCTTGATAGAACCTAATTCTAAGCCTCCAATGATTGAGGAAGTGAGAAGAACTCTTAAGTTTGAAGGTTGCACTGTCAATTCAAGCAACTAAATATGTTTTTTATGGAGATATGGAGTCAACTGCACTATTATTAAATCTGAAGATCAATGTATGCTTTTAAATATTTCTCACCCTCATTTGGCTTCAGATGTGTTTCTCTATATTGTCTATGCTAAGTGCTCCGGGTATGAAAGATTTCCTCCGTGGGACTGGCTTAATCAGCATAAGATTATTGCAGATTCCAAACCATGGATTGTTCTGAGGGATTTTAATGTTGTGGCTAAAAGTATTGAAAAAAGGGGTGGAAATGAGGTAGACTTTAACTCTATAGAAGACTTCAATAATTTCATTATCAATGCTTCTTTAATGGAGGTAAATTCCATTGGATCTAAGGGTCCGTTTGATAGCACAAAAATTCTAAGGCAAATTTCCAAAAGTTGGGAAATTCTAGTATTTTTCAGCTTTTAGGCTGTTTGAAAGCGTTAATTTGCCCTGGAATTTGTTTTCTATGTACAACACCCCTTAAGCACAATTTGCCACCCTAGGGTGGAATTCAATTCTTTGGGGGGGGGGGGGGGGGGGGGTCAGGTTTTTGTTTGCCACCTTTGGGTGGCAAATCACTTGAAACCAATTTTTTTTTACAACTCTATATATTTCATAAATATATAAATATATATTGTTAATAAATATATAAATATATATATTTCGTATATTTTAATATATATTCGTATATTTTATATATTTTAGCACATATATGTATATTGCGTATATTTCGTATATTTATATATATTTCATATATTTATATATTTCGTACATTTATATAATTTATATAATTCATATATTTTAATATATATTTATATTTCGTAAATTTTGTATATTTCATATATTCCTTATATTTAATATCTATTATTTACAAAATATATACATATATATTATGTATATGTATATGTATATTATATTCTGTATATATACATATATATAATATACGTATACAATATAATATGTCTGTATATATACATGTATATATACATATATATAATATACGTATACAATATAATATGTCTGTATATATACATATATATAATATACATATACAATATAATATACACACATATAATATACATATACAATATGAACATATATAATATACATTATTCTGTATACTATATATGTATATTATATATGCCTGTATAATATGAACATATATAATATACATTATTCTGTATACTATATATGTATATTATATATGCCTGTATATATACATATATATAATATTTATATTGTATATTATATATGTGTATATATTATAATGTATATTATAATATATATATATTATAATATACATTATCATATATACACATATATAATATACATTATTCTGTATATTACATTATATAATATACATTATTATATATGTATATTATAATGTATATTATATATGTATATTATATACATTATATTATACTGTATATTACATTATATAATATACATTATTATATATGTATATTATAATGTATATTATATATGTATAATATATACATTATATTATAATGTATATTATATATGTATATTATAATGTATATATTATAATTTATATTATAATATATATATATATTGTATATGTATATTATATATACAGACATATTATATTGTATACGTATATTATATATATGTATATATTCATAAATACATAATATATATGTATATATTCTATAAATAATATATATTTAGTATATATATAATTTACATATATACAGAATAAAATATTATGTATATATTCTGTAAAAATAATATATATTTACTATATTCAGTATATAATATAATATATATTCATATATTCCGTAAATAATATATTATATTTTCATAGATTTTTTATATTTAATAGATTTTGTACATTTAATAATATAAAAATCTAAAAATCTATTATATTTAATAATATAATAGATTTTTATATTATTAAATGTACAAAATCTATGAAAATATAATATTTTATTTACGAAATATATTCATATATTAAATATATTATTAAATTATTATATTATTCGCGAAATATATATATTTCGTAAATTATTATTAATTTCCGGAAAAATATACAAAATATATGAATATTCCGAAAATTAATAATAATTTACGGAATGTATATATTCCCCAAATTATATTAATTTTTGGAATATATATATATTCCGCAAATAATATAATATATATTCATATATTTTGTATATTTAATAATATATATTTATTATATATATATATTCCGTAAACAAATTTTCCACTTTTATATCTATTTTCCAGCTTTTGCGTTTGATAGAAAATGTGGAAAATTGATGATTTTCCAACTTGTATCAAACAGACACAAGTTGGAAAATATTCATTTGCCTTGGAATTGTTTACCCTGGAATCAAATATCCTGGAATCATTTGCATTTTCCCAGTTTTCAATCAAACGGATCCTAATTTCACTTGGCACAACTTTAGAGACTTTGGGAAGATTTGGGCAAAATTAGACACGGTCTGGCTTCTATTGAATGGAATACCTTATTTCCTAATTTCACTAACTCATTTAAATAAAACTTGTTCATATCATTGTCCCCTTCTTTTCTCTATTAAAAAACACCTTGATTCTCTCCTTAAACCATTTAAGTTTCAAAATATGTGGTGTAAACATGAAGACCTTCTATGCGTGGTTGAGAATTCTTGGAAGAAGCCGCCTGAAGGTAATCCTCTGAGATGCTTTTCTTCTAAATTACAAAGGCTGAAAGCAGACTTAAGCATCTGGAATAAAACTAAATTTAAAAATGTTTTTGATGAAATTCGAATCTTGGAAGATGAGTGTAATACCCCTTGTTTTTGAGTAATTATTTTTATATTAATTTTCCATGCGGGTTAATTATATAGAATAATGGAAGTTGAAGAAAATATTATTTTAAGTGATTTAAGAGACAATGTTTACTGAGTTTTGCATATTTACTGTTAAGTGAATGTAAATAGCATCATCTTATGTTTTATTGCGTCATTGTGCCTTATGCGACGAGTATGGCTTATATTCCAATTGAATCATTATTGATAAATAAAAATGATGTTGGAATAGGGAATAATTTATGTTATCCCAGATGCCAATTTAGAGGGCGCGGTTAGTCCGGAAATGGTTGAGATTAATAAAAATAAGTGGCATGTTGTATTTTTGGGTTCCGGGTACTTTTGACCGGTTATGACTTAATTATGTTGTTACGAGTCATTTTAATTGTGTAGTAACATTTAAAGTTGGAATTTAGTGTTATTGGGAATTTAAGTCTTCCAACAAACATTTATCCTCATTTATATGTCTTAAACCTAGAAAGAAAGAGAGAGAAAGAGAAATTGGGAGAAAAGAAGAGAAAAGAGAGAAAAATTGAAGATTAGATCTTGCATTTGTTGCTACCGAAAGAAAATCCGATACTACAACCTCAAGGCAAGTTTATAACTTGCAAATGCATGATTTAATGCGGATAAATTGTAGTGATAGTTGTGTATTTGGAAGAATTAAACAAATTGTGGGTTTTGATGAATTTTGGTGTTTAACCCTTAGATTTTGATGTTTGTATGACTTGAGTTGGATATATTGGTTTGTTGTTCTTTAGAATGTTGGGTTATTATTGTTAGATGATGATATTGAGAGAAGTGGAGGAAAATAGGGTGAATGATTTGGGTTTGGGTTGTTAGAAATAGGGTTTGTCCATGGGATCTGGTGAGCGCGATCGATCCCGGTCCGGAGTCCGATCGACCGGGCCTAAAGAGAAAAGCCCACTGCTTCTCTCGATAGGCATATTTGAAAAGCGCAATCGACCGCAGTCTCATGACTAGTTGACTGGGCATTGAGGATTAGGCTTATTATATTTCTTATAAGGCAAACCCTTAGAAGCACGGTCGACCGGGGATCAGGGGACGATCGACCCGTACCCTGTTTTTCACCTGAAAACTTTAGTTTTCTTTAGCTCCTTTCTTTTAAGGTTTAGGCCTAGGAACCTTATTGCCTGAAATTAAAACTGGACTATTAGAGTCTAGTATTAAGGGAATCAAGAACCTAGGTTAGAAAATGAGTGTTCGGGCTTAGGTCGAGAATTAATTAATTAATTACCAGAAGAATGTAAGGGTCCTTTTCACATAGTGAGCTAGTCTAGGACTAGGGGGAAGTAGGGTTATATAATTTAGGACTTTTGGAATTAGGATGAGGTAATATAATACGTGATAGATTATAGGGTTGTCGTAAATTCATGGAGACTAATATGAGGATAATTGAATGTTGTGTTTTACGTCATTAAACATATATGGCTCTAGATAAAATGTAATGTACATTTTAATTTGGAATATCTTGTGAATATTGATTTGCATATACATAACTCTCTAAATAATATCATAAGGGAAGTTACGCGAATGAGGTGAAGTCCCCTGGCTAGTGAATGCAGGGTGAATATAGTCCTGAGCCATATGACCAGTTGTTATATTGTGATGTTATTTTAGTCGAAGTGAGGTAATTCCGGGTATGGTTATGACTCACTGTCGAAGGTATATGGCCGCTTCCCACGCGACGTGATTTAGGATGCCCAGGTTGTCTTGGTGATAGGCCCTGGAAGATGATAACTATTTAGGGGCGCATTCAGTGGGGTGACTCCCTGAATGATGGCCTTAGAATCGTTATAATGTGATTATAATTATTCTTATGAATGTGATATTTTATAAACGGCTAAATCATTTTATAAATCAATTGTTTTGGAATAAGTTTCCTAATGAGGAATGGACTTGTGAAGTCATATTGTGAAAAACTGAATTGTAAGCTTGTTAAATTGGAATTGCATTATTTCTCTTGCATTAATGAATACTTATCATTGTAAATGACATTGCGTTAGGTTGTACATTTATATGAGAAGTGAGGATTATCCTTACTATGAAGAGCGGGTTAAGCTTAATCATGATGTTCGCTATTCATAATTGTCATGCATTTTATTCACATGTATATCATATCAAACTGGGCCCTGACCCGTTTATATCTCTTTATTTTGTATGCATCTCTTTTACGCCCAGGTGCTCCTCCGCAAGGACGCCCGTGTTGATCCTTCCTTCCATGCGTCTAGAAGCTATGACATTTTTGCGAATGTTGTAGGATATTTGTTATAGACGCCTCTATCTTTTGTGTACTCTAGTAATGATCAGTCTACACATTTGGGTGTGTTTCCCCAGTTTTGTACTTGCTTATATATTGTGATATTTATTTATTAATACTCGGTGTAACCGCTTGTATTGGTCTGTTAACCGACAGCTTATTGGGTTATTCTGTTGTGTATGATTGTTAAACGGTTATCTGTCTTTACTTATATCCACCTTCTTTTAAAATTGGATTGTCTAAATGGTTTTCTTTAAACTTACAAAATAATTTGACATCCGTTTTCCAAAATAATTGGTGGTTATCTCGTATATTTATTTTTCACGACAGTGATGCTAAGAATGGACCATCTATGATTCATGTATTTATTGGAGTATCGGGCTGGCCACCTCTTATTTTAATAAGCTGGGTGTCACAGATGTTATCAGAGCATCGGGTTCAGAGTCCTTAGGATCTATGCGTACTTATCACGTTCTACCGTAGTGTTCTTTGATATAAAGTCATATTGTTAGGAATGTTTTGTTTGTGTATGCTTGCGATCTTCTGCAAAGATAAATTATTTTAAATTGTATTCCGATTTAGTTATTTTTTCGTCTCAGATGCCGCCTAGAAGAGGTCGCCCAACAAAGAGAAATATAGTTGTAGAAGATAATGTAGAACCCCCACCATCTCAAGGAACAATTACTGTAGCGTAGGTGGCTAACATTATTGACTAGGCAGTCAATGCTGAAATGACTTCAATGTCCCAACAGTTTCCTTAAGCCCAACAACCAGTGGTACCGGAGGTGCAAGCCTATGCGGGACCTTCCCCGTGGGAGAGAGTATATTTTTTTAACCGTGGAAAAAAATATGGATTTATGTCTATATTTTTTATGTGTTCTAGAGATAATGATGTTGCTTTCCATTTTATAGTACTGCTTGACATGATTACATTAGTTGTTTTCTGTCATTTCCATTGTATTTTATCATTGATTTTTTAACTAAAGTCTGTTATTCATTGAACACTTCTATTGTAATCGAAAAAATAACACAAATTTTGATTGAAATTACATGTGGTAGCGTATCATTGGTTGATTTTTTGGATCCGCTGGCGCGGACCCCACAAACTAATCAATAGAAACTCGTTACATAATTCGATATCTCCACTTTCGGTAAAAAATTCTGTTTCAATATTATTTTCCTTATTCATTTGATATGTGGATAGAATAATAGTGGTGCTTTTAAAATTATAATTATATATATGAAACATTGTGTATAATAGTGAGTATGATTATTCTTTACACAAAAAAAAAAAAAAAAATATATATATATATATATATATATATAGTCCTGCTTTTGTGCGGATTAGTCCGCATCTTAAGAATGCGAACCAGATATGTGTCACCGGATCTAACAACTGATGGCTAGATTTGGTTCGATTTTGGGTTTGTTTTCTTTTCAAACCTTTAAATTTTAATAATTACATGTTTTTATTTTCCCCTACAGTTTTATTTTTTACTCTGCCATCTACATGGTCACACTTAAATGTGTTGTGTTCATCTGGTATTATCTATAAGGGTAATGAATTATTTTGAATTGTGTGTAAGTTACATATGGTTAATCTAAAAAAAAAATGTTAGGTGCTCCAACAATTTTTCTTATTTTACATAAATTATTGGCGTCTTAATGGTTATTAACGATTGAAGCGAGTCAATGCAATGGAGTCTTAATGGTTACTTCATAATCACTATTAGAAAATATTCGAAACATTTTTATAACCGTGTCATCGGCACGGGTACACCCTAATATATATATATATATATATATATGAGGAGGGACTTTTGATCTTTTCCAACTGATCGTTGAGATTGGAATTTTATGCATTTGACCTTTTATTAACTGATTATTGAGATTTAGGGTCCGTTTGGTTGCCAATAGGCAAAAGAGTGGGCATGGCAAAAATTGTCTGGGAAAATTTAGGCAAAATTTGCCTAAATTTAGGAAAATTTAGGCAAAATTTGCCTAGGCAAATTTACATGAGGCTATCAAACAACCATTAGGCGAAATATTAAAAACAGTTTTCAAAACATTAGTTTGTAAAACATTTTCTGAACAATTTTTTCTAATATCAAAAACAGTTTTTAAAATATTACAAAACAATTTTTAAACATTCACAATAGCTTTTTTAAACTATTTTAAAAAGTTTTAAAAAAAGTTCTTTAAAACTTTAAAACTGTTTTCATAATCTATCCAAAACAGTTTTTAAAAATGTTAAAAACTGTTTTTACAATATTTTTATAATACGATTTTTAAAAAAAATTGTAAAACATTTTCTAAACAATTTTTTCTAATATTAAAAACAGTTTTCAAAACATTAGTTTGTAAAACATTTTCTGAACAATTTTTTCTAATATTAAAAACAGTTTTCAAAACATTAGAAAATAATTTTTAAATATTTATAACAGTTTTTTTAACTGTTTAAAACAGTTTTTAAAATTATTTTTTAAAACACTAAAACTGTTTTTATAATATTTTCACAATAGTTTTGAAAAATATTAAAAACAGTTTTTACAATATTTTGTTAATACGATTTTTTAAAAAAATTGCAAAACATTTTCTTAACAATTTTTTATCAGATTAAAAACAGTTTTTAAAACATTGTAAAATAGTTTTTAAATATTCATAACAGTTTTTTAATTATTGAAAACAGTTTTTAAATTATTTTTTAAAACATTAAAACCATTTAAGAAGTTGGCAAATTTGTTGGCAAAATATTTCTCACTCAAATAGGTAAGCAAAATTTGCCCACAGATTGTATAGAGGAGGTGTTGTACATCGGCAAATAATGTCTATGCAAATTTTGCAACCAAACGGTCAAAATGTGGATAAATTTTTTTATTTGTCAACTTTTTAATATTTGTCTAGACAAAAAAGAACAATCAAACGGACCCTTAATGTATGTTACCAAATGCTGTCACCATTTCTTAGTGGTCAAAACACCTTTTCAACATGCTAACCAAAAATCGGCCCTTAATCTGCCATCTTTTTATAAAACAAAATTAGGCCTTTTTCTTTCCTTCTAAATGCACACTTAATTCCCATTTATTAAGTGCACATCATAAACCTTCAAGATATTATTCTTACTCATTTTGGAGTATTTTGTGGAGAAGCCGGTATCTTCTTCATTGCTGCCCATCTGGAATTCTTCGGGGAAATTCCAGCCGACGACATCGAAACCGACACCTACGGGTATTTCATATGTCACACTTATTTTCAGTATAATCTGTGCAACTGTTCTTTACAAATTATAGTGAAAATAATATGGTTTTGCCCTTCGGGGATTTTTCCTGATATATTGTGTCACATGCTATATTTATTTTATTTGATAGATCATCTAGATGCGTGTTTTTAGGATTTAATTAAAAATTATGTTTGATTAAATAATTTCTTTATTTGACTAAAGGCGCACTCTTCACTGCTATACAACAAGAACACGTTGTTCAGACACGCAATCTTCTGCAAAAAATCAACACGTAGCAGATCCTCAATGACACGCAGTTGTAGCGACTCACTCCATAATAGCACGCAACTCTCGGTTGTAAAGATCTCCCCACAAAGTATGAACAGTAGCAAAACTATGCTTGTGGGTTCCACAAAAAATAACTCAGACAAAAGTAATTGGGATATTGAATTGTAAAACAAAAGATTGAACCCTCAAGATATTGGAGAATAAACCAAAACTCTCAAAATTGTATCTTGTTTAAAAACAGTGTTTCTCCCCCCCCCCCCTGAAAATTAGTAGCCTGACGCCCCTATTTATAATACAAATCAAGGCGGTGACATGTCGGCTGAAAACAGTTCTCGTTCGAACGACATGCGACGTTGTTCGAGCGAACCTCCATCTCGTTTGAACCAGATCTGACGTCGTTTGAACGTCAGTCACTGATCCCCCTTAAAAAATACTTTTCAAGTTTTAAATAACTTGGAATCCTCAAATCTTAAAATTGTTCATGGGATCAGGAGATATTTATCCAAAGCTTTTATGAAAAAATATTTTTTGAAAAACAAAAACCATTTATTAGAATTCCAAAAATTATTTTAACTTTTGTAAAAATATCCCAACACTTTCAGTGTGAAATGTAAATGAGACTTAAACACATTTTACCAAATTCATCCTTGTTGGGCTTGAATGTTGAAGACTTCTTGAAATTCAAATTCGTCTCTTGTATAGATGTAATCCTCTCAATCCTTCGATGACTTGAAAATAACTTGTAGCGGTATATGACATACTAATTGTGACGGACAATGTCCTTACAAAATTTTATGTCAATATCCGATCACATTTTCATGTTATTTTATTTTTATTTTTTATTAACAGCTTGTCTAGTTTTTAACTCTATGTCCCACTCTTCGTCCCATGTTAATATTAATTCCTTATTAATTCCTATTTTTAATGTTATTTTAAATAAATTCCTTGTAGTAATTTTTTATCAACTATATGTCACAAATGGATTATGAAAATTTTAATTCTTCTAGTGATGATTGTGTTGCAAATTATGAAACTATAATGATGAATCAAATGATTTAGAGGGAGAAGTTCTAGAGGATAATGGTGACCCCGAAGTAGGAATCGTTTTCGACATCTATGTTGATTTAATCGTTTACTACGAAAATTTTGGTAATAAAAGGGGTTTGCGGTAAAAAAAATGTTCATCTTTGTAGTGCTCGGATGGGATGTCAAATATGTACAACTTGCATGCTAGGTCAGGCCAAGAGATAAGCACCGCAAAAAATGTATTCAAAAAATATTCGGATAGCAAAAATGAATTTCAAGCTAGTGTTATGGCTAAAATAGGCGATAATGGAAAATTGTATGTTATAAAAGTAGTCATTGCTCACAATCATGTCCTAAGTCCAACGAAATTTCAGTACTATAAGAAGAATCAGGTGATAAAAAATTATGTTAAGATGAAGCTTGAGTCGAATGGTGGATGGGTATTCGACCTAATAAAAGTTTTAACACATTTGTTGTGGAATCAGGTGGCCATAACAACGTTCCATTTCCAGAAAAGGATTGTTATAACTATATTGAGAAGATTAGGAGCTTAAGTCTTAGGTATGGAGATTTTATAAAGATTCAAAATGAACTTATTAAAATGTAAGAAAAAAAATTCAAATTTGTTATGTTTGATGGATATGGATAATGAGGCAAAGTTGAAAGTTTTATTTTGGGCTAATTCAAGGAGTCGAGAGGCATATGAAGAGTTTGGAGATTTGATCACATTTGACATGACTTATCTTACTAATAAGTCTGACATGCATTTTTCACCTTTTGTAAGTGTTAACCATCACATGCAATCAATATTATTAGGTTGTGGTTTGATTTTGAATGAGGATGTCGACACTTTTAATTGGCTTTTTAAGACGTAGCTTACCAGTATGGGTGGATGTGCTTCTGCCTCTATTATTACCGAACTAGATGAATATATGAAGAACGAAATTGAAAATGTATTTCTAAACCCACGTCACAGGAGGTGCATATGGCATATTAAAAAAATTGCCTGAGAAATTACAGGGTTATGAACATTATGAATCGTTGATGTTTATAATGTGATATTCAGTTTATGATTCGTTGAATGATGAAGAATTTGAAAAGTTTTTGATCACTTAGTTGAGAAATTTAATATCCAAGATAATGATTGGTTGAATTATTCGTATAATGAGAGGCAGCGTTGGGTTCCCGCATATTTAAATTAAACTTTTTAGGTGAGAATGTCCTCAACTCAACGAGTGAGAGTATCACTGCAATTTTTTTATGGAAACGTTAACTCTAAGACTACTTTAAAGAAATTTATCGAAAAATATGAGAGTGAATTAAGAAAGTAAGGTGCAAAAGGAAAGTAAAGAAGATTTCAACTCGTTCAACTCTTGGATCCCACGTGTCACTCATTATAGGATGGAGAAACAATTCCAAAATTCTTACATAACCACAAAGTTTAAGGAGATTCAACAAGTAGTAACGGGGAAGCTTTATTATGTGGTGTGATCTGTTAGAGAGGATTGTGTCCACCACGTGTTTAGTGTTTTAGAGGATATGGTTGGAGTTACCCATCGAAAGGCCACATTTACTATATTCTTCAATGAGTGTGAATATGACATTAAGAGTATTTCTCGGTTGTTTGAACTTAAAGGGATACTTTGCCAACATACTTTTACTACTTTTGTTACCCAAAACCTTCATACCATCCCCGAAAAAAACATTCTTCGAAGATGGAGGAAGGATGTGAAGAGAAACACACAAAGGTTTAAATTGTGTACTCGAATTGGACTTTACATCCCAAGAATGAGCGTTTTGATCGAATGTGCAATGGATTTTCTAGGCAGTTTACTTAGTGACTAAATGATATGGATTAAAGGATTGAATGGTCAAGTCAAGCAAGATGAATGAGCTTATGAAAGTTCATCTTTTCTAAATAGTCAGTTTAGTGCAAGAGAAATCAACCCAATGGAAAACGACATTTTTCATAGTTTGTTGGTTGTCCGTTGTAATGATCGACCGCCTTTGAGGAGGAAACAATCTTTGGTAGATCAAACTATTATGAAGAGAAAATTAGCAATGAAAGGGAAAGGTATAGAGTCAAAAGAAAAATCAAATAAGATAACTATTTTAATCATTTTTACAAGCTATTTTAGTCATGCTTTTACAAATTGTTTGCAAAATGTAGAAACCTAAAAATACATCTCATCCAACAAATGAGAAGGCATTAACCTCGATAAGTTATCCAAGCTTTTCGAACATAGTTGACGATACAATCTTATTATTAAAATGCCGAATTACATTAGCCCTTCTCTACTCGGTGCTTTTGGAAAAAACATTATGCAATAATTTTCTACCAAGTACGTGGAACCAATATGGATGAATGAGAAATGAAGATATTTTGGATGCTAACGTTCTGTTTGGATATTAACAATTTGTTTCAAAGGTTAATTGTGTATTTTGAATGTTAATTTTCTGTTTTGGATGTTAACTTTCTGTTTTGGATGTTTTCGATGTTAACATTTTTTATGGATGTTTTAGATTAATATCATTTGGATATTAATTGTCTATTATCATTTTTAAATCATCATAATAGCAAGTTAGGCCAATCACAGTGGCAGGTTTTGAATGAAATATAAGAAACTGAGATGTTTTGGATGTTAACTTAGCATGTTTTGAATTAAAAAAATGTCTGGGAACAACCAAAATTCAACAACCATCTCAACCAAAATTCCAACATAATTAACAAAATACATAATCAATAGCTAGACAAAACTGAATCAACAATTCTTGGAATTTTATTCAAAATTCGAACTGATTTTACAACAATACAATTGATTCTACACCAATATAGAGTTAGCTACTAACCAATTCAATAATGTCAACAAAAATTTCAACTAATTTTACAACCAAAATTGATAACATCCCACAATGGATTTAGTGCCCCCAAAATATGTTACTGGACTAGAGTAAAACAAATTACCAATTAAAGAGTTAAGCCAAAAAAATATAAGCGTTAATGTAATGGGTTATTTTCTCTTTACCCCTTATATTTATAGTTGGTTTTGTATTACTCCCTCATTTAAAAATAAAATTATGTTAGCCTCGCTCTTTAACTGCACGTAGGAAATCTGTTACTTTTTAGAGCCTATCTTTAAAAGCCAGAAAAATTAAAAATAAAAAAACCTTAAAGATGTAATAAAGCAATATACACAATTGAAAAACGAAAATATATTATTTAATTGTTCGAACATTTTTTTACAAAAAAATATTAATATTAAAATCGACCCCTTGTTGATCTGTCCTTAAAATTATCTTGACTAATTTTAGACCCCACACGATGTGCAGGCAATTTATAGACCCGATTATATAATGACGCGTAGATAAATTTATAAAAGTATTATAAAACGTGTCATTCTACGTAAACATTATAAAATTATAACTTAAAACATTTGTTGGTAGCAAATATGCTTCACATTTTCCTAAAAGTTCAAAATTTCATCCTCCACATAGTAATCAACCCTATAAATATGATATATCAAAAGAAACTTTAACAATTCCAATAGTGAAAATCTCAACTGAAAACTCTATAAATAGAGCAGAAAAAGACCTTTAGTAGTATAAGTTGTGGATTTGTGTTTCTTCATAGTCATTTCATATCAACTCCTAAGATAAGAAAACCATGAAGATATTAAGCAGCAGCAGTTGCTTATTGGTCATTCCGCTAAGAGCAACCACAATGGGGGGAGAAGAAAACAAGAGATTTGGTAACTTTTGGTGGGCGAAAATGAACAAATTCTGTAAAAGAATTTGTAAGAGTTCTCCAAGTTTACAGAATGGTTACAAATTCTGTAAGGGTTCCTACGAACTTTATTTGTTCGTAGCAATTGATACGAACAAATGAAGTTCGTAAGAAATATAAATAATCATTTTTATCATATTTTTGGGTTCTTACGAATAACAAAAGTCCGTTAGAATTCCTACGAACTTCTGTTGTTTGTAAGAAGTATTAATTTTGTTTCCTATGATCTTTTATTGTTCGTAGGAATTATTTTGCAAATCCTTAAACTTTCACCATTGTGTACACAGCTAATTATGAAAGGGCAAACCCACTTTCTATTTTGTAAACTAACTTTCGTTAGTCTCCGCCTCTCTGGATGCTCTAAGAGAGTTACTTGACCATCTGGTACATATGATTCTATATGTATACAATAGATACTTGAAGGTTACAGCAACAAAATATAAGCAAGGTAATCAACATACAAACAAATACACTATATGCATATTATTGAACAACACAAATTAGAGAATATAAGAATAATTGAAAGGAGGTTCAATGCGTTTCAAAACCGTCCTCCTCATTTAGATTCCTGCTCCTGCATCGGGACTTAGGGCCCGTTTGGCAATCCAATTCCAAGGCTTGGAATTGGAATTGGAAGACCAATTTCAATTCCGTGGAAATTCAAATTGGCCTTCCAATTCCAATTCCATGAATTGAAATTGGTCTTCCAATTCCAATTCCAATTCCAATTCCAAGCCTTGGAATTGGGTTGCCAAACGGGCCCTTAGAGTCCGTGTATTAATTGAAAGGAAGTCATTTTCCTACTAGAACTATCTTTCCACCAGAGGGTAAACAATTTGCCCAATTTGGCACCTTTCAATCTATAGTATAGTATCCACCTGGTGGAGAACCCACTCCCCTATATATTACGTCAAATGGCATAGAATCACACAAATTGTCGATGGTATAGTTTCCACCTAGTTTAGTATCACTTAAACAGATACATGCATATGTAACAATTAGATTCTTGAAAACGGTGCCTAGGTACCAACCTTTGTATGCTATAAATATACCCAACCATTGGCTTTGTAATCAAGCTGAGCCAAGTATCTGGGAGCTTCACTTCCTACTATTCTTTTTGCCTAAATTTGAGAAAAGAGAATGTGGGTCAGCTGTGAAGTTTGTGTAGAGGAAAACAAGATATGCAAGTGCAAGACTACTGTTAATGAGAATGATGTTGGTGAGGCCAATAGTTCTTTCCTTCATTCAGTCATAAACATGGTTGGAATGCTTATAGGTGAGTCTACTAGTCACATATACCTTCCAGTTCACTATTTGCATAGTTTTCTTTACTCTTTAATTATTTTGCTAATCTTTTCAGTTGTTATTTAAAAAAAAAATCATATTCGCAAATTAACATATAATGTCTCATAATTCATTTAAGAGTTTGAATCATACGATACCAATTCCTTTCATAAAAATTAACTTCGTATGTGAATTTATCTGCGTGGAATTAAAAAAAAAAGTCAAACGAAGCGGATTTATACGATTATTTATTTTCACAGTAGATTGTAAATAAATAATTAGTGGCATGGTACCACCATAATAATATTTTTCTTATGAGTAGTTAAGTATTAACTATTCTCCTGAGTGGCACAATGAGAATCAAAAGGAAGATTTAACTTCTTATCAATTAATATATTTTTTTAATAATTCTCATTTTTGTCAACGTCATTTATTATGATAAAAGGTAAGCGTAGTATTAATATTAATTGTACAAAAAAAACTTTTTGGTACGTGGAGCTCAAAGTTCAGGTTAGGAACAAATGATGTTGTGACTACTTGTTAGAATTGCCACTTTGTCCAAATAATAAAACAACTTTTTTTTATAACCTGAACCTCTATACGAACGAGCAATTTGGATTTCTCCATGCGAGTTAATAAAGAAACGTTGTGCCAGAGTCACCCTAACACACGCAATCTGGTATTATTCAGGGGGTTCGAACTCGTGACTTACGGTATTTTCTATTCGCCCCTTACCACCGGACTAGCCAGTATCAAATTCACTAATAAGATCCTTAGATAGTTGTGCGTGTGTACACACACCGGCGCGTACACACACACACACACACACACACACATATATATATATATATATAAGTAAAGCCATTCATCTTAAAAACAAATTTTGAATTTTTTTTTCTTTTCTCTCCATTTAGTTGCGCAAAATACAGCTTAAATACTGTTTATTTTTAATAGGACTATTTTCCTTGGAGCTAGACTGATAATTGATATATTCTGTTCACCATGTTTAACAGGTCTAGGGCAACTATCAACCCCATACGCTCTAGAAAATGGAGGGTGGGCTTCTTCATTCCTTCTTGTAGGACTTGGAGTAATATGTGCATACAGTTCCCATCTCCTTGGAAAATGCCTTGAAAAAAACCCCAAGTCCAGAAACTACAATGATATAGGGCAACAAGCTTTTGGAACAAGGGGAAGAGTTGTAGCTGCAACCTTCATTTACATGGAAATATTCATGGCCCTTGTTTCCTACACAATCTCTCTCCATGACAACCTCTCCACCGTGTTCTTGCGAACGGGCCTCAATTTGTGTTGGATCGATCTATCTACGTCGCAAATCTTAACTGTGATTGCGGTTTTGGTGGCGCTGCCGAGCCTGTGGTTGAGGGACCTATCGTCGATATCTTTCCTTTCGACAGGAGGTATTCTAATGTCTCTTCTTATTTTCATAACAGTGGCATATACTGCTATTTTTGGAGGGGTGAAGGCTAATCATACCATACCAGCTCTACGGTTGAACAACATTCCTGCCATTTCTGGTCTTTATATCTTCAGTTTTGCTGGCCATATAGTTTTCCCTAATATATACAAAGCCATGAAGGATCCCTCAAAGTTCACCAAGGTTGGTAATTCATTTAAATTAATTTACTTTGATAATATTTACTATGAATGTCTCTTTGTTTAGATCTCAAAAAGTATAGAAAAATATCCAAAAAAATAGGATCTAGTTAGTTTTAACCTTCTTTCGACATAAAAGTTAGTAAATTTTTTGTATTTTTTGTACATTAGAGTTTAACCCTTCTGCGCTTGGCACAATTTTTTTATATCTCCAGAATGATAATTTACATCCTTGAACTTATATTTTATATCCTGAACTGTTATTTTATGAGAATAGAAGGAATGATTCCTATAGTCCAAAGAACACGGATTTACACCAACTGTAAGTCCTAACAAGGGGGCAAACACTAATTATCTAAAAAACTATGTTATGATTTGTTGTACCTATACTTCATGGAATTATCAATTTAATTGATCAAATAATGTGTCAGAAATTTTATTGTTCAGTGTGTAAAATTTGCATAGGGTTTACTTAAAACAATGATCAACGTTATTCCTGATACATTATTTGGTTACTTAAGTTGAACATTCAATTTTATCAATATAGCATTACACTTGAAAACCTTGGTGGAGACTAACTAACCTTCATTTTTTTTTTCTTCAGGTATCTATTGTGAGCTTCACACTAGTCACATCACTCTATACATCCTTAGCATTCATGGGAGCCAAATTGTTTGGGCCAGAAGTAGATTCCCAAATAACCCTGAGCATGCCCCAAAACCTAATTGCCACAAAGATTGCACTATGGGCAACAGTGCTCACACCCATGACCAAATATGCACTGGAATTTGCACCATTTGCAATGCACCTCGAGCAACAACTTCCTAATTCAATAAAGCCCAAAACAAAGATGATGATTAGAGGTGGGGTTGGCTCAATCCTTCTCCTAGCAATACTAGCCCTTGCTCTTTCAGTCCCCTATTTCGAGTATGTTCTCAGCCTTACTGGCTCTCTTGTCAGTGTGGGAATTTGCATTATTTTTCCTTGTGCTTTCTACATCAAGATTTATTGGACTCAGATATCAAAACCACTTTTGATTCTTAACGTGATCCTCGTCGTGTTCGGATCTCTTCTCGGGGTATCGGGAACCATCTCATCTTTGAAGTTGATTCTCATAAACTTGCAGAGAGCTCACTCTCACCGAGAAGATTAGCACCAATCTGTATTATGTTTTACGCAACCTAATATTTAAGTGTGTTAATCTGAGAAGATTAGCAACAAATTGCATTATGTTTTAGGCTGCCTAATATGTGAAATGTATTTATTTTGTATTGCTCGGGAGATGAATTTTATAGGGTCTCCGTTTGCATGAATTTTTCATGTTTTGGTTGACTTGACATAAATGGTATACTATGAGTATATGTATATGTCTCTTGTAAGTTAAAGAATTTAAAGAGAAAGTTTGAACTATAATATCTGATGATGACAAAATTTTGTAAACTCTAGAATTAGATGATCACCATAATTCTGTTCAGGTATATTAACGAAGGCATGAAATGGACAAGGCACGTGGGGGATGGAATGGATGGAAAGCTGCTGAGCTGAGCTGAGCCGACAATACCTCCAGGGAATAAGGTAGGAGTGGGAATTCGTCTGCGTCGTGTCGTGTTCGGGCCGTGTCATGACGGATTTGTGTCAAGTATTAGTCAACCTTAACCCGACCCATTTAACTAATCGTGTCAGATGAGCAAACACTAACCCAACCTATTTATTATCGTGTCGTGTTCGGGTTGACCCACATATTCCATTAAGTAAAATATAAAATATTTTTTTTCTTCTCTCTTAACCAATCATACCAATCATAGGCGTACAATAACTTAAATTTAATTAATTCCAACTTCTTTCAACACATAATTAATTTATCATCTGATTCTCCATGAATTTTATAGAATGTCTATCAAGATATATAAAATATCTAATATATTCTCCATAAAATACGAGTTAAGCGGGTGTATTCGTGTCATTTTCCAGTTATACTTGTTTGACACTTACCCAATCCGTTTATTATTCGTGTTGGCGGGTCGTGTCATATTCGGGTTCGTGTCAAGAAATCGTCAACCCTAACCCGCTAACTTCGTGTCGAATTCGTGTCGTGTCAAAAATTGTCACCCCTAGAATAAGGGAGAGAAGGTCAAAGTGATTCCTCTCAGCATGGGAGGGAATAAAGTAATAAATACCTGGGTAGAAATTATGGGAAATACTGACTTAGGTTCAAAGAATAAAGAGAATGAGCACTTTGCATACTGGGGAGGAAGACAATTTGTCGAACAAAAATTCTATTTGTACATATGATTTCGTATAGAATCGTTTGTACAGATTGACGTATCATATTTTTGTTGCTCTGTATTTTAAGTGGGTCTAAATACGGATCAATACAGATACGACACATCAGTCTGTGCAGACAATTCTATACGAATCCTCTGTACGTATAGAATAACTCTTTGGTGAAAATTCATATGTATTCTTTATCGTCACGTGAATCTCGTGTAAACTTCAGAAAAATAGGACATATAATAAAATTAGGTTTTTTTTAACCGATTAGTCCCGTTTACTAACTATGTAGTTCAATAGGTCCTAACTATTTTTTTGGTCCATCAGGTCCCATGAAAAAAATAAAAATTAAAACACGACCGAATTAAAATGCGACACAATAAGAAATCTTTTTTTTATGAAACACAAATATGACCAAGTAAAAGCGGCACAACATGATTTTTTTTTCAAACACAAATAATAATTCTTTTTACCAAATACAAACACAATTTTTTTACGAAAACAAATATTCAATCTCATTATTTTTTGTGTTTGAAAAAAAAATCATGTTGTGTCGCTTTTACTTGGTCATATTTGTGTTCCGTAAAATAAGATTTCGTATTGTGTAGCATTTTAATTCGATCGTGTTTGTGTTTGTTGTTTGAATAAAATGTATTTTATCATTTTCTTTAGGATGATGCTTTGAATTGCAAACAACACCCCAGATATCCCCCCAAATCCTACGTGGACGCCACATCATTCTTTCACTTGCTTGTCATTTATTGCCATGTGATGCGGATCCCGTCAGCGCACAAAACCAAGTCATTTTGGGGGAGATTTGGGGGAGTTATTTGGAGTACGTAGCATTACTCTTTTTTTTAATATTTCTACTAGTTCATTCAATGAATTGACAATTCACTCATTAATTGATTTACGTTTTAGTATTCACTCATTTTTTGTATCCAATACAAACGCAATCTAATTACAAAATTACACGATACGAGATGATATGAAATTTATTTTTTTACCTAACACAAACACGACTCAAATAAAAGCGACGCGACAAAATGTAAAATCTTATTTTTATAATCAAATCCGTACACGATCCAATTAAAATGCGACACGACACATCACGATACATAATATTTCTTTTTAACGAGACACGACCTAAATAAAAGAGACACAATACACCCCGATACAAAATTTTATTTTTTAACTAACACGACACGACATAAAATCTTTTTTTTTTATCTTGTACATCTAGTTAAAACGTAACATGACACGAACGAAATAAAGCTTTTTAAACTAGTATTGAAATAAAGTCTTGTGAAGTTTTGCTTACTAAATCATGTCGTGTTACTTTTTTTTAAGTCGTGTTTATGTTACGTAACAAAATGAGATTCCATATCGTATCGTGTCCAGTCACTTTTATTTAAGTCGTATTCGTGTTAGGTAAAAATGAGATTTTATAACGTGTCTTAATACGTTTTAATTAGATCGTGTTTGTTAAAAAAAATTATGTCGTGTCGTGTCACTTTTGGAAATTGTTTTAAAAAAAATTATATTCTGTGTCGGGGCATATCGTGTCGCTTTTATTTGGCCGCGTCTTGTTAAATAAATAAAAAAGATAAGAGCTTTGTGATATATGTTTTTTTTGTTTTTAGAGAGTGAACCGTCTAAAAAAATAACTTAAAACTCATATGGAAGAAGGTTTGCATTTTATAGCAAGGATAGTTTTGTCATTATATTATAATTTGGAGTACCAACAGATTTTGACTAGCGGCAATAGCCGCACCCTAAAACTATCTACACCCTAATTGTACCCAATTGGTACCCTCATAATAAGATAAAGTTTATGCAACCCACTTTTCTTAGAAATCAATCCAAAATAAAAAGAAAATAATTTTTCTTCCAAATCAAAAGTCACGCCTAAATCTCCAAACTAAATCACCCCTTCCTTTTTTCACTCCATCTTTATCACCACCAAATCAACCCTCCTCTTCTCTCATTTCCATATTCCGACATTCTCTATAACTAATTACGACCTCCTTCATCCTTCTTTTCGGCGTATTCCATTTAGAAACATCTCTCTCTCTCTCTCTCTCTCTCTCGTATAGTGAACCTCCTGTTATGAATATAGAAAATCAACCTTGTTTTTTCGTCTTTATGAATATAGAAAATAAGAACAAAATATATTGTTTTTCTATTGTCAACCAAATATTTTTAGAACCTACTCTTGTGAACCAAAATAAATAACACTATAAACTAATGTTATTAGTGGTAAAAAAGATGTAAACCCAATGTTATTAATTGTAAAAAAAAAACTGTAAAACTAGTGTTATTAAATTACATTGTAAAAATAGACCTTATTTTTTGTTTTATATCTACTGGTAAAAATTGCAGGAACAAAGAAATGATAATTGATTTGGAACATAATATTGAAGAAGATGTCATGGAGGATATTTCTTTGAATGATGATCGAGTTGTTGAAGATGATGAAAAATAAATCTTGAAGTATGAATAGAATTTGATACATTCGATGATTTCTTTTATTACCACCAGAAATATAGTAATGAAAATAGTTTCTAGTGAAAAGAAGATCTTCGGGGAAGTATCCAGACTAGGAGATAAAGTTTGTTGTGGTGACATGATCTCATGCTGAAAAATTGCAACGCAGCTTGAAAAATATTTTCAAAGCAAGAGTTATTTTTTGTTCGGATGGGAAGTGGCAAGTGGCTTCTGTAAACATGGATCACAATTGTAGGGTGAGCCCCCAAAAAACTAGATATTAGAAGAACAACCTAGTCACAAGTTTTTTCGTGAAGCAGAGACTTCAAATGAATGACAAGGCGAATATTCAACGAAACAAGAATTTCACTTCTATGTCAGTTGAATTCGGTGGGCAATATAATTTGTCATTTTTGGAGAAATATTGCAATAACTTTTTTAATAAAGTGACACGATTAAGACTTGGAGAAGGAGATGTTGTGCCCATTCAAAACTACTTTATGAGAATGCAAGAAAACGATTTCAATATATTTTATTTGATGGAGTTGGATGATAAGGAACGACTAAATAATATATTTTCGGTAGATGCTCGGAGTAGGGTCGCCTATAAAGCGTTCAGAGATACTATCACATTCGATAACACAGATATACTTAACATATAAATACGACATTCCATTTGCTCCGTTTGTTAGGGTAAATCATCACATCCATTCAACATTTTTGGGGTGTGGATTGATATCTAATGATGATGTTAAGACATTCACTTGACTTTTCAAAGCTTGGCTTACATGTATGAACGGATGTGCTCCAATTGCAATTATTCTGATGAAGACAAAGCGATAAAAAGAGGTATTGAAGATGTCTTTCTGGATACACGACACAGATGGTGCTTATTGCATATCATGAAGAAGTTACGTGGAAAGTTGTGAAGTGATAACCAATACAAATCAATGAAATATGCGATGCAAAATGATATGTATAATTCATTGACACACGTGGAATTTGAAGGACGTTGGTCCTATTTCATTAATTTTGGAACTACAAACTCTATTAATTTTTTGGAACTACAAAATTCTAAACTTTGTGTGGAGATTGAAGTAGAGAAAGGGGGAGGATATTTGGAGTGGGATAGGGACAGTAGTGGGTTTAGGACTACTTCCTCGAACAACGCGAAGGACTAGTCAATATATGATAGTGAGGGGAGGGAAAAAGAGGGGGAGGGGTGAGAGGGATGGGATAGAGATTCGAAACGATGGGTCGAGGATATGATTGGGAGCTTTAATGAGATTGTGGGAGTAGCCTACAAAGGAAGTGTGAGTAAG
Source organism: Sambucus nigra (assembly GCA_949130495.1). NCBI lineage: Eukaryota > Viridiplantae > Streptophyta > Magnoliopsida > Dipsacales > Adoxaceae > Sambucus > Sambucus nigra. The sequence continues at coordinate 24,094,074 of OX422211.1, forward strand.
GTGTTGACACTATTTGAGAAGGTAGAAAGACAAGGGGGGTTTAAAAAGTAGACGAAGGGGAGGGAATTCCATCCATATGGAGGGAATAAGAAGGACATATAATTTTAGAGACTCGAGGGTACTATCAATTTTGAGGGAAGAGAAGGGAGTGGGGGAAAATCCGTGCTTAGTGAAGATGTACATCTGATTTCATGGAATGTGAGGGGTCTCAATGATCCCGAGAAATATTGTATCATAAATGGTTATCTTTTGAGGTGGATATCTGACATTGTATGCCTATAAGAGTAAAAATTATGTCAGGTGGATAAGGAGATTACAAAATCCATTAGGGGAGGCCATAGGGTGGAGCGGATTAGCATGGACGTTGAGGGGTCATCGGGAGGTGTGATTATCATGTGGGATTCTATAGTCGTAAAAGTAGTGGATATCATGAGTGGTAACTAGTCCTTATCTTATTTATTTAGGAATGTGGAGGATAAATTCACTTAGTGCTTTTCAATGGTTTATGGAACGGTGGAGGATACTAGCAGGTGGGAGTTGCGGGAGGAGTCAGTAGGAGTCAATGAGGTTTGGGGAGTCCATTGGTGCGTAGGTGGTGACTTTAATATGGTGACATTTTCTTGAGAAAAAAGTGAGGGAGCGAGAACTAGTAGATACATTAGGAATTTTCAGATTTCATTAATGAGCTGGATTTATTGTACCTTCCACTAAATCACACGATTGATATTACCTTTTTTTAGTGATCACACGATTGATATTACCTTTTTTTAGTGATCACTTGGTCGACATTGCCCAAATTATAAGCATCACCCGACTGACATTGCCTTGATACTAGGCATCATCCGACCGACATTGCCTTATTTTTAGGCATCACCTGAATGACACTACCTTGGTACTAGGCATAACTCGACTGACATTGCCTTCTTTTTAGGCATCACCTGATCGAAAATGGCTATTTATAGGCATCACCGATCGATATTGCCTTGATTCTAGGCGGCTCCATACCAACTTTTCTTTTGTACTAGGTTTTACTCGATCGACATTACCTTAGTACTAGGAATGACTCGACTAACTCTGCCTATATGTTATGCTTCACCCAAACATCATTGCCTTGTTTCTTGGCATCACCTGACTAACATTGCCTTAGTATTAGGAATCACTTGATTGACATTTCCTTTTTTCTAGGTATCGCCCGACCAACATTGCCTTGTTTTTAGGCATTACCTGAATGACACCGCATTGGTTCTACATATCACCTGACCGACTTTGTCTATATGGTACGCACCACCCGACCGACTTTGACTTTTTTCTAGGCATCACCCTATCATTATATCCTATATTTTAGGCATTACCCGACTGACATTTACTTGGTGATAGACATTAGCATAATGCCATTGCTTTTGTATTATGCATCACCCGAACGACTATGCCTTTTATTTAGGTATCACTTGAATGACCATGCTTTGCATTTATGCATCACTCGTACAACATTACTTATGTCTTATGCATCGCACGTCTGACAATACCTATGTAATATGAATCATCGAATGACATTTGCTTATTGTGGAGCTTCACTTAAAATTATTCAATACAGGGTTCGAGATCTTCGAATCATTTTTTCTTTAAGATAGAATATTTTCAAACGTTATGAGAAAATGAGAATTGTTCAGTAACTTTGCTAAACGGTTGTAAGTTTACCGTTGAAGGTATGGGGATGGTGAAACTCAAAATTTTCAACGAGGCGGAGCGCACTTTGGGTGGTGTGGCATATGTCCTATAATTTCAAAAGAATATAATATCCATTTGCCAATTAGATTCCAAGGGGTTTCAAATTTTGGTTTCAGGGGGAGTTTTGAAAGTCACATATGGTTGTATGGTCCTAGAAAAGGGATATGGGAGTCAATGGTTATATTTTCTGAAATAGACTTCGAGTTAATGGGGAAGCAACATGCACAAGTTATAGATCTCTCAAAGAATGTCACATTTGTGCACAACCATGGTTTAGACTCCATATTGCTAGGAATCGTGCACACACTGAGAACACCACGCGTTGTCAAAGTCGTACTCAACCCATAGAATGCTTATTAGTAGGTATTAATGAGAAGACACACCCTAATATCAACTCACAGAAAGAAAATAGCTCAATATCAAAACCTTACTCAAGGTTTACACATATTTTTGTTTATTTAAATGTTATTATTTGTGTTAAAAATTAACTATTTATTTATACTGTAACTTGAAATCCAAAGGTTATTAAACTATGTAACATTTTCAACTTGTATTTTATAAACTTATTTCAAACCTAAGAAAATAACTCGATGATTTATAGATTCACTCTGATTTACGCCATCATTAAACATTACCCAATAACATATGCATCATCCCAAATACATCATTCCTAAATATAGATAATAATCCACCAACCTATTGGTTTCCAACTAATATATATATATATATATATATATATATATATATATATATAATATCCTTAAATGAACCTAGTTTCAAACCCCATGTTAAAACCGTAACCCAACCACACTGGGCCTGGCCATATGACCAAATCAATTCGATGATCCCAGGGGGTGACCTTCTTCTATGTTTTCCCATGACGACCATAACCAAGAACCTCCAACTCCTACAACTTATATACCCCCAAATTATCCATTTTACTCCATAATCAAACAACATATAAGTTCTAACATAATGTTTTTAGAGGTTTTTGATGATTAATAACTCTTTTAAAGTTCTAATCACAAAATATGCAAAAGTAATTCTAAGTTCATATTCTACGCAAGATTAATTCATTTAACCTATGAATTCTCATCAATTAACAACATAATATTAGGGATTTCAGTAATTACAACTAATATGACTTATATCTAATGATTTCAAAGTTATATTACATTGATTTATGGGTAAATTAGTTGACTCACTGACAAAGCTTCAAGAGTTCTTGAATACATAAACTAAGGTTCATTATATGATCAATCTTAATCACGAAATTAGGTTTTATGTTAATACATATAAGATTAGAAGATTCCATTATATATTCCAAATATTACTATTTTTCCAACGAATATCTAAATACATTCTTATAAAAAAAAAGACTAGCCTTAGGATGATTCTATAATCAACCTCCAATTCCCTTTAATCTCGAAAACTAAATAGCCAATTCTCCAAGCTAGCGTTTCCTGCTCTTCTTTATATTGCAAATGTTTTAGGTTTTGCTAATTATGTTAATAGAATCATTAAAACCCAAACTAGTCTTAGTCTCCCAAATAACCTTAACCTGAAAGGCCCCAAACAAGCCCCAAATGGCCTAAAATAATCCAATCCGTATACTAACCCAATACACCAAAAGTTTATTATTTTTAAACTCAAAGACTTTCTAAATGTCCTAGCAATCAACCCAAAGTTTAACATGTTTGACAAGTAAATCATCTTATTGTATTAATTAATTATCTTATCAAATTAATTAATTAGACGATACACGTAGCTTAAGTTTGAATCTTAATTATAATTAATTAAATCGTGGATCAATATTATAAGAACCTACTTGATGATTCGTGGAAACCGCTGTAAAGGGAATAATACAATAAATGAAACTCTTAACACCAAGCCATTGACCATTCCATAGCCACCAATAATACTATCACTTTAATATTTATATTAATAAATTGTTATGAGTTAGCAAACTTCTATAAATATAACATTCCGATCAACACATTACATAATACAACATATGTAGCATATCAATATACTTAATGACATATCTAAAGTCTTACGTCTCAAGTCAAAAAATGACATACCTCATGTGATATGAAAATAACAACTCATCAATATCCAATAATCAATTTAAAAATAAAATAAAAGCCATAAAATAAGGGTATTACAAATGAATGGATCTATCCTCATTTGTAACCCACATTATACTCGAAAGGTTATTTATTTCTTTGTTGCCATTTTTAATTATGTGATTGAATTTTAAGATTAATATGGTTGTCTCGTTTATATGATATAATACCTAGTGTAATAAGATACTATTGGGTGATGCCACTGACCTATGCTTATAAAAAACCTCATAACTCATATACATTTTTTAGAGCATTTTTGAGGTTGAGAACATTTTTGAGGTTTAGAGCATTTTTCCTTTCTTCTCTATGCCAATTTCACGTGTTCCCTATAAATTTAATAAAACTTATATCTATACTTTATCTATACTTTTGGGAGAGAATTGAGAGTCTAGGCATCACTTGACCGATAATGCACAAATTTTAAGTATCACCCAACTAACATTGCCTTGTATAGGGAATATTAGATAATAAATTTAGGATAAATGCCTTTACTTATAGTTAAGATACCCTTAGTTTATAATTGATCTTTTTTCATACTCGTTTGTAACCCAAAGAGGAATATAATAGGTGTTCCTAAAGTCCTACACATTTTCCTATATAGGGTATTGATAATTTTCAATGATAGTAAGAATAATAGTAAAAGAACACAGAGGAATGACGAAGAAGAAATATGCAAAGAATAAGGTACAACATGGGGAGGAATGAAACTTACAGAGTGAAAATGATCATGAAAAAGGTAGCTTTGAAGTGTTTTCAGCAAAGAAGGAAAAGAGAAATGATAGTATCAGTGTGGAAGCAAACAACATTTGGAAAATTTGCACAACAATCATAAGGAACGAAGCTTAAAATGGGTGTTGGGCGCTTCATCTGACTTTGCAACCTGCATGCCTTTGTTAGTTGTCCCAAATTTATGAGATTAGCCAACCTTTAAAAACATAATAAACATTGGATCTATTTAAGGGGTCTTAAAAAGATTAAAAATTCTCCAGCCTAGCTGTTGCATAAATTTGTCCAGGAATTTTATGGGGAATTGTGGAGCCCAACAATAATTGAGCCTAAGAGCTACTATCCCTTAGGTAGCTTGCTCCAGAAATCTTGCCCGCTCTATGACTACTAATTAGATAGATCAAGCTTCCTAACCTCAACAGACAAGAACAAGATCAACCCCATTCATTTTATTCTATTCGTACTTACAAAAACATCGGGATACTCACGAACAAGACCAATAAGGTACCACACTAGTCAAACCCAATTCATTAATAAGGAACATTGACATACGTATTAATTATGTGGATAAATACAAAAGAATTATCATTTAATGAGCTCACATTGGTTACCTGCACTCTGAGATGAGATAATTATGAATAACTACACGAGCCAACAACAAGCCAAGGGAGATCCTTGAATAACTCCACTACTTCATTTTTACAAGACTATAAATACAACCCTCACCCCAGGACCAAGAATGATGTAATTTTTGAACTTTGAGAGACATAATAGATGACATTGCCTTGGTTCTATGCATCACCCTACATACCTGTTTGGTCATTTTGGTATTATCTTTCCCACATTGCCTTGTTTCTGGGCATCACTCGATCGATATTTGACTTGTTTCTAGGCATCACCTTGCCGACATTTCCTTTCTATTGGGAATCACCCGGCCTACATTGCTTTTTTTTTAGGAAACACCTAGCTGACATTGCTAAAATTTTAGGCATCACCTGACTGACATTGCCTTGGTACTAAGCATCATCCGATCAACATTGACTTATTTCTAGTCATCACTCGAATGACACTCGCTTCGTACTTAGCATCACACGATTGATATTACCTGTTTTTAGTGATCACTTAGTCGACATTGCCCAAATTATAAGCATCACTCGACTGACATTGCCTTGATACTAGGCATCATCCGACCGACATTGCCTTATTTTTAGGCATCACTCGAATGACACTACCTTGGTACTAGGCATAACTCGACTGACATTGTCTTGTTTCTAGGCATCACTTTATCAATATTGCCTTCTTTTTAGGCATCACCTGACCGAAAATGGCTATTTATAGGCATCATCGATCGATATTGCCTTGATTCTAGGCGGCTCCATACCAACTTTTCTTTTGTACTAGGTTTCACTTGATCGACATTACCTTAGTACTAGGAATGACTCGACTAACTTTGCCTATATGTTATGCTTCACCCAAACATCATTGCCTTGTTTCTTGGCATCATCTGACTAACATTTCCTTAGTATTAGGAATCACTTGATTGACATTTCCTTATTTCTAGGTATCGCCCGACCAGGCATTACCCGAATGACACCGCCTTGGTTCTACACATCACCTGACCGACTTTGTCTATATGGTACGCACCACCCGACCGACTTTGACTTTTTTCTAGGCATCGCCCTATCATTATATACTATATTTTAGGCATTACCCGACTGACATTTACTTGGTGATAGACATTAGCATAATGACATTGCTTTTGTATTATGCATCACCCGAACGACTATGCCTTTTATTTAGGTATCACTTGAATGACCTTGCTTTGCATTTATGCATCACTCGTACAACATTGCTTATGTCTTATGCATTGCACGTCTGACAATACCTATGTAATATGAATCATCGAATGACATTTGCTTATTGTGGAGCTTCACTTAAAATTATTCGATACAGGGTTCGAGATCTTCGAATCATTTTTTCTTTAAGATAGAATATTTTCAAACGTTATGAGAAAATGAGAATTGTTCATTGACTTTGCTAAACGGTTGTAAGTGTACCGTTGAAGGTGTGGGGATGGTGAAACTCAAAATTTTCAACAAGGCGGAGCGCACTTTGGGTCGTGTGGCATATGTCGTATAATTTCAAAAGAATATAATATCCATTTGCCAATTAGATTCCAAGGGGTTTCAAATTTTGGTTTCAGGGGGAGTTTTGAAAGTCACATATGGTTGTATGGTCCTATAAAAGGGATATGGGAGTCAATGGCTATATTTTCTAAAATAGACTTCGAGTTAATGAAGAAGCAACATGCACAAGTTATAGATCTCTCAAAGCATGTCACATTTGTGGATAACATATATACATTAGTTGCAAGATTCCTGAAAGCATTCGATGGTGGAAAAAAATACTATTATTGGAAGAACTCTCTCCGAGTCCCCTTTCGGAGTCAAACATTAATTTTTGACTAGGGATAATTGCACACATGCATTGGTTGTTGATGAATCAAGAGGTGTTGGGACCGTAGTTTTGATTCAGGATGTGTAGTTAGTACGAGGAAGTTCAACAGAAAAATAATTTATGCTCATTACAAATGGAAGTGTTGGTAATAGAGTTTTAGTTTTTTTATTAGAGACTATTGTAGATGGAGATAACACAACAGTTGGACATATTGGTGAGCTTGGAAGTCTTAGTAATAGAGTTTTGGTCGATCGAAGGTCACGTTGGTTGACCGACACTCCTTTGCTGCTTTGCATCGGCCGCCTGACTTTGCCCATTTTTGGGCAACACCTATCTGAAATTGCCTTGGTTCTATGCATCACCCTGAATACTTGTTTGGTCATTTCGATATTACCTTGCCCACATTTCCTTATTTCAGGGCATCACCCGATTAATATTTGCCTTGGTTTTAGGGATCACCCAACCGAGTTTGCCTTATTTCTAGGCATCACATTGCCTATATTTCTTTGGTACTGGGAATTGCCCGACCAACATTGCCTTGTTTCTAGGAATCACCTAGCTGACATTGCCAAAATTTTAGGCATCACTCGACTGACATTTCCTTTGTACTAGGCATCACCCGACTGATATTCCCTTCTTTCTAGGCATTACCCTAACAACATTGCCTTTGTACTAGGCATCACACGACCAACATTGGCTTTTTCTAGTCATAACCTCGCCGACATTGTCCACATAAATTGGTTCATAGGGAAGTAGAAGTTACACCAAGAACAAAGGGAAGAAGCCAAGAAAAATAAAATGTACAAGAATATTCAAGGATTCAAAGAACATATACGACCTTTACAAACCTATGAGATTGTGCAATTCAAATATAGTCAGCACCTAGAGTTAATTATCACCCATGGTCATGTTCAAGTCTAATCTATTTTTAATGACTCCATGTCATGACGTGGGTCATAAAAATTCTTCAAGAAAAGGCTCAAGACGTGGACAATTAAGGTTTCTTTCGGTAAATCGATTCTTCAATGGACTAGGTCGTAAAATAAGCCAAATTTTGCTAAAATAATAAAAATATCAGTAGTGACTAGTGAAGTTATGCTTTGCTGAATCGATTATTTTGGATTTTCACAAAAATTATATTTTTTAAAATTATTTGTTGTACATAAAAATATCATGACACTTGGTCACAACAAACCACAAAATGCACTTAATTTTTGAAAAAAATATTTCTAATTTTTTTAGCTTGACAAAATTTATAGTTAAGTCATATAGGTCCTTTTACCTTTATCCTAACTTGTGATAAATATGAGGATGGTGATATGGCTTAAGAGTCTTAAGTGTTGATGGATATTTTCATGGTGGTAACAGAGACTCAAAGTGAATTTCAAAAATCTAAATAAGGCAATCTAATAAAAGTGTAGAATATGAGTATATTATACTCTTACATTTTGGCGGCATGCCCAACATATCCTTGATAAGCAATGGATGGAGTGATTGGGTCATTTTTGGTAAATAGTTGGGATTACACACTTTGGATACCTTTAATAATTCATCCAATCCATTCTTAAAGGAAATATTGTGAATATTGTTCTAATCTTCTCGCACATTTGCCCAGTCTTGACCCCAAACTTTGTTCTCAACCTTGTGTTGATATTGACGATTGCATCCAATGATTCATATTTTGTCCTCAGCTCATAATTACGCTCCCTTTTCCATTTCAAAAACCCTCAAGGTTGCCATATATGTCCTTTACCTTGTCACAAATATCAATAACTATTTTCATATGAGAAACCTTCTTATTTGCTAGCTTCTTATTTGACTTCTCAAGATTTTTTAAAGACCATTCATATCCCCATCAAATTTTGACGCCTTTTGCTCCTCCTCGATGCCCTTCTTATTTACTTGATTATGATCATGGACTTCCTAAGTTTTTTTGGAGACCATTCATATCCCCATCAAATTTTGAGGCATTTTTCTCCTCCTCGATGCCCTTATAATGTACTTTATTATGATCATGCGTGAGCTGAGAAATTCACCAATAAAACTACTTTACAAGGCAAGAATTTAATGCAAATAAAAGAGCAAGGAAATACTCAAGTAATAACTTTCCATGGAAAGTTTTAAATAATTTGAACAAATAATTTTATAGTTAAGGTTAGTGATTAGGGGTGAGCCCTTGAGGTGGCAATATATTTGAGAATCTAGGAGGTGGCTGCCAGAGCTCACCTAATCGAGGAATCGACCACGATAAGTTTTCCATTTGCTTAGAGTGGGATTGAACCAATTGTCCAATGAATCGTTACCCATCCCTAAATTTCTTTATGAACAAGGTAATCTCACTTCCCAATATAGAAGAATTATATTTTTTTTAGATAGGTCCTCTATCTCCTTACCTTTTCCCCTTTTAATGGGTTCATCTATATATATAAGTTAGGAAGCGATCGATGGATCATTCCCTTTTTGACAACTATCATATAGTTTTTGTTGAGAAGAGGTTTAGGTGGATTTCCCTAGTAATTTCACTGAGCATGTTTAGGGCCTGCTGATGACCCAAGTTATCTTCCTTTTCTTTTACTTACCTTATCTATCCACAAATTTATGCGATGGTTTTATTGGGAATTTGTTTGGGACAATCTCGTTGACATCAAAGGACGCAAACGAGTTAGAGGTCTGACTGGATATTGTGTTAAACATGTCCAAAAAAGTGGTTGTGGGGGGATTATTATGAGAATGTGATGCTTAAAACCTAATGTAATGTCTACATATATCTAATGAGTTCGGAGATAAAGTTCCTTATAGAAAGAAACAAACTACTTAACCTAGAATAATCTGAGATCATATATGTGCAATGAGCGTAAAACAAGAAAAAAATACCTCTAAAATTTTCCAATAAAACATCCGATAAGTGAAAAAGAAAAAAACAATGGGAAAAAAATCATAAGAAAAAAAAGTCTCTCTAAAATTTTTCAATAAAACTTCTAATATGTAAAAAAAAATATTACCAAAAAGTACAAAAAATATACAACGTTTTGGGGTTGTCGAGCCGAAAATTATTCCATTTGCAATACCATCATTACCATTAAGTGGCGGATCCAGGATTACAGTCCAAGAAGGGCGAAATCAGTTCAAAATTACATACGCGAAAGTTTCAAGTGTTGCCGGGGGTTCGGGAGCGGGAGCCCCCGAGACGATTTTTTTGGGTTATTTCTAATTTTAAACAAATTATAGCTTTAAAATACTCAAACAATTACTCTCAATCATTATTAACAATATCTAATTAATTTCTCCAGGATTTTCGATTTAAAAAATACCACATATTCCAGACTACATATGCTACCACATATTTAAATGGATCAAATACCAAAAAGTCACTCAAATAATTTTTAATACATATTTAGTTCAAGCCTTTTATTTTGTACCAAAAAGTTCCTTATTCTCTTTATTTAAAGGCCCGCTCCAGTGGCATGGTAAAACCTTTTTGGCATGGTGAATGACTTTTTGGTGCAAAATAAAAAGGTTTGGACTAAACGTATATTAAAAAAATTCGAGGGACTATTTGGTATATGCCCCTATTAAAATTGAGCATTGAACAACTTCAAATTAAACTACACATACATTCAAAAAAATAAATTGAACAACTCCACATATAAAAAACTAAACTACACAACTCTACATACATAAAATTTCTACCACATACAAAAAATATATAAATACATAAAAATAATACCTAAAAAACCCGATATATTTTTTTTGGAAAAATTCAATCGAGGTCACTGCCTCCCTTGGGCCCCATGTGGCTCCGCAACTGTTGCCATTCTAATGTTGTATTTTTAATTTAAATATTATACCATTTCCTGAATAAGATGTGGGAGCTAAATGCTATTACCGAGATACCATAAAAGACACATTATATAAAAATATCCATTGAAAACATAATATTCTTTTTTATGTTGTTTATATTGTAAAATACCGTATTTGAGCATGAGAAGTGAAATGTTTATTTTTATTGGGTATGTCGTATACATTTGATATTGTGAGAGAGAAATGAGTTTAACTTGGACAAGTGAAAAGACAAGACATTCAAATTTAATTTATTGTGTATATATAAAACAATAGTCCAAAAGTGTTCTCAAATTACACGTGGCCAATGCCCTAGAATCCCAAAAGGAAACATTCGAACATTTGTCACTCAAATCTACGGCTTCTACTCATTTATAAACCCTCTCTCTCCTTCTTACTCTGAGAAGACGACCTATCTCTTAAAGCCAAATAGGTTCGTCATTTTACCTCTCCCTCATATTTTCTCACCCATCCTTCGCACCTCTCTTAAAGTGTAGCGCCCTAATTTATTTGTTAACGTAATTAATTGTAACTTTTGAATATTTTTTTTCTCTCTTAGTTCTGGTATGCATTTTGTATTCTTCTTTTTAAGTTTTGGTTACACTTACATCTTCTCCTGAGAGAACATTATGGTTATTATCGAAAATGTGGTTTCATGCTTTTCGACGGCCATTGATCCTTGAACGGTGTTGGTAAAGTATTTTTTGTTGGTCTTTATTTTACAGGTTCCTTTACAAGTTGTCTATGTTAATGTTTTTGAGGTTTATAAAAGGTTTCCCTCTCTATCTAGATCTTCTCTCGTCATCCCTCTTATATTTTCCTATCAATCTAATTTTGGTGGTGGACCTGTTTGGAGATTCCAATGAAAACAGTGTCACGTGTAAGATTTTCTGATGGAGACGTAGTCATCGGAAACTCCTCCACTATCAACGCCGGAGATTACCATTCAGTGAATAAAACAATGGGAAAAAAATCCTAAGAAAAAAAGGTCTCTCTAAAATTTTTCAATAAAACTTCTAATAAGTAAAAAATTTTTTTACCAAAAAGTACAAAAAATATATAACGGTGGGGTTGTCCAGCCGAAAATTGTTCCATTTGCAATACCATCATTACCATTCAGTGGCGGATCCAGGATTACAGTCCAATCGGGGCGAAATCGGTTCAAAATTACATATGCGAAAGTTTCAAGTGTTGCTGGGGGTTCGGGGCCGGGAGCCCCCGAGACGGGTTTTTTGGGTTATTTCTAATTTTAAACAAATTATAGCTTTAAAATACTCAAACAATTACTCTCAATCATTATTAACAATATCTAATTAATTTCTCCAGGACTTTCGATTTAAAAAATACCACATATTCGAGACTACATATGCCACCACATATTTAAATGGATCAAATACCAAAAAGTCACTCAAACAATTTTTAATACACATTTAGTCCAAACCTTTTATTTTGTACCAAAAAGTGATGGACTTGTTGGTGCAAAATAACAAAGTTTGGCCTAAAAAGTATATTAAAAAAAATTCGAGGGACTATTTGGTATATGCCCCTATTAAAATTGAGCATTGAACAACTTCAAATTAAACTACACATACATTCAAAAAATTAAATTGAACAACTCCACGTATAAAAAACTAAACTACACAACTCCACGTACATCAAATTTCGGCCATATATAAAAAATATATAAATACATAAAAATAATACCTAAAAAGACCTATATATTTTTTTTGGAAAAATTCAACCGGGGTCACCCCCTCCCTTGAGCCCCTTGTGGCTCCGCAACTATTACCATTATAATGTTGTATTTTTAATTTAAATATTATACCATTTCCTGAATAAGATGTGGGAGCTAAATGCTATTATAGAGATACCATAAAAGACACATTATATAAAAATATCCATTGAAAACATAATATTCTTTTTTATGCTGTTTATATTGTAAAATACCGTATTTGAGCATGAGAAGTGAAATGTTTATTTTTATTGGGTATGTCGTATACATTTGATATTGTGGGAGAGAAATGAGTTTAACTTGGACAAGTGAAAAGACAAGACATTCAAATCTAATCTATTGTGTATATATAAAACAAGAATAATGATATGCTTCCCGAATGGAAGCTACCGATTCCATCCCCCAAACAATCTCCACCCTTCATCTCTCTCTACTCTCTCTCTTTCCTTTGAGATTTTTTTTTCATTTTTTTGTCCCAATTTTTCATATATGAAAAAATGTTTTTAAGTTATTTTTTTGTCCCAATTATTCTCTATTAAAAAAATTTCTCTTCTTTGTAATCCTATTTTTTTCCTTATAAAAAAGACGAAAAAAATGTGATACAATTATTTAGGTTAATTAATTTTTTTTTTTGGATTTAAACTTTATAATGACTTTATCAAAAAGTCTAAGTTCATGTGTCCGCCGCGACACACTCATGTGATGTGTCGCGACTAGCTAGTGTCTTATGGATGTGGGTCCGCGCTAGCGGTACTAACCGATCGACACATGATTTTCATGTGTTGAACGTGACACTCTGACGTAACGTGTCACGGTTGGTTAGTGTCTTATGAATATGGGTCCGCACCAGCGACACTAACCGCTGACACACCATTTTCATGTGTCTGCCACGACACACTGACATGACGTGTCGCGATTAATTAGTGTCTTATAGATGTGAGTCCGGCGTAGCAGAACTAATCAATTGCGACACGTCATGTTAGCGTTTTTATGTGGTGAGTGATTTTTTGTAACAACATAAAAATGCTTCAATTAAGCGTTTATTAAAAAATGTTTAATTAATATTCTTTTATTCTTAAAGGTCCGCGCCAACGTTTTTATGGATCGTGCTCGCGTTAGGCAAAAAAATCAATTTTGTGTTATGTACTGTCGCGTCTTAATTACGTCGTGTGTGATAAAAAAATGAGTGTTTTTAAACTTGAGTATTTTTATTTTGTTTCAAAAAGTCCTCAAATACAAATTTAACCAATACTCACTTATTTTTAAAGTTTCGCATCAGCGGCACACATTGAGTGCGTTTTTATGTGATGAGTGACTTTTCGAAACATAGTTTTTTTTTTATTTGGTGAGGGACTTTCAATAGTAAACATAGTTTTTTTACTTATAAAAAAATATTTGTTTTAAATTTAATTAAAAAACTGTTTAATTTGAAGTCTTAGATTCTCGATTGATCAGTGCCGCTGGCGCGAACCTACATTTCCGGACCAACATCATTTCTTGAATGTGGGTCCGCACTAGCGGCACTTATCAATCGCGAATCTAAGACATCAAATTAAAAATATTTTTTTTTATTAAAACTAATTTTATCAACAAAAAAAAAACTTGTATCGTGTCTTACCTAACACAATTTAATCGACATTAGATAGGACATAAAATTGATTTTATCAAAAAAAAAAATCCAAAAAAAACTGTTAAAACTAATTTTAACAAAAAAAAAATATGTTCGTGTTATTTTCATTCAGTCATGTTCTTGTTCCCTTTTTTTATATATAAAAACACTTTTTTTTTATATAAAAAATACAGATTTTTATAAAACAGTTTTTTAAAACAAACAGTTTTTACGGCACACTTTGTGTTATGTGTTGTCGCGCCTTAATTATGTTGTGTGTGATAAAAAAAAACTCGTGTTGTGCGTTACGTAACACAATTTAATTGACATTATATATGACATAAAATTAATTTTAACAAAAAATTTATTATCTAAAAAATAATTAGCTTATGTTCCTATTTGATAAAAAAAAATATTTTTTGTCGCATTTAATTAGGTCGGGTATAGGTTAGGTAATAAAAATAAAATCTCCTGTAAAATTTTATTTTAATTTAATCGTGTTCGTATTTCTTTTTTTAGTGGCTAAAATTTACATTTATGTATATAACATTTTGAGTTCAAAATGAGTCGGATTTGTGCGTCGCTGTAGGTCAAAAAATATTTTCACAAAAAACAAAATTATTATCTAAAAAAATCAATACATGTGGCATGTCCAAAAAAAATAGTGCCGCTGGCGTGGATCTATATTTCCGGATGAATATCATTTGTTGAATGTGGATCCGCGCCAGCGGCACTAGTCAAAAAAAATTATTACCCAAAAATTTTGATTTTATATTAAAACCTTGATTATAGAACCTAAAACTGATTTTATAAAAATAAATAAATAAAAACTAGACCCAAAAAAGATATAAAACTGATTCTAAAAAAAAAAAATTATTACCTAAAAACAATTATTACCGAAATTTTTTATGTCGTGTCATGTCGTATTTTAATTAAGTCATGTTCATATTTGATAAAAAAAATATTGTTTTTTATCGCATTTAGTTGGGTTAGATTCGGATTATTTTAATTTAGTCATGTTCGTGTTCCTTTTTTTTAAACACAGTTTTTTATATAAAAAATACAGATTATTATCAAATTTCACTCAATTTTAAAAAAGAAAATGAAATATCAATCTAAATAAGAAATTATCATGACCCAACTCATTCCTGCCGTGTTTTATACTTTGAGTTGAAAATGAAGGCATGACTTTGGAACAAGAGATGAAGGGCCAAGATTGAGTTGGGTAGTAGGTCGGTTATGAGGCTTCGAACAGTTGTCCAAAAGTGCTCTCAAATTACAGGTGGCCAATGCCCTAGAATAGTCCAAAAGGCAACATTCGAACGATAGTCCAAAAGTGTTATCAACATTCGGCCAATGCCCTAGAACCCCAAAAGGCAACAGTTGTCACTCAAAACCGACGGCTTCTACACATTTATAAACCCTCTCTCTCTCCTTCTTACTCTGAAAGCCAAATAGCCTCATATTACCTCTCCCTCATATTACCTCTCTCTCATATTTTCTCACCCATCCTTCGCACCTCTCTTCAAGTGTAGCGCACTAATTCATTTGTTAAGGTAAATTAATTGTAACTTTTGAATATTTGTTTCTTTCTTTCTTAGTTCTGGTATGCATTTTGTATTCTGCTTTTTAAGTTTTGGTTAGGAGAGATACATACTTACACCTTCTCCTGAGAGAACATTATGGTTATTATCAAAAAAGTGGTTACATGCTTTTCGACGGTAAGGTAAGGTATTTTTTGTGGGTCTTTATTTTACAGGTTTTTTAACAAGTTGTCTATGTTAATGTTTTTGAGGTTTATAAAAGGTTTCCCTATCTAGATTTTCCTATAAATCTGATTTTGGTGGTGGACCTGTTGTGGTTTGGATATTCTAATGAAAACGGCGCCATAACAAAACTTCAGCTCTCACGTCTAAATGGTTTATTTCTTAGCCTCTCTCTCACCCACCAGTTGGCGGTTTCTGATTTGTTTTGTTGGGTTTTTGAGTGGTTAGGATCATGGCTATGGGAAATTACGGATTCGCCACTTAATTTAAGTACTGAGAGACACGAGAAACCTCGACTCTGACTACAATATTTTTTTTTTTTTTGGAAAGTTGTAATGGGTCCAACGAGGACTGGGCATGTTAGATCTTGAAGCCGATGCTTTCGTTACACGGGTCATGTGTTTTGATATTTTTTTTTAAGTTTGTTTTTTAATTTTTTTTGTATATTTTTAAACATTTCAGGGGCTTCTAAAAATAGCTCAAAATGATTTTTTTTTTTTTTTTGGTATTTGATAGTTTTATGTAGCTTAAAAAACTGTTCAAAATTAACCCATTTTTGAAAATACCAAAAAAGTTTATTTTGAGTTAATTTTTTTGGGAATCCTTTGAAATGTTTAAAACCCATAAAAAAATATCGACAACCTGAGCTTTTCTCATGTAATGTTAATGTTGGTTTAAAGAGGAAAATTCATGGTTTGGGGACGAGGATAGGTATTTTTTACACATCGAAATTACTTTGGTTAATTATTTATATTCATCTAGATTTACGACTATGATTTGTTGGAATATTTCGGTTTTTAAAGTAGCTAATTAATGGAATAGAGAATTAAGGTAAAGGTCATGTTCCTTCTTATATTTGGATTTTTAGGACAATGCTTTTCAAATTTATAAATCTAGTCCCTATGGTACAATAGCATTTATAAATCTAGTCCCTGTGTTACAATGCCTTTATTTTTTTGGTCCGCGCCAGCGGCACTACTTTTCATCATTTTTCATTGTGTTTTTCGTACAGGGACTAAATTTATAAAATTATTTGGAGTGTCCTATTTTTATACACTTTGACAACTATGAGGACCTTTCCCCAAAACCCCCTTAATGGAAACCTGAATTTGACACACCCCGTAATGTGGTCCATATTAAACGTGACTAAATAATTTAACGTGTGAAAAAATTTGTGGACGTTTCTACAATTTTTGCCTTGATGGAAGGCGAAAGGTTGGAAAAATGAAAAGTCAATTTTGACCCTCCCTCACCTATATAACGAGGCTCTCTACCTCATCTAGATCACCTCATATAACACACAATTTATATTAGTAGAGAGAGAAATTACGAAATTGAGAATTCTATCTTATTTGAGAATTCCATTAAGCATTAAATCGAGGAGACGAAATTAGTAACTAATCTTGGAGCTGTGGTGGATCAATACTAAGGAATTCTACAAACAATTTATCCATTTTATCTCCTTTTATCAATGGGCAAAGGTGTGATTCTTAATATGTGATAGTATATAGAATAATTTCTTGGGATTCATGTTAATTGTTTTAGATCAAATCAAAGATCATTTTTTTTTATCTAAAAACAAATTGTGAATTATTTATGTGTTGTTTGTATTAGATGAAATTTTTGGAATATATTTTTCCTGGAATTTTATTTTATGTTGTTGATGTATATTTCATAATGATCATTATGGTAATGTTAGTTTTTAATTTTCTTAGATCATGATATCAAATAGCTTTATTTGAAGACCTTTTTGTACTGTAATTTTGAAAGAACACTTTTGGTGCTTCCCATGATGAGATTGATTATTCTTATGCACTTTTGAGTTTTGAAACCTCATTTGTTACTTCTTCCACTAATTGATAATAATATTCGTGTAACTGTTATTCATTAGTTGCTATTATGTGATGTCCATTTTATAATTTGCACAAAGTCCTTTGTTTATCCAATAGTTTTATGAGTTTAATTGTAATTGCTAATGTCGATTTGAGAAATGTCCAATTACAATTCATATTGTAACCTCCTACTACAAAGCGCCCGTGCATCGCGCGGGGCTAAATCGTGTATATATATATATATATATATATATATATATATATATTACATTTTCTGCCAAATAACTCACGCCCCTTTAAAAGTACTCAAGCCAAATATTTCATTTCATCTTCCTATCAAAGCCCCTTCCGCTACCATCCCATGCTTTGAGGTTTCATTGCATTTATGTAGAGGAGATATGGGAAGACATATGGATAATCTCTGAATATCTCTTACAGTATAAGAACCCTTCTGTCCATTATTATATCAGATGAATTCAGGTTGTTCTTCCATCTCCCCCTCTTCCCATTTATCTTTTTTACGACAAACATGAGGCGGTGGTACATATCTTGATCTTCAATTACATGCTCACACACAAGTAGATATATATGTATGCATATATAACTCAAACACAATTTGGTTTATATGTACACGGAAATAAATCAGAAGAAATTGGGCACATACCTTGATCAACAATTATATATATGTATATATTTGTTAGATTAAAGGAAATTTAGCATTTATAATAGTAGTCCGATCTCTATATTATATAAGATGATGCAATTGGACCATTGGGGATGATTGAATAAGCAATAAAATTTAAATTTTTGTCGCATTGTTGCTAATTTATGACGATTAATGATCTTTTTATTAAATTGAAAAAATATTTTCTTAAGTAAATAAAGTTATTTTTATTTTGTGTTGTCATTAATTTGTGTTATTGTTGCACATTTTTCTGTAAATAATGTTTTTTCTTCTTTTTTTTGTTATTATTTTAAATTTTCTACAGTTATAAATATTATTTTATCTTTTTATTTTTGTATTGCGCTATGTGGAATTTTCTTTGCTAAAATTATTATCTATTAAAAGGAGTTGAAATAAATCTATACACAACTTTGGATAAAAAATAGTTAAATATTATTTTTTTCTTGAAAATTTATATTTGTGATGTGATGTTTTATGCAACTTGCCCGTGCATCGCACGGGGCTTATAACTAGTAATGATTAACCATGACCAGCCATCTACCTTGACCCTTGTGTTTTTATCGGGAATTAAGTATTGAGCCCAGTCCTTTCATTGTTAAACGAAGCGTGTGAAGAAATGAAGAGACTATTTTATTTGGATTTAAAGTTTACGTTTTTTATATAGGGTAAACTCATGACCGAACTACTGCCATTGCTAGGTGCCATTGTCCCCACTGTGTTAAAAGGTCTTTCAAAAACAGGAGACAATATGAGGAGATTAAAGACGAAAAGAGCCATCCAGAAACCAAGAAGAAATATTCAAAATTTAAGTGTTAATTCTCTTCCAGGTGACTTGTTGATTGAAGTTCTTGGAAAGGTTGCATCAGCTTCTTTCACAGACCTCTTCAATGCAAAATTATGGTTAGTTACCAATTCCCCTGTTTTTCCTCCTCTTTTTCTTATCTTTCATCATGTATGTTAATAGATTTTTGTGGTTCTTTATTTATACATCTATACACTGTTGTAAAAAAACAACCCTAATTAAAAAATAGTACCACTAAAAAAACAATCCTAATTAAAAAAGAAAACAACCCCAAATTAAAAATAAAAGTTTCCAATAATGAAAAAACTATCAATTGTAAAAAACAATCCCAATTTAAAACGAGTCCCAACTATAAAAAAATGTAGTCCACAATTAAAAAAAATAGTTCTCAACAATGAAAAAACAGTCCCAATTAAAAAAAAAGTTTTCAAACAGTTCCATTTAAAAAAAGAGTCCCAATTAAAAGAGCTAAAAAAAAAACAGTTCCCAACTATGAAATCGTCCCAATTAATAAAAAAAAATTCGAACACAATACCTTGCGCCAAACAAATATTCATTTTTTTAATTTAATTATTTTTTAATGGGAATAGCTATTCCCACACCCTCCATGTCTTCTCCCACACTCTTTAGATAATAAATGACAATTGTGCCCTTATATTTATAAAATCTAAATGTCCAATTTTTTCACCTACTACTAAAATAAATACATTCGATAAAAAACAAAAAGTTATATTTTCAATAACTGTTTTTTATATATAAAAAACTGTTTATAAAACGTAAAATCTTATCTATTTTTTTTTATTAAAATTGTATCTAAAACGTAAAATTTGTTTTTTTTAAGAAACTCTTTTCTTAGAAAAGTGCTTTTTTTGCTTACAAATTTTATTTTTGATTAAAAACTATTTTTTTTGTACTATTTTAAAAATAATCTTTTTAATATTTTGAAAAAATATGGTCCGCGGCAGTAGTATGTATAGGGGATCCGACCCCCTATACACTGTTGGAGCGAAGCTTTTTTTTCTAATATGTTGTGCCGCGCCAACGGTATGTATAGGTGGTCAGACTCCCTTTACGTACTGCGTATCGGACTATTTTTTAAATAGTAAAAAGATTATTATTAAAATAGTAAAATAAACACTTTTTAACTGAAAAAATAAATAACGAAATATTTTTTAAATAAAAAAAATAAACGTTTTTTATGTAGAAATGGTAAAAAGAATGTTCATTTTCTTAAATGAATAACAAAACAGTTTTTTATCAACGTCCATTTAAATAAAAAAATAATAATATTTTTTATAAATAATATAATGTTTTTTAAATGAAAAAATAACTTTTATAATTTTTATATTTTTAGAATATTAAAATTTTGATTTTCTAGAATATTACGATTTTTATTTTCAAAATATTATGTTTTTAGTTTTATTTTCATAATATTATGTTTTTTTAAAGTAATAGATTTTTGGGCAAAAGATTATATTCGTTCAAATCATATATGCATAGATGGTCTTCTGGTCTTTTAGTGTTTAAATATTAAAAAGGGTGTGTGGGAAGACATAGAGGGTGTAGGAATAGCTATTCCATTTTTTTTAATTTTTTTTAATTTAAAAAATAATGAAATTGATTTTTTTAAATGAATATTTAGTGATCGTGTTAATTGAGAGGGAGAAATGAATGTGTGATAGTTGTAAGTGGAAATAAAAAATGTTAGTTTGGTAATAAGATAAATTTCATTATTTTCACCTGTTAAATTATTCACTTACCCGTGGTTTAAAATGGTTAAAGTTTCACCTCAATTTTCACCATATTCATTTTATTTCACCATGTTAAATGACCAACCAAACACATATTTTACTTAGGTGAATTATTTTTTAACACGGTAAAAAATATTTCACCACGAACCAAACGGATCCTAGAAGTAAATATACATATATCACTTTCATACAAATGGACAGTTTTTCATTACTTTTATACTACAATTACTGCATGAAGTAAAAAAGTATTTATGAACATATGGGGCTGGAAATTTATGAGATTTTTGCTTATGCACATTTTCATATTGGATATGCTACCAAATAAAAAAAAGTTACATATTGGACTTTATTTTCTTTATGCACAGTTGCAGAGATTTTCTGGGGGTAACGGATAACGATTATATATTGGAGCGTATATCAATTGATAAATTTCCAGTGATTCCTTGGATTAAAAAGGATAAAGTGATTGACTTTTTAAATCGGTGCAAGGATAAAGGAAATCCAAAAGCATTATATCGACAAGGCATGGTAAGTTAACTTCATATTATTTATTGTTTGGTTGAGTATGTTTACATGCCCTTTTTCACCACCTGAATTTGTATTTGTACTTTATTTTCCACAGTGATCTATGAGAGTGCAAGTGATTCATGATATTAATTAATTTACAAATAGGTCTAGATTTATAACAAATTTGAGGTTTTTGCATTTAAAACATATACTTCTCTTTGAGGGGAGGAGTCGTACTTATGTTTTTACATCCAAATGCTAGAGAGAGTTTTGCAAATGAAGGTTTCAAGATGTTTTTTTGTGAGTTAGACGCATCGCACCGACATTGACTTGTGTTCAGGCCCACACTGGCCTGACAACAGTGGCGCCCAAACACAAGCCAATACTAGTCCGATACGTCAATATGTAGCATCAACTCAGGGCAGTTACTATAAGGATTGATTTTATCTTAATTATGTGTTAACCAAAACATTAATCATATGTTAACTTTGTTTCTTAAATTATCGCAGATTGAATACTTTAGCTTCAAAAGAACAGAACTGGGAATTGAGTATTTGAAGAGAGCGACAAACAAGGGGCTTGTAGAAGCAACATATGTGTATGGGATCGTCCTACTTTCTAAAGGTGGTGAGTCAACTCAAAAAGGATTGAATCTTTTGAATTCTTTGAACACGAGTTTAAAATTGACAAATCTAAGAACAATACAAGAGTGTCGGGAAAGAATGGAGGTTATTATCAAAACAATGTGGATCAATAATTATATTGATATACATCCAAAACTTTGTTCTCATGCGAAAGATGAAGTTACCTCGATCAAAAAGAGATCATGGGATTATAAGGAAGAAGACGAGGTTTTCTGTTGTGATGCTGGCAAATGGGATCAAGAAGTTACGCTATTTTGTAGGTTGTTACGTGGGGAGTCTAGGTTTTGATAAAAATAAATTATTTTATTTGATTAGATGAACTCCATGTGATTAATGGCAATGTTTAATGGATTATCTTGAAGATTTATAGAATCATTGACAGATCACCTTATGATGTTTGATTGAGTGTGGGGTTAGAGTTTTCTTATTATTTCATTAGCAGATTCCGATATTCTTTCGGTAACTATGACAATTGGTTAGCATGTTCATTACATAACTATAACAATTGGTGTATATTTAATACTACTTTTGTAATATAACAGTTTCACTAAAGGGTCAAATTCTAAACATGTGGGACTGTGTACTAAAGATAAAATGGTTTTAACCTCACGTTTTTTTTAATTCTGCAGACTAATAACTAAAAGGTCCTTTATATATTGTTAAAAATGGATTTAAACAAATGCAAGTGCATTTATATACCTCCTCCCAAATTTTCTAATTCAAATACCTGTTAAAAAGCGACTTTGGTACTTTATTAATTAAGATTATTCAACTTTAATGCATTTGTTAATTTTTTTAGACTTTCGTAAAATTTTAGCTATTGGGGTTACATCTATTAATCATTTAGAAACTATAAGAGTATCAATGCTCGGGATAAGTGAGTGGTCATAGCATGTGATTTGGGCATGTTTTTTATTATAAAGTGTGGTAATTCTCAAATAATGTTAAATAATATTAGACCAAAGTTTTAACTAGGATTCTTACCAATTCGTAGTTTTTTAATGTCTAGATATTTAAATGATAAGATTATTACCCAAAAAAATGAAATTTAGTGAACTATTAAAAACGTATATATGTATATATATTGATTCAAGTGCTTTGTAATTTATGAATACATTTTCCCATTATTGTAAAAGTCAAAATTTATAAAACTATTGCAGTTGCAAGTTTGAACTATTCTTTCTTCAAAATTTTGGAATGGGATCAAAGTGGAAAGAAATGGGATCAACCCGCACTTTAAGAAATTCATCTTTTAGTGAAGAAAAAACGTTGTCGCAGAAAAATAGATTTGCTTGCAAAACAGTTTTAGCGATACCATAATAATTGGGGGATAATACTCCACCTTCTATTCCTACAAATCATGACCATATCACAATTCACAACTCAACAACTGATCCCAAAAGCCCAACCCAATACCTCCTCAACATCCCTCTAAGTCTTCAAAAACTTTTCTCCAATTTCAAAACTTCATTAAAAAGATCCAAGATGAGGCATCAGATAATAAAGAAATGACAATGACGGATATCCTCATGCCGTCTCCTAAAGGATCCAAGAAACCTATCAAGAATAAAAATGATTTGCATAAGGCCCTATCTCTATGTGATTCAGAAGAAGTCACTGTAGAAGGATTGCCAAAATTGCAATTCTAATTTATTGGAGATTAGGTCCTCCAATCTCTTAGAATCCCAACCTCAAAATACAATGACTTCCAAAAATAAGTCTTGTTTATTCCCCAAAGTGATATCCTCCAAAAACACAGACCCTTTATTCAAGAGGATAACTAGAGCTGCTGTTAAGTCATCAAAAAATTCTTTTAACACTCTTTCTCAATGACCAATTTCATTTTATGGAATATCAGAGGTTTGGCTAATAAGCCTTCCAAAAGAAGAGTTAAAAAGCTTTTCTTCATTCATAATCTTCCATTCATTGCCTTGATAGAACCTAATTCTAAGCCTCCAATGATTGAGGAAGTGAGAAGAACTCTTAAGTTTGAAGGTTGCACTGTCAATTCAAGCAACTAAATATGTTTTTTATGGAGATATGGAGTCAACTGCACTATTATTAAATCTGAAGATCAATGTATGCTTTTAAATATTTCTCACCCTCATTTGGCTTCAGATGTGTTTCTCTATATTGTCTATGCTAAGTGCTCCGGGTATGAAAGATTTCCTCCGTGGGACTGGCTTAATCAGCATAAGATTATTGCAGATTCCAAACCATGGATTGTTCTGAGGGATTTTAATGTTGTGGCTAAAAGTATTGAAAAAAGGGGTGGAAATGAGGTAGACTTTAACTCTATAGAAGACTTCAATAATTTCATTATCAATGCTTCTTTAATGGAGGTAAATTCCATTGGATCTAAGGGTCCGTTTGATAGCACAAAAATTCTAAGGCAAATTTCCAAAAGTTGGAAAATTCTGGTATTTTTCAGCTTTTAGGCTGTTTGAAAGCGTTAATTTGCCCTGGAATTTGTTTTCTATGTACAACACCCCTTAAGCACAATTTGCCACCCTAGGGTGGAATTCAATTCTTTGGGGGGGGGGGGGGGGGGGGGGGGGGGTCAGGTTTTTGTTTGCCACCTTTGGGTGGCAAATCACTTGAAACCAATTTTTTTTTACAACTCTATATATTTCATAAATATATAAATATATATTGTTAATAAATATATAAATATATATATTTCGTATATTTTAATATATATTCGTATATTTTATATATTTTAGCACATATATGTATATTGCGTATATTTCGTATATTTATATATATTTCATATATTTATATATATTTCATATATTTATATATTTCGTACATTTATATAATTTATATAATTCATATATTTTAATATATATTTATATTTCGTAAATTTTGTATATTTCATATATTCCTTATATTTAATATCTATTATTTACAAAATATATACATATATATTATGTATATGTATATTTTATTCTGTATATATACATATATATAATATACGTATACAATATAATATGTCTGTATATATACATGTATATATACATATATATAATATACGTATACAATATAATATGTCTGTATATATACATATATATAATATACATATACAATATAATATACACACATATAATATACATATACAATATGAACATATATAATATACATTATTCTGTATACTATATATGTATATTATATATGCCTGTATAATATGAACATATATAATATACATTATTCTGTATACTATATATGTATATTATATATGCCTGTATATATACATATATATAATATTTATATTGTATATTATATATGTGTATATATTATAATGTATATTATAATAAATATATATTATAATATACATTATCATATATACACATATATAATATACATTATTCTGCATATTACATTATATAATATACATTATTATATATGTATATTATAATGTATATTATATATGTATATTATATACATTATATTATACTGTATATTACATTATATAATATACATTATTATATATGTATATTATAATGTATATTATATATGTATAATATATACATTATATTATAATGTATATTATATATGTATATTATAATGTATATATTATAATTTATATTATAATATATATATTGTATATGTATATTATATATACAGACATATTATATTGTATACGTATATTATATATATGTATATATTCATAAATACATAATATATATGTATATATTCTGTAAATAATATATATTTAGTATATATATAATTTACATATATACAGAATAAAATATTATGTATATATTCTGTAAAAATAATATATATTTACTATATTCAGTATATAATATAATATATATTCATATATTCCGTAAATAATATATTATATTTTCATAGATTTTTTATATTTAATAGATTTTGTACATTTAATAATATAAAAATCTAAAAATCTATTATATTTAATAATATAATAGATTTTTATATTATTAAATGTACAAAATCTATGAAAATATAATATTTTATTTACGAAATATATTCATATATTAAATATATTATTAAATTATTATATTATTCGCGAAATATATATATTTCGTAAATTATTATTAATTTCCGGAAAAATATACAAAATATATGAATATTCCGAAAATTAATAATAATTTACGGAATGTATATATTCCCCAAATTATATTAATTTTTGGAATATATATATATTCCGCAAATAATATAATATATATTCATATATTTTGTATATTTAATAATATATATTTATTATATATATATATTCCATAAACAAATTTTCCACTTTTATATCTATTTTCCAGCTTTTGCGTTTGATAGAAAATGTGGAAAATTGATGATTTTCCAACTTGTATCAAACAGACACAAGTTGGAAAATATTCATTTGCCTTGGAATTGTTTACCCTGGAATCAAATATCCTGGAATCATTTGCATTTTCCCAGTTTTCAATCAAACGGATCCTAATTTCACTTGGCACAACTTTAGAGACTTTGGGAAGATTTGGGCAAAATTAGACACGGTCTGGCTTCTATTGAATGGAATACCTTATTTCCTAATTTCACTAACTCATTTAAATAAAACTTGTTCATATCATTGTACCCTTCTTTTCTCTATTAAAAAACACCTTGATTCTCTCCTTAAACCATTTAAGTTTCAAAATATGTGGTGTAAACATGAAGACCTTCTATGCGTGGTTGAGAATTCTTGGAAGAAGCCGCCTGAAGGTAATCCTCTGAGATGCTTTTCTTCTAAATTACAAAGGCTGAAAGCAGACTTAAGCATCTGGAATAAAACTAAATTTAAAAATGTTTTTGATGAAATTCGAATCTTGGAAGATGAGTGTAATACCCCTTGTTTTTGAGTAATTATTTTTATATTAATTTTCCATGCGGGTTAATTATATAGAATAATGGAAGTTGAAGAAAATATTATTTTAAGTGATTTAAGAGACAATGTTTACTGAGTTTTGCATATTTACTGTTAAGTGAATGTAAATAGCATCATCTTATGTTTTATTGCGTCATTGTGCCTTATGCGACGAGTATGGCTTATATTCCAATTGAATCATTATTGATAAATAAAAATGATGTTGGAATAGGGAATAATTTATGTTATCCCAGATGCCAATTTAGAGGGCGCGGTTAGTCCGGAAATGGTTGAGATTAATAAAAATAAGTGGCATGTTGTATTTTTGGGTTCCGGGTACTTTTGACCGGTTATGACTTAATTATGTTGTTACGAGTCATTTTAATTGTGTAGTAACATTTAAAGTTGGAATTTAGTGTTATTGGGAATTTAAGTCTTCCAACAAACATTTATCCTCATTTATATGTCTTAAACCTAGAAAGAAAGAGAGAGAAAGAGAAATTGGGAGAAAAGAAGAGAAAAGAGAGAAAAATTGAAGATTAGATCTTGCATTTGTTGCTACCGAAAGAAAATCCGATACTACAACCTCAAGGCAAGTTTATAACTTGCAAATGCATGATTTAATGCGGATAAATTGTAGTGATAGTTGTGTATTTGGAAGAATTAAACAAATTGTGGGTTTTGATGAATTTTGGTGTTTAACCCTTAGATTTTGATGTTTGTATGACTTGAGTTGGATATATTGGTTTGTTGTTCTTTAGAATGTTGGGTTATTATTGTTAGATGATGATATTGAGAGAAGTGGAGGAAAATAGGGTGAATGATTTGGGTTTGGGTTGTTAGAAATAGGGTTTGTCCATGGGATCTGGTGAGCGCGATCGATCCCGGTCCAGAGTCCGATCGACCGGGCCTAAAGAGAAAAGCCCACTGCTTCTCTCGATAGGCATATTTGAAAAGCGCAATCGACCGCAGTCTCATGACTAGTTGACTGGGCATTGAGGATTAGGCTTATTATATTTCTTATAAGGCAAACCCTTAGAAGCACAGTCGACCGGGGATCAGGGGACGATCGACCCGTACCCTGTTTTTCACCTGAAAACTTTAGTTTTCTTTAGCTCCTTTCTTTTAAGGTTTAGGCCTAGGAACCTTATTGCCTGAAATTAAAACTGGACTATTAGAGTCTAGTATTAAGGGAATCAAGAACCTAGGTTAGAAAATGAGTGTTCGGGCTTAGGTCGAGAATTAATTAATTAATTACCAGAAGAATGTAAGGGTCCTTTTCACATAGTGAGCTAGTCTAGGACTAGGGGGAAGTAGGGTTATATAATTTAGGACTTTTGGAATTAGGATGAGGTAATATAATACGTGATAGATTATAGGGTTGTCGTAAATTCATGGAGACTAATATGAGGATAATTGAATGTTGTGTTTTACGTCATTGAACATATATGGCTCTAGATAAAATGTAATGTACATTTTAATTTGGAATATCTTGTGAATATTGATTTGCATATACATAACTCTCTAAATAATATCATAAGGGAAGTTACGCGAATGAGGTGAAGTCCCCTGGCTAGTGAATGCAGGGTGAATATAGTCCTGAGCCATATGACCAGTTGTTATATTGTGATGTTATTTTAGTCGAAGTGAGGTAATTCCGGGTATGGTTATGACTCACTGTCGAAGGTATATGGCCGCTTCCCACGCGACGTGATTTAGGATGCCCAGGTTGTCTTGGTGATAGGCCCTGGAAGATGATAACTATTTAGGGGCGCATTCAGTGGGGTGACTCCCTGAATGATGGCCTTAGAATCGTTATAATGTGATTATAATTATTCTTATGAATGTGATATTTTATAAACGGCTAAATCATTTTATAAATCAATTGTTTTGGAATAAGTTTCCTAATGAGGAATGGACTTGTGAAGTCATATTGTGAAAAACTGAATTGTAAGCTTGTTAAATTGGAATTGCATTATTTCTCTTGCATTAATGAATACTTATCATTGTAAATGACATTGCGTTAGGTTGTACATTTATATGAGAAGTGAGGATTATCCTTACTATGAAGAGCGGGTTAAGCTTAATCATGATGTTCGCTATTCATAATTGTCATGCATTTTATTCACATGTATATCATATCAAACTGGGCCCTGACCCGTTTATATCTCTTTATTTTGTATGCATCTCTTTTACGCCCAGGTGCTCCTCCGCAAGGACGCCCGTGTTGATCCTTCCTTCCATGCGTCTGGAAGCTATGACATTTTTGCGAATGTTGTAGGATATTTGTTATAGACGCCTCTATCTTTTGTGTACTCTAGTAATGATCAGTCTACACATTTGGGTGTGTTTCCCCAGTTTTGTACTTGCTTATATATTGTGATATTTATTTATTAATACTCGGTGTAACCGCTTGTATTGGTCTGTTAACCGACAGCTTATTGGGTTATTCTGTTGTGTATGATTGTTAAACGGTTATCTGTCTTTACTTATATCCACCTTCTTTTAAAATTGGATTGTCTAAATGGTTTTCTTTAAACTTACAAAATAATTTGACATCCGTTTTCCAAAATAATTGGTGGTTATCTCGTATATTTATTTTTCACGACAGTGATGCTAAGAATGGACCATCTATGATTCATGTATTTATTGGAGTATCGGGCTGGCCACCTCTTATTTTAATAAGCTGGGTGTCACAGATGTTATCAGAGCATCGGGTTCAGAGTCCTTAGGATCTATGCGTACTTATCACGTTCTACCGTAGTGTTCTTTGATATAAAGTCATATTGTTAGGACTGTTTTGTTTGTGTATGCTTGCGATCTTCTGCAAAGATAAATTATTTTAAATTGTATTCCGATTTAGTTATTTTTTCGTCTCAGATGCCGCCTAGAAGAGGTCGCCCAACAAAGAGAAATATAGTTGTAGAAGATAATGTAGAACCCCCACCATCTCAAGGAACAATTACTGTAGCGTAGGTGGCTAACATTATTGACTAGGCAGTCAATGCTGAAATGACTTCAATGTCCCAACAGTTTCCTTAAGCCCAACAACCAGTGGTACCGGAGGTGCAAGCCTATGCGGGACCTTCCCCGTGGGAGAGAGTATATTTTTTTAACCGTGGAAAAAAATATGGATTTATGTCTATATTTTTTATGTGTTCTAGAGATAATGATGTTGCTTTCCATTTTATAGTACTGCTTGACATGATTACATTAGTTGTTTTCTGTCATTTCCATTGTATTTTATCATTGATTTTTTAACTAAAGTCTGTTATTCATTGAACACTTCTATTGTAATCGAAAAAATAACACAAATTTTGATTGAAATTACATGTGGTAGCGTATCATTGGTTGATTTTTTGGATCCGCTGGCGCGGACCCCACAAACTAATCAATAGAAACTCGTTACATAATTCGATATCTCCACTTTCGGTAAAAAATTCTGTTTCAATATTATTTTCCTTATTCATTTGATATGTGGATAGAATAATAGTGGTGCTTTTAAAATTATAATTATATATATGAAACATTGTGTATAATAGTGAGTATGATTATTCTTTACACAAAATATATATATATATATATATATAGTCCTGCTTTTGTGCGGATTAGTCCGCATCTTAAGAATGCGAACCAGATATGTGTCACCGGATCTAACAACTGATGGCTAGATTTGGTTCGATTTTGGGTTTGTTTTCTTTTCAAACCTTTAAATTTTAATAATTACATGTTTTTATTTTCCCCTACAGTTTTATTTTTTACTCTGCCATCTACATGGTCACACTTAAATGTGTTGTGTTCATCTGGTATTATCTATAAGGGTAATGAATTATTTTGAATTGTGTGTAAGTTACATATGGTTAATCTAAAAAAAAAATGTTAGGTGCTCCAACAATTTTTCTTATTTTACATAAATTATTGGCGTCTTAATGGTTATTAACGATTGAAGCGAGTCAATGCAATGGAGTCTTAATGGTTACTTCATAATCACTATTAGAAAATATTCGAAACATTTTTATAACCGTGTCATCGGCACGGGTACACCCTAATATATATATATATATATATATGAGGAGGGACTTTTGATCTTTTCCAACTGATCGTTGAGATTGGAAGTTTATGCATTTGACCTTTTATTAACTGATTATTGAGATTTAGGGTCCGTTTGGTTGCCAATAGGCAAAAGAGTGGGCATGGCAAAAATTGTCTGGGAAAATTTAGGCAAAATTTGCCTAAATTTAGGAAAATTTAGGCAAAATTTGCCTAGGCAAATTTACATGAGGCTATCAAACAACCATTAGGCGAAATATTAAAAACAGTTTTCAAAACATTAGTTTGTAAAACATTTTCTGAACAATTTTTTCTAATATCAAAAACAGTTTTTAAAATATTACAAAACAATTTTAAAACATTCACAATAGCTTTTTTAAACTATTTTAAAAAGTTTTAAAAAAAGTTCTTTAAAACTTTAAAACTGTTTTCATAATCTATCCAAAACAGTTTTTAAAAATGTTAAAAACTGTTTTTACAATATTTTTATAATACGATTTTTAAAAAAAATTGTAAAACATTTTCTAAACAATTTTTTCTAATATTAAAAACAGTTTTCAAAACATTAGTTTGTAAAACATTTTCTGAACAATTTTTTCTAATATTAAAAACAGTTTTCAAAACATTAGAAAATAATTTTTAAATATTTATAACAGTTTTTTTAACTGTTTAAAACAGTTTTTAAAATTATTTTTTAAAACACTAAAACTGTTTTTATAATATTTTCACAATAGTTTTGAAAAATATTAAAAACAGTTTTTACAATATTTTGTTAATACGATTTTTTAAAAAAATTGCAAAACATTTTCTTAACAATTTTTTATCAGATTAAAAACAGTTTTTAAAACATTGTAAAATAGTTTTTAAATATTCATAACAGTTTTTTAATTATTGAAAACAGTTTTTAAATTATTTTTTAAAACATTAAAACCATTTAAGAAGTTGGCAAATTTGTTGGCAAAATATTTCTCACTCAAATAGGTAAGCAAAATTTGCCCACAGATTGTATAGAGGAGGTGTTGTACATCGGCAAATAATGTCTATGCAAATTTTGCAACCAAACGGTCAAAATGTGGATAAATTTTTTTATTTGTCAACTTTTTAATATTTGTCTAGACAAAAAAGAACAATCAAACGGACCCTTAATGTATGTTACCAAATGCTGTCACCATTTCTTAGTGGTAAAAACACCTTTTCAACATGCTAACCAAAAATCGGCCCTTAATCTGCCATCTTTTTATAAAACAAAATTAGGCCTTTTTCTTTCCTTCTAAATGCACACTTAATTCCCATTTATTAAGTGCACATCATAAACCTTCAAGATATTATTCTTACTCATTTTGGAGTATTTTGTGGAGAAGCCGGTATCTTCTTCATTGCTGCCCATCTGGAATTCTTCGGGGAAATTCCAGCCGACGACATCGAAACCGACACCTACGGGTATTTCATATGTCACACTTATTTTCAGTATAATCTGTGCAACTGTTCTTTACAAATTATAGTGAAAATAATATGGTTTTGCCCTTCGGGGATTTTTCCTGATATATTGTGTCACATGCTATATTTATTTTATTTGATAGATCATCTAGATGCGTGTTTTTAGGATTTAATTAAAAATTATGTTTGATTAAATAATTTCTTTATTTGACTAAAGGCGCACTCTTCACTGCTATACAACAAGAACACGTTGTTCAGACACGCAATCTTCTGCAAAAAATCAACACGTAGCAGATCCTCAATGACACGCAGTTGTAGCGACTCACTCCATAATAGCACGCAACTCTCGGTTGTAAAGATCTCCCCACAAAGTATG
This sequence comes from Sambucus nigra, assembly GCA_949130495.1. Lineage (NCBI taxonomy): Eukaryota > Viridiplantae > Streptophyta > Magnoliopsida > Dipsacales > Adoxaceae > Sambucus > Sambucus nigra. The sequence continues at coordinate 24,126,982 of OX422211.1, forward strand.
AACAGTAGCAAAACTATGCTTGTGGGTTCCACAAAAAATAACTCAGACAAAAGTAATTGGGATATTGAATTGTAAAACAAAAGATTGAACCCTCAAGATATTGGAGAATAAACCAAAACTCTCAAAATTGTATCTTGTTTAAAAACAGTGTTTCTCCCCCCCCCCCTGAAAATTAGTAGCCTGACGCCCCTATTTATAATACAAATCAAGGCGGTGACATGTCGGCTGAAAACAGTTCTCGTTCGAACGACATGCGACGTTGTTCGAGCGAACCTCCATCTCGTTTGAACCAGATCTGACGTCGTTTGAACGTCAGTCACTGATCCCCCTTAAAAAATACTTTTCAAGTTTTAAATAACTTGGAATCCTCAAATCTTAAAATTGTTCATGGGATCAGGAGATATTTATCCAAAGCTTTTATGAAAAAATATTTTTTGAAAAACAAAAACCATTTATTAGAATTCCAAAAATTATTTTAACTTTTGTAAAAATATCCCAACACTTTCAGTGTGAAATGTAAATGAGACTTAAACACATTTTACCAAATTCATCCTTGTTGGGCTTGAATGTTGAAGACTTCTTGAAATTCAAATTCGTCTCTTGTATAGATGTAATCCTCTCAATCCTTCGATGACTTGAAAATAACTTGTAGCGGTATATGACATACTAATTGTGACGGACAATGTCCTTACAAAATTTTATGTCAATATCCGATCACATTTTCATGTTATTTTATTTTTATTTTTTATTAACAGCTTGTCTAGTTTTTAACTCTATGTCCCACTCTTCGTCCCATGTTAATATTAATTCCTTATTAATTCCTATTTTTAATGTTATTTTAAATAAATTCCTTGTAGTAATTTTTTATCAACTATATGTCACAAATGGATTATGAAAATTTTAATTCTTCTAGTGATGATTGTGTTGCAAATTATGAAACTATAATGATGAATCAAATGATTTAGAGGGAGAAGTTCTAGAGGATAATGGTGACCCCGAAGTAGGAATCGTTTTCGACATCTATGTTGATTTAATCGTTTACTACGAAAATTTTGGTAATAAAAGGGGTTTGCGGTAAAAAAAATGTTCATCTTTGTAGTGCTCGGATGGGATGTCAAATATGTACAACTTGCATGCTAGGTCAGGCCAAGAGATAAGCACCGCAAAAAATGTATTCAAAAAATATTCGGATAGCAAAAATGAATTTCAAGCTAGTGTTATGGCTAAAATAGGCGATAATGGAAAATTGTATGTTATAAAAGTAGTCATTGCTCACAATCATGTCGTAAGTCCAACGAAATTTCAGTACTATAAGAAGAATCAGGTGATAAAAAATTATGTTAAGATGAAGCTTGAGTCGAATGGTGGATGGGTATTCGACCTAATAAAAGTTTTAACACATTTGTTGTGGAATCAGGTGGCCATAACAACGTTCCATTTCCAGAAAAGGATTGTTATAACTATATTGAGAAGATTAGGAGCTTAAGTCTTAGGTATGGAGATTTTATAAAGATTCAAAATGAACTTATTAAAATGTAAGAAAAAAAATTCAAATTTGTTATGTTTGATGGATATGGATAATGAGGCAAAGTTGAAAGTTTTATTTTGGGCTAATTCAAGGAGTCGAGAGGCATATGAAGAGTTTGGAGATTTGATCACATTTGACATGACTTATCTTACTAATAAGTCTGACATGCATTTTTCACCTTTTGTAAGTGTTAACCATCACATGCAATCAATATTATTAGGTTGTGGTTTGATTTTGAATGAGGATGTCGACACTTTTAATTGGCTTTTTAAGACGTAGCTTACCAGTATGGGTGGATGTGCTTCTGCCTCTATTATTACCGAACTAGATGAATATATGAAGAACGAAATTGAAAATGTATTTCTAAACCCACGTCACAGGAGGTGAATATGGCATATTAAAAAAATTGCCTGAGAAATTACAGGGTTATGAACATTATGAATCGTTGATGTTTACAATGTGATATTCAGTTTATGATTCGTTGAATGATGAAGAATTTGAAAAGTTTTTGATCACTTAGTTGAGAAATTTAATATCCAAGATAATGATTGGTTGAATTATTCATATAATGAGAGGCAGCGTTGGGTTCCCGCATATTTAAATTAAACTTTTTAGGCGAGAATGTCCTCAACTCAACGAGTGAGAGTATCACTGCAATTTTTTTATGGAAACGTTAACTCTAAGACTACTTTAAAGAAATTTATCGAAAAATATGAGAGTGAATTAAGAAAGTAAGGTGCAAAAGGAAAGTAAAGAAGATTTCAACTCGTTCAACTCTTGGATCCCACGTGTCACTCATTATAGGATGGAGAAACAATTCCAAAATTCTTACATAACCACAAAGTTTAAGGAGATTCAACAAGTAGTAACGGGGAAGCTTTATTATGTGGTGTGATCTGTTAGAGAGGATTGTGTCCACCACGTGTTTAGTGTTTTAGAGGATATGGTTGGAGTTACCCATCGAAAGGCCACATTTACTATATTCTTCAATGAGTGTGAATATGACATTAAGAGTATTTCTCGGTTGTTTGAACTTAAAGGGATACTTTGCCAACATACTTTTACTACTTTTGTTACCCAAAACCTTCATACCATCCCCGAAAAAAACATTCTTCGAAGATGGAGGAAGGATGTGAAGAGAAACACACAAAGGTTTAAATTGTGTACTCGAATTGGACTTTACATCCCAAGAATGAGCGTTTTGATCGAATGTGCAATGGATTTTCTAGGCAGTTTACTTAGTGACTAAATGATATGGATTAAAGGATTGAATGGTCAAGTCAAGCAAGATGAATGAGCTTATGAAAGTTCATCTTTTCTAAATAGTCAGTTTAGTGCAAGAGAAATCAACCCAATGGAAAACGACATTTTTCATAGTTTGTTGGTTGTTCGTTGTAATGATCGACCGCCTTTGAGGAGGAAACAATCTTTGGTAGATCAAACTATTATGAAGAGAAAATTAGCAATGAAAGGGAAAGGTATAGAGTCAAAAGAAAAATCAAATAAGATAACTATTTTAATCATTTTTACAAGCTATTTTAGTCATGCTTTTACAAATTGTTTGCAAAATGTAGAAACCTAAAAATACATCTCATCCAACAAATGAGAAGGCATTAACCTCGATAAGTTATCCAAGCTTTTCGAACATAGTTGACGATACAATCTTATTATTAAAATGCCGAATTACATTAGCCCTTCTCTACTCGGTACTTTTGGAAAAAACATTATGCAATAATTTTCTACCAAGTACGTGGAACCAATATGGATGAATGAGAAATGAAGATATTTTGGATGCTAACGTTCTGTTTGGATATTAACAATTTGTTTCAAAGGTTAATTGTGTATTTTGAATGTTAATTTTCTGTTTTGGATGTTAACTTTCTGTTTTGGATGTTTTCGATGTTAACATTTTTTATGGATGTTTTAGATTAATATCATTTGGATATTAATTGTCTATTATCATTTTTAAATCATCATAATAGCAAGTTAGGCCAATCACAGTGGCAGGTTTTGAATGAAATATAAGAAACTGAGATGTTTTGGATGTTAACTTAGCATGTTTTGAATTAAAAAAATGTCTGGGAACAACCAAAATTCAACAACCATCTCAACCAAAATTCCAACATAATTAACAAAATACATAATCAATAGCTAGACAAAACTGAATCAACAATTCTTGGAATTTTATTCAAAATTCGAACTGATTTTACAACAATACAATTGATTCTACACCAATATAGAGTTAGCTACTAACCAATTCAATAATGTCAACAAAAATTTCAACTAATTTTACAACCAAAATTGATAACATCCCACAATGGATTTAGTGCCCCCAAAATATGTTACTGGACTAGAGTAAAACAAATTACCAATTAAAGAGTTAAGCCAAAAAAATATAAGCGTTAATGTAATGGGTTATTTTCTCTTTACCCCTTATATTTATAGTTGGTTTTGTATTACTCCCTCATTTAAAAATAAAATTATGTTAGCCTCGCTCTTTAACTGCACGTAGGAAATCTGTTACTTTTTAGAGCCTATCTTTAAAAGCCAGAAAAATTCAAAATAAAAAAACCTTAAAGATGTAATAAAGCAATATACACAATTGAAAAACGAAAATATATTATTTAATTGTTCGAACATTTTTTTACAAAAAAATATTAATATTAAAATCGACCCCTTGTTGATCTGTCCTTAAAATTATCTTGACTAATTTTAGACCCCACACGATGTGCAGGCTATTTATAGACCCGATTATATAATGACGCGTAGATAAATTTATAAAAGTATTATAAAACGTGTCATTCTACGTAAACATTATAAAATTATAACTTAAAACATTTGTTGGTAGCAAATATGCTTCACATTTTCCTAAAAGTTCAAAATTTCATCCTCCACATAGTAATCAACCCTATAAATATGATATATCAAAAGAAACTTTAACAATTCCAATAGTGAAAATCTCAACTGAAAACTCTATAAATAGAGCAGAAAAAGACCTTTAGTAGTATAAGTTGTGGATTTGTGTTTCTTCATAGTCATTTCATATCAACTCCTAAGATAAGAAAACCATGAAGATATTAAGCAGCAGCAGTTGCTTATTGGTCATTCCGCTAAGAGCAACCACAATGGGGGGAGAAGAAAACAAGAGATTTGGTAACTTTTGGTGGGCGAAAATGAACAAATTCTGTAAAAGAATTTGTAAGAGTTCTCCAAGTTTACAGAATGGTTACAAATTCTGTAAGGGTTCCTACGAACTTTATTTGTTCGTAGCAATTGATACGAACAAATGAAGTTCGTAAGAAATATAAATAATCATTTTTATCATATTTTTGGGTTCTTACGAATAACAAAAGTCCGTTAGAATTCCTACGAACTTCTGTTGTTTGTAAGAAGTATTAATTTTGTTTCCTATGATCTTTTATTGTTCGTAGGAATTATTTTGCAAATCCTTAAACTTTCACCATTGTGTACACAGCTAATTATGAAAGGGCAAACCCACTTTCTATTTTGTAAACTAACTTTCGTTAGTCTCCGCCTCTCTGGATGCTCTAAGAGAGTTACTTGACCATCTGGTACATATGATTCTATATGTATACAATAGATACTTGAAGGTTACAGCAACAAAATATAAGCAAGGTAATCAACATACAAACAAATACACTATATGCATATTATTGAACAACACAAATTAGAGAATATAAGAATAATTGAAAGGAGGTTCAATGCGTTTCAAAACCGTCCTCCTCATTTAGATTCCTGCTCCTGCATCGGGACTTAGGGCCCGTTTGGCAATCCAATTCCAAGGCTTGGAATTGGAATTGGAAGACCAATTTCAATTCCGTGGAAATTCAAATTGGCCTTCCAATTCCAATTCCATGAATTGAAATTGGTCTTCCAATTCCAATTCCAATTCCAAGCCTTGGAATTGGGTTGCCAAACGGGCCCTTAGAGTCCGTGTATTAATTGAAAGGAAGTCATTTTCCTACTAGAACTATCTTTCCACCAGAGGGTAAACAATTTGCCCAATTTGGCACCTTTCAATCTATAGTATAGTATCCACCTGGTGGAGAACCCACTCCCCTATATATTACGTCAAATGGCATAGAATCACACAAATTGTCGATGGTATAGTTTCCACCTAGTTTAGTATCACTTAAACAGATACATGCATATGTAACAATTAGATTCTTGAAAACGGTGCCTAGGTACCAACCTTTGTATGCTATAAATATACCCAACCATTGGCTTTGTAATCAAGCTGAGCCAAGTATCTGGGAGCTTCACTTCCTACTATTCTTTTTGCCTAAATTTGAGAAAAGAGAATGTGGGTCAGCTGTGAAGTTTGTGTAGAGGAAAACAAGATATGCAAGTGCAAGACTACTGTTAATGAGAATGATGTTGGTGAGGCCAATAGTTCTTTCCTTCATTCAGTCATAAACATGGTTGGAATGCTTATAGGTGAGTCTACTAGTCACATATACCTTCCAGTTCACTATTTGCATAGTTTTCTTTACTCTTTAATTATTTTGCTAATCTTTTCAGTTGTTATTTAAAAAAAAAATCATATTCGCAAATTAACATATAATGTCTCATAATTCATTTAAGAGTTTGAATCATACGATACCAATTCCTTTCATAAAAATTAACTTCGTATGTGAATTTATCTGCGTGGAATTAAAAAAAAAAGTCAAACGAAGCGGATTTATACGATTATTTATTTTCACAGTAGATTGTAAATAAATAATTAGTGGCATGGTACCACCATAATAATATTTTTCTTATGAGTAGTTAAGTATTAACTATTCTCCTGAGTGGCACAATGAGAATCAAAAGGAAGATTTAACTTCTTATCAATTAATATTTTTTTTTAATAATTCTCATTTTGTCAACGTCATTTATTATGATAAAAGGTAAGCGTAGTATTAATATTAATTGTACAAAAAAAACTTTTTGGTACGTGGAGCTCAAAGTTCAGGTTAGGAACAAATGATGTTGTGACTACTTGTTAGAATTGCCACTTTGTCCAAATAATAAAACAACTTTTTTTTATAACCTGAACCTCTATACGAACGAGCAATTTGGATTTCTCCATGCGAGTTAATAAAGAAACGTTGTGCCAGAGTCACCCTAACACACGCAATCTGGTATTATTCAGGGGGTTCGAACTCGTGACTTACGGTATTTTCTATTCGCCCCTTACCACCGGACTAGCCAGTATCAAATTCACTAATAAGATCCTTAGATAGTTGTGCGTGTGTACACACACCGGCGCGTACACACACACACACACACACACACACACATATATATATATATATATATAAGTAAAGCCATTCATCTTAAAAACAAATTTTGAATTTTTTTTTCTTTTCTCTCCATTTAGTTGCGCAAAATACAGCTTAAATACTGTTTATTTTTAATAGGACTATTTTCCTTGGAGCTAGACTGATAATTGATATATTCTGTTCACCATGTTTAACAGGTCTAGGGCAACTATCAACCCCATACGCTCTAGAAAATGGAGGGTGGGCTTCTTCATTCCTTCTTGTAGGACTTGGAGTAATATGTGCATACAGTTCCCATCTCCTTGGAAAATGCCTTGAAAAAAACCCCAAGTCCAGAAACTACAATGATATAGGGCAACAAGCTTTTGGAACAAGGGGAAGAGTTGTAGCTGCAACCTTCATTTACATGGAAATATTCATGGCCCTTGTTTCCTACACAATCTCTCTCCATGACAACCTCTCCACCGTGTTCTTGCGAACGGGCCTCAATTTGTGTTGGATCGATCTATCTACGTCGCAAATCTTAACTGTGATTGCGGTTTTGGTGGCGCTGCCGAGCCTGTGGTTGAGGGACCTATCGTCGATATCTTTCCTTTCGACAGGAGGTATTCTAATGTCTCTTCTTATTTTCATAACAGTGGCATATACTGCTATTTTTGGAGGGGTGAAGGCTAATCATACCATACCAGCTCTACGGTTGAACAACATTCCTGCCATTTCTGGTCTTTATATCTTCAGTTTTGCTGGCCATATAGTTTTCCCTAATATATACAAAGCCATGAAGGATCCCTCAAAGTTCACCAAGGTTGGTAATTCATTTAAATTAATTTACTTTGATAATATTTACTATGAATGTCTCTTTGTTTAGATCTCAAAAAGTATAGAAAAATATCCAAAAAAATAGGATCTAGTTAGTTTTAACCTTCTTTCGACATAAAAGTTAGTAAATTTTTTGTATTTTTTGTACATTAGAGTTTAACCCTTCTGCGCTTGGCACAATTTTTTTATATCTCCAGAATGATAATTTACATCCTTGAACTTATATTTTATATCCTGAACTGTTATTTTATGAGAATAGAAGGAATGATTCCTATAGTCCAAAGAACACGGATTTACACCAACTGTAAGTCCTAACAAGGGGGCAAACACTAATTATCTAAAAAACTATGTTATGATTTGTTGTACCTATACTTCATGGAATTATCAATTTAATTGATCAAATAATGTGTCAGAAATTTTATTGTTCAGTGTGTAAAATTTGCATAGGGTTTACTTAAAACAATGATCAACGTTATTCCTGATACATTATTTGGTTACTTAAGTTGAACATTCAATTTTATCAATATAGCATTACACTTGAAAACCTTGGTGGAGGCTAACTAACCTTCATTTTTTTTTCTTCAGGTATCTATTGTGAGCTTCACACTAGTCACATCACTCTATACATCCTTAGCATTCATGGGAGCCAAATTGTTTGGGCCAGAAGTAGATTCCCAAATAACCCTGAGCATGCCCCAAAACCTAATTGCCACAAAGATTGCACTATGGGCAACAGTGCTCACACCCATGACCAAATATGCACTGGAATTTGCACCATTTGCAATGCACCTCGAGCAACAACTTCCTAATTCAATAAAGCCCAAAACAAAGATGATGATTAGAGGTGGGGTTGGCTCAATCCTTCTCCTAGCAATACTAGCCCTTGCTCTTTCAGTCCCCTATTTCGAGTATGTTCTCAGCCTTACTGGCTCTCTTGTCAGTGTGGGAATTTGCATTATTTTTCCTTGTGCTTTCTACATCAAGATTTATTGGACTCAGATATCAAAACCACTTTTGATTCTTAACGTGATCCTCGTCGTGTTCGGATCTCTTCTCGGGGTATCGGGAACCATCTCATCTTTGAAGTTGATTCTCATAAACTTGCAGAGAGCTCACTCTCACCGAGAAGATTAGCACCAATCTGTATTATGTTTTACGCAACCTAATATTTAAGTGTGTTAATCTGAGAAGATTAGCAACAAATTGCATTATGTTTTAGGCTGCCTAATATGTGAAATGTATTTATTTTGTATTGCTCGGGAGATGAATTTTATAGGGTCTCCGTTTGCATGAATTTTTCATGTTTTGGTTGACTTGACATAAATGGTATACTATGAGTATATGTATATGTCTCTTGTAAGTTAAAGAATTTAAAGAGAAAGTTTGAACTATAATATCTGATGATGACAAAATTTTGTAAACTCTAGAATTAGATGATCACCATAATTCTGTTCAGGTATATTAACGAAGGCATGAAATGGACAAGGCACGTGGGGGATGGAATGGATGGAAAGCTGCTGAGCTGAGCTGAGCCGACAATACCTCCAGGGAATAAGGTAGGAGTGGGAATTCGTCTGCGTCGTGTCGTGTTCGGGCCGTGTCATGACGGATTTGTGTCAAGTATTAGTCAACCTTAACCCGACCCATTTAACTAATCGTGTCAGATGAGCAAACACTAACCCAACCTATTTATTATCGTGTCGTGTTCGGGTTGACCCACATATTCCATTAAGTAAAATATAAAATATTTTTTTTCTTCTCTCTTAACCAATCATACCAATCATAGGCGTACAATAACTTAAATTTAATTAATTCCAACTTCTTTCAACACATAATTAATTTATCATCCGATTCTCCATGAATTTTATAGAATGTCTATCAAGATATATAAAATATCTAATATATTCTCCATAAAATACGAGTTAAGCGGGTGTATTCGTGTCATTTTCCAGTTATACTTGTTTGACACTAACCCAATCCGTTTATTATTCGTGTTGGCGGGTCGTGTCATATTCGGGTTCGTGTCAAGAAATCGTCAACCCTAACCCGCTAACTTCGTGTCGAATTCGTGTCGTGTCAAAAATTGTCACCCCTAGAATAAGGGAGAGAAGGTCAAAGTGATTCCTCTCAGCATGGGAGGGAATAAAGTAATAAATACCTGGGTAGAAATTATGGGAAATACTGACTTAGGTTCAAAGAATAAAGAGAATGAGCACTTTGCATACTGGGGAGGAAGACAATTTGTCGAACAAAAATTCTATTTGTACATATGATTTCGTATAGAATCGTTTGTAAAATAAGATTTCGTATTGTGTAGCATTTTAATTCGATCGTGTTTGTGTTTGTTGGTTGAATAAAATGTATTTTATCATTTTCTTTAGGATGATGCTTTGAATTGCAAACAACACCCCAGATATCCCCCCAAATCCTACGTGGACGCCACATCATTCTTTCACTTGCTTGTCATTTATTGCCATGTGATGCGGATCCCGTCAGCGCACAAAACCAAGTCATTTTGGGGGAGATTTGGGGGAGTTATTTGGAGTACGTAGCATTACTCTTTTTTTTTAATATTTCTACTAGTTCATTCAATGAATTGACAATTCACTCATTAATTGATTTACGTTTTAGTATTCACTCATTTTTTGTATCCAATACAAACGCAATCTAATTACAAAATTACACGATACGAGATGATATGAAATTTATTTTTTTACCTAACACAAACACGACTCAAATAAAAGCGACGCGACAAAATGTAAAATCTTATTTTTATAATCAAATCCGTACACGATCCAATTAAAATGCGACACGACACATCACGATACATAATATTTCTTTTTAACGAGACACGACCTAAATAAAAGAAACACAATACACCCCGATACAAAATTTTATTTTTTAACTAACACGACACGACATAAAATCTTTTTTTTTTATCTTGTACATCTAGTTAAAACGTAACATGACACGAACGAAATAAAGCTTTTCAAACTAGTATTGAAATAAAGTCTTGTGAAGTTTTGCTTACTAAATCATGTCGTGTTACTTTTTTTTAAGTCGTGTTTATGTTACGTAACAAAATGAGATTCCATATCGTATCGTGTCCAGTCACTTTTATTTAAGTCGTATTCGTGTTAGGTAAAAATGAGATTTTATAACGTGTCTTAATACGTTTTAATTAGATCGTGTTTGTTAAAAAAAATTATGTCGTGTCGTGTCACTTTTGGAAATTGTTTTAAAAAAAATTATATTCTGTGTCGGGGCATATCGTGTCGCTTTTATTTGGCCGCGTCTTGTTAAATAAATAAAAAAGATAAGAGCTTTGTGATATATGTTTTTTTTGTTTTTAGAGAGTGAACCGTCTAAAAAAATAACTTAAAACTCATATGGAAGAAGGTTTGCATTTTATAGCAAGGATAGTTTTGTCATTATATTATAATTTGGAGTACCAACAGATTTTGACCAGCGGCAATAGCCGCACCCTAAAACTATCTACACCCTAATTGTACCCAGTTGGTACCCTCATAATAAGATAAAGTTTATGCAACCCACTTTTCTTAGAAATCAATCCAAAATAAAAAGAAAATAATTTTTCTTCCAAATCAAAAGTCACGCCTAAATCTCCAAACTAAATCACCCCTTCCTTTTTTCACTCCATCTTTATCACCACCAAATCAACCCTCCTCTTCTCTCATTTCCATATTCCGACATTCTCTATAACTAATTACGACCTCCTTCATCCTTCTTTTCGGCGTATTCCATTTAGAAACATCTCTCTCTCTCTCTCTCTCTCTCGTATAGTGAACCTCCTGTTATGAATATAGAAAATCAACCTTGTTTTTTCGTCTTTATGAATATAGAAAATAAGAACAAAATATATTGTTTTTCTATTGTCAACCAAATATTTTTAGAACCTACTCTTGTGAACCAAAATAAATAACACTATAAACTAATGTTATTAGTGGTAAAAAAGATGTAAACCCAATGTTATTAATTGTAAAAAAAAAACTGTAAAACTAGTGTTATTAAATTACATTGTAAAAATAGACCTTATTTTTTGTTTTATATCTACTGGTAAAAATTGCAGGAACAAAGAAATGATAATTGATTTGGAACATAATATTGAAGAAGATGTCATGGAGGATATTTCTTTGAATGATGATCGAGTTGTTGAAGATGATGAAAAATAAATCTTGAAGTATGAATAGAATTTGATACATTCGATGATTTCTTTTATTACCACCAGAAATATAGTAATGAAAATAGTTTCTAGTGAAAAGAAGATCTTCGGGGAAGTATCCAGACTAGGAGATAAAGTTTGTTGTGGTGACATGATCTCATGCTGAAAAATTGCAACGCAGCTTGAAAAATATTTTCAAAGCAAGAGTTATTTTTTGTTCGGATGGGAAGTGGCAAGTGGCTTCTGTAAACATGGATCACAATTGTAGGGTGAGCCCCCAAAAAACTAGATATTAGAAGAACAACCTAGTCACAAGTTTTTTCGTGAAGCAGAGACTTCAAATGAATGACAAGGCGAATATTCAACGAAACAAGAATTTCACTTCTATGTCAGTTGAATTCGGTGGGCAATATAATTTGTCATTTTTGGAGAAATATTGCAATAACTTTTTTAATAAAGTGACACGATTAAGACTTGGAGAAGGAGATGTTGTGCCCATTCAAAACTACTTTATGAGAATGCAAGAAAACGATTTCAATATATTTTATTTGATGGAGTTGGATGATAAGGAACGACTAAATAATATATTTTCGGTAGATGCTCGGAGTAGGGTCCCCTATAAAGCGTTCAGAGATACTATCACATTCGATAACACAGATATACTTAACATATAAATACGACATTCCATTTGCTCCGTTTGTTAGGGTAAATCATCACATCCATTCAACATTTTTGGGGTGTGGATTGATATCTAATGATGATGTTAAGACATTCACTTGACTTTTCAAAGCTTGGCTTACATGTATGAACGGATGTGCTCCAATTGCAATTATTCTGATGAAGACAAAGCGATAAAAAGAGGTATTGAAGATGTCTTTCTGGATACACGACACAGATGGTGCTTATTGCATATCATGAAGAAGTTACGTGGAAAGTTGTGAAGTGATAACCAATACAAATCAATGAAATATGCGATGCAAAATGATATGTATAATTCATTGACACACGTGGAATTTGAAGGACGTTGGTCCTATTTCATTAATTTTGGAACTACAAACTCTATTAATTTTTTGGAACTACAAAATTCTAAACTTTGTGTGGAGATTGAAGTAGAGAAAGGGGGAGGATATTTGGAGTGGGATAGGGACAGTAGTGGGTTTAGGACTACTTCCTCGAACAACGCGAAGGACTAGTCAATATATGATAGTGAGGGGAGGGAAAAAGAGGGGGAGGGGTGAGAGGGATGGGATAGAGATTCGAAACGATGGGTCGAGGATATGATTGGGAGCTTTAATGAGATTGTGGGAGTAGCCTACAAAGGAAGTGTGAGTAAGGTGTTGACACTATTTGAGAAGGTAGAAAGACAAGGGGGGTTTAAAAAGTAGACGAAGGGGAGGGAATTCCATCCATATGGAGGGAATAAGAAGGACATATAATTTTAGAGACTCGAGGGTACTATCAATTTTGAGGGAAGAGAAGGGAGTGGGGGAAAATCCGTGCTTAGTGAAGATGTACATCTGATTTCATGGAATGTGAGGGGTCTCAATGATCCCGAGAAATATTGTATCATAAATGGTTATCTTTTGAGGTGGATATCTGACATTGTATGCCTATAAGAGTAAAAATTATGTCAGGTGGATAAGGAGATTACAAAATCCATTAGGGGAGGCCATAGGGTGGAGCGGATTAGCATGGACGTTGAGGGGTCATCGGGAGGTGTGATTATCATGTGGGATTCTATAGTCGTAAAAGTAGTGGATATCATGAGTGGTAACTAGTCCTTATCTTATTTATTTAGGAATGTGGAGGATAAATTCACTTAGTGCTTTTCAATGGTTTATGGAACGGTGGAGGATACTAGCAGGTGGGAGTTGCGGGAGGAGTCAGTAGGAGTCAATGAGGTTTGGGGAGTCCATTGGTGCGTAGGTGGTGACTTTAATATGGTGACATTTTCTTGAGAAAAAAGTGAGGGAGCGAGAACTAGTAGATACATTAGGAATTTTCAGATTTCATTAATGAGCTGGATTTATTGTACCTTCCACTAAATCACACGATTGATATTACCTTTTTTTAGTGATCACACGATTGATATTACCTTTTTTTAGTGATCACTTGGTCGACATTGCCCAAATTATAAGCATCACCCGACTGACATTGCCTTGATACTAGGCATCATCCGACCGACATTGCCTTATTTTTAGGCATCACCTGAATGACACTACCTTGGTACTAGGCATAACTCGACTGACATTGCCTTCTTTTTAGGCATCACCTGATCGAAAATGGCTATTTATAGGCATCACCGATCGATATTGCCTTGATTCTAGGCGGCTCCATACCAACTTTTCTTTTGTACTAGGTTTTACTCGATCGACATTACCTTAGTACTAGGAATGACTCGACTAACTCTGCCTATATGTTATGCTTCACCCAAACATCATTGCCTTGTTTCTTGGCATCACCTGACTAACATTGCCTTAGTATTAGGAATCACTTGATTGACATTTCCTTTTTTCTAGGTATCGCCCGACCAACATTGCCTTGTTTTTAGGCATTACCTGAATGACACCGCATTGGTTCTACATATCACCTGACCGACTTTGTCTATATGGTACGCACCACCCGACCGACTTTGACTTTTTTCTAGGCATCACCCTATCATTATATCCTATATTTTAGGCATTACCCGACTGACATTTACTTGGTGATAGACATTAGCATAATGCCATTGCTTTTGTATTATGCATCACCCGAACGACTATGCCTTTTATTTAGGTATCACTTGAATGACCATGCTTTGCATTTATGCATCACTCGTACAACATTACTTATGTCTTATGCATCGCACGTCTGACAATACCTATGTAATATGAATCATCGAATGACATTTGCTTATTGTGGAGCTTCACTTAAAATTATTCGATACAGGGTTCGAGATCTTCGAATCATTTTTTCTTTAAGATAGAATATTTTCAAACGTTATGAGAAAATGAGAATTGTTCAGTAACTTTGCTAAACGGTTGTAAGTGTACCGTTGAAGGTATGGGGATGGTGAAACTCAAAATTTTCAACGAGGCGGAGCGCACTTTGGGTGGTGTGGCATATGTCCTATAATTTCAAAAGAATATAATATCCATTTGCCAATTAGATTCCAAGGGGTTTCAAATTTTGGTTTCAGGGGGAGTTTTGAAAGTCACATATGGTTGTATGGTCCTAGAAAAGGGATATGGGAGTCAATGGTTATATTTTCTGAAATAGACTTCGAGTTAATGGGGAAGCAACATGCACAAGTTATAGATCTCTCAAAGAATGTCACATTTGTGCACAACCATGGTTTAGACTCCATATTGCTAGGAATCGTGCACACACTGAGAACACCACGCGTTGTCAAAGTCGTACTCAACCCATAGAATGCTTATTAGTAGGTATTAATGAGAAGACACACCCTAATATCAACTCACAGAAAGAAAATAGCTCAATATCAAAACCTTACTCAAGGTTTACACATATTTTTGTTTATTTAAATGTTATTATTTGTGTTAAAAATTAACTATTTATTTATACTGTAACTCGAAATCCAAAGGTTATTAAACTATGTAACATTTTCAACTTGTATTTTACAAACTTATTTCAAACCTAAGAAAATAACTCGATGATTTATAGATTCACTCTGATTTACGCCATCATTAAACATTACCCAATAACATATGCATCATCCCAAATACATCATTCCTAAATATAGATAATAATCCACCAACCTATTGGTTTCCAACTAATATATATATATATATATATATATATATATATATAATATCCTTAAATGAACCTAGTTTCAAACCCCATGTTAAAACCGTAACCCAACCACACTGGGCCTGGCCATATGACCAAATCAATTCGATGATCCCAGGGGGTGACCTTCTTCTATGTTTTCCCATGGCGACCATAACCAAGAACCTCCAACTCCTACAACTTATATACCCCCAAATTATCCATTTTACTCCATAATCAAACAACATATAAGTTCTAACATAATGTTTTTAGAGGTTTTTGATGATTAATAACTCTTTTAAAGTTCTAATCACAGAATATGCAAAAGTAATTCTAAGTTCATATTCTACGCAAGATTAATTCATTTAACCTATGAATTCTCATCAATTAACAACATAATATTAGGGATTTCAGTAATTACAACTAATATGACTTATATCTAATGATTTCAAAGTTATATTACATTGATTTATGGGTAAATTAGTTGACTCACTGACAAAGCTTCAAGAGTTCTTGAATACATAAACTAAGGTTCATTATATGATCAATCTTAATCACGAAATTAGGTTTTATGTTAATACATATAAGATTAGAAGATTCCATTATATATTCCAAATATTACTATTTTTCCAACGAATATCTAAATACATTCTTATAAAAAAAAAGACTAGCCTTAGGATGATTCTATAATCAACCTCCAATTCCCTTTAATCTCGAAAACTAAATAGCCAATTCTCCAAGCTAGCGTTTCCTGCTCTTCTTTATATTGCAAATGTTTTAGGTTTTGCTAATTATGTTAATAGAATCATTAAAACCCAAACTAGTCTTAGTCTCCCAAATAACCTTAACCTGAAAGGCCCCAAACAAGCCCCAAATGGACTAAAATAATCCAATCCGTATACTAACCCAATACACCAAAAGTTTATTATTTTTAAACTCAAAGACTTTCTAAATGTCCTAGCAATCAACCCAAAGTTTAACATGTTTGACAAGTAAATCATCTTATTGTATTAATTAATTATCTTATCAAATTAATTAATTAGACGATACACGTAGCTTAAGTTTGAATCTTAATTATAATTAATTAAATCGTGGATCAATATTATAAGAACCTACTTGATGATTCGTGGAAACCGCTGTAAAGGGAATAATACAATAAATGAAACTCTTAACACCAAGCCATTGACCATTCCATAGCCACCAATAATACTATCACTTTAATATTTATATTAATAAATTGTTATGAGTTAGCAAACTTCTATAAATATAACATTCCGATCAACACATTACATAATACAACATATGTAGCATATCAATATACTTAATGACATATCTAAAGTCTTACGTCTCAAGTCAAAAAATGACATACCTCATGTGATATGAAAATAACAACTCATCAATATCCAATAATCAATTTAAAAATAAAATAAAAGCCGTAAAATAAGGGTATTACAAATGAATGGATCTATCCTCATTTGTAACCCACATTATACTCGAAAGGTTATTTATTTCTTTGTTGCCATTTTTAATTATGTGATTGAATTTTAAGATTAATATGGTTGTCTCGTTTATATGATATAATACCTAGTGTAATAAGATACTATTGGGTGATGCCACTGACCTATGCTTATAAAAAACCTCATAACTCATATACATTTTTTAGAGCATTTTTGAGGTTGAGAACATTTTTGAGGTTTAGAGCATTTTTCCTTTCTTCTCTATGCCAATTTCACGTGTTCCCTATAAATTTAATAAAACTTATATCTATACTTTATCTATACTTTTGGGAGAGAATTGAGAGTCTAGGCATCACTTGACCGATAATGCACAAATTTTAAGTATCACCCAACTAACATTGCCTTGTATAGGGAATATTAGATAATAAATTTAGGATAAATGCCTTTACTTATAGTTAAGATACCCTTAGTTTATAATTGATCTTTTTTCATACTCGTTTGTAACCCAAAGAGGAATATAATAGGTGTTCCTAAAGTCCTACACATTTTCCTATATAGGGTATTGATAATTTTCAATGATAGTAAGAATAATAGTAAAAGAACACAGAGGAATGAAGAAGAAGAAATATGCAAAGAATAAGGTACAACATGGGGAGGAATGAAACTTACAGAGTGAAAATGATCATGAAAAAGGTAGCTTTGAAGTGTTTTCAGCAAAGAAGGAAAAGAGAAATGATAGTATCAGTGTGGAAGCAAACAACATTTGGAAAATTTGCACAACAATCATAAGGAACGAAGCTTAAAATGGGTGTTGGGCGCTTCATCTGACTTTGCAACCTGCATGCCTTTGTTAGTTGTCCCAAATTTATGAGATTAGCCAACCTTTAAAAACATAATAAACATTGGATCTATTTAAGGGGTCTTAAAAAGATTAAAAATTCTCCAGCCTAGCTGTTGCATAAATTTGTCCAGGAATTTTATGGGGAATTGTGGAGCCCAACAATAATTGAGCCTAAGAGCTACTATCCCTTAGGTAGCTTGCTCCAGAAATCTTGCCCGCTCTATGACTACTAATTAGATAGATCAAGCTTCCTAACCTCAACAGACAAGAACAAGATCAACCCCATTCATTTTATTCTATTCGTACTTACAAAAACATCGGGATACTCACGAACAAGACCAATAAGGTACCACACTAGTCAAACCCAATTCATTAATAAGGAACATTGACATACGTATTAATTATGTGGATAAATACAAAAGAATTATCATTTAATGAGCTCACATTGGTTACCTGCACTCTGAGATGAGATAATTATGAATAACTACACGAGCCAACAACAAGCCAAGGGAGATCCTTAAATAACTCCACTACTTCATTTTTACAAGACTATAAATACAACCCTCACCCCAGGACCAAGAATGATGTAATTTTTGAACTTTGAGAGACATAATAGATGACATTGCCTTGGTTCTATGCATCACCCTACATACCTGTTTGGTCATTTTGGTATTATCTTTCCCACATTGCCTTGTTTCTGGGCATCACTCGATCGATATTTGACTTGTTTCTAGGCATCACCTTGCCGACATTTCCTTTCTATTGGGAATCACCCGGCCTACATTGCCTTTTTTTTAGGAAACACCTAGCTGACATTGCTAAAATTTTAGGCATCACCTGACTGACATTGCCTTGGTACTAAGCATCATCCGATCAACATTGACTTATTTCTAGTCATCACTCGAATGACACTCGCTTCGTACTTAGCATCACACGATTGATATTACCTGTTTTTAGTGATCACTTAGTCGACATTGCCCAAATTATAAGCATCACTCGACTGACATTGCCTTGATACTAGGCATCATCCGACCGACATTGCCTTATTTTTAGGCATCACTCGAATGACACTACCTTGGTACTAGGCATAACTCGACTGACATTGTCTTGTTTCTAGGCATCACTTTATCAATATTGCCTTCTTTTTAGGCATCACCTGACCGAAAATGGCTATTTATAGGCATCATCGATCGATATTGCCTTGATTCTAGGCGGCTCCATACCAACTTTTCTTTTGTACTAGGTTTCACTTGATCGACATTACCTTAGTACTAGGAATGACTCGACTAACTTTGCCTATATGTTATGCTTCACCCAAACATCATTGCCTTGTTTCTTGGCATCATCTGACTAACATTTCCTTAGTATTAGGAATCACTTGATTGACATTTCCTTATTTCTAGGTATCGCCCGACCAGGCATTACCCGAATGACACCGCCTTGGTTCTACACATCACCTGACCGACTTTGTCTATATGGTACGCACCACCCGACCGACTTTGACTTTTTTCTAGGCATCGCCCTATCATTATATACTATATTTTAGGCATTACCCGACTGACATTTACTTGGTGATAGACATTAGCATAATGACATTGCTTTTGTATTATGCATCACCCGAACGACTATGCCTTTTATTTAGGTATCACTTGAATGACCTTGCTTTGCATTTATGCATCACTCGTACAACATTGCTTATGTCTTATGCATTGCACGTCTGACAATACCTATGTAATATGAATCATCGAATGACATTTGCTTATTGTGGAGCTTCACTTAAAATTATTCGATACAGGGTTCGAGATCTTCGAATCATTTTTTCTTTAAGATAGAATATTTTCAAACGTTATGAGAAAATGAGAATTGTTCATTGACTTTGCTAAACGGTTGTAAGTGTACCGTTGAAGGTGTGGGGATGGTGAAACTCAAAATTTTCAACAAGGCGGAGCGCACTTTGGGTCGTGTGGCATATGTCGTATAATTTCAAAAGAATATAATATCCATTTGCCAATTAGATTCCAAGGGGTTTCAAATTTTGGTTTCAGGGGGAGTTTTGAAAGTCACATATGGTTGTATGGTCCTATAAAAGGGATATGGGAGTCAATGGCTATATTTTCTAAAATAGACTTCGAGTTAATGAAGAAGCAACATGCACAAGTTATAGATCTCTCAAAGCATGTCACATTTGTGGATAACATATATACATTAGTTGCAAGATTCCTGAAAACATTCGATGGTGGAAAAAAATACTATTATTGGAAGAACTCTCTCCGAGTCCCCTTTCGGAGTCAAACATTAATTTTTGACTAGGGATAATTGCACACATGCATTGGTTGTTGATGAATCAAGAGGTGTTGGGACCGTAGTTTTGATTCAGGATGTGTAGTTAGTACGAGGAAGTTCAACAGAAAAATAATTTATGCTCATTACAAATGGAAGTGTTGGTAATAGAGTTTTAGTTTTTTTATTAGAGACTATTGTAGATGGAGATAACACAACAGTTGGACATATTGGTGAGCTTGGAAGTCTTAGTAATAGAGTTTTGGTCGATCGAAGGTCACGTTGGTTGACCGACACTCCTTTGCTGCTTTGCATCGGCCGCCTGACTTTGCCCATTTTTGGGCAACACCTATCTGAAATTGCCTTGGTTCTATGCATCACCCTGAATACTTGTTTGGTCATTTCGATATTACCTTGCCCACATTTCCTTATTTCAGGGCATCACCCGATTAATATTTGCCTTGGTTTTAGGGATCACCCAACCGAGTTTGCCTTATTTCTAGGCATCACATTGCCTATATTTCTTTGGTACTGGGAATTGCCCGACCAACATTGCCTTGTTTCTAGGAATCACCTAGCTGACATTGCCAAAATTTTAGGCATCACTCGACTGACATTTCCTTTGTACTAGGCATCACCCGACTGATATTCCCTTCTTTCTAGGCATTACCCTAACAACATTGCCTTTGTACTAGGCATCACACGACCAACATTGGCTTTTTCTAGTCATAACCTCGCCGACATTGTCCACATAAATTGGTTCATAGGGAAGTAGAAGTTACACCAAGAACAAAGGGAAGAAGCCAAGAAAAATAAAATGTACAAGAATATTCAAGGATTCAAAGAACATATACGACCTTTACAAACCTATGAGATTGTGCAATTCAAATATAGTCAGCACCTAGAGTTAATTATCACCCATGGTCATGTTCAAGTCTAATCTATTTTTAATGACTCCATGTCATGACGTGGGTCATAAAAATTCTTCAAGAAAAGGCTCAAGACGTGGACAATTAAGGTTTCTTTCGGTAAATCGATTCTTCAATGGACTAGGTCGTAAAATAAGCCAAATTTTGCTAAAATAATAAAAATATCAGTAGTGACTAGTGAAGTTATGCTTTGCTGAATCGATTATTTTGGATTTTCACAAAAATTATATTTTTTTAAATTATTTGTTGTACATAAAAATATCATGACACTTGGTCACAACAAACCACAAAATGCACTTAATTTTTGAAAAAAATATTTCTAATTTTTTTAGCTTGACAAAATTTATAGTTAAGTCATATAGGTCCTTTTACCTTTATCCTAACTTGTGATAAATATGAGGATGGTGATATGGCTTAAGAGTCTTAAGTGTTGATGGATATTTTCATGGTGGTAACAGAGACTCAAAGTGAATTTCAAAAATCTAAATAAGGCAATCTAATAAAAGTGTAGAATATGAGTATATTATACTCTTACATTTTGGCGGCATGCCCAACATATCCTTGATAAGCAATGGATGGAGTGATTGGGTCATTTTTGGTAAATAGTTGGGATTACACACTTTGGATACCTTTAATAATTCATCCAATCCATTCTTCAAGGAAATATTGTGAATATTGTTCTAATCTTCTCGCACATTTGCCCAGTCTTGACCCCAAACTTTGTTCTCAACCTTGTGTTGATATTGACGATTGCATCCAATGATTCATATTTTGTCCTCAGCTCATAATAAAGCTCCCTTTTCCATTTCAAAAACCCTCAAGGTTGCCATATATGTCCTTTACCTTGTCACAAATATCAATAACTATTTTCATATGAGAAACCTTCTTATTTGCTAGCTTCTTATTTGACTTCTCAAGATTTTTTAAAGACCATTCATATCCCCATCAAATTTTGACGCCTTTTGCTCCTCCTCGATGCCCTTCTTATTTACTTGATTATGATCATGGACTTCCTAAGTTTTTTTGGAGACCATTCATATCCCCATCAAATTTTGAGGCATTTTTCTCCTCCTCGATGCCCTTATAAAGTACTTTATTATGATCATGCGTGAGCTGAGAAATTCACCAATAAAACTACTTTACAAGGCAAGAATTTAATGCAAATAAAAGAGCAAGGAAATACTCAAGTAATAACTTTCCATGGAAAGTTTTAAATAATTTGAACAAATAATTTTATAGTTAAGGTTAGTGATTAGGGGTGAGCCCTTGAGGTGGCAATATATTTGAGAATCTAGGAGGTGGCTGCCAGAGCTCACCTAATCGAGGAATCGACCACGATAAGTTTTCCATTTGCTTAGAGTGGGATTGAACCAATTGTCCAATGAATCGTTACCCATCCCTAAATTTCTTTATGAACAAGGTAATCTCACTTCCCAATATAGAAGAATTATATTTTTTTTAGATAGGTCCTCTATCTCCTTACCTTTTCCCCTT
Organism: Sambucus nigra; assembly: GCA_949130495.1. Classification (NCBI taxonomy): domain Eukaryota; kingdom Viridiplantae; phylum Streptophyta; class Magnoliopsida; order Dipsacales; family Adoxaceae; genus Sambucus; species Sambucus nigra. The sequence goes on from OX422211.1 coordinate 24,149,566, forward strand.
TTAATGGGTTCATCTATATATATAAGTTAGGAAGCGATCGATGGATCATTCCCTTTTTGACAACTATCATATAGTTTTTGTTGAGAAGAGGTTTAGGTGGATTTCCCTAGTAATTTCACTGAGCATGTTTAGGGCCTGCTGATGACCCAAGTTATCTTCCTTTTCTTTTACTTACCTTATCTATCCACAAATTTATGCGATGGTTTTATTGGGAATTTGTTTGGGACAATCTCGTTGACATCAAAGGACGCAAACGAGTTAGAGGTCTGACTGGATATTGTGTTAAACATGTCCAAAAAAGTGGTTGTGGGGGGATTATTATGAGAATGTGATGCTTAAAACCTAATGTAATGTCTACATATATCTAATGAGTTCGGAGATAAAGTTCCTTATAGAAAGAAACAAACTACTTAACCTAGAATAATCTGAGATCATATATGTGCAATGAGCGTAAAACAAGAAAAAAATACCTCTAAAATTTTCCAATAAAACATCCGATAAGTGAAAAAGAAAAAAACAATGGGAAAAAAATCATAAGAAAAAAAAGTCTCTCTAAAATTTTTCAATAAAACTTCTAATATGTAAAAAAAAATATTACCAAAAAGTACAAAAAATATACAACGTTTTGGGGTTGTCGAGCCGAAAATTATTCCATTTGCAATACCATCATTACCATTAAGTGGCGGATCCAGGATTACAGTCCAAGAAGGGCGAAATCAGTTCAAAATTACATACGCGAAAGTTTCAAGTGTTGCCGGGGGTTCGGGAGCGGGAGCCCCCGAGACGATTTTTTTGGGTTATTTCTAATTTTAAACAAATTATAGCTTTAAAATACTCAAACAATTACTCTCAATCATTATTAACAATATCTAATTAATTTCTCCAGGATTTTCGATTTAAAAAATACCACATATTCCAGACTACATATGCTACCACATATTTAAATGGATCAAATACCAAAAAGTCACTCAAATAATTTTTAATACATATTTAGTTCAAGCCTTTTATTTTGTACCAAAAAGTTCCTTATTCTCTTATCTTTAAAGGCCCGCTCCAGTGGCATGGTAAAACCTTTTTGGCATGGTGAATGACTTTTTGGTGCAAAATAAAAAGGTTTGGACTAAACGTATATTAAAAAAATTCGAGGGACTATTTGGTATATGCCCCTATTAAAATTGAGCATTGAACAACTTCAAATTAAACTACACATACATTCAAAAAAATAAATTGAACAACTCCACATATAAAAAACTAAACTACACAACTCTACATACATAAAATTTCTACCACATACAAAAAATATATAAATACATAAAAATAATACCTAAAAAACCCGATATATTTTTTTTGGAAAAATTCAATCGAGGTCACTGCCTCCCTTGGGCCCCATGTGGCTCCGCAACTGTTGCCATTCTAATGTTGTATTTTTAATTTAAATATTATACCATTTCCTGAATAAGATGTGGGAGCTAAATGCTATTACCGAGATACCATAAAAGACACATTATATAAAAATATCCATTGAAAACATAATATTCTTTTTTATGTTTTTTATATTGTAAAATACCGTATTTGAGCATGAGAAGTGAAATGTTTATTTTTATTGGGTATGTCGTATACATTTGATATTGTGAGAGAGAAATGAGTTTAACTTGGACAAGTGAAAAGACAAGACATTCAAATTTAATTTATTGTGTATATATAAAACAATAGTCCAAAAGTGTTCTCAAATTACACGTGGCCAATGCCCTAGAATCCCAAAAGGAAACATTCGAACATTTGTCACTCAAATCTACGGCTTCTACTCATTTATAAACCCTCTCTCTCCTTCTTACTCTGAGAAGACGACCTATCTCTTAAAGCCAAATAGGTTCGTCATTTTACCTCTCCCTCATATTTTCTCACCCATCCTTCGCACCTCTCTTAAAGTGTAGCGCCCTAATTTATTTGTTAACGTAATTAATTGTAACTTTTGAATATTTTTTTTCTCTCTTAGTTCTGGTATGCATTTTGTATTCTTCTTTTTAAGTTTTGGTTACACTTACATCTTCTCCTGAGAGAACATTATGGTTATTATCGAAAATGTGGTTTCATGCTTTTCGACGGCCATTGATCCTTGAACGGTGTTGGTAAAGTATTTTTTGTTGGTCTTTATTTTACAGGTTCCTTTACAAGTTGTCTATGTTAATGTTTTTGAGGTTTATAAAAGGTTTCCCTCTCTATCTAGATCTTCTCTCGTCATCCCTCTTATATTTTCCTATCAATCTAATTTTGGTGGTGGACGTGTTTGGAGATTCCAATGAAAACGGTGTCACGTGTAAGATTTTCTGATGGAGACGTAGTCATCGGAAACTCCTCCACTATCAACGCCGGAGATTACCATTCAGTGAATAAAACAATGGGAAAAAAATCCTAAGAAAAAAAAGTCTCTCTAAAATTTTTCAATAAAACTTCTAATAAGTAAATTTTTTTTTTACCAAAAAGTACAAAAAATATATAACGGTGGGGTTGTCCAACCGAAAATTGTTCCATTTGCAATACCATCATTACCATTCAGTGGCGGATCCAGGATTACAGTCCAATCGGGGCGAAATCGGTTCAAAATTACATATGCGAAAGTTTCAAGTGTTGCTGGGGGTTCGGGGCCGGGAGCCCCCGAGACGGGTTTTTTGGGTTATTTCTAATTTTAAACAAATTATAGCTTTAAAATACTCAAACAATTACTCTCAATCATTATTAACAATATCTAATTAATTTCTCCAGGACTTTCGATTTAAAAAATACCACATATTCGAGACTACATATGCCACCACATATTTAAATGGATCAAATACCAAAAAGTCACTCAAACAATTTTTAATACACATTTAGTCCAAACCTTTTATTTTGTACCAAAAAGTGATGGACTTGTTGGTGCAAAATAACAAAGTTTGGACTAAAAAGTATATTAAAAAAAATTCGAGGGACTATTTGGTATATGCCCCTATTAAAATTGAGCATTGAACAACTTCAAATTAAACTACACATACATTCAAAAAATTAAATTGAACAACTCCACGTATAAAAAACTAAACTACACAACTCCACGTACATCAAATTTCGGCCATATATAAAAAATATATAAATACATAAAAATAATACCTAAAAAGACCTATATATTTTTTTTGGAAAAATTCAACCGGGGTCACCCCCTCCCTTGAGCCCCTTGTGGCTCCGCAACTATTACCATTATAATGTTGTATTTTTAATTTAAATATTATACCATTTCCTGAATAAGATGTGGGAGCTAAATGCTATTATAGAGATACCATAAAAGACACATTATATAAAAATATCCATTAAAAACATAATATTCTTTTTTATGCTGTTTATATTGTAAAATACCGTATTTGAGCATGAGAAGTGAAATGTTTATTTTTATTGGGTATGTCGTATACATTTGATATTGTGGGAGAGAAATGAGTTTAACTTGGACAAGTGAAAAGACAAGACATTCAAATCTAATCTATTGTGTATATATAAAACAAGAATAATGATATGCTTCCCGAATGGAAGCTACCGATTCCATCCCCCAAACAATCTCCACCCTTCATCTCTCTCTACTCTCTCTCTTTCCTTTGAGATTTTTTTTTCATTTTTTTGTCCCAATTTTTCATATATGAAAAAATGTTTTTAAGTTATTTTTTTGTCCCAATTATTCTCTATTAAAAAAATTTCTCTTCTTTGTAATCCTATTTTTTTCCTTATAAAAAAGACGAAAAAAATGTGATACAATTATTTAGGTTATTTAATTTTTTTTTTTGGATTTAAACTTTATAATGACTTTATCAAAAAGTCTAAGTTCATGTGTCCGCCGCGACACACTCATGTGATGTGTCGCGACTAGCTAGTGTCTTATGGATGTGGGTCCGCGCTAGCGGTACTAACCGATCGACACATGATTTTCATGTGTTGAACGTGACACTCTGACGTAACGTGTCACGGTTGGTTAGTGTCTTATGAATATGGGTCCGCACCAGCGACACTAACCGCTGACACACCATTTTCATGTGTCTGCCACGACACACTGACATGACGTGTCGCGATTAATTAGTGTCTTATAGATGTGAGTCCGGCGTAGCAGAACTAATCAATTGCGACACGTCATGTTAGCGTTTTTATGTGGTGAGTGATTTTTTGTAACAACATAAAAATGCTTCAATTAAGCGTTTATTAAAAAATGTTTAATTAATATTCTTTTATTCTTAAAGGTCCGCGCCAACGTTTTTATGGATCGTGCTCGCGTTAGGCAAAAAAATCAATTTTGTGTTATGTACTGTCGCGTCTTAATTACGTCGTGTGTGATAAAAAAATGAGTGTTTTTAAACTTGAGTATTTTTATTTTGTTTCAAAAAGTCCTCAAATACAAATTTAACCAATACTCACTTATTTTTAAAGTTTCGCATCAGCGGCACACATTGAGTGCGTTTTTATGTGATGAGTGACTTTTCGAAACATAGTTTTTTTTTTATTTGGTGAGGGACTTTCAATAGTAAACATAGTTTTTTTACTTATAAAAAAATATTTGTTTTAAATTTAATTAAAAAACTGTTTAATTTGAAGTCTTAGATTCTCGATTGATCAGTGCCGCTGGCGCGAACCTACATTTCCGGACCAACATCATTTCTTGAATGTGGGTCCGCACTAACGGCACTTATCAATCGCGAATCTAAGACATCAAATTAAAAATATTTTTTTTTTATTAAAACTAATTTTATCAACAAAAAAAAAAACTTGTATCGTGTCTTACCTAACACAATTTAATCGACATTAGATAGGACATAAAATTGATTTTATCAAAAAAAAAAATCCAAAAAAAACTGTTAAAACTAATTTTAACAAAAAAAAAATATGTTCGTGTTATTTTCATTCAGTCATGTTCTTGTTCCCTTTTTTTATATATAAAAACACTTTTTTTTATATAAAAAATACAGATTTTTATAAAACAGTTTTTTAAAACAAACAGTTTTTACGGCACACTTTGTGTTATGTGTTGTCGCGCCTTAATTATGTTGTGTGTGATAAAAAAAAACTCGTGTTGTGCGTTACGTAACACAATTTAATTGACATTATATATGACATAAAATTAATTTTAACAAAAAATTTATTATCTAAAAAATAATTAGCTTATGTTCCTATTTGATAAAAAAAAATATTTTTTGTCGCATTTAATTAGGTCGGGTATAGGTTAGGTAATAAAAATAAAATCTCCTGTAAAATTTATTTTAATTTAATCGTGTCCGTATTTCTTTTTTTAGTGGCTAAAATTTACATTTATGTATATAACATTTTGAGTTCAAAATGAGTCGGATTTGTGCGTCGCTGTAGGTCAAAAAATATTTTCACAAAAAACAAAATTATTATCTAAAAAAATCAATACATGTGGCATGTCCAAAAAAAATAGTGCCGCTGGCGTGGATCTATATTTCCGGATGAATATCATTTGTTGAATGTGGATCCGCGCCAGCGGCACTAGTCAAAAAAAATTATTACCCAAAAATTTTGATTTTATATTAAAACCTTGATTATAGAACCTAAAACTGATTTTATAAAAATAAATAAATAAAAACTAGACCCAAAAAAGATATAAAACTGATTCTAAAAAAAAAAAATTATTACCTAAAAACAATTATTACCGAAATTTTTTATGTCGTGTCATGTCGTATTTTAATTAAGTCATGTTCATATTTGATAAAAAAAATATTGTTTTTTATCGCATTTAGTTGGGTTAGATTCGGATTATTTTAATTTAGTCATGTTCGTGTTCCTTTTTTTTAAACACAGTTTTTTATATAAAAAATACAGATTATTATCAAATTTCACTCAATTTTAAAAAAGAAAATGAAATATCAATCTAAATAAGAAATTATCATGACCCAACTCATTCCTGCCGTGTTTTATACTTTGAGTTGAAAATGAAGGCATGACTTTGGAACAAGAGATGAAGGGCCAAGATTGAGTTGGGTAGTAGGTCGGTTATGAGGCTTCGAACAGTTGTCCAAAAGTGCTCTCAAATTACAGGTGGCCAATGCCCTAGAATAGTCCAAAAGGCAACATTCGAACGATAGTCCAAAAGTGTTATCAACATTCGTCCAATGCCCTAGAACCCCAAAAGGCAACAGTTGTCACTCAAAACCGACGGCTTCTACACATTTATAAACCCTCTCTCTCTCCTTCTTACTCTGAAAGCCAAATAGCCTCATATTACCTCTCCCTCATATTACCTCTCTCTCATATTTTCTCACCCATCCTTCGCACCTCTCTTCAAGTGTAGCGCACTAATTCATTTGTTAAGGTAAATTAATTGTAACTTTTGAATATTTGTTTCTTTCTTTCTTAGTTCTGGTATGCATTTTGTATTCTGCTTTTTAAGTTTTGGTTAGGAGAGATACATACTTACACCTTCTCCTGAGAGAACATTATGGTTATTATCAAAAAAGTGGTTACATGCTTTTCGACGGTAAGGTAAGGTATTTTTTGTGGGTCTTTATTTTACAGGTTTTTTAACAAGTTGTCTATGTTAATGTTTTTGAGGTTTATAAAAGGTTTCCCTATCTAGATTTTCCTATAAATCTGATTTTGGTGGTGGACCTGTTGTGGTTTGGATATTCTAATGAAAACGGCGCCATAACAAAACTTCAGCTCTCACGTCTAAATGGTTTATTTCTTAGCCTCTCTCTCACCCACCAGTTGGCGGTTTCTGATTTGTTTTGTTGGGTTTTTGAGTGGTTAGGATCATGGCTATGGGAAATTACGGATTCGCCACTTAATTTAAGTACTGAGAGACACGAGAAACCTCGACTCTGACTACAATATTTTTTTTTTTTTTGGAAAGTTGTAATGGGTCCAACGAGGACTGGGCATGTTAGATCTTGAAGCCGATGCTTTCGTTACACGGGTCATGTGTTTTGATATTTTTTTTTAAGTTTGTTTTTTAATTTTTTTTGTATATTTTTAAACATTTCAGGGGCTTCTAAAAATAGCTCAAAATGATTTTTTTTTTTTTTTTTGGTATTTGATAGTTTTATGTAGCTTAAAAAACTGTTCAAAATTAACCCATTTTTGAAAATACCAAAAAAGTTTATTTTGAGTTAATTTTTTTGGGGATCCTTTGAAATGTTTAAAACCCATAAAAAAATATCGACAACCTGAGCTTTTCTCATGTAATGTTAATGTTGGTTTAAAGAGGAAAATTCATGGTTTGGGGACGAGGATAGGTATTTTTTACACATCGAAATTACTTTGGTTAATTATTTATATTCATCTAGATTTACGACTATGATTTGTTGGAATATTTCGGTTTTTAAAGTAGCTAATTAATGGAATAGAGAATTAAGGTAAAGGTCATGTTCCTTCTTATATTTGGATTTTTAGGACAATGCTTTTCAAATTTATAAATCTAGTCCCTATGGTACAATAGCATTTATAAATCTAGTCCCTGTGTTACAATGCCTTTATTTTTTTGGTCCGCGCCAGCGGCACTACTTTTCATCATTTTTCATTGTGTTTTTCGTACAGGGACTAAATTTATAAAATTATTTGGAGTGTCCTATTTTTATACACTTTGACAACTATGAGGACCTTTCCCCAAAACCCCCTTAATGGAAACCTGAATTTGACACACCCCGTAATGTGGTCCATATTAAACGTGACTAAATAATTTAACGTGTGAAAAAATTTGTGGACGTTTCTACAATTTTTGCCTTGATGGAAGGCGAAAGGTTGGAAAAATGAAAAGTCAATTTTGACCCTCCCTCACCTATATAACGAGGCTCTCTACCTCATCTAGATCACCTCATATAACACACAATTTATATTAGTAGAGAGAGAAATTACGAAATTGAGAATTCTATCTTATTTGAGAATTCCATTAAGCATTAAATCGAGGAGACGAAATTAGTAACTAATCTTGGAGCTGTGGTGGATCAATACTAAGGAATTCTACAAACAATTTATCCATTTTATCTCCTTTTATCAATGGGCAAAGGTGTGATTCTTAATATGTGATAGTATATAGAATAATTTCTTGGGATTCATGTTAATTGTTTTAGATCAAATCAAAGATCATTTTTTTTATCTAAAAACAAATTGTGAATTATTTATGTGTTGTTTGTATTAGATGAAATTTTTGGAATATATTTTTCCTGGAATTTTATTTTATGTTGTTGATGTATATTTCATAATGATCATTATGGTAATGTTAGTTTTTAATTTTCTTAGATCATGATATCAAATAGCTTTATTTGAAGACCTTTTTGTACTGTAATTTTGAAAGAACACTTTTGGTGCTTCCCATGATGAGATTGATTATTCTTATGCACTTTTGAGTTTTGAAACCTCATTTGTTACTTCTTCCACTAATTGATAATAATATTCGTGTAACTGTTATTCATTAGTTGCTATTATGTGATGTCCATTTTATAATTTGCACAAAGTCCTTTGTTTATCCAATAGTTTTATGAGTTTAATTGTAATTGCTAATGTCGATTTGAGAAATGTCCAATTACAATTCATATTGTAACCTCCTACTACAAAGCGCCCGTGCATCGCGCGGGGCTAAATCGTGTATATATATATATATATATATATATATATATATATATATATATATATATATATATTACATTTTCTGCCAAATAACTCACGCCCCTTTAAATGTACTCAAGCCAAATATTTCATTTCATCTTCCTATCAAAGCCCCTTCCGCTACCATCCCATGCTTTGAGGTTTCATTGCATTTATGTAGAGGAGATATGGGAAGACATATGGATAATCTCTGAATATCTCTTACAGTATAAGAACCCTTCTGTCCATTATTATATCAGATGAATTCAGGTTGTTCTTCCATCTCCCCCTCTTCCCATTTATCTTTTTTACGACAAACATGAGGCGGTGGTACATATCTTGATCTTCAATTACATGCTCACACACAAGTAGATATATATGTATGCATATATAACTCAAACACAATTTGGTTTATATGTACACGGAAATAAATCAGAAGAAATTGGGCACATACCTTGATCAACAATTATATATATGTATATATTTGTTAGATTAAAGGAAATTTAGCATTTATAATAGTAGTCCGATCTCTATATTATATAAGATGATGCAATTGGACCATTGGGGATGATTGAATAAGCAATAAAATTTAAATTTTTGTCGCATTGTTGCTAATTTATGACGATTAATGATCTTTTTATTAAATTGAAAAAATATTTTCTTAAGTAAATAAAGTTATTTTTATTTTGTGTTGTCATTAATTTGTGTTATTGTTGCACATTTTTCTGTAAATAATGTTTTTTCTTCTTTTTTTTGTTATTATTTTAAATTTTCTACAGTTATAAATATTATTTTATCTTTTTATTTTTGTATTGCGCTATGTGGAATTTTCTTTGCTAAAATTATTATCTATTAAAAGGAGTTGAAATAAATCTATACACAACTTTGGATAAAAAATAGTTAAATATTATTTTTTTCTTGAAAATTTATATTTGTGATGTGATGTTTTATGCAACTTGCCCGTGCATCGCACGGGGCTTATAACTAGTAATGATTAACCATGACCAGCCATCTACCTTGACCCTTGTGTTTTTATCGGGAATTAAGTATTGAGCCCAGTCCTTTCATTGTTAAACGAAGCGTGTGAAGAAATGAAGAGACTATTTTATTTGGATTTAAAGTTTACGTTTTTTATATAGGGTAAACTCATGACCGAACTACTGCCATTGCTAGGTGCCATTGTCCCCACTGTGTTAAAAGATCTTTCAAAAACAGGAGACAATATGAGGAGATTAAAGACGAAAAGAGCCATCCAGAAACCAAGAAGAAATATTCAAAATTTAAGTGTTAATTCTCTTCCAGGTGACTTGTTGATTGAAGTTCTTGGAAAGGTTGCATCAGCTTCTTTCACAGACCTCTTCAATGCAAAATTATGGTTAGTTACCAATTCCCCTGTTTTTCCTCCTCTTTTTCTTATCTTTCATCATGTATGTTAATAGATTTTTGTGGTTCTTTATTTATACATCTATACACTGTTGTAAAAAAACAACCCTAATTAAAAAATAGTACCACTAAAAAAACAATCCTAATTAAAAAAGAAAACAACCCCAAATTAAAAATAAAAGTTTCCAATAATGAAAAAACTATCAATTGTAAAAAACAATCCCAATTTAAAACGAGTCCCAACTATAAAAAAATGTAGTCCACAATTAAAAAAAATAGTTCTCAACAATGAAAAAACAGTCCCAATTAAAAAAAAAGTTTTCAAACAGTTCCATTTAAAAAAAGAGTCCCAATTAAAAGAGCTTAAAAAAAACAGTTCCCAACTATGAAATCGTCCCAATTAATAAAAAAAAATTCGAACACAATACCTTGCGCCAAACAAATATTCATTTTTTTAATTTAATTATTTTTTAATGGGAATAGCTATTCCCACACCCTCCATGTCTTCTCCCACACTCTTTAGATAATAAATGACAATTGTGCCCTTATATTTATAAAATCTAAATGTCCAATTTTTTCACCTACTACTAAAATAAATACATTCGATAAAAAACAAAAAGTTATATTTTCAATAACTGTTTTTTATATATAAAAAACTGTTTATAAAACGTAAAATCTTATCTATTTTTTTTTATTAAAATTGTATCTAAAACGTAAAATTTGTTTTTTTTAAGAAACTCTTTTCTTAGAAAAGTGCTTTTTTTGCTTACAAATTTTATTTTTGATTAAAAACTATTTTTTTTGTACTATTTTAAAAATAATCTTTTTAATATTTTGAAAAAATATGGTCCGCGGCAGTAGTATGTATAGGGGATCCGACCCCCTATACACTGTTGGAGCGAAGCTTTTTTTTCTAATATGTTGTGCCGCGCCAACGGTATGTATAGGTGGTCAGACTCCCTTTACGTACTGCGTATCGGACTATTTTTTAAATAGTAAAAAGATTATTATTAAAATAGTAAAATAAACACTTTTTAACTGAAAAAATAAATAACGAAATATTTTTTAAATAAATAAAATAAACGTTTTTTATGTAGAAATGGTAAAAAGAATGTTCATTTTCTTAAATGAATAACAAAACAGTTTTTTATCAACGTCCATTTAAATAAAAAAATAATAATATTTTTTATAAATAATATAATGTTTTTTAAATGAAAAAATAACTTTTATAATTTTTATATTTTTAGAATATTAAAATTTTGATTTTCTAGAATATTACGATTTTTATTTTCAAAATATTATGTTTTTAGTTTTATTTTCATAATATTATGTTTTTTTAAAGTAATAGATTTTTGGGCAAAAGATTATATTCGTTCAAATCATATATGCATAGATGGTCTTCTGGTCTTTTAGTGTTTAAATATTAAAAAGGGTGTGCGGGAAGACATAGAGGGTGTAGGAATAGCTATTCCATTTTTTTTTAATTTTTTTTAATTTAAAAAATAATGAAATTGATTTTTTTAAATGAATATTTAGTGATCGTGTTAATTGAGAGGGAGAAATGAATGTGTGATAGGTGTAAGTGGAAATAAAAAATGTTAGTTTGGTAATAAGATAAATTTCATTATTTTCACCTGTTAAATTATTCACTTACCCGTGGTTTAAAATGGTTAAAGTTTCACCTCAATTTTCACCATATTCATTTTATTTCACCATGTTAAATGACCAACCAAACACATATTTTACTTAGGTGAATTATTTTTTAACACGGTAAAAAATATTTCACCACGAACCAAACGGATCCTAGAAGTAAATATACATATATCACTTTCATACAAATGGACAGTTTTTCATTACTTTTATACTACCATTACTGCATGAAGTAAAAAAGTATTTATGAACACATGGGGCTGGAAATTTATGAGATTTTTGCTTATGCACATTTTCATATTGGATATGCTACCAAATAAAAAAAAGTTACATATTGGACTTTATTTTCTTTATGCACAGTTGCAGAGATTTTCTGGGGGTAACGGATAACGATTATATATTGGAGCGTATATCAATTGATAAATTTCCAGTGATTCCTTGGATTAAAAAGGATAAAGTGATTGACTTTTTAAATCGGTGCAAGGATAAAGGAAATCCAAAAGCATTATATCGACAAGGCATGGTAAGTTAACTTCATATTATTTATTGTTTGGTTGAGTATGTTTACATGCCCTTTTTCACCACCTGAATTTGTATTTGTACTTTATTTTCCACAGTGATCTATGAGAGTGCAAGTGATTCATGATATTAATTAATTTACAAATAGGTCTAGATTTATAACAAATTTGAGGTTTTTGCATTTAAAACATATACTTCTCTTTGAGGGGAGGAGTCGTACTTATGTTTTTACATCCAAATGCTAGAGAGAGTTTTGCAAATGAAGGTTTCAAGATGTTTTTTTGTGAGTTAGACGCATCGCACCGACATTGACTTGTGTTCAGGCCCACACTGGCCTGACAACAGTGGCGCCCAAACACAAGCCAATACTAGTCCGATACGTCAATATGTAGCATCAACTCAGGGCAGTTACTATAAGGATTGATTTTATCTTAATTATGTGTTAACCAAAACATTAATCATATGTTAACTTTGTTTCTTAAATTATCGCAGATTGAATACTTTAGCTTCAAAAGAACAGAACTGGGAATTGAGTATTTGAAGAGAGCGACAAACAAGGGGCTTGTAGAAGCAACATATGTGTATGGGATCATCCTACTTTCTAAAGGTGGTGAGTCAACTCAAAAAGGATTGAATCTTTTGAATTCTTTGAACACGAGTTTAAAATTGACAAATCTAAGAACAATACAAGAGTGTCGGAAAAGAATGGAGGTTATTATCAAAACAATGTGGATCAATAATTATATTGATATACATCCAAAACTTTGTTCTCATGCGAAAGATGAAGTTACCTCGATCAAAAAGAGATCATGGGATTATAAGGAAGAAGACGAGGTTTTCTGTTGTGATGCTGGCAAATGGGATCAAGAAGTTACGCTATTTTGTAGGTTGTTACGTGGGGAGTCTAGGTTTTGATAAAAATAAATTATTTTATTTGATTAGATGAACTCCATGTGATTAATGGCAATGTTTAATGGATTATCTTGAAGATTTATAGAATCATTGACAGATCACCTTATGATGTTTGATTGAGTGTGGGGTTAGAGTTTTCTTATTATTTCATTAGCAGATTCCGATATTCTTTCGGTAACTATGACAATTGGTTAGCATGTTCATTACATAACTATAACAATTGGTGTATATTTAATACTACTTTTGTAATATAACAGTTTCACTAAAGGGTCAAATTCTAAACATGTGGGACTGTGTACTAAAGATAAAATGGTTTTAACCTCACGTTTTTTTTAATTCTGCAGACTAATAACTAAAAGGTCCTTTATATATTGTTAAAAATGGATTTAAACAAATGCAAGTGCATTTATATACCTCCTCCCAAATTTTCTAATTCAAATACCTGTTAAAAAGCGACTTTGGTACTTTATTAATTAAGATTATTCAACTTTAATGCATTTGTTAATTTTTTTAGACTTTCGTAAAATTTTAGCTATTGGGGTTACATCTATTAATCATTTAGAAACTATAAGAGTATCAATGCTCGGGATAAGTGAGTGGTCATAGCATGTGATTTGGGCATGTTTTTTATTATAAAGTGTGGTAATTCTCAAATAATGTTAAATAATATTAGACCAAAGTTTTAACTAGGATTCTTACCAATTCGTAGTTTTTTAATGTCTAGATATTTAAATGATAAGATTATTACCCAAAAAATGAAATTTAGTGAACTATTAAAAACGTATATATGTATATATATTGATTCAAGTGCTTTGTAATTTATGAATACATTTTCCCATTATTGTAAAAGTCAAAATTTATAAAACTATTGCAGTTGCAAGTTTGAACTATTCTTTCTTCAAAATTTTGGAATGGGATCAAAGTGGAAAGAAATGGGATCAACCCGCACTTTAAGAAATTCATCTTTTAGTGAAGAAAAAACGTTGTCGCAGAAAAATAGATTTGCTTGCAAAACAGTTTTAGCGATACCATAATAATTGGGGGATAATACTCCACCTTCTATTCCTACAAATCATGACCATATCACAATTCACAACTCAACAACTGATCCCAAAAGCCCAACCCAATACCTCCTCAACATCCCTCTAAGTCTTCAAAAACTTTTCTCCAATTTCAAAACTTCATTAAAAAGATCCAAGATGAGGCATTAGATAATAAAGAAATGACAATGACGGATATCCTCATGCCGTCTCCTAAAGGATCCAAGAAACCTATCAAGAATAAAAATGATTTGCATAAGGCCCTATCTCTATGTGATTCAGAAGAAGTCACTGTAGAAGGATTGCCAAAATTGCAATTCTAATTTATTGGAGATTAGGTCCTCCAATCTCTTAGAATCCCAACCTCAAAATACAATGACTTCCAAAAATAAGTCTTGTTTATTCCCCAAAGTGATATCCTCCAAAAACACAGACCCTTTATTCAAGAGGATAACTAGAGCTGCTGTTAAGTCATCAAAAAATTCTTTTAACACTCTTTCTCAATGACCAATTTCATTTTATGGAATATCAGAGGTTTGGCTAATAAGCCTTCCAAAAGAAGAGTTAAAAAGCTTTTCTTCATTCATAATCTTCCATTCATTGCCTTGATAGAACCTAATTCTAAGCCTCCAATGATTGAGGAAGTGAGAAGAACTCTTAAGTTTGAAGGTTGCACTGTCAATTCAAGCAACTAAATATGTTTTTTATGGAGATATGGAGTCAACTGCACTATTATTAAATCTGAAGATCAATGTATGCTTTTAAATATTTCTCACCCTCATTTGGCTTCAGATGTGTTTCTCTATATTGTCTATGCTAAGTGCTCCGGGTATGAAAGATTTCCTCCGTGGGACTGGCTTAATCAGCATAAGATTATTGCAGATTCCAAACCATGGATTGTTCTGAGGGATTTTAATGTTGTGGCTAAAAGTATTGAAAAAAGGGGTGGAAATGAGGTAGACTTTAACTCTATAGAAGACTTCAATAATTTCATTATCAATGCTTCTTTAATGGAGGTAAATTCCATTGGATCTAAGGGTCCGTTTGATAGCACAAAAATTCTAAGGCAAATTTCCAAAAGTTGGAAAATTCTGGTATTTTTCAGCTTTTAGGCTGTTTGAAAGCGTTAATTTGCCCTGGAATTTGTTTTCTATGTACAACACCCCTTAAGCACAATTTGCCACCCTAGGGTGGAATTCAATTCTTTGGGGGGGGGGGGGGGGGGGGGTCAGGTTTTTGTTTGCCACCTTTGGGTGGCAAATCACTTGAAACCAATTTTTTTTTACAACTCTATATATTTCATAAATATATAAATATATATTGTTAATAAATATATAAATATATATATTTCGTATATTTTAATATATATTCGTATATTTTATATATTTTAGCACATATATGTATATTGCGTATATTTCGTATATTTATATATATTTCATATATTTATATATATTTCATATATTTATATATTTCGTACATTTATATAATTTATATAATTCATATATTTTAATATATATTTATATTTCGTAAATTTTGTATATTTCATATATTCCTTATATTTAATATCTATTATTTACAAAATATATACATATATATTATGTATATGTATATTATATTCTGTATATATACATATATATAATATACGTATACAATATAATATGTCTGTATATATACATGTATATATACATATATATAATATACGTATACAATATAATATGTCTGTATATATACATATATATAATATACATATACAATATAATATACACACATATAATATACATATACAATATGAACATATATAATATACATTATTCTGTATACTATATATGTATATTATATATGCTTGTATAATATGAACATATATAATATACATTATTCTGTATACTATATATGTATATTATATATGCCTGTATATATACATATATATAATATTTATATTGTATATTATATATGTGTATATATTATAATGTATATTATAATATATATATATTATAATATACATTATCATATATACACATATATAATATACATTATTCTGTATATTACATTATATAATATACATTATTATATATGTATATTATAATGTATATTATATATGTATATTATATACATTATATTATACTGTATATTACATTATATAATATACATTATTATATATGTATATTATAATGTATATTATATATGTATAATATATACATTATATTATAATGTATATTATATATGTATATTATAATGTATATATTATAATTTATATTATAATATATATATTGTATATGTATATTATATATACAGACATATTATATTGTATACGTATATTATATATATGTATATATTCATAAATACATAATATATATGTATATATTCTGTAAATAATATATATTTAGTATATATATAATTTACATATATACAGAATAAAATATTATGTATATATTCTGTAAAAATAATATATATTTACTATATTCAGTATATAATATAATATACATTCATATATTCTGTAAATAATATATTATATTTTCATAGATTTTTTATATTTAATAGATTTTGTACATTTAATAATATAAAAATCTAAAAATCTATTATATTTAATAATATAATAGATTTTTATATTATTAAATGTACAAAATCTATGAAAATATAATATTTTATTTACGAAATATATTCATATATTAAATATATTATTAAATTATTATATTATTCGCGAAATATATATATTTCGTAAATTATTATTAATTTCCGGAAAAATATACAAAATATATGAATATTTCGAAAATTAATAATAATTTACGGAATGTATATATTCCCCAAATTATATTAATTTTTGGAATATATATATATTCCGCAAATAATATAATATATATTCATATATTTTGTATATTTAATAATATATATTTATTATATATATATATTCCGTAAACAAATTTTCCACTTTTATATCTATTTTCCAGCTTTTGCGTTTGATAGAAAATGTGGAAAATTGATGATTTTCCAACTTGTATCAAACAGACACAAGTTGGAAAATATTCATTTGCCTTGGAATTGTTTACCCTGGAATCAAATATCCTGGAATCATTTGCATTTTCCCAGTTTTCAATCAAACGGATCCTAATTTCACTTGGCACAACTTTAGAGACTTTGGGAAGATTTGGGCAAAATTAGACACGGTCTGGCTTCTATTGAATGGAATACCTTATTTCCTAATTTCACTAACTCATTTAAATAAAACTTGTTCATATCATTGTCCCCTTCTTTTCTCTATTAAAAAACACCTTGATTCTCTCCTTAAACCATTTAAGTTTCAAAATATGTGGTGTAAACATGAAGACCTTCTATGCGTGGTTGAGAATTCTTGGAAGAAGCCGCCTGAAGGTAATCCTCTGAGATGCTTTTCTTCTAAATTACAAAGGCTGAAAGCAGACTTAAGCATCTGGAATAAAACTAAATTTAAAAATGTTTTTGATGAAATTCGAATCTTGGAAGATGAGTGTAATACCCCTTGTTTTTGAGTAATTATTTTTATATTAATTTTCCATGCGGGTTAATTATATAGAATAATGGAAGTTGAAGAAAATATTATTTTAAGTGATTTAAGAGACAATGTTTACTGAGTTTTGCATATTTACTGTTAAGTGAATGTAAATAGCATCATCTTATGTTTTATTGCGTCATTGTGCCTTATGCGACGAGTATGGCTTATATTCCAATTGAATCATTATTGATAAATAAAAATGATGTTGGAATAGGGAATAATTTATGTTATCCCAGATGCCAATTTAGAGGGCGCGGTTAGTCCGGAAATGGTTGAGATTAATAAAAATAAGTGGCATGTTGTATTTTTGGGTTCCGGGTACTTTTGACCGGTTATGACTTAATTATGTTGTTACGAGTCATTTTAATTGTGTAGTAACATTTAAAGTTGGAATTTAGTGTTATTGGGAATTTAAGTCTTCCAACAAACATTTATCCTCATTTATATGTCTTAAACCTAGAAAGAAAGAGAGAGAAAGAGAAATTGGGAGAAAAGAAGAGAAAAGAGAGAAAAATTGAAGATTAGATCTTGCATTTGTTGCTACCGAAAGAAAATCCGATACTACAACCTCAAGGCAAGTTTATAACTTGCAAATGCATGATTTAATGCGGATAAATTGTAGTGATAGTTGTGTATTTGGAAGAATTAAACAAATTGTGGGTTTTGATGAATTTTGGTGTTTAACCCTTAGATTTTGATGTTTGTATGACTTGAGTTGGATATATTGGTTTGTTGTTCTTTAGAATGTTGGGTTATTATTGTTAGATGATGATATTGAGAGAAGTGGAGGAAAATAGGGTGAATGATTTGGGTTTGGGTTGTTAGAAATAGGGTTTGTCCATGGGATCTGGTGAGCGCGATCGATCCCGGTCCAGAGTCCGATCGACCGGGCCTAAAGAGAAAAGCCCACTGCTTCTCTCGATAGGCATATTTGAAAAGCGCAATCGACCGCAGTCTCATGACTAGTTGACTGGGCATTGAGGATTAGGCTTATTATATTTCTTATAAGGCAAACCCTTAGAAGCACGGTCGACCGGGGATCAGGGGACGATCGACCAGTACCCTGTTTTTCACCTGAAAACTTTAGTTTTCTTTAGCTCCTTTCTTTTAAGGTTTAGGCCTAGGAACCTTATTGCCTGAAATTAAAACTGGACTATTAGAGTCTAGTATTAAGGGAATCAAGAACCTAGGTTAGAAAATGAGTGTTCGGGCTTAGGTCGAGAATTAATTAATTAATTACCAGAAGAATGTAAGGGTCCTTTTCACATAGTGAGCTAGTCTAGGACTAGGGGGAAGTAGGGTTATATAATTTAGGACTTTTGGAATTAGGATGAGGTAATATAATACGTGATAGATTATAGGGTTGTCGTAAATTCATGGAGACTAATATGAGGATAATTGAATGTTGTGTTTTACGTCATTGAACATATATGGCTCTAGATAAAATGTAATGTACATTTTAATTTGGAATATCTTGTGAATATTGATTTGCATATACATAACTCTCTAAATAATATCATAAGGGAAGTTACGCGAATGAGGTGAAGTCCCCTGGCTAGTGAATGCAGGGTGAATATAGTCCTGAGCCATATGACCAGTTGTTATATTGTGATGTTATTTTAGTCGAAGTGAGGTAATTCCGGGTATGGTTATGACTCACTGTCGAAGGTATATGGCCGCTTCCCACGCGACGTGATTTAGGATGCCCAGGTTGTCTTGGTGATAGGCCCTGGAAGATGATAACTATTTAGGGGCGCATTCAGTGGGGTGACTCCCTGAATGATGGCCTTAGAATCGTTATAATGTGATTATAATTATTCTTATGAATGTGATATTTTATAAACGGCTAAATCATTTTATAAATCAATTGTTTTGGAATAAGTTTCCTAATGAGGAATGGACTTGTGAAGTCATATTGTGAAAAACTGAATTGTAAGCTTGTTAAATTGGAATTGCATTATTTCTCTTGCATTAATGAATACTTATCATTGTAAATGACATTGCGTTAGGTTGTACATTTATATGAGAAGTGAGGATTATCCTTACTATGAAGAGCGGGTTAAGCTTAATCATGATGTTCGCTATTCATAATTGTCATGCATTTTATTCACATGTATATCATATCAAACTGGGCCCTGACCCGTTTATATCTCTTTATTTTGTATGCATCTCTTTTACGCCCAGGTGCTCCTCCGCAAGGACGCCCGTGTTGATCCTTCCTTCCATGCGTCTAGAAGCTATGACATTTTTGCGAATGTTGTAGGATATTTGTTATAGACGCCTCTATCTTTTGTGTACTCTAGTAATGATCAGTCTACACATTTGGGTGTGTTTCCCCAGTTTTGTACTTGCTTATATATTGTGATATTTATTTATTAATACTCGGTGTAACCGCTTGTATTGGTCTGTTAACCGACAGCTTATTGGGTTATTCTGTTGTGTATGATTGTTAAACGGTTATCTGTCTTTACTTATATCCACCTTCTTTTAAAATTGGATTGTCTAAATGGTTTTCTTTAAACTTACAAAATAATTTGACATCCGTTTTCCAAAATAATTGGTGGTTATCTCGTATATTTATTTTTCACGACAGTGATGCTAAGAATGGACCATCTATGATTCATGTATTTATTGGAGTATCGGGCTGGCCACCTCTTATTTTAATAAGCTGGGTGTCACAGATGTTATCAGAGCATCGGGTTCAGAGTCCTTAGGATCTATGCGTACTTATCACGTTCTACCGTAGTGTTCTTTGATATAAAGTCATATTGTTAGGACTGTTTTGTTTGTGTATGCTTGCGATCTTCTGCAAAGATAAATTATTTTAAATTGTATTCCGATTTAGTTATTTTTTCGTCTCAGATGCCGCCTAGAAGAGGTCGCCCAACAAAGAGAAATATAGTTGTAGAAGATAATGTAGAACCCCCACCATCTCAAGGAACAATTACTGTAGCGTAGGTGGCTAACATTATTGACTAGGCAGTCAATGCTGAAATGACTTCAATGTCCCAACAGTTTCCTTAAGCCCAACAACCAGTGGTACCGGAGGTGCAAGCCTATGCGGGACCTTCCCCGTGGGAGAGAGTATATTTTTTTAACCGTGGAAAAAAATATGGATTTATGTCTATATTTTTTATGTGTTCTAGAGATAATGATGTTGCTTTCCATTTTATAGTACTGCTTGACATGATTACATTAGTTGTTTTCTGTCATTTCCATTGTATTTTATCATTGATTTTTTAACTAAAGTCTGTTATTCATTGAACACTTCTATTGTAATCGAAAAAATAACACAAATTTTGATTGAAATTACATGTGGTAGCGTATCATTGGTTGATTTTTTGGATCCGCTGGCGCGGACCCCACAAACTAATCAATAGAAACTCGTTACATAATTCGATATCTCCACTTTCGGTAAAAAATTCTGTTTCAATATTATTTTCCTTATTCATTTGATATGTGGATAGAATAATAGTGGTGCTTTTAAAATTATAATTATATATATGAAACATTGTGTATAATAGTGAGTATGATTATTCTTTACACAAAATATATATATATATATATATATATATATATATATATAGTCCTGCTTTTGTGCGGATTAGTCCGCATCTTAAGAATGCGAACCAGATATGTGTCACCGGATCTAACAACTGATGGCTAGATTTGGTTCGATTTTGGGTTTGTTTTCTTTTCAAACCTTTAAATTTTAATAATTACATGTTTTTATTTTCCCCTACAGTTTTATTTTTTACTCTGCCATCTACATGGTCACACTTAAATGTGTTGTGTTCATCTGGTATTATCTATAAGGGTAATGAATTATTTTGAATTGTGTGTAAGTTACATATGGTTAATCTAAAAAAAAAATGTTAGGTGCTCCAACAATTTTTCTTATTTTACATAAATTATTGGCGTCTTAATGGTTATTAACGATTGAAGCGAGTCAATGCAATGGAGTCTTAATGGTTACTTCATAATCACTATTAGAAAATATTCGAAACATTTTTATAACCGTGTCATCGGCACGGGTACACCCTAATATATATATATATATATATATATATATATATATATATATATGAGGAGGGACTTTTGATCTTTTCCAACTGATCGTTGAGATTGGAAGTTTATGCATTTGACCTTTTATTAACTGATTATTGAGATTTAGGGTCCGTTTGGTTGCCAATAGGCAAAAGAGTGGGCATGCAAAAATTGTCTGGGAAAATTTAGGCAAAATTTGCCTAAATTTAGGAAAATTTAGGCAAAATTTGCCTAGGCAAATTTACATGAGGCTATCAAACAACCATTAGGCGAAATATTAAAAACAGTTTTCAAAACATTAGTTTGTAAAACATTTTCTGAACAATTTTTTCTAATATCAAAAACAGTTTTTAAAATATTACAAAACAATTTTTAAACATTCACAATAGCTTTTTTAAACTATTTTAAAAAGTTTTAAAAAAAGTTCTTTAAAACTTTAAAACTGTTTTCATAATCTATCCAAAACAGTTTTTAAAAATGTTAAAAACTGTTTTTACAATATTTTTATAATACGATTTTTAAAAAAAATTGTAAAACATTTTCTAAACAATTTTTTCTAATATTAAAAACAGTTTTCAAAACATTAGTTTGTAAAACATTTTCTGAACAATTTTTTCTAATATTAAAAACAGTTTTCAAAACATTAGAAAATAATTTTTAAATATTTATAACAGTTTTTTTAACTGTTTAAAACAGTTTTTAAAATTATTTTTTAAAACACTAAAACTGTTTTTATAATATTTTCACAATAGTTTTGAAAAATATTAAAAACAGTTTTTACAATATTTTGTTAATACGATTTTTTAAAAAAATTGCAAAACATTTTCTTAACAATTTTTTATCAGATTATAAACAGTTTTTAAAACATTGTAAAATAGTTTTTAAATATTCATAACAGTTTTTTAATTATTGAAAACAGTTTTTAAATTATTTTTTAAAACATTAAAACCATTTAAGAAGTTGGCAAATTTGTTGGCAAAATATTTCTCACTCAAATAGGTAAGCAAAATTTGCCCACAGATTGTATAGAGGAGGTGTTGTACATCGGCAAATAATGTCTATGCAAATTTTGCAACCAAACGGTCAAAATGTGGATAAATTTTTTTATTTGTCAACTTTTTAATATTTGTCTAGACAAAAAAGAACAATCAAACGGACCCTTAATGTATGTTACCAAATGCTGTCACCATTTCTTAGTGGTCAAAACACCTTTTCAACATGCTAACCAAAAATCGGCCCTTAATCTGCCATCTTTTTATAAAACAAAATTAGGCCTTTTTCTTTCCTTCTAAATGCACACTTAATTCCCATTTATTAAGTGCACATCATAAACCTTCAAGATATTATTCTTACTCATTTTGGAGTATTTTGTGGAGAAGCCGGTATCTTCTTCATTGCTGCCCATCTGGAATTCTTCGGGGAAATTCCAGCCGACGACATCGAAACCGACACCTACGGGTATTTCATATGTCACACTTATTTTCAGTATAATCTGTGCAACTGTTCTTTACAAATTATAGTGAAAATAATATGGTTTTGCCCTTCGGGGATTTTTCCTGATATATTGTGTCACATGCTATATTTATTTTATTTGATAGATCATCTAGATGCGTGTTTTTAGGATTTAATTAAAAATTATGTTTGATTAAATAATTTCTTTATTTGACTAAAGGCGCACTCTTCACTGCTATACAACAAGAACACGTTGTTCAGACACGCAATCTTCTGCAAAAAATCAACACGTAGCAGATCCTCAATGACACGCAGTTGTAGCGACTCACTCCATAATAGCACGCAACTCTCGGTTGTAAAGATCTCCCCACAAAGTATGAACAGTAGCAAAACTATGCTTGTGGGTTCCACAAAAAATAACTCAGACAAAAGTAATTGGGATATTGAATTGTAAAACAAAAGATTGAACCCTCAAGATATTGGAGAATAAACCAAAACTCTCAAAATTGTATCTTGTTTAAAAACAGTGTTTCTCCCCCCCCCCCCCTGAAAATTAGTAGCCTGACGCCCCTATTTATAATACAAATCAAGGCGGTGACATGTCGGCTGAAAACAGTTCTCGTTCGAACGACATGCGACGTTGTTCGAGCGAACCTCCATCTCGTTTGAACCAGATCTGACGTCGTTTGAACGTCAGTCACTGATCCCCCTTAAAAAATACTTTTCAAGTTTTAAATAACTTGGAATCCTCAAATCTTAAAATTGTTCATGGGATCAGGAGATATTTATCCAAAGCTTTTATGAAAAAATATTTTTTGAAAAACAAAAACCATTTATTAGAATTCCAAAAATTATTTTAACTTTTGTAAAAATATCCCAACACTTTCAGTGTGAAATGTAAATGAGACTTAAACACATTTTACCAAATTCATCCTTGTTGGGCTTGAATGTTGAAGACTTCTTGAAATTCAAATTCGTCTCTTGTATAGATGTAATCCTCTCAATCCTTCGATGACTTGAAAATAACTTGTAGCGGTATATGACATACTAATTGTGACGGACAATGTCCTTACAAAATTTTATGTCAATATCCGATCACATTTTCATGTTATTTTATTTTTATTTTTTATTAACAGCTTGTCTAGTTTTTAACTCTATGTCCCACTCTTCGTCCCATGTTAATATTAATTCCTTATTAATTCCTATTTTTAATGTTATTTTAAATAAATTCCTTGTAGTAATTTTTTATCAACTATATGTCACAAATGGATTATGAAAATTTTAATTCTTCTAGTGATGATTGTGTTGCAAATTATGAAACTATAATGATGAATCAAATGATTTAGAGGGAGAAGTTCTAGAGGATAATGGTGACCCCGAAGTAGGAATCGTTTTCGACATCTATGTTGATTTAATCGTTTACTACGAAAATTTTGGTAATAAAAGGGGTTTGCGGTAAAAAAAATGTTCATCTTTGTAGTGCTCGGATGGGATGTCAAATATGTACAACTTGCATGCTAGGTCAGGCCAAGAGATAAGCACCGCAAAAAATGTATTCAAAAAATATTCGGATAGCAAAAATGAATTTCAAGCTAGTGTTATGGCTAAAATAGGCGATAATGGAAAATTGTATGTTATAAAAGTAGTCATTGCTCACAATCATGTCCTAAGTCCAACGAAATTTCAGTACTATAAGAAGAATCAGGTGATAAAAAATTATGTTAAGATGAAGCTTGAGTCGAATGGTGGATGGGTATTCGACCTAATAAAAGTTTTAACACATTTGTTGTGGAATCAGGTGCCCATAACAACGTTCCATTTCCAGAAAAGGATTGTTATAACTATATTGAGAAGATTAGGAGCTTAAGTCTTAGGTATGGAGATTTTATAAAGATTCAAAATGAACTTATTAAAATGTAAGAAAAAAAATTCAAATTTGTTATGTTTGATGGATATGGATAATGAGGCAAAGTTGAAAGTTTTATTTTGGGCTAATTCAAGGAGTCGAGAGGCATATGAAGAGTTTGGAGATTTGATCACATTTGACATGACTTATCTTACTAATAAGTCTGACATGCATTTTTCACCTTTTGTAAGTGTTAACCATCACATGCAATCAATATTATTAGGTTGTGGTTTGATTTTGAATGAGGATGTCGACACTTTTAATTGGCTTTTTAAGACGTAGCTTACCAGTATGGGTGGATGTGCTTCTGCCTCTATTATTACCGAACTAGATGAATATATGAAGAACGAAATTGAAAATGTATTTCTAAACCCACGTCACAGGAGGTGCATATGGCATATTAAAAAAATTGCCTGAGAAATTACAGGGTTATGAACATTATGAATCGTTGATGTTTACAATGTGATATTCAGTTTATGATTCGTTGAATGATGAAGAATTTGAAAAGTTTTTGATCACTTAGTTGAGAAATTTAATATCCAAGATAATGATTGGTTGAATTATTCGTATAATGAGAGGAAGCGTTGGGTTCCCGCATATTTAAATTAAACTTTTTAGGCGAGAATGTCCTCAACTCAACGAGTGAGAGTATCACTGCAATTTTTTTATGGAAACGTTAACTCTAAGACTACTTTAAAGAAATTTATCGAAAAATATGAGAGTGAATTAAGAAAGTAAGGTGCAAAAGGAAAGTAAAGAAGATTTCAACTCGTTCAACTCTTGGATCCCACGTGTCACTCATTATAGGATGGAGAAACAATTCCAAAATTCTTACATAACCACAAAGTTTAAAGAGATTCAACAAGTAGTAACGGGGAAGCTTTATTATGTGGTGTGATCTGTTAGAGAGGATTGTGTCCACCACGTGTTTAGTGTTTTAGAGGATATGGTTGGAGTTACCCATCGAAAGGCCACATTTACTATATTCTTCAATGAGTGTGAATATGACATTAAGAGTATTTCTCGGTTGTTTGAACTTAAAGGGATACTTTGCCAACATACTTTTACTACTTTTGTTACCCAAAACCTTCATACCATCCCCGAAAAAAACATTCTTCGAAGATGGAGGAAGGATGTGAAGAGAAACACACAAAGGTTTAAATTGTGTACTCGAATTGGACTTTACATCCCAAGAATGAGCGTTTTGATCGAATGTGCAATGGATTTTCTAGGCAGTTTACTTAGTGACTAAATGATATGGATTAAAGGATTGAATGGTCAAGTCAAGCAAGATGAATGAGCTTATGAAAGTTCATCTTTTCTAAATAGTCAGTTTAGTGCAAGAGAAATCAACCCAATGGAAAACGACATTTTTCATAGTTTGTTGGTTGTCCGTTGTAATGATCGACCGCCTTTGAGGAGGAAACAATCTTTGGTAGATCAAACTATTATGAAGAGAAAATTAGCAATGAAAGGGAAAGGTATAGAGTCAAAAGAAAAATCAAATAAGATAACTATTTTAATCATTTTTACAAGCTATTTTAGTCATGCTTTTACAAATTGTTTGCAAAATGTAGAAACCTAAAAATACATCTCATCCAACAAATGAGAAGGCATTAACCTCGATAAGTTATCCAAGCTTTTCGAACATAGTTGACGATACAATCTTATTATTAAAATGCCGAATTACATTAGCCCTTCTCTACTCGGTGCTTTTGGAAAAAACATTATGCAATAATTTTCTACCAAGTACGTGGAACCAATATGGATGAATGAGAAATGAAGATATTTTGGATGCTAACGTTCTGTTTGGATATTAACAATTTGTTTCAAAGGTTAATTGTGTATTTTGAATGTTAATTTTCTGTTTTGGATGTTAACTTTCTGTTTTGGATGTTTTCGATGTTAACATTTTTTATGGATGTTTTAGATTAATATCATTTGGATATTAATTGTCTATTATCATTTTTAAATCATCATAATAGCAAGTTAGGCCAATCACAGTGGCAGGTTTTGAATGAAATATAAGAAACTGAGATGTTTTGGATGTTAACTTAGCATGTTTTGAATTAAAAAAATGTCTGGGAACAACCAAAATTCAACAACCATCTCAACCAAAATTCCAACATAATTAACAAAATACATAATCAATAGCTAGACAAAACTGAATCAACAATTCTTGGAATTTTATTCAAAATTCGAACTGATTTTACAACAATACAATTGATTCTACACCAATATAGAGTTAGCTACTAACCAATTCAATAATGTCAACAAAAATTTCAACTAATTTTACAACCAAAATTGATAACATCCCACAATGGATTTAGTGCCCCCAAAATATGTTACTGGACTAGAGTAAAACAAATTACCAATTAAAGAGTTAAGCCAAAAAAATATAAGCGTTAATGTAATGGGTTATTTTCTCTTTACCCCTTATATTTATAGTTGGTTTTGTATTACTCCCTCATTTAAAAATAAAATTATGTTAGCCTCGCTCTTTAACTGCACGTAGGAAATCTGTTACTTTTTAGAGCCTATCTTTAAAAGCCAGAAAAATTCAAAATAAAAAAACCTTAAAGATGTAATAAAGCAATATACACAATTGAAAAACGAAAATATATTATTTAATTGTTCGAACATTTTTTTACAAAAAAATATTAATATTAAAATCGACCCCTTGTTGATCTGTCCTTAAAATTATCTTGACTAATTTTAGACCCCACACGATGTGCAGGCAATTTATAGACCCGATTATATAATGACGCGTAGATAAATTTATAAAAGTATTATAAAACGTGTCATTCTACGTAAACATTATAAAATTATAACTTAAAACATTTGTTGGTAGCAAATATGCTTCACATTTTCCTAAAAGTTCAAAATTTCATCCTCCACATAGTAATCAACCCTATAAATATGATATATCAAAAGAAACTTTAACAATTCCAATAGTGAAAATCTCAACTGAAAACTCTATAAATAGAGCAGAAAAAGACCTTTAGTAGTATAAGTTGTGGATTTGTGTTTCTTCATAGTCATTTCATATCAACTCCTAAGATAAGAAAACCATGAAGATATTAAGCAGCAGCAGTTGCTTATTGGTCATTCCGCTAAGAGCAACCACAATGGGGGGAGAAGAAAACAAGAGATTTGGTAACTTTTGGTGGGCGAAAATGAACAAATTCTGTAAAAGAATTTGTAAGAGTTCTCCAAGTTTACAGAATGGTTACAAATTCTGTAAGGGTTCCTACGAACTTTATTTGTTCGTAGCAATTGATACGAACAAATGAAGTTTGTAAGAAATATAAATAATCATTTTTATCATATTTTTGGGTTCTTACGAATAACAAAAGTCCGTTAGAATTCCTACGAACTTCTGTTGTTTGTAAGAAGTATTAATTTTGTTTCCTATGATCTTTTATTGTTCGTAGGAATTATTTTGCAAATCCTTAAACTTTCACCATTGTGTACACAGCTAATTATGAAAGGGCAAACCCACTTTCTATTTTGTAAACTAACTTTCGTTAGTCTCCGCCTCTCTGGATGCTCTAAGAGAGTTACTTGACCATCTGGTACATATGATTCTATATGTATACAATAGATACTTGAAGGTTACAGCAACAAAATATAAGCAAGGTAATCAACATACAAACAAATACACTATATGCATATTATTGAACAACACAAATTAGAGAATATAAGAATAATTGAAAGGAGGTTCAATGCGTTTCAAAACCGTCCTCCTCATTTAGATTCCTGCTCCTGCATCGGGACTTAGGGCCCGTTTGGCAATCCAATTCCAAGGCTTGGAATTGGAATTGGAAGACCAATTTCAATTCCGTGGAAATTCAAATTGGCCTTCCAATTCCAATTCCATGAATTGAAATTGGTCTTCCAATTCCAATTCCAATTCCAAGCCTTGGAATTGGGTTGCCAAACGGGCCCTTAGAGTCCGTGTATTAATTGAAAGGAAGTCATTTTCCTACTAGAACTATCTTTCCACCAGAGGGTAAACAATTTGCCCAATTTGGCACCTTTCAATCTATAGTATAGTATCCACCTGGTGGAGAACCCACTCCCCTATATATTACGTCAAGTGGCATAGAATCACACAAATTGTCGATGGTATAGTTTCCACCTAGTTTAGTATCACTTAAACAGATACATGCATATGTAACAATTAGATTCTTGAAAACGGTGCCTAGGTACCAACCTTTGTATGCTATAAATATACCCAACCATTGGCTTTGTAATCAAGCTGAGCCAAGTATCTGGGAGCTTCACTTCCTACTATTCTTTTTGCCTAAATTTGAGAAAAGAGAATGTGGGTCAGCTGTGAAGTTTGTGTAGAGGAAAACAAGATATGCAAGTGCAAGACTACTGTTAATGAGAATGATGTTGGTGAGGCCAATAGTTCTTTCCTTCATTCAGTCATAAACATGGTTGGAATGCTTATAGGTGAGTCTACTAGTCACATATACCTTCCAGTTCACTATTTGCATAGTTTTCTTTACTCTTTAATTATTTTGCTAATCTTTTCAGTTGTTATTTAAAAAAAAAATCATATTCGCAAATTAACATATAATGTCTCATAATTCATTTAAGAGTTTGAATCATACGATACCAATTCCTTTCATAAAAATTAACTTCGTATGTGAATTTATCTGCGTGGAATTAAAAAAAAAAGTCAAACGAAGCGGATTTATACGATTATTTATTTTCACAGTAGATTGTAAATAAATAATTAGTGGCATGGTACCACCATAATAATATTTTTCTTATGAGTAGTTAAGTATTAACTATTCTCCTGAGTGGCACAATGAGAATCAAAAGGAAGATTTAACTTCTTATCAATTAATATATTTTTTTAATAATTCTCATTTTGTCAACGTCATTTATTATGATAAAAGGTAAGCGTAGTATTAATATTAATTGTACAAAAAAAACTTTTTGGTACGTGGAGCTCAAAGTTCAGGTTAGGAACAAATGATGTTGTGACTACTTGTTAGAATTGCCACTTTGTCCAAATAATAAAACAACTTTTTTTTATAACCTGAACCTCTATACGAACGAGCAATTTGGATTTCTCCATGCGAGTTAATAAAGAAACGTTGTGCCAGAGTCACCCTAACACACGCAATCTGGTATTATTCAGGGGGTTCGAACTCGTGACTTACGGTATTTTCTATTCGCCCCTTACCACCGGACTAGCCAGTATCAAATTCACTAATAAGATCCTTAGATAGTTGTGCGTGTGTACACACACCGGCGCGTACACACACACACACACACACACACACACATATATATATATATATATAAGTAAAGCCATTCATCTTAAAAACAAATTTTGAATTTTTTTTTCTTTTCTCTCCATTTAGTTGCGCAAAATACAGCTTAAATACTGTTTATTTTTAATAGGACTATTTTCCTTGGAGCTAGACTGATAATTGATATATTCTGTTCACCATGTTTAACAGGTCTAGGGCAACTATCAACCCCATACGCTCTAGAAAATGGAGGGTGGGCTTCTTCATTCCTTCTTGTAGGACTTGGAGTAATATGTGCATACAGTTCCCATCTCCTTGGAAAATGCCTTGAAAAAAACCCCAAGTCCAGAAACTACAATGATATAGGGCAACAAGCTTTTGGAACAAGGGGAAGAGTTGTAGCTGCAACCTTCATTTACATGGAAATATTCATGGCCCTTGTTTCCTACACAATCTCTCTCCATGACAACCTCTCCACCGTGTTCTTGCGAACGGGCCTCAATTTGTGTTGGATCGATCTATCTACGTCGCAAATCTTAACTGTGATTGCGGTTTTGGTGGCGCTGCCGAGCCTGTGGTTGAGGGACCTATCGTCGATATCTTTCCTTTCGACAGGAGGTATTCTAATGTCTCTTCTTATTTTCATAACAGTGGCATATACTGCTATTTTTGGAGGGGTGAAGGCTAATCATACCATACCAGCTCTACGGTTGAACAACATTCCTGCCATTTCTGGTCTTTATATCTTCAGTTTTGCTGGCCATATAGTTTTCCCTAATATATACAAAGCCATGAAGGATCCCTCAAAGTTCACCAAGGTTGGTAATTCATTTAAATTAATTTACTTTGATAATATTTACTATGAATGTCTCTTTGTTTAGATCTCAAAAAGTATAGAAAAATATCCAAAAAAATAGGATCTAGTTAGTTTTAACCTTCTTTCGACATAAAAGTTAGTAAATTTTTTGTATTTTTTGTACATTAGAGTTTAACCCTTCTGCGCTTGGCACAATTTTTTTATATCTCCAGAATGATAATTTACATCCTTGAACTTATATTTTATATCCTGAACTGTTATTTTATGAGAATAGAAGGAATGATTCCTATAGTCCAAAGAACACGGATTTACACCAACTGTAAGTCCTAACAAGGGGGCAAACACTAATTATCTAAAAAACTATGTTATGATTTGTTGTACCTATACTTCATGGAATTATCAATTTAATTGATCAAATAATGTGTCAGAAATTTTATTGTTCAGTGTGTAAAATTTGCATAGGGTTTACTTAAAACAATGATCAACGTTATTCCTGATACATTATTTGGTTACTTAAGTTGAACATTCAATTTTATCAATATAGCATTACACTTGAAAACCTTGGTGGAGACTAACTAACCTTCATTTTTTTTTTCTTCAGGTATCTATTGTGAGCTTCACACTAGTCACATCACTCTATACATCCTTAGCATTCATGGGAGCCAAATTGTTTGGGCCAGAAGTAGATTCCCAAATAACCCTGAGCATGCCCCAAAACCTAATTGCCACAAAGATTGCACTATGGGCAACAGTGCTCACACCCATGACCAAATATGCACTGGAATTTGCACCATTTGCAATGCACCTCGAGCAACAACTTCCTAATTCAATAAAGCCCAAAACAAAGATGATGATTAGAGGTGGGGTTGGCTCAATCCTTCTCCTAGCAATACTAGCCCTTGCTCTTTCAGTCCCCTATTTCGAGTATGTTCTCAGCCTTACTGGCTCTCTTGTCAGTGTGGGAATTTGCATTATTTTTCCTTGTGCTTTCTACATTAAGATTTATTGGACTCAGATATCAAAACCACTTTTGATTCTTAACGTGATCCTCGTCGTGTTCGGATCTCTTCTCGGGGTATCGGGAACCATCTCATCTTTGAAGTTGATTCTCATAAACTTGCAGAGAGCTCACTCTCACCGAGAAGATTAGCACCAATCTGTATTATGTTTTACGCAACCTAATATTTAAGTGTGTTAATCTGAGAAGATTAGCAACAAATTGCATTATGTTTTAGGCTGCCTAATATGTGAAATGTATTTATTTTGTATTGCTCGGGAGATGAATTTTATAGGGTCTCCGTTTGCATGAATTTTTCATGTTTTGGTTGACTTGACATAAATGGTATACTATGAGTATATGTATATGTCTCTTGTAAGTTAAAGAATTTAAAGAGAAAGTTTGAACTATAATATCTGATGATGACAAAATTTTGTAAACTCTAGAATTAGATGATCACCATAATTCTGTTCAGGTATATTAACGAAGGCATGAAATGGACAAGGCACGTGGGGGATGGAATGGATGGAAAGCTGCTGAGCTGAGCTGAGCCGACAATACCTCCAGGGAATAAGGTAGGAGTGGGAATTCGTCTGCGTCGTGTCGTGTTCGGGCCGTGTCATGACGGATTTGTGTCAAGTATTAGTCAACCTTAACCCGACCCATTTAACTAATCGTGTCAGATGAGCAAACACTAACCCAACCTATTTATTATCGTGTCGTGTTCGGGTTGACCCACATATTCCATTAAGTAAAATATAAAATATTTTTTTTCTTCTCTCTTAACCAATCATACCAATCATAGGCGTACAATAACTTAAATTTAAATAATTCCAACTTCTTTCAACACATAATTAATTTATCATCCGATTCTCCATGAATTTTATAGAATGTCTATCAAGATATATAAAATATCTAATATATTCTCCATAAAATACGAGTTAAGCGGGTGTATTCGTGTCATTTTCCAGTTATACTTGTTTGACACTAACCCAATCCGTTTATTATTCGTGTTGGCGGGTCGTGTCATATTCGGGTTCGTGTCAAGAAATCGTCAACCCTAACCCGCTAACTTCGTGTCGAATTCGTGTCGTGTCAAAAATTGTCACCCCTAGAATAAGGGAGAGAAGGTCAAAGTGATTCCTCTCAGCATGGGAGGGAATAAAGTAATAAATACCTGGGTAGAAATTATGGGAAATACTGACTTAGGTTCAAAGAATAAAGAGAATGAGCACTTTGCATACTGGGGAGGAAGACAATTTGTCGAACAAAAATTCTATTTGTACATATGATTTCGTATAGAATCGTTTGTACAGATTGACGTATCATATTTTTGTTGCTCTGTATTTTAAGTGGGTCTAAATACGGATCAATACAGATACGACACATCAGTCTGTGCAGACAATTCTATACGAATCCTCTGTACGTATAGAATAACTCTTTGGTGAAAATTCATATGTATTCTTTATCGTCACGTGAATCTCGTGTAAACTTCAGAAAAATAGGACATATAATAAAATTAGGTTTTTTTTAACCGATTAGTCCCGTTTACTAACTATGTAGTTCAATAGGTCCTAACTATTTTTTTGGTCCATCAGGTCCCATGAAAAAAATAAAAATTAAAACACGACCGAATTAAAATGCGACACAATAAGAAATCTTTTTTTTATGAAACACAAATATGACCAAGTAAAAGCGGCACAACATGATTTTTTTTTCAAACACAAATAATAATTCTTTTTACCAAATACAAACACAATTTTTTTACGAAAACAAATATTCAATCTCATTATTATTTGTGTTTGAAAAAAAAATCATGTTGTGTCGCTTTTACTTGGTCATATTTGTGTTCCGTAAAATAAGATTTCGTATTGTGTAGCATTTTAATTCGATCGTGTTTGTGTTTGTTGGTTGAATAAAATGTATTTTATCATTTTCTTTAGGATGATGCTTTGAATTGCAAACAACACCCCAGATATCCCCCCAAATCCTACGTGGACGCCACATCATTCTTTCACTTGCTTGTCATTTATTGCCATGTGGTGCGGATCCCGTCAGCGCACAAAACCAAGTCATTTTGGGGGAGATTTGGGGGAGTTATTTGGAGTACGTAGCATTACTCTTTTTTTTTAATATTTCTACTAGTTCATTCAATGAATTGACAATTCACTCATTAATTGATTTACGTTTTAGTATTCACTCATTTTTTGTATCCAATACAAACGCAATCTAATTACAAAATTACACGATACGAGATGATATGAAATTTATTTTTTTACCTAACACAAACACGACTCAAATAAAAGCGACGCGACAAAATGTAAAATCTTATTTTTATAATCAAATCCGTACACGATCCAATTAAAATGCGACACGACACATCACGATACATAATATTTCTTTTTAACGAGACACGACCTAAATAAAAGAGACACAATACACCCCGATACAAAATTTTATTTTTTAACTAACACGACACGACATAAAATCTTTTTTTTTATCTTGTACATCTAGTTAAAACGTAACATG
Organism: Sambucus nigra; assembly: GCA_949130495.1. Taxonomy (NCBI): domain Eukaryota; kingdom Viridiplantae; phylum Streptophyta; class Magnoliopsida; order Dipsacales; family Adoxaceae; genus Sambucus; species Sambucus nigra. The sequence goes on from OX422211.1 coordinate 24,184,221, forward strand.
ACACGAACGAAATAAAGCTTTTTAAACTAGTATTGAAATAAAGTCTTGTGAAGTTTTGCTTATTAAATCATGTCGTGTTACTTTTTTTTAAGTCGTGTTTATGTTACGTAACAAAATGAGATTCCATATCGTATCGTGTCCAGTCACTTTTATTTAAGTCGTATTCGTGTTAGGTAAAAATGAGATTTTATAACGTGTCTTAATACGTTTTAATTAGATCGTGTTTGTTAAAAAAAATTATGTCGTGTCGTGTCACTTTTGGAAATTGTTTTAAAAAAAATTATATTCTGTGTCGGGGCATATCGTGTCGCTTTTATTTGGCCGCGTCTTGTTAAATAAATAAAAAAGATAAGAGCTTTGTGATATATGTTTTTTTTGTTTTTAGAGAGTGAACCGTCTAAAAAAATAACTTAAAACTCATATGGAAGAAGGTTTGCATTTTATAGCAAGGATAGTTTTGTCATTATATTATAATTTGGAGTACCAACAGATTTTGACTAGCGGCAATAGCCGCACCCTAAAACTATCTACACCCTAATTGTACCCAATTGGTACCCTCATAATAAGATAAAGTTTATGCAACCCACTTTTCTTAGAAATCAATCCAAAATAAAAAGAAAATAATTTTTCTTCCAAATCAAAAGTCACGCCTAAATCTCCAAACTAAATCACCCCTTCCTTTTTTCACTCCATCTTTATCACCACCAAATCAACCCTCCTCTTCTCTCATTTCCATATTCCGACATTCTCTATAACTAATTACGACCTCCTTCATCCTTCTTTTCGGCGTATTCCATTTAGAAACATCTCTCTCTCTCTCTCTCTCTCTCGTATAGTGAACCTCCTGTTATGAATATAGAAAATCAACCTTGTTTTTTCGTCTTTATGAATATAGAAAATAAGAACAAAATATATTGTTTTTCTATTGTCAACCAAATATTTTTAGAACCTACTCTTGTGAACCAAAATAAATAACACTATAAACTAATGTTATTAGTGGTAAAAAAGATGTAAACCCAATGTTATTAATTGTAAAAAAAAAACTGTAAAACTAGTGTTATTAAATTACATTGTAAAAATAGACCTTATTTTTTGTTTTATATCTACTGGTAAAAATTGCAGGAACAAAGAAATGATAATTGATTTGGAACATAATATTGAAGAAGATGTCATGGAGGATATTTCTTTGAATGATGATCGAGTTGTTGAAGATGATGAAAAATAAATCTTGAAGTATGAATAGAATTTGATACATTCGATGATTTCTTTTATTACCACCAGAAATATAGTAATGAAAATAGTTTCTAGTGAAAAGAAGATCTTCGGGGAAGTATCCAGACTAGGAGATAAAGTTTGTTGTGGTGACATGATCTCATGCTGAAAAATTGCAACGCAGCTTGAAAAATATTTTCAAAGCAAGAGTTATTTTTTGTTCGGATGGGAAGTGGCAAGTGGCTTCTGTAAACATGGATCACAATTGTAGGGTGAGCCCCCAAAAAACTAGATATTAGAAGAACAACCTAGTCACAAGTTTTTTCGTAAAGCAGAGACTTCAAATGAATGACAAGGCGAATATTCAACGAAACAAGAATTTCACTTCTATGTCAGTTGAATTCGGTGGGCAATATAATTTGTCATTTTTGGAGAAATATTGCAATAACTTTTTTAATAAAGTGACACGATTAAGACTTGGAGAAGGAGATGTTGTGCCCATTCAAAACTACTTTATGAGAATGCAAGAAAACGATTTCAATATATTTTATTTGATGGAGTTGGATGATAAGGAACGACTAAATAATATATTTTCGGTAGATGCTCGGAGTAGGGTCGCCTATAAAGCGTTCAGAGATACTATCACATTCGATAACACAGATATACTTAACATATAAATACGACATTCCATTTGCTCCGTTTGTTAGGGTAAATCATCACATCCATTCAACATTTTTGGGGTGTGGATTGATATCTAATGATGATGTTAAGACATTCACTTGACTTTTCAAAGCTTGGCTTACATGTATGAACGGATGTGCTCCAATTGCAATTATTCTGATGAAGACAAAGCGATAAAAAGAGGTATTGAAGATGTCTTTCTGGATACACGACACAGATGGTGCTTATTGCATATCATGAAGAAGTTACGTGGAAAGTTGTGAAGTGATAACCAATACAAATCAATGAAATATGCGATGCAAAATGATATGTATAATTCATTGACACACGTGGAATTTGAAGGACGTTGGTCCTATTTCATTAATTTTGGAACTACAAACTCTATTAATTTTTTGGAACTACAAAATTCTAAACTTTGTGTGGAGATTGAAGTAGAGAAAGGGGGAGGATATTTGGAGTGGGATAGGGACAGTAGTGGGTTTAGGACTACTTCCTCGAACAACGCGAAGGACTAGTCAATATATGATAGTGAGGGGAGGGAAAAAGAGGGGGAGGGGTGAGAGGGATGGGATAGAGATTCGAAACGATGGGTCGAGGATATGATTGGGAGCTTTAATGAGATTGTGGGAGTAGCCTACAAAGGAAGTGTGAGTAAGGTGTTGACACTATTTGAGAAGGTAGAAAGACAAGGGGGGTTTAAAAAGTAGACGAAGGGGAGGGAATTCCATCCATATGGAGGGAATAAGAAGGACATATAATTTTAGAGACTCGAGGGTACTATCAATTTTGAGGGAAGAGAAGGGAGTGGGGGAAAATCCGTGCTTAGTGAAGATGTACATCTGATTTCATGGAATGTGAGGGGTCTCAATGATCCCGAGAAATATTGTATCATAAATGGTTATCTTTTGAGGTGGATATCTGACATTGTATGCCTATAAGAGTAAAAATTATGTCAGGTGGATAAGGAGATTACAAAATCCATTAGGGGAGGCCATAGGGTGGAGCGGATTAGCATGGACGTTGAGGGGTCATCGGGAGGTGTGATTATCATGTGGGATTCTATAGTCGTAAAAGTAGTGGATATCATGAGTGGTAACTAGTCCTTATCTTATTTATTTAGGAATGTGGAGGATAAATTCACTTAGTGCTTTTCAATGGTTTATGGAACGGTGGAGGATACTAGAAGGTGGGAGTTGCGGGAGGAGTCAGTAGGAGTCAATGAGGTTTGGGGAGTCCATTGGTGCGTAGGTGGTGACTTTAATATGGTGACATTTTCTTGAGAAAAAAGTGAGGGAGCGAGAACTAGTAGATACATTAGGAATTTTCAGATTTCATTAATGAGCTGGATTTATTGTACCTTCCACTAAATCACACGATTGATATTACCTTTTTTTAGTGATCACACGATTGATATTACCTTTTTTTAGTGATCACTTGGTCGACATTGCCCAAATTATAAGCATCACCCGACTGACATTGCCTTGATACTAGGCATCATCCGACCGACATTGCCTTATTTTTAGGCATCACCTGAATGACACTACCTTGGTACTAGGCATAACTCGACTGACATTGCCTTCTTTTTAGGCATCACCTGATCGAAAATGGCTATTTATAGGCATCACCGATCGATATTGCCTTGATTCTAGGCGGCTCCATACCAACTTTTCTTTTGTACTAGGTTTTACTCGATCGACATTACCTTAGTACTAGGAATGACTCGACTAACTCTGCCTATATGTTATGCTTCACCCAAACATCATTGCCTTGTTTCTTGGCATCACCTGACTAACATTGCCTTAGTATTAGGAATCACTTGATTGACATTTCCATTTTTCTAGGTATCGCCCGACCAACATTGCCTTGTTTTTAGGCATTACCTGAATGACACCGCATTGGTTCTACATATCACCTGACCGACTTTGTCTATATGGTACGCACCACCCGACCGACTTTGACTTTTTTCTAGGCATCACCCTATCATTATATCCTATATTTTAGGCATTACCCGACTGACATTTACTTGGTGATAGACATTAGCATAATGCCATTGCTTTTGTATTATGCATCACCCGAACGACTATGCCTTTTATTTAGGTATCACTTGAATGACCATGCTTTGCATTTATGCATCACTCGTACAACATTACTTATGTCTTATGCATCGCACGTCTGACAATACCTATGTAATATGAATCATCGAATGACATTTGCTTATTGTGGAGCTTCACTTAAAATTATTCGATACAGGGTTCGAGATCTTCGAATCATTTTTTCTTTAAGATAGAATATTTTCAAACGTTATGAGAAAATGAGAATTGTTCAGTAACTTTGCTAAACGGTTGTAAGTGTACCGTTGAAGGTATGGGGATGGTGAAACTCAAAATTTTCAACGAGGCGGAGCGCACTTTGGGTGGTGTGGCATATGTCCTATAATTTCAAAAGAATATAATATCCATTTGCCAATTAGATTCCAAGGGGTTTCAAATTTTGGTTTCAGGGGGAGTTTTGAAAGTCACATATGGTTGTATGGTTTCAGAAAAGGGATATGGGAGTCAATGGTTATATTTTCTGAAATAGACTTCGAGTTAATGGGGAAGCAACATGCACAAGTTATAGATCTCTCAAAGAATGTCACATTTGTGCACAACCATGGTTTAGACTCCATATTGCTAGGAATCGTGCACACACTGAGAACACCACGCGTTGTCAAAGTCGTACTCAACCCATAGAATGCTTATTAGTAGGTATTAATGAGAAGACACACCCTAATATCAACTCACAGAAAGAAAATAGCTCAATATCAAAACCTTACTCAAGGTTTACACATATTTTTGTTTATTTAAATGTTATTATTTGTGTTAAAAATTAACTATTTATTTATACTGTAACTCGAAATCCAAAGGTTATTAAACTATGTAACATTTTCAACTTGTATTTTACAAACTTATTTCAAACCTAAGAAAATAACTCGATGATTTATAGATTCACTCTGATTTACGCCATCATTAAACATTACCCAATAACATATGCATCATCCCAAATACATCATTCCTAAATATAGATAATAATCCACCAACCTATTGGTTTCCAACTAATATATATATATATATATATATATATATATAATATCCTTAAATGAACCTAGTTTCAAACCCCATGTTAAAACCGTAACCCAACCACACTGGGCCTGGCCATATGACCAAATCAATTCGATGATCCCAGGGGGTGACCTTCTTCTATGTTTTCCCATGGCGACCATAACCAAGAACCTCCAACTCCTACAACTTATATACCCCCAAATTATCCATTTTACTCCATAATCAAACAACATATAAGTTCTAACATAATGTTTTTAGAGGTTTTTGATGATTAATAACTCTTTTAAAGTTCTAATCACAGAATATGCAAAAGTAATTCTAAGTTCATATTCTACGCAAGATTAATTCATTTAACCTATGAATTCTCATCAATTAACAACATAATATTAGGGATTTCAGTAATTACAACTAATATGACTTATATCTAATGATTTCAAAGTTATATTACATTGATTTATGGGTAAATTAGTTGACTCACTGACAAAGCTTCAAGAGTTCTTGAATACATAAACTAAGGTTCATTATATGATCAATCTTAATCACGAAATTAGGTTTTATGTTAATACATATAAGATTAGAAGATTCCATTATATATTCCAAATATTACTATTTTTCCAACGAATATCTAAATACATTCTTATAAAAAAAAAGACTAGCCTTAGGATGATTCTATAATCAACCTCCAATTCCCTTTAATCTCGAAAACTAAATAGCCAATTCTCCAAGCTAGCGTTTCCTGCTCTTCTTTATATTGCAAATGTTTTAGGTTTTGCTAATTATGTTAATAGAATCATTAAAACCCAAACTAGTCTTAGTCTCCCAAATAACCTTAACCTGAAAGGCCCCAAACAAGCCCCAAATGGCCTAAAATAATCCAATCCGTATACTAACCCAATACACCAAAAGTTTATTATTTTTAAACTCAAAGACTTTCTAAATGTCCTAGCAATCAACCCAAAGTTTAACATGTTTGACAAGTAAATCATCTTATTGTATTAATTAATTATCTTATCAAATTAATTAATTAGACGATACACGTAGCTTAAGTTTGAATCTTAATTATAATTAATTAAATCGTGGATCAATATTATAAGAACCTACTTGATGATTCGTGGAAACCGCTGTAAAGGGAATAATACAATAAATGAAACTCTTAACACCAAGCCATTGACCATTCCATAGCCACCAATAATACTATCACTTTAATATTTATATTAATAAATTGTTATGAGTTAGCAAAATTCTATAAATATAACATTCCGATCAACACATTACATAATACAACATATGTAGCATATCAATATACTTAATGACATATCTAAAGTCTTACGTCTCAAGTCAAAAAATGACATACCTCATGTGATATGAAAATAACAACTCATCAATATCCAATAATCAATTTAAAAATAAAATAAAAGCCATAAAATAAGGGTATTACAAATGAATGGATCTATCCTCATTTGTAACCCACATTATACTCGAAAGGTTATTTATTTCTTTGTTGCCATTTTTAATTATGTGATTGAATTTTAAGATTAATATGGTTGTCTCGTTTATATGATATAATACCTAGTGTAATAAGATACTATTGGGTGATGCCACTGACCTATGCTTATAAAAAACCTCATAACTCATATACATTTTTTAGAGCATTTTTGAGGTTGAGAACATTTTTGAGGTTTAGAGCATTTTTCCTTTCTTCTCTATGCCAATTTCACGTGTTCCCTATAAATTTAATAAAACTTATATCTATACTTTATCTATACTTTTGGGAGAGAATTGAGAGTCTAGGCATCACTTGACCGATAATGCACAAATTTTAAGTATCACCCAACTAACATTGCCTTGTATAGGGAATATTAGATAATAAATTTAGGATAAATGCCTTTACTTATAGTTAAGATACCCTTAGTTTATAATTGATCTTTTTTCATACTCGTTTGTAACCCAAAGAGGAATATAATAGGTGTTCCTAAAGTCCTACACATTTTCCTATATAGGGTATTGATAATTTTCAATGATAGTAAGAATAATAGTAAAAGAACACAGAGGAATGAAGAAGAAGAAATATGCAAAGAATAAGGTACAACATGGGGAGGAATGAAACTTACAGAGTGAAAATGATCATGAAAAAGGTAGCTTTGAAGTGTTTTCAGCAAAGAAGGAAAAGAGAAATGATAGTATCAGTGTGGAAGCAAACAACATTTGGAAAATTTGCACAACAATCATAAGGAACGAAGCTTAAAATGGGTGTTGGGCACTTCATCTGACTTTGCAACCTGCATGCCTTTGTTAGTTGTCCCAAATTTATGAGATTAGCCAACCTTTAAAAACATAATAAACATTGGATCTATTTAAGGGGTCTTAAAAAGATTAAAAATTCTCCAGCCTAGCTGTTGCATAAATTTGTCCAGGAATTTTATGGGGAATTGTGGAGCCCAACAATAATTGAGCCTAAGAGCTACTATCCCTTAGGTAGCTTGCTCCAGAAATCTTGCCCGCTCTATGACTACTAATTAGATAGATCAAGCTTCCTAACCTCAATAGACAAGAACAAGATCAACCCCATTCATTTTATTCTATTCGTACTTACAAAAACATCGGGATACTCACGAACAAGACCAATAAGGTACCACACTAGTCAAACCCAATTCATTAATAAGGAACATTGACATACGTATTAATTATGTGGATAAATACAAAAGAATTATCATTTAATGAGCTCACATTGGTTACCTGCACTCTCAGATGAGATAATTATGAATAACTACACGAGCCAACAACAAGCCAAGGGAGATCCTTAAATAACTCCACTACTTCATTTTTACAAGACTATAAATACAACCCTCACCCCAGGACCAAGAATGATGTAATTTTTGAACTTTGAGAGACATAATAGATGACATTGCCTTGGTTCTATGCATCACCCTACATACCTGTTTGGTCATTTTGGTATTATCTTTCCCACATTGCCTTGTTTCTGGGCATCACTCGATCGATATTTGACTTGTTTCTAGGCATCACCTTGCCGACATTTCCTTTCTATTGGGAATCACCCGGCCTACATTGCCTTTTTTTTAGGAAACACCTAGCTGACATTGCTAAAATTTTAGGCATCACCTGACTGACATTGCCTTGGTACTAAGCATCATCCGATCAACATTGACTTATTTCTAGTCATCACTCGAATGACACTCGCTTCGTACTTAGCATCACACGATTGATATTACCTGTTTTTAGTGATCACTTAGTCGACATTGCCCAAATTATAAGCATCACTCGACTGACATTGCCTTGATACTAGGCATCATCCGACCGACATTGCCTTATTTTTAGGCATCACTCGAATGACACTACCTTGGTACTAGGCATAACTCGACTGACATTGTCTTGTTTCTAGGCATCACTTTATCAATATTGCCTTCTTTTTAGGCATCACCTGACCGAAAATGGCTATTTATAGGCATCATCGATCGATATTGCCTTGATTCTAGGCGGCTCCATACCAACTTTTCTTTTGTACTAGGTTTCACTTGATCGACATTACCTTAGTACTAGGAATGACTCGACTAACTTTGCCTATATGTTATGCTTCACCCAAACATCATTGCCTTGTTTCTTGGCATCATCTGACTAACATTTCCTTAGTATTAGGAATCACTTGATTGACATTTCCTTATTTCTAGGTATCGCCCGACCAGGCATTACCCGAATGACACCGCCTTGGTTCTACACATCACCTGACCGACTTTGTCTATATGGTACGCACCACCCGACCGACTTTGACTTTTTTCTAGGCATCGCCCTATCATTATATACTATATTTTAGGCATTACCCGACTGACATTTACTTGGTGATAGACATTAGCATAATGACATTGCTTTTGTATTATGCATCACCCGAACGACTATGCCTTTTATTTAGGTATCACTTGAATGACCTTGCTTTGCATTTATGCATCACTCGTACAACATTGCTTATGTCTTATGCATTGCACGTCTGACAATACCTATGTAATATGAATCATCGAATGACATTTGCTTATTGTGGAGCTTCACTTAAAATTATTCGATACAGGGTTCGAGATCTTCGAATCATTTTTTCTTTAAGATAGAATATTTTCAAACGTTATGAGAAAATGAGAATTGTTCATTGACTTTGCTAAACGGTTGTAAGTGTACCGTTGAAGGTGTGGGGATGGTGAAACTCAAAATTTTCAACAAGGCGGAGCTCACTTTGGGTCGTGTGGCATATGTCGTATAATTTCAAAAGAATATAATATCCATTTGCCAATTAGATTCCAAGGGGTTTCAAATTTTGGTTTCAGGGGGAGTTTTGAAAGTCACATATGGTTGTATGGTCCTATAAAAGGGATATGGGAGTCAATGGCTATATTTTCTAAAATAGACTTCGAGTTAATGAAGAAGCAACATGCACAAGTTATAGATCTCTCAAAGCATGTCACATTTGTGGATAACATATATACATTAGTTGCAAGATTCCTGAAAGCATTCGATGGTGGAAAAAAATACTATTATTGGAAGAACTCTCTCCGAGTCCCCTTTCGGAGTCAAACATTAATTTTTGACTAGGGATAATTGCACACATGCATTGGTTGTTGATGAATCAAGAGGTGTTGGGACCGTAGTTTTGATTCAGGATGTGTAGTTAGTACGAGGAAGTTCAACAGAAAAATAATTTATGCTCATTACAAATGGAAGTGTTGGTAATAGAGTTTTAGTTTTTTTATTAGAGACTATTGTAGATGGAGATAACACAACAGTTGGACATATTGGTGAGCTTGGAAGTCTTAGTAATAGAGTTTTGGTCGATCGAAGGTCACGTTGGTTGACCGACACTCCTTTGCTGCTTTGCATCGGCCGCCTGACTTTGCCCATTTTTGGGCAACACCTATCTGAAATTGCCTTGGTTCTATGCATCACCCTGAATACTTGTTTGGTCATTTCGATATTACCTTGCCCACATTTCCTTATTTCAGGGCATCACCCGATTAATATTTGCCTTGGTTTTAGGGATCACCCAACCGAGTTTGCCTTATTTCTAGGCATCACATTGCCTATATTTCTTTGGTACTGGGAATTGCCCGACCAACATTGCCTTGTTTCTAGGAATCACCTAGCTGACATTGCCAAAATTTTAGGCATCACTCGACTGACATTTCCTTTGTACTAGGCATCACCCGACTGATATTCCCTTCTTTCTAGGCATTACCCTAACAACATTGCCTTTGTACTAGGCATCACACGACCAACATTGGCTTTTTCTAGTCATAACCTCGCCGACATTGTCCACATAAATTGGTTCATAGGGAAGTAGAAGTTACACCAAGAACAAAGGGAAGAAGCCAAGAAAAATAAAATGTACAAGAATATTCAAGGATTCAAAGAACATATACGACCTTTACAAACCTATGAGATTGTGCAATTCAAATATAGTCAGCACCTAGAGTTAATTATCACCCATGGTCATGTTCAAGTCTAATCTATTTTTAATGACTCCATGTCATGACGTGGGTCATAAAAATTCTTCAAGAAAAGGCTCAAGACGTGGACAATTAAGGTTTCTTTCGGTAAATCGATTCTTCAATGGACTAGGTCGTAAAATAAGCCAAATTTTGCTAAAATAATAAAAATATCAGTAGTGACTAGTGAAGTTATGCTTTGCTGAATCGATTATTTTGGATTTTCACAAAAATTATATTTTTTTAAATTATTTGTTGTACATAAAAATATCATGACACTTGGTCACAACAAACCACAAAATGCACTTAATTTTTGAAAAAAATATTTCTAATTTTTTTAGCTTGACAAAATTTATAGTTAAGTCATATAGGTCCTTTTACCTTTATCCTAACTTGTGATAAATATGAGGATGGTGATATGGCTTAAGAGTCTTAAGTGTTGATGGATATTTTCATGGTGGTAACAGAGACTCAAAGTGAATTTCAAAAATCTAAATAAGGCAATCTAATAAAAGTGTAGAATATGAGTATATTATACTCTTACATTTTGGCGGCATGCCCAACATATCCTTGATAAGCAATGGATGGAGTGATTGGGTCATTTTTGGTAAATAGTTGGGATTACACACTTTGGATACCTTTAATAATTCATCCAATCCATTCTTCAAGGAAATATTGTGAATATTGTTCTAATCTTCTCGCACATTTGCCCAGTCTTGACCCCAAACTTTGTTCTCAACCTTGTGTTGATATTGACGATTGCATCCAATGATTCATATTTTGTCCTCAGCTCATAATTAAGCTCCCTTTTCCATTTCAAAAACCCTCAAGGTTGCCATATATGTCCTTTACCTTGTCACAAATATCAATAACTATTTTCATATGAGAAACCTTCTTATTTGCTAGCTTCTTATTTGACTTCTCAAGATTTTTTTAAGACCATTCATATCCCCATCAAATTTTGACGCCTTTTGCTCCTCCTCGATGCCCTTCTTATTTACTTGATTATGATCATGGACTTCCTAAGTTTTTTTGGAGACCATTCATATCCCCATCAAATTTTGAGGCATTTTTCTCCTCCTCGATGCCCTTATAATGTACTTTATTATGATCATGCGTGAGCTGAGAAATTCACCAATAAAACTACTTTACAAGGCAAGAATTTAATGCAAATAAAAGAGCAAGGAAATACTCAAGTAATAACTTTCCATGGAAAGTTTTAAATAATTTGAACAAATAATTTTATAGTTAAGGTTAGTGATTAGGGGTGAGCCCTTGAGGTGGCAATATATTTGAGAATCTAGGAGGTGGCTGCCAGAGCTCACCTAATCGAGGAATCGACCACGATAAGTTTTCCATTTGCTTAGAGTGGGATTGAACCAATTGTCCAATGAATCGTTACCCATCCCTAAATTTCTTTATGAACAAGGTAATCTCACTTTCCAATATAGAGAATTATATTTTTTTTAGATAGGTCCTCTATCTCCTTACCTTTTCCCCTTTTAATGGGTTCATCTATATATATAAGTTAGGAAGCGATCGATGGATCATTCCCTTTTTGACAACTATCATAGAGTTTTTGTTGAGAAGAGGTTTAGGTGGATTTCCCTAGTAATTTCACTGAGCATGTTTAGGGCCTGCTGATGACCCAAGTTATCTTCCTTTTCTTTTACTTACCTTATCTATCCACAAATTTATGCGATGGTTTTATTGGGAATTTGTTTGGGACAATCTCGTTGACATCAAAGGACGCAAACGAGTTAGAGGTCTGACTGGATATTGTGTTAAACATGTCCAAAAAAGTGGTTGTGGGGGGATTATTATGAGAATGTGATGCTTAAAACCTAATGTAATGTCTACATATATCTAATGAGTTCGGAGATAAAGTTCCTTATAGAAAGAAACAAACTACTTAACCTAGAATAATCTGAGATCATATATGTGCAATGAGCGTAACACAAGAAAAAAATACCTCTAAAATTTTCCAATAAAACATCCGATAAGTGAAAAAGAAAAAAACAATGGGAAAAAAATCATAAGAAAAAAAAGTCTCTCTAAAATTTTTCAATAAAACTTCTAATATGTAAAAAAAAATATTACCAAAAAGTACAAAAAATATACAACGTTTTGGGGTTGTCGAGCCGAAAATTATTCCATTTGCAATACCATCATTACCATTAAGTGGCGGATCCAGGATTACAGTCCAAGAAGGGCGAAATCAGTTCAAAATTACATACGCGAAAGTTTCAAGTGTTGCCGGGGGTTCGGGAGCGGGAGCCCCCGAGACGATTTTTTTGGGTTATTTCTAATTTTAAACAAATTATAGCTTTAAAATACTCAAACAATTACTCTCAATCATTATTAACAATATCTAATTAATTTCTCCAGGATTTTCGATTTAAAAAATACCACATATTCCAGACTACATATGCTACCACATATTTAAATGGATCAAATACCAAAAAGTCACTCAAATAATTTTTAATACATATTTAGTTCAAGCCTTTTATTTTGTACCAAAAAGTTCCTTATTCTCTTATCTTTAAAGGCCCGCTCCAGTGGCATGGTAAAACCTTTTTGGCATGATGAATGACTTTTTGGTGCAAAATAAAAAGGTTTGGACTAAACGTATATTAAAAAAATTCGAGGGACTATTTGGTATATGCCCCTATTAAAATTGAGCATTGAACAACTTCAAATTAAACTACACATACATTCAAAAAAATAAATTGAACAACTCCACATATAAAAAACTAAACTACACAACTCTACATACATAAAATTTCTACCACATACAAAAAATATATAAATACATAAAAATAATACCTAAAAAACCCGATATATTTTTTTTGGAAAAATTCAATCGAGGTCACTGCCTCCCTTGGGCCCCATGTGGCTCCGCAACTGTTGCCATTCTAATGTTGTATTTTTAATTTAAATATTATACCATTTCCTGAATAAGATGTGGGAGCTAAATGCTATTACCGAGATACCATAAAAGACACATTATATAAAAATATCCATTGAAAACATAATATTCTTTTTTATGTTGTTTATATTGTAAAATACCGTATTTGAGCATGAGAAGTGAAATGTTTATTTTTATTGGGTATGTTGTATACATTTGATATTGTGAGAGAGAAATGAGTTTAACTTGGACAAGTGAAAAGACAAGACATTCAAATTTAATTTATTGTGTATATATAAAACAATAGTCCAAAAGTGTTCTCAAATTACACGTGGCCAATGCCCTAGAATCCCAAAAGGAAACATTCGAACATTTGTCACTCAAATCTACGGCTTCTACTCATTTATAAACCCTCTTGTTAGATGATGATATTGAGAGAAGTGGAGGAAAATAGGGTGAATGATTTGGGTTTGGGTTGTTAGAAATAGGGTTTGTCCATGGGATCTGGTGAGCGCGATCGATCCCGGTCCAGAGTCCGATCGACCGGGCCTAAAGAGAAAAGCCCACTGCTTCTCTTGATAGGCATATTTGAAAAGCGCAATCGACCGCAGTCTCATGACTAGTTGACTGGGCATTGAGGATTAGGCTTATTATATTTCTTATAAGGCAAACCCTTAGAAGCACAGTCGACCGGGGATCAGGGGACGATCGACCCGTACCCTGTTTTTCACCTGAAAACTTTAGTTTTCTTTAGCTCCTTTCTTTTAAGGTTTAGGCCTAGGAACCTTATTGCCTGAAATTAAAACTGGACTATTAGAGTCTAGTATTAAGGGAATCAAGAACCTAGGTTAGAAAATGAGTGTTCGGGCTTAGGTCGAGAATTAATTAATTAATTACCAGAAGAATGTAAGGGTCCTTTTCACATAGTGAGCTAGTCTAGGACTAGGGGGAAGTAGGGTTATATAATTTAGGACTTTTGGAATTAGGATGAGGTAATATAATACGTGATAGATTATAGGGTTGTCGTAAATTCATGGAGACTAATATGAGGATAATTGAATGTTGTGTTTTACGTCATTGAACATATATGGCTCTAGATAAAATGTAATGTACATTTTAATTTGGAATATCTTGTGAATATTGATTTGCATATACATAACTCTCTAAATAATATCATAAGGGAAGTTACGCGAATGAGGTGAAGTCCCCTGGCTAGTGAATGCAGGGTGAATATAGTCCTGAGCCATATGACCAGTTGTTATATTGTGATGTTATTTTAGTCGAAGTGAGGTAATTCCGGGTATGGTTATGACTCACTGTCAAAGGTATATGGCCGCTTCCCACGCGACGTGATTTAGGATGCCCAGGTTGTCTTGGTGATAGGCCCTGGAAGATGATAACTATTTAGGGGCGCATTCAGTGGGGTGACTCCCTGAATGATGGCCTTAGAATCGTTATAATGTGATTATAATTATTCTTATGAATGTGATATTTTATAAACGGCTAAATCATTTTATAAATCAATTGTTTTGGAATAAGTTTCCTAATGAGGAATGGACTTGTGAAGTCATATTGTGAAAAACTGAATTGTAAGCTTGTTAAATTGGAATTGCATTATTTCTCTTGCATTAATGAATACTTATCATTGTAAATGACATTGCGTTAGGTTGTACATTTATATGAGAAGTGAGGATTATCCTTACTATGAAGAGCGGGTTAAGCTTAATCATGATGTTCGCTATTCATAATTGTCATGCATTTTATTCACATGTATATCATATCAAACTGGGCCCTGACCCGTTTATATCTCTTTATTTTGTATGCATCTCTTTTACGCCCAGGTGCTCCTCCGCAAGGACGCCCGTGTTGATCCTTCCTTCCATGCGTCTAGAAGCTATGACATT
Organism: Sambucus nigra; assembly: GCA_949130495.1. Lineage (NCBI taxonomy): Eukaryota > Viridiplantae > Streptophyta > Magnoliopsida > Dipsacales > Adoxaceae > Sambucus > Sambucus nigra. The sequence continues at coordinate 24,199,510 of OX422211.1, forward strand.
TTTGCGAATGTTGTAGGATATTTGTTATAGACGCCTCTATCTTTTGTGTACTCTAGTAATGATCAGTCTACACATTTGGGTGTGTTTCCCCAGTTTTGTACTTGCTTATATATTGTGATATTTATTTATTAATACTCGGTGTAACCGCTTGTATTGGTCTGTTAACCGACAGCTTATTGGGTTATTCTGTTGTGTATGATTGTTAAACGGTTATCTGTCTTTACTTATATCCACCTTCTTTTAAAATTGGATTGTCTAAATGGTTTTCTTTAAACTTACAAAATAATTTGACATCCGTTTTCCAAAATAATTGGTGGTTATCTCGTATATTTATTTTTCACGACAGTGATGCTAAGAATGGACCATCTATGATTCATGTATTTATTGGAGTATCGGGCTGGCCACCTCTTATTTTAATAAGATGGGTGTCACAGATGTTATCAGAGCATCGGGTTCAGAGTCCTTAGGATCTATGCGTACTTATCACGTTCTACCGTAGTGTTCTTTGATATAAAGTCATATTGTTAGGACTGTTTTGTTTGTGTATGCTTGCGATCTTCTGCAAAGATAAATTATTTTAAATTGTATTCCGATTTAGTTATTTTTTCGTCTCAGATGCCGCCTAGAAGAGGTCGCCCAACAAAGAGAAATATAGTTGTAGAAGATAATGTAGAACCCCCACCATCTCAAGGAACAATTACTGTAGCGTAGGTGGCTAACATTATTGACTAGGCAGTCAATGCTGAAATGACTTCAATGTCCCAACAGTTTCCTTAAGCCCAACAACCAGTGGTACCGGAGGTGCAAGCCTATGCGGGACCTTCCCCGTGGGAGAGAGTATATTTTTTTAACCGTGGAAAAAAATATGGATTTATGTCTATATTTTTTATGTGTTCTAGAGATAATGATGTTGCTTTCCATTTTATAGTACTGCTTGACATGATTACATTAGTTGTTTTCTGTCATTTCCATTGTATTTTATCATTGATTTTTTAACTAAAGTCTGTTATTCATTGAACACTTCTATTGTAATCGAAAAAATAACACAAATTTTGATTGAAATTACATGTGGTAGCGTATCATTGGTTGATTTTTTGGATCCGCTGGCGCGGACCCCACAAACTAATCAATAGAAACTCGTTACATAATTCGATATCTCCACTTTCGGTAAAAAATTCTGTTTCAATATTATTTTCCTTATTCATTTGATATGTGGATAGAATAATAGTGGTGCTTTTAAAATTATAATTATATATATGAAACATTGTGTATAATAGTGAGTATGATTATTCTTTACACAAAATATATATATATATATATATATATATATATATATATATATATATATATATATATATATATATATATATATATATATATATAGTCCTGCTTTTGTGCGGATTAGTCCGCATCTTAAGAATGCGAACCAGATATGTGTCACCGGATCTAACAACTGATGGCTAGATTTGGTTCGATTTTGGGTTTGTTTTCTTTTCAAACCTTTAAATTTTAATAATTACATGTTTTTATTTTCCCCTACAGTTTTATTTTTTACTCTGCCATCTACATGGTCACACTTAAATGTGTTGTGTTCATCTGGTATTATCTATAAGGGTAATGAATTATTTTGAATTGTGTGTAAGTTACATATGGTTAATCTAAAAAAAAAATGTTAGGTGCTCCAACAATTTTTCTTATTTTACATAAATTATTGGCGTCTTAATGGTTATTAACGATTGAAGCGAGTCAATGCAATGGAGTCTTAATGGTTACTTCATAATCACTATTAGAAAATATTCGAAACATTTTTATAACCGTGTCATCGGCACGGGTACACCCTAATATATATATATATATATATATATATATATATATATATATATATATATATGAGGAGGGACTTTTGATCTTTTCCAACTGATCGTTGAGATTGGAAGTTTATGCATTTGACCTTTTATTAACTGATTATTGAGATTTAGGGTCCGTTTGGTTGCCAATAGGCAAAAGAGTGGGCATGGCAAAAATTGTCTGGGAAAATTTAGGCAAAATTTGCCTAAATTTAGGAAAATTTAGGCAAAATTTGCCTAGGCAAATTTACATGAGGCTATCAAACAACCATTAGGCGAAATATTAAAAACAGTTTTCAAAACATTAGTTTGTAAAACATTTTCTGAACAATTTTTTCTAATATCAAAAACAGTTTTTAAAATATTACAAAACAATTTTTAAACATTCACAATAGCTTTTTTAAACTATTTTAAAAAGTTTTAAAAAAAGTTCTTTAAAACTTTAAAACTGTTTTCATAATCTATCCAAAACAGTTTTTAAAAATGTTAAAAACTGTTTTTACAATATTTTTATAATACGATTTTTAAAAAAAATTGTAAAACATTTTCTAAACAATTTTTTCTAATATTAAAAACAGTTTTCAAAACATTAGTTTGTAAAACATTTTCTGAACAATTTTTTCTAATATTAAAAACAGTTTTCAAAACATTAGAAAATAATTTTTAAATATTTATAACAGTTTTTTTAACTGTTTAAAACAGTTTTTAAAATTATTTTTTAAAACACTAAAACTGTTTTTATAATATTTTCACAATAGTTTTGAAAAATATTAAAAACAGTTTTTACAATATTTTGTTAATACGATTTTTTAAAAAAATTGCAAAACATTTTCTTAACAATTTTTTATCAGATTAAAAACAGTTTTTAAAACATTGTAAAATAGTTTTTAAATATTCATAACAGTTTTTTAATTATTGAAAACAGTTTTTAAATTATTTTTTAAAACATTAAAACCATTTAAGAAGTTGGCAAATTTGTTGGCAAAATATTTCTCACTCAAATAGGTAAGCAAAATTTGCCCACAGATTGTATAGAGGAGGTGTTGTACATCGGCAAATAATGTCTATGCAAATTTTGCAACCAAACGGTCAAAATGTGGATAAATTTTTTTATTTGTCAACTTTTTAATATTTGTCTAGACAAAAAAGAACAATCAAACGGACCCTTAATGTATGTTACCAAATGCTGTCACCATTTCTTAGTGGTCAAAACACCTTTTCAACATGCTAACCAAAAATCGGCCCTTAATCTACCATCTTTTTATAAAACAAAATTAGGCCTTTTTCTTTCCTTCTAAATGCACACTTAATTCCCATTTATTAAGTGCACATCATAAACCTTCAAGATATTATTCTTACTCATTTTGGAGTATTTTGTGGAGAAGCCGGTATCTTCTTCATTGCTGCCCATCTGGAATTCTTCGGGGAAATTCCAGCCGACGACATCGAAACCGACACCTACGGGTATTTCATATGTCACACTTATTTTCAGTATAATCTGTGCAACTGTTCTTTACAAATTATAGTGAAAATAATATGGTTTTGCCCTTCGGGGATTTTTCCTGATATATTGTGTCACATGCTATATTTATTTTATTTGATAGATCATCTAGATGCGTGTTTTTAGGATTTAATTAAAAATTATGTTTGATTAAATAATTTCTTTATTTGACTAAAGGCGCACTCTTCACTGCTATACAACAAGAACACGTTGTTCAGACACGCAATCTTCTGCAAAAAATCAACACGTAGCAGATCCTCAATGACACGCAGTTGTAGCGACTCACTCCATAATAGCACGCAACTCTCGGTTGTAAAGATCTCCCCACAAAGTATGAACAGTAGCAAAACTATGCTTGTGGGTTCCACAAAAAATAACTCAGACAAAAGTAATTGGGATATTGAATTGTAAAACAAAAGATTGAACCCTCAAGATATTGGAGAATAAACCAAAACTCTCAAAATTGTATCTTGTTTAAAAACAGTGTTTCTCCCCCCCCCCCCCTGAAAATTAGTAGCCTGACGCCCCTATTTATAATACAAATCAAGGCGGTGACATGTCGGCTGAAAACAGTTCTCGTTCGAACGACATGCGACGTTGTTCGAGCGAACCTCCATCTCGTTTGAACCAGATCTGACGTCGTTTGAACGTCAGTCACTGATCCCCCTTAAAAAATACTTTTCAAGTTTTAAATAACTTGGAATCCTCAAATCTTAAAATTGTTCATGGGATCAGGAGATATTTATCCAAAGCTTTTATGAAAAAATATTTTTTGAAAAACAAAAACCATTTATTAGAATTCCAAAAATTATTTTAACTTTTGTAAAAATATCCCAACACTTTCAGTGTGAAATGTAAATGAGACTTAAACACATTTTACCAAATTCATCCTTGTTGGGCTTGAATGTTGAAGACTTCTTGAAATTCAAATTCGTCTCTTGTATAGATGTAATCCTCTCAATCCTTCGATGACTTGAAAATAACTTGTAGCGGTATATGACATACTAATTGTGACGGACAATGTCCTTACAAAATTTTATGTCAATATCCGATCACATTTTCATGTTATTTTATTTTTATTTTTTATTAACAGCTTGTCTAGTTTTTAACTCTATGTCCCACTCTTCGTCCCATGTTAATATTAATTCCTTATTAATTCCTATTTTTAATGTTATTTTAAATAAATTCCTTGTAGTAATTTTTTATCAACTATATGTCACAAATGGATTATGAAAATTTTAATTCTTCTAGTGATGATTGTGTTGCAAATTATGAAACTATAATGATGAATCAAATGATTTAGAGGGAGAAGTTCTAGAGGATAATGGTGACCCCGAAGTAGGAATCGTTTTCGACATCTATGTTGATTTAATCGTTTACTACGAAAATTTTGGTAATAAAAGGGGTTTGCGGTAAAAAAAATGTTCATCTTTGTAGTGCTCGGATGGGATGTCAAATATGTACAACTTGCATGCTAGGTCAGGCCAAGAGATAAGCACCGCAAAAAATGTATTCAAAAAATATTCGGATAGCAAAAATGAATTTCAAGCTAGTGTTATGGCTAAAATAGGCGATAATGGAAAATTGTATGTTATAAAAGTAGTCATTGCTCACAATCATGTCCTAAGTCCAACGAAATTTCAGTACTATAAGAAGAATCAGGTGATAAAAAATTATGTTAAGATGAAGCTTGAGTCGAATGGTGGATGGGTATTCGACCTAATAAAAGTTTTAACACATTTGTTGTGGAATCAGGTGCCCATAACAACGTTCCATTTCCAGAAAAGGATTGTTATAACTATATTGAGAAGATTAGGAGCTTAAGTCTTAGGTATGGAGATTTTATAAAGATTCAAAATGAACTTATTAAAATGTAAGAAAAAAAATTCAAATTTGTTATGTTTGATGGATATGGATAATGAGGCAAAGTTGAAAGTTTTATTTTGGGCTAATTCAAGGAGTCGAGAGGCATATGAAGAGTTTGGAGATTTGATCACATTTGACATGACTTATCTTACTAATAAGTCTGACATGCATTTTTCACCTTTTGTAAGTGTTAACCATCACATGCAATCAATATTATTAGGTTGTGGTTTGATTTTGAATGAGGATGTCGACACTTTTAATTGGCTTTTTAAGACGTAGCTTACCAGTATGGGTGGATGTGCTTCTGCCTCTATTATTACCGAACTAGATGAATATATGAAGAACGAAATTGAAAATGTATTTCTAAACCCACGTCACAGGAGGTGCATATGGCATATTAAAAAAATTGCCTGAGAAATTACAGGGTTATGAACATTATGAATCGTTGATGTTTACAATGTGATATTCAGTTTATGATTCGTTGAATGATGAAGAATTTGAAAAGTTTTTGATCACTTAGTTGAGAAATTTAATATCCAAGATAATGATTGGTTGAATTATTCGTATAATGAGAGGCAGCGTTGGGTTCCCGCATATTTAAATTAAACTTTTTAGGCGAGAATGTCCTCAACTCAACGAGTGAGAGTATCACTGCAATTTTTTTATGGAAACGTTAACTCTAAGACTACTTTAAAGAAATTTATCGAAAAATATGAGAGTGAATTAAGAAAGTAAGGTGCAAAAGGAAAGTAAAGAAGATTTCAACTCGTTCAACTCTTGGATCCCACGTGTCACTCATTATAGGATGGAGAAACAATTCCAAAATTCTTACATAACCACAAAGTTTAAAGAGATTCAACAAGTAGTAACGGGGAAGCTTTATTATGTGGTGTGATCTGTTAGAGAGGATTGTGTCCACCACGTGTTTAGTGTTTTAGAGGATATGGTTGGAGTTACCCATCGAAAGGCCACATTTACTATATTCTTCAATGAGTGTGAATATGACATTAAGAGTATTTCTCGGTTGTTTGAACTTAAAGGGATACTTTGCCAACATACTTTTACTACTTTTGTTACCCAAAACCTTCATACCATCCCCGAAAAAAACATTCTTCGAAGATGGAGGAAGGATGTGAAGAGAAACACACAAAGGTTTAAATTGTGTACTCGAATTGGACTTTACATCCCAAGAATGAGCGTTTTGATCGAATGTGCAATGGATTTTCTAGGCAGTTTACTTAGTGACTAAATGATATGGATTAAAGGATTGAATGGTCAAGTCAAGCAAGATGAATGAGCTTATGAAAGTTCATCTTTTCTAAATAGTCAGTTTAGTGCAAGAGAAATCAACCCAATGGAAAACGACATTTTTCATAGTTTGTTGGTTGTCCGTTGTAATGATCGACCGCCTTTGAGGAGGAAACAATCTTTGGTAGATCAAACTATTATGAAGAGAAAATTAGCAATGAAAGGGAAAGGTATAGAGTCAAAAGAAAAATCAAATAAGATAACTATTTTAATCATTTTTACAAGCTATTTTAGTCATGCTTTTACAAATTGTTTGCAAAATGTAGAAACCTAAAAATACATCTCATCCAACAAATGAGAAGGCATTAACCTCGATAAGTTATCCAAGCTTTTCGAACATAGTTGACGATACAATCTTATTATTAAAATGCCGAATTACATTAGCCCTTCTCTACTCGGTGCTTTTGGAAAAAACATTATGCAATAATTTTCTACCAAGTACGTGGAACCAATATGGATGAATGAGAAATGAAGATATTTTGGATGCTAACGTTCTGTTTGGATATTAACAATTTGTTTCAAAGGTTAATTGTGTATTTTGAATGTTAATTTTCTGTTTTGGATGTTAACTTTCTGTTTTGGATGTTTTCGATGTTAACATTTTTTATGGATGTTTTAGATTAATATCATTTGGATATTAATTGTCTATTATCATTTTTAAATCATCATAATAGCAAGTTAGGCCAATCACAGTGGCAGGTTTTGAATGAAATATAAGAAACTGAGATGTTTTGGATGTTAACTTAGCATGTTTTGAATTAAAAAAATGTCTGGGAACAACCAAAATTCAACAACCATCTCAACCAAAATTCCAACATAATTAACAAAATACATAATCAATAGCTAGACAAAACTGAATCAACAATTCTTGGAATTTTATTCAAAATTCGAACTGATTTTACAACAATACAATTGATTCTACACCAATATAGAGTTAGCTACTAACCAATTCAATAATGTCAACAAAAATTTCAACTAATTTTACAACCAAAATTGATAACATCCCACAATGGATTTAGTGCCCCCAAAATATGTTACTGGACTAGAGTAAAACAAATTACCAATTAAAGAGTTAAGCCAAAAAAATATAAGCGTTAATGTAATGGGTTATTTTCTCTTTACCCCTTATATTTATAGTTGGTTTTGTATTACTCCCTCATTTAAAAATAAAATTATGTTAGCCTCGCTCTTTAACTGCACGTAGGAAATCTATTACTTTTTAGAGCCTATCTTTAAAAGCCAGAAAAATTCAAAATAAAAAAACCTTAAAGATGTAATAAAGCAATATACACAATTGAAAAACGAAAATATATTATTTAATTGTTCGAACATTTTTTTACAAAAAAATATTAATATTAAAATCGACCCCTTGTTGATCTGTCCTTAAAATTATCTTGACTAATTTTAGACCCCACACGATGTGCAGGCAATTTATAGACCCGATTATATAATGACGCGTAGATAAATTTATAAAAGTATTATAAAACGTGTCATTCTACGTAAACATTATAAAATTATAACTTAAAACATTTGTTGGTAGCAAATATGCTTCACATTTTCCTAAAAGTTCAAAATTTCATCCTCCACATAGTAATCAACCCTATAAATATGATATATCAAAAGAAACTTTAACAATTCCAATAGTGAAAATCTCAACTGAAAACTCTATAAATAGAGCAGAAAAAGACCTTTAGTAGTATAAGTTGTGGATTTGTGTTTCTTCATAGTCATTTCATATCAACTCCTAAGATAAGAAAACCATGAAGATATTAAGCAGCAGCAGTTGCTTATTGGTCATTCCGCTAAGAGCAACCACAATGGGGGGAGAAGAAAACAAGAGATTTGGTAACTTTTGGTGGGCGAAAATGAACAAATTCTGTAAAAGAATTTGTAAGAGTTCTCCAAGTTTACAGAATGGTTACAAATTCTGTAAGGGTTCCTACGAACTTTATTTGTTCGTAGCAATTGATACGAACAAATGAAGTTCGTAAGAAATATAAATAATCATTTTTATCATATTTTTGGGTTCTTACGAATAACAAAAGTCCGTTAGAATTCCTACGAACTTCTGTTGTTTGTAAGAAGTATTAATTTTGTTTCCTATGATCTTTTATTGTTCGTAGGAATTATTTTGCAAATCCTTAAACTTTCACCATTGTGTACACAGCTAATTATGAAAGGGCAAACCCACTTTCTATTTTGTAAACTAACTTTCGTTAGTCTCCGCCTCTCTGGATGCTCTAAGAGAGTTACTTGACCATCTGGTACATATGATTCTATATGTATACAATAGATACTTGAAGGTTACAGCAACAAAATATAAGCAAGGTAATCAACATACAAACAAATACACTATATGCATATTATTGAACAACACAAATTAGAGAATATAAGAATAATTGAAAGGAGGTTCAATGCGTTTCAAAACCGTCCTCCTCATTTAGATTCCTGCTCCTGCATCGGGACTTAGGGCCCGTTTGGCAATCCAATTCCAAGGCTTGGAATTGGAATTGGAAGACCAATTTCAATTCCGTGGAAATTCAAATTGGCCTTCCAATTCCAATTCCATGAATTGAAATTGGTCTTCCAATTCCAATTCCAATTCCAAGCCTTGGAATTGGGTTGCCAAACGGGCCCTTAGAGTCCGTGTATTAATTGAAAGGAAGTCATTTTCCTACTAGAACTATCTTTCCACCAGAGGGTAAACAATTTGCCCAATTTGGCACCTTTCAATCTATAGTATAGTATCCACCTGGTGGAGAACCCACTCCCCTATATATTACGTCAAGTGGCATAGAATCACACAAATTGTCGATGGTATAGTTTCCACCTAGTTTAGTATCACTTAAACAGATACATGCATATGTAACAATTAGATTCTTGAAAACGGTGCCTAGGTACCAACCTTTGTATGCTATAAATATACCCAACCATTGGCTTTGTAATCAAGCTGAGCCAAGTATCTGGGAGCTTCACTTCCTACTATTCTTTTTGCCTAAATTTGAGAAAAGAGAATGTGGGTCAGCTGTGAAGTTTGTGTAGAGGAAAACAAGATATGCAAGTGCAAGACTACTGTTAATGAGAATGATGTTGGTGAGGCCAATAGTTCTTTCCTTCATTCAGTCATAAACATGGTTGGAATGCTTATAGGTGAGTCTACTAGTCACATATACCTTCCAGTTCACTATTTGCATAGTTTTCTTTACTCTTTAATTATTTTGCTAATCTTTTCAGTTGTTATTTAAAAAAAAAATCATATTCGCAAATTAACATATAATGTCTCATAATTCATTTAAGAGTTTGAATCATACGATACCAATTCCTTTCATAAAAATTAACTTCGTATGTGAATTTATCTGCGTGGAATTAAAAAAAAAAGTCAAACGAAGCGGATTTATACGATTATTTATTTTCACAGTAGATTGTAAATAAATAATTAGTGGCATGGTACCACCATAATAATATTTTTCTTATGAGTAGTTAAGTATTAACTATTCTCCTGAGTGGCACAATGAGAATCAAAAGGAAGATTTAACTTCTTATCAATTAATATATTTTTTTAATAATTCTCATTTTGTCAACGTCATTTATTATGATAAAAGGTAAGCGTAGTATTAATATTAATTGTACAAAAAAAACTTTTTGGTACGTGGAGCTCAAAGTTCAGGTTAGGAACAAATGATGTTGTGACTACTTGTTAGAATTGCCACTTTGTCCAAATAATAAAACAACTTTTTTTTATAACCTGAACCTCTATACGAACGAGCAATTTGGATTTCTCCATGCGAGTTAATAAAGAAACGTTGTGCCAGAGTCACCCTAACACACGCAATCTGGTATTATTCAGGGGGTTCGAACTCGTGACTTACGGTATTTTCTATTCGCCCCTTACCACCGGACTAGCCAGTATCAAATTCACTAATAAGATCCTTAGATAGTTGTGCGTGTGTACACACACCGGTGCGTACACACACACACACACACACACACACACATATATATATATATATATAAGTAAAGCCATTCATCTTAAAAACAAATTTTGAATTTTTTTTTCTTTTCTCTCCATTTAGTTGCGCAAAATACAGCTTAAATACTGTTTATTTTTAATAGGACTATTTTCCTTGGAGCTAGACTGATAATTGATATATTCTGTTCACCATGTTTAACAGGTCTAGGGCAACTATCAACCCCATACGCTCTAGAAAATGGAGGGTGGGCTTCTTCATTCCTTCTTGTAGGACTTGGAGTAATATGTGCATACAGTTCCCATCTCCTTGGAAAATGCCTTGAAAAAAACCCCAAGTCCAGAAACTACAATGATATAGGGCAACAAGCTTTTGGAACAAGGGGAAGAGTTGTAGCTGCAACCTTCATTTACATGGAAATATTCATGGCCCTTGTTTCCTACACAATCTCTCTCCATGACAACCTCTCCACCGTGTTCTTGCGAACGGGCCTCAATTTGTGTTGGATCGATCTATCTACGTCGCAAATCTTAACTGTGATTGCGGTTTTGGTGGCGCTGCCGAGCCTGTGGTTGAGGGACCTATCGTCGATATCTTTCCTTTCGACAGGAGGTATTCTAATGTCTCTTCTTATTTTCATAACAGTGGCATATACTGCTATTTTTGGAGGGGTGAAGGCTAATCATACCATACCAGCTCTACGGTTGAACAACATTCCTGCCATTTCTGGTCTTTATATCTTCAGTTTTGCTGGCCATATAGTTTTCCCTAATATATACAAAGCCATGAAGGATCCCTCAAAGTTCACCAAGGTTGGTAATTCATTTAAATTAATTTACTTTGATAATATTTACTATGAATGTCTCTTTGTTTAGATCTCAAAAAGTATAGAAAAATATCCAAAAAAATAGGATCTAGTTAGTTTTAACCTTCTTTCGACATAAAAGTTAGTAAATTTTTTGTATTTTTTGTACATTAGAGTTTAACCCTTCTGCGCTTGGCACAATTTTTTTATATCTCCAGAATGATAATTTACATCCTTGAACTTATATTTTATATCCTGAACTGTTATTTTATGAGAATAGAAGGAATGATTCCTATAGTCCAAAGAACACGGATTTACACCAACTGTAAGTCCTAACAAGGGGGCAAACACTAATTATCTAAAAAACTATGTTATGATTTGTTGTACCTATACTTCATGGAATTATCAATTTAATTGATCAAATAATGTGTCAGAAATTTTATTGTTCAGTGTGTAAAATTTGCATAGGGTTTACTTAAAACAATGATCAACGTTATTCCTGATACATTATTTGGTTACTTAAGTTGAACATTCAATTTTATCAATATAGCATTACACTTGAAAACCTTGGTGGAGGCTAACTAACCTTCATTTTTTTTTTCTTCAGGTATCTATTGTGAGCTTCACACTAGTCACATCACTCTATACATCCTTAGCATTCATGGGAGCCAAATTGTTTGGGCCAGAAGTAGATTCCCAAATAACCCTGAGCATGCCCCAAAACCTAATTGCCACAAAGATTGCACTATGGGCAACAGTGCTCACACCCATGACCAAATATGCACTGGAATTTGCACCATTTGCAATGCACCTCGAGCAACAACTTCCTAATTCAATAAAGCCCAAAACAAAGATGATGATTAGAGGTGGGGTTGGCTCAATCCTTCTCCTAGCAATACTAGCCCTTGCTCTTTCAGTCCCCTATTTCGAGTATGTTCTCAGCCTTACTGGCTCTCTTGTCAGTGTGGGAATTTGCATTATTTTTCCTTGTGCTTTCTACATCAAGATTTATTGGACTCAGATATCAAAACCACTTTTGATTCTTAACGTGATCCTCGTCGTGTTCGGATCTCTTCTCGGGGTATCGGGAACCATCTCATCTTTGAAGTTGATTCTCATAAACTTGCAGAGAGCTCACTCTCACCGAGAAGATTAGCACCAATCTGTATTATGTTTTACGCAACCTAATATTTAAGTGTGTTAATCTGAGAAGATTAGCAACAAATTGCATTATGTTTTAGGCTGCCTAATATGTGAAATGTATTTATTTTGTATTGCTCGGGAGATGAATTTTATAGGGTCTCCGTTTGCATGAATTTTTCATGTTTTGGTTGACTTGACATAAATGGTATACTATGAGTATATGTATATGTCTCTTGTAAGTTAAAGAATTTAAAGAGAAAGTTTGAACTATAATATCTGATGATGACAAAATTTTGTAAACTCTAGAATTAGATGATCACCATAATTCTGTTCAGGTATATTAACGAAGGCATGAAATGGACAAGGCACGTGGGGGATGGAATGGATGGAAAGCTGCTGAGCTGAGCTGAGCCGACAATACCTCCAGGGAATAAGGTAGGAGTGGGAATTCGTCTGCGTCGTGTCGTGTTCGGGCCGTGTCATGACGGATTTGTGTCAAGTATTAGTCAACCTTAACCCGACCCATTTAACTAATCGTGTCAGATGAGCAAACACTAACCCAACCTATTTATTATCGTGTCGTGTTCGGGTTGACCCACATATTCCATTAAGTAAAATATAAAATATTTTTTTTCTTCTCTCTTAACCAATCATACCAATCATAGGCGTACAATAACTTAAATTTAAATAATTCCAACTTCTTTCAACACATAATTAATTTATCATCCGATTCTCCATGAATTTTATAGAATGTCTATCAAGATATATAAAATATCTAATATATTCTCCATAAAATACGAGTTAAGCGGGTGTATTCGTGTCATTTTCCAGTTATACTTGTTTGACACTAACCCAATCCGTTTATTATTCGTGTTGGCGGGTCGTGTCATATTCGGGTTCGTGTCAAGAAATCGTCAACCCTAACCCGCTAACTTCGTGTCGAATTCGTGTCGTGTCAAAAATTGTCACCCCTAGAATAAGGGAGAGAAGGTCAAAGTGATTCCTCTCAGCATGGGAGGGAATAAAGTAATAAATACCTGGGTAGAAATTATGGGAAATACTGACTTAGGTTCAAAGAATAAAGAGAATGAGCACTTTGCATACTGGGGAGGAAGACAATTTGTCGAACAAAAATTCTATTTGTACATATGATTTCGTATAGAATCGTTTGTACAGATTGACGTATCATATTTTTGTTGCTCTGTATTTTAAGTGGGTCTAAATACGGATCAATACAGATACGACACATCAGTCTGTGCAGACAATTCTATACGAATCCTCTGTACGTATAGAATAACTCTTTGGTGAAAATTCATATGTATTCTTTATCGTCACGTGAATCTCGTGTAAACTTCAGAAAAATAGGACATATAATAAAATTAGGTTTTTTTTAACCGATTAGTCCCGTTTACTAACTATGTAGTTCAATAGGTCCTAACTATTTTTTTGGTCCATCAGGTCCCATGAAAAAAATAAAAATTAAAACACGACCGAATTAAAATGCGACACAATAAGAAATCTTTTTTTTATGAAACACAAATATGACCAAGTAAAAGCGGCACAACATGATTTTTTTTTCAAACACAAATAATAATTCTTTTTACCAAATACAAACACAATTTTTTTACGAAAACAAATATTCAATCTCATTATTATTTGTGTTTGAAAAAAAAATCATGTTGTGTCGCTTTTACTTGGTCATATTTGTGTTCCGTAAAATAAGATTTCGTATTGTGTAGCATTTTAATTCGATCGTGTTTGTGTTTGTTGGTTGAATAAAATGTATTTTATCATTTTCTTTAGGATGATGCTTTGAATTGCAAACAACACCCCAGATATCCCCCCAAATCCTACGTGGACGCCACATCATTCTTTCACTTGCTTGTCATTTATTGCCATGTGGTGCGGATCCCGTCAGCGCACAAAACCAAGTCATTTTGGGGGAGATTTGGGGGAGTTATTTGGAGTACGTAGCATTACTCTTTTTTTTTAATATTTCTACTAGTTCATTCAATGAATTGACAATTCACTCATTAATTGATTTACGTTTTAGTATTCACTCATTTTTTGTATCCAATACAAACGCAATCTAATTACAAAATTACACGATACGAGATGATATGAAATTTATTTTTTTACCTAACACAAACACGACTCAAATAAAAGCGACGCGACAAAATGTAAAATCTTATTTTTATAATCAAATCCGTACACGATCCAATTAAAATGCGACACGACACATCACGATACATAATATTTCTTTTTAACGAGACACGACCTAAATAAAAGAGACACAATACACCCCGATACAAAATTTTATTTTTTAACTAACACGACACGACATAAAATCTTTTTTTTTTATCTTGTACATCTAGTTAAAACGTAACATGACACGAACGAAATAAAGCTTTTTAAACTAGTATTGAAATAAAGTCTTGTGAAGTTTTGCTTATTAAATCATGTCGTGTTACTTTTTTTTAAGTCGTGTTTATGTTACGTAACAAAATGAGATTCCATATCGTATCGTGTCCAGTCACTTTTATTTAAGTCGTATTCGTGTTAGGTAAAAATGAGATTTTATAACGTGTCTTAATACGTTTTAATTAGATCGTGTTTGTTAAAAAAAATTATGTCGTGTCGTGTCACTTTTGGAAATTGTTTTAAAAAAAATTATATTCTGTGTCGGGGCATATCGTGTCGCTTTTATTTGGCCGCGTCTTGTTAAATAAATAAAAAAGATAAGAGCTTTGTGATATATGTTTTTTTTGTTTTTAGAGAGTGAACCGTCTAAAAAAATAACTTAAAACTCATATGGAAGAAGGTTTGCATTTTATAGCAAGGATAGTTTTGTCATTATATTATAATTTGGAGTACCAACAGATTTTGACTAGCGGCAATAGCCGCACCCTAAAACTATCTACACCCTAATTGTACCCAATTGGTACCCTCATAATAAGATAAAGTTTATGCAACCCACTTTTCTTAGAAATCAATCCAAAATAAAAAGAAAATAATTTTTCTTCCAAATCAAAAGTCACGCCTAAATCTCCAAACTAAATCACCCCTTCCTTTTTTCACTCCATCTTTATCACCACCAAATCAACCCTCCTCTTCTCTCATTTCCATATTCCGACATTCTCTATAACTAATTACGACCTCCTTCATCCTTCTTTTCGGCGTATTCCATTTAGAAACATCTCTCTCTCTCTCTCTCTCTCTCTCGTATAGTGAACCTCCTGTTATGAATATAGAAAATCAACCTTGTTTTTTCGTCTTTATGAATATAGAAAATAAGAACAAAATATATTGTTTTTCTATTGTCAACCAAATATTTTTAGAACCTACTCTTGTGAACCAAAATAAATAACACTATAAACTAATGTTATTAGTGGTAAAAAAGATGTAAACCCAATGTTATTAATTGTAAAAAAAAACTGTAAAACTAGTGTTATTAAATTACATTGTAAAAATAGACCTTATTTTTTGTTTTATATCTACTGGTAAAAATTGCAGGAACAAAGAAATGATAATTGATTTGGAACATAATATTGAAGAAGATGTCATGGAGGATATTTCTTTGAATGATGATCGAGTTGTTGAAGATGATGAAAAATAAATCTTGAAGTATGAATAGAATTTGATACATTCGATGATTTCTTTTATTACCACCAGAAATATAGTAATGAAAATAGTTTCTAGTGAAAAGAAGATCTTCGGGGAAGTATCCAGACTAGGAGATAAAGTTTGTTGTGGTGACATGATCTCATGCTGAAAAATTGCAACGCAGCTTGAAAAATATTTTCAAAGCAAGAGTTATTTTTTGTTCGGATGGGAAGTGGCAAGTGGCTTCTGTAAACATGGATCACAATTGTAGGGTGAGCCCCCAAAAAACTAGATATTAGAAGAACAACCTAGTCACAAGTTTTTTCGTAAAGCAGAGACTTCAAATGAATGACAAGGCGAATATTCAACGAAACAAGAATTTCACTTCTATGTCAGTTGAATTCGGTGGGCAATATAATTTGTCATTTTTGGAGAAATATTGCAATAACTTTTTTAATAAAGTGACACGATTAAGACTTGGAGAAGGAGATGTTGTGCCCATTCAAAACTACTTTATGAGAATGCAAGAAAACGATTTCAATATATTTTATTTGATGGAGTTGGATGATAAGGAACGACTAAATAATATATTTTCGGTAGATGCTCGGAGTAGGGTCGCCTATAAAGCGTTCAGAGATACTATCACATTCGATAACACAGATATACTTAACATATAAATACGACATTCCATTTGCTCCGTTTGTTAGGGTAAATCATCACATCCATTCAACATTTTTGGGGTGTGGATTGATATCTAATGATGATGTTAAGACATTCACTTGACTTTTCAAAGCTTGGCTTACATGTATGAACGGATGTGCTCCAATTGCAATTATTCTGATGAAGACAAAGCGATAAAAAGAGGTATTGAAGATGTCTTTCTGGATACACGACACAGATGGTGCTTATTGCATATCATGAAGAAGTTACGTGGAAAGTTGTGAAGTGATAACCAATACAAATCAATGAAATATGCGATGCAAAATGATATGTATAATTCATTGACACACGTGGAATTTGAAGGACGTTGGTCCTATTTCATTAATTTTGGAACTACAAACTCTATTAATTTTTTGGAACTACAAAATTCTAAACTTTGTGTGGAGATTGAAGTAGAGAAAGGGGGAGGATATTTGGAGTGGGATAGGGACAGTAGTGGGTTTAGGACTACTTCCTCGAACAACGCGAAGGACTAGTCAATATATGATAGTGAGGGGAGGGAAAAAGAGGGGGAGGGGTGAGAGGGATGGGATAGAGATTCGAAACGATGGGTCGAGGATATGATTGGGAGCTTTAATGAGATTGTGGGAGTAGCCTACAAAGGAAGTGTGAGTAAGGTGTTGACACTATTTGAGAAGGTAGAAAGACAAGGGGGGTTTAAAAAGTAGACGAAGGGGAGGGAATTCCATCCATATGGAGGGAATAAGAAGGACATATAATTTTAGAGACTCGAGGGTACTATCAATTTTGAGGGAAGAGAAGGGAGTGGGGGAAAATCCGTGCTTAGTGAAGATGTACATCTGATTTCATGGAATGTGAGGGGTCTCAATGATCCCGAGAAATATTGTATCATAAATGGTTATCTTTTGAGGTGGATATCTGACATTGTATGCCTATAAGAGTAAAAATTATGTCAGGTGGATAAGGAGATTACAAAATCCATTAGGGGAGGCCATAGGGTGGAGCGGATTAGCATGGACGTTGAGGGGTCATCGGGAGGTGTGATTATCATGTGGGATTCTATAGTCGTAAAAGTAGTGGATATCATGAGTGGTAACTAGTCCTTATCTTATTTATTTAGGAATGTGGAGGATAAATTCACTTAGTGCTTTTCAATGGTTTATGGAACGGTGGAGGATACTAGCAGGTGGGAGTTGCGGGAGGAGTCAGTAGGAGTCAATGAGGTTTGGGGAGTCCATTGGTGCGTAGGTGGTGACTTTAATATGGTGACATTTTCTTGAGAAAAAAGTGAGGGAGCGAGAACTAGTAGATACATTAGGAATTTTCAGATTTCATTAATGAGCTGGATTTATTGTACCTTCCACTAAATCACACGATTGATATTACCTTTTTTTAGTGATCACACGATTGATATTACCTTTTTTTAGTGATCACTTGGTCGACATTGCCCAAATTATAAGCATCACCCGACTGACATTGCCTTGATACTAGGCATCATCCGACCGACATTGCCTTATTTTTAGGCATCACCTGAATGACACTACCTTGGTACTAGGCATAACTCGACTGACATTGCCTTCTTTTTAGGCATCACCTGATCGAAAATGGCTATTTATAGGCATCACCGATCGATATTGCCTTGATTCTAGGCGGCTCCATACCAACTTTTCTTTTGTACTAGGTTTTACTCGATCGACATTACCTTAGTACTAGGAATGACTCGACTAACTCTGCCTATATGTTATGCTTCACCCAAACATCATTGCCTTGTTTCTTGGCATCACCTGACTAACATTGCCTTAGTATTAGGAATCACTTGATTGACATTTCCATTTTTCTAGGTATCGCCCGACCAACATTGCCTTGTTTTTAGGCATTACCTGAATGACACCGCATTGGTTCTACATATCACCTGACCGACTTTGTCTATATGGTACGCACCACCCGACCGACTTTGACTTTTTTCTAGGCATCACCCTATCATTATATCCTATATTTTAGGCATTACCCGACTGACATTTACTTGGTGATAGACATTAGCATAATGCCATTGCTTTTGTATTATGCATCACCCGAACGACTATGCCTTTTATTTAGGTATCACTTGAATGACCATGCTTTGCATTTATGCATCACTCGTACAACATTACTTATGTCTTATGCATCGCACGTCTGACAATACCTATGTAATATGAATCATCGAATGACATTTGCTTATTGTGGAGCTTCACTTAAAATTATTCGATACAGGGTTCGAGATCTTCGAATCATTTTTTCTTTAAGATAGAATATTTTCAAACGTTATGAGAAAATGAGAATTGTTCAGTAACTTTGCTAAACGGTTGTAAGTGTACCGTTGAAGGTATGGGGATGGTGAAACTCAAAATTTTCAACGAGGCGGAGCGCACTTTGGGTGGTGTGGCATATGTCCTATAATTTCAAAAGAATATAATATCCATTTGCCAATTAGATTCCAAGGGGTTTCAAATTTTGGTTTCAGGGGGAGTTTTGAAAGTCACATAAGGTTGTATGGTCCTAGAAAAGGGATATGGGAGTCAATGGTTATATTTTCTGAAATAGACTTCGAGTTAATGGGGAAGCAACATGCACAAGTTATAGATCTCTCAAAGAATGTCACATTTGTGCACAACCATGGTTTAGACTCCATATTGCTAGGAATCGTGCACACACTGAGAACACCACGCGTTGTCAAAGTCGTACTCAACCCATAGAATGCTTATTAGTAGGTATTAATGAGAAGACACACCCTAATATCAACTCACAGAAAGAAAATAGCTCAATATCAAAACCTTACTCAAGGTTTACACATATTTTTGTTTATTTAAATGTTATTATTTGTGTTAAAAATTAACTATTTATTTATACTGTAACTCGAAATCCAAAGGTTATTAAACTATGTAACATTTTCAACTTGTATTTTACAAACTTATTTCAAACCTAAGAAAATAACTCGATGATTTATAGATTCACTCTGATTTACGCCATCATTAAACATTACCCAATAACATATGCATCATCCCAAATACATCATTCCTAAATATAGATAATAATCCACCAACCTATTGGTTTCCAACTAATATATATATATATATATATATATATATATATATATATATATATATATATATATATAATATCCTTAAATGAACCTAGTTTCAAACCCCATGTTAAAACCGTAACCCAACCACACTGGGCCTGGCCATATGACCAAATCAATTCGATGATCCCAGGGGGTGACCTTCTTCTATGTTTTCCCATGGCGACCATAACCAAGAACCTCCAACTCCTACAACTTATATACCCCCAAATTATCCATTTTACTCCATAATCAAACAACATATAAGTTCTAACATAATGTTTTTAGAGGTTTTTGATGATTAATAACTCTTTTAAAGTTCTAATCACAGAATATGCAAAAGTAATTCTAAGTTCATATTCTACGCAAGATTAATTCATTTAACCTATGAATTCTCATCAATTAACAACATAATATTAGGGATTTCAGTAATTACAACTAATATGACTTATATCTAATGATTTCAAAGTTATATTACATTGATTTATGGGTAAATTAGTTGACTCACTGACAAAGCTTCAAGAGTTCTTGAATACATAAACTAAGGTTCATTATATGATCAATCTTAATCACGAAATTAGGTTTTATGTTAATACATATAAGATTAGAAGATTCCATTATATATTCCAAATATTACTATTTTTCCAACGAATATCTAAATACATTCTTATAAAAAAAAAGACTAGCCTTAGGATGATTCTATAATCAACCTCCAATTCCCTTTAATCTCGAAAACTAAATAGCCAATTCTCCAAGCTAGCGTTTCCTGCTCTTCTTTATATTGCAAATGTTTTAGGTTTTGCTAATTATGTTAATAGAATCATTAAAACCCAAACTAGTCTTAGTCTCCCAAATAACCTTAACCTGAAAGGCCCCAAACAAGCCCCAAATGGCCTAAAATAATCCAATCCGTATACTAACCCAATACACCAAAAGTTTATTATTTTTAAACTCAAAGACTTTCTAAATGTCCTAGCAATCAACCCAAAGTTTAACATGTTTGACAAGTAAATCATCTTATTGTATTAATTAATTATCTTATCAAATTAATTAATTAGACGATACACGTAGCTTAAGTTTGAATCTTAATTATAATTAATTAAATCGTGGATCAATATTATAAGAACCTACTTGATGATTCGTGGAAACCGCTGTAAAGGGAATAATACAATAAATGAAACTCTTAACACCAAGCCATTGACCATTCCATAGCCACCAATAATACTATCACTTTAATATTTATATTAATAAATTGTTATGAGTTAGCAAAATTCTATAAATATAACATTCCGATCAACACATTACATAATACAACATATGTAGCATATCAATATACTTAATGACATATCTAAAGTCTTACGTCTCAAGTCAAAAAATGACATACCTCATGTGATATGAAAATAACAACTCATCAATATCCAATAATCAATTTAAAAATAAAATAAAAGCCATAAAATAAGGGTATTACAAATGAATGGATCTATCCTCATTTGTAACCCACATTATACTCGAAAGGTTATTTATTTCTTTGTTGCCATTTTTAATTATGTGATTGAATTTTAAGATTAATATGGTTGTCTCGTTTATATGATATAATACCTAGTGTAATAAGATACTATTGGGTGATGCCACTGACCTATGCTTATAAAAAACCTCATAACTCATATACATTTTTTAGAGCATTTTTGAGGTTGAGAACATTTTTGAGGTTTAGAGCATTTTTCCTTTCTTCTCTATGCCAATTTCACGTGTTCCCTATAAATTTAATAAAACTTATATCTATACTTTATCTATACTTTTGGGAGAGAATTGAGAGTCTAGGCATCACTTGACCGATAATGCACAAATTTTAAGTATCACCCAACTAACATTGCCTTGTATAGGGAATATTAGATAATAAATTTAGGATAAATGCCTTTACTTATAGTTAAGATACCCTTAGTTTATAATTGATCTTTTTTCATACTCGTTTGTAACCCAAAGAGGAATATAATAGGTGTTCCTAAAGTCCTACACATTTTCCTATATAGGGTATTGATAATTTTCAATGATAGTAAGAATAATAGTAAAAGAACACAGAGGAATGAAGAAGAAGAAATATGCAAAGAATAAGGTACAACATGGGGAGGAATGAAACTTACAGAGTGAAAATGATCATGAAAAAGGTAGCTTTGAAGTGTTTTCAGCAAAGAAGGAAAAGAGAAATGATAGTATCAGTGTGGAAGCAAACAACATTTGGAAAATTTGCACAACAATCATAAGGAACGAAGCTTAAAATGGGTGTTGGGCACTTCATCTGACTTTGCAACCTGCATGCCTTTGTTAGTTGTCCCAAATTTATGAGATTAGCCAACCTTTAAAAACATAATAAACATTGGATCTATTTAAGGGGTCTTAAAAAGATTAAAAATTCTCCAGCCTAGCTGTTGCATAAATTTGTCCAGGAATTTTATGGGGAATTGTGGAGCCCAACAATAATTGAGCCTAAGAGCTACTATCCCTTAGGTAGCTTGCTCCAGAAATCTTGCCCGCTCTATGACTACTAATTAGATAGATCAAGCTTCCTAACCTCAATAGACAAGAACAAGATCAACCCCATTCATTTTATTCTATTCGTACTTACAAAAACATCGGGATACTCACGAACAAGACCAATAAGGTACCACACTAGTCAAACCCAATTCATTAATAAGGAACATTGACATACGTATTAATTATGTGGATAAATACAAAAGAATTATCATTTAATGAGCTCACATTGGTTACCTGCACTCTCAGATGAGATAATTATGAATAACTACACGAGCCAACAACAAGCCAAGGGAGATCCTTAAATAACTCCACTACTTCATTTTTACAAGACTATAAATACAACCCTCACCCCAGGACCAAGAATGATGTAATTTTTGAACTTTGAGAGACATAATAGATGACATTGCCTTGGTTCTATGCATCACCCTACATACCTGTTTGGTCATTTTGGTATTATCTTTCCCACATTGCCTTGTTTCTGGGCATCACTCGATCGATATTTGACTTGTTTCTAGGCATCACCTTGCCGACATTTCCTTTCTATTGGGAATCACCCGGCCTACATTGCCTTTTTTTTAGGAAACACCTAGCTGACATTGCTAAAATTTTAGGCATCACCTGACTGACATTGCCTTGGTACTAAGCATCATCCGATCAACATTGACTTATTTCTAGTCATCACTCGAATGACACTCGCTTCGTACTTAGCATCACACGATTGATATTACCTGTTTTTAGTGATCACTTAGTCGACATTGCCCAAATTATAAGCATCACTCGACTGACATTGCCTTGATACTAGGCATCATCCGACCGACATTGCCTTATTTTTAGGCATCACTCGAATGACACTACCTTGGTACTAGGCATAACTCGACTGACATTGTCTTGTTTCTAGGCATCACTTTATCAATATTGCCTTCTTTTTAGGCATCACCTGACCGAAAATGGCTATTTATAGGCATCATCGATCGATATTGCTTTGATTCTAGGCGGCTCCATACCAACTTTTCTTTTGTACTAGGTTTCACTTGATCGACATTACCTTAGTACTAGGAATGACTCGACTAACTTTGCCTATATGTTATGCTTCACCCAAACATCATTGCCTTGTTTCTTGGCATCATCTGACTAACATTTCCTTAGTATTAGGAATCACTTGATTGACATTTCCTTATTTCTAGGTATCGCCCGACCAGGCATTACCCGAATGACACCGCCTTGGTTCTACACATCACCTGACCGACTTTGTCTATATGGTACGCACCACCCGACCGACTTTGACTTTTTTCTAGGCATCGCCCTATCATTATATACTATATTTTAGGCATTACCCGACTGACATTTACTTGGTGATAGACATTAGCATAATGACATTGCTTTTGTATTATGCATCACCCGAACGACTATGCCTTTTATTTAGGTATCACTTGAATGACCTTGCTTTGCATTTATGCATCACTCGTACAACATTGCTTATGTCTTATGCATTGCACGTCTGACAATACCTATGTAATATGAATCATCGAATGACATTTGCTTATTGTGGAGCTTCACTTAAAATTATTCGATACAGGGTTCGAGATCTTCGAATCATTTTTTCTTTAAGATAGAATATTTTCAAACGTTATGAGAAAATGAGAATTGTTCATTGACTTTGCTAAACGGTTGTAAGTGTACCGTTGAAGGTGTGGGGATGGTGAAACTCAAAATTTTCAACAAGGCGGAGCTCACTTTGGGTCGTGTGGCATATGTCGTATAATTTCAAAAGAATATAATATCCATTTGCCAATTAGATTCCAAGGGGTTTCAAATTTTGGTTTCAGGGGGAGTTTTGAAAGTCACATATGGTTGTATGGTCCTATAAAAGGGATATGGGAGTCAATGGCTATATTTTCTAAAATAGACTTCGAGTTAATGAAGAAGCAACATGCACAAGTTATAGATCTCTCAAAGCATGTCACATTTGTGGATAACATATATACATTAGTTGCAAGATTCCTGAAAGCATTCGATGGTGGAAAAAAAATACTATTATTGGAAGAACTCTCTCCGAGTCCCCTTTCGGAGTCAAACATTAATTTTTGACTAGGGATAATTGCACACATGCATTGGTTGTTGATGAATCAAGAGGTGTTGGGACCGTAGTTTTGATTCAGGATGTGTAGTTAGTACGAGGAAGTTCAACAGAAAAATAATTTATGCTCATTACAAATGGAAGTGTTGGTAATAGAGTTTTAGTTTTTTTATTAGAGACTATTGTAGATGGAGATAACACAACAGTTGGACATATTGGTGAGCTTGGAAGTCTTAGTAATAGAGTTTTGGTCGATCGAAGGTCACGTTGGTTGACCGACACTCCTTTGCTGCTTTGCATCGGCCGCCTGACTTTGCCCATTTTTGGGCAACACCTATCTGAAATTGCCTTGGTTCTATGCATCACCCTGAATACTTGTTTGGTCATTTCGATATTACCTTGCCCACATTTCCTTATTTCAGGGCATCACCCGATTAATATTTGCCTTGGTTTTAGGGATCACCCAACCGAGTTTGCCTTATTTCTAGGCATCACATTGCCTATATTTCTTTGGTACTGGGAATTGCCCGACCAACATTGCCTTGTTTCTAGGAATCACCTAGCTGACATTGCCAAAATTTTAGGCATCACTCGACTGACATTTCCTTTGTACTAGGCATCACCCGACTGATATTCCCTTCTTTCTAGGCATTACCCTAACAACATTGCCTTTGTACTAGGCATCACACGACCAACATTGGCTTTTTCTAGTCATAACCTCGCCGACATTGTCCACATAAATTGGTTCATAGGGAAGTAGAAGTTACACCAAGAACAAAGGGAAGAAGCCAAGAAAAATAAAATGTACAAGAATATTCAAGGATTCAAAGAACATATACGACCTTTACAAACCTATGAGATTGTGCAATTCAAATATAGTCAGCACCTAGAGTTAATTATCACCCATGGTCATGTTCAAGTCTAATCTATTTTTAATGACTCCATGTCATGACGTGGGTCATAAAAATTCTTCAAGAAAAGGCTCAAGACGTGGACAATTAAGGTTTCTTTCGGTAAATCGATTCTTCAATGGACTAGGTCGTAAAATAAGCCAAATTTTGCTAAAATAATAAAAATATCAGTAGTGACTAGTGAAGTTATGCTTTGCTGAATCGATTATTTTGGATTTTCACAAAAATTATATTTTTTTAAATTATTTGTTGTACATAAAAATATCATGACACTTGGTCACAACAAACCACAAAATGCACTTAATTTTTGAAAAAAATATTTCTAATTTTTTTAGCTTGACAAAATTTATAGTTAAGTCATATAGGTCCTTTTACCTTTATCCTAACTTGTGATAAATATGAGGATGGTGATATGGCTTAAGAGTCTTAAGTGTTGATGGATATTTTCATGGTGGTAACAGAGACTCAAAGTGAATTTCAAAAATCTAAATAAGGCAATCTAATAAAAGTGTAGAATATGAGTATATTATACTCTTACATTTTGGCGGCATGCCCAACATATCCTTGATAAGCAATGGATGGAGTGATTGGGTCATTTTTGGTAAATAGTTGGGATTACACACTTTGGATACCTTTAATAATTCATCCAATCCATTCTTCAAGGAAATATTGTGAATATTGTTCTAATCTTCTCGCACATTTGCCCAGTCTTGACCCCAAACTTTGTTCTCAACCTTGTGTTGATATTGACGATTGCATCCAATGATTCATATTTTGTCCTCAGCTCATAATTAAGCTCCCTTTTCCATTTCAAAAACCCTCAAGGTTGCCATATATGTCCTTTACCTTGTCACAAATATCAATAACTATTTTCATATGAGAAACCTTCTTATTTGCTAGCTTCTTATTTGACTTCTCAAGATTTTTTTAAGACCATTCATATCCCCATCAAATTTTGACGCCTTTTGCTCCTCCTCGATGCCCTTCTTATTTACTTGATTATGATCATGGACTTCCTAAGTTTTTTTGGAGACCATTCATATCCCCATCAAATTTTGAGGCATTTTTCTCCTCCTCGATGCCCTTATAATGTACTTTATTATGATCATGCGTGAGCTGAGAAATTCACCAATAAAACTACTTTACAAGGCAAGAATTTAATGCAAATAAAAGAGCAAGGAAATACTCAAGTAATAACTTTCCATGGAAAGTTTTAAATAATTTGAACAAATAATTTTATAGTTAAGGTTAGTGATTAGGGGTGAGCCCTTGAGGTGGCAATATATTTGAGAATCTAGGAGGTGGCTGCCAGAGCTCACCTAATCGAGGAATCGACCACGATAAGTTTTCCATTTGCTTAGAGTGGGATTGAACCAATTGTCCAATGAATCGTTACCCATCCCTAAATTTCTTTATGAACAAGGTAATCTCACTTCCCAATATAGAGAATTATATTTTTTTTAGATAGGTCCTCTATCTCCTTACCTTTTCCCCTTTTAATGGGTTCATCTATATATATAAGTTAGGAAGCGATCGATGGATCATTCCCTTTTTGACAACTATCATAGAGTTTTTGTTGAGAAGAGGTTTAGGTGGATTTCCCTAGTAATTTCACTGAGCATGTTTAGGGCCTGCTGATGACCCAAGTTATCTTCCTTTTCTTTTACTTACCTTATCTATCCACAAATTTATGCGATGGTTTTATTGGGAATTTGTTTGGGACAATCTCGTTGACATCAAAGGACGCAAACGAGTTAGAGGTCTGACTGGATATTGTGTTAAACATGTCCAAAAAAGTGGTTGTGGGGGGATTATTATGAGAATGTGATGCTTAAAACCTAATGTAATGTCTACATATATCTAATGAGTTCGGAGATAAAGTTCCTTATAGAAAGAAACAAACTACTTAACCTAGAATAATCTGAGATCATATATGTGCAATGAGCGTAACACAAGAAAAAAATACCTCTAAAATTTTCCAATAAAACATCCGATAAGTGAAAAAGAAAAAAACAATGGGAAAAAAATCATAAGAAAAAAAAGTCTCTCTAAAATTTTTCAATAAAACTTCTAATATGTAAAAAAAAATATTACCAAAAAGTACAAAAAATATACAACGTTTTGGGGTTGTCGAGCCGAAAATTATTCCATTTGCAATACCATCATTACCATTAAGTGGCGGATCCAGGATTACAGTCCAAGAAGGGCGAAATCAGTTCAAAATTACATACGCGAAAGTTTCAAGTGTTGCCGGGGGTTCGGGAGCGGGAGCCCCCGAGACGATTTTTTTGGGTTATTTCTAATTTTAAACAAATTATAGCTTTAAAATACTCAAACAATTACTCTCAATCATTATTAACAATATCTAATTAATTTCTCCAGGATTTTCGATTTAAAAAATACCACATATTCCAGACTACATATGCTACCACATATTTAAATGGATCAAATACCAAAAAGTCACTCAAATAATTTTTAATACATATTTAGTTCAAGCCTTTTATTTTGTACCAAAAAGTTCCTTATTCTCTTATCTTTAAAGGCCCGCTCCAGTGGCATGGTAAAACCTTTTTGGCATGATGAATGACTTTTTGGTGCAAAATAAAAAGGTTTGGACTAAACGTATATTAAAAAAATTCGAGGGACTATTTGGTATATGCCCCTATTAAAATTGAGCATTGAACAACTTCAAATTAAACTACACATACATTCAAAAAAATAAATTGAACAACTCCACATATAAAAAACTAAACTACACAACTCTACATACATAAAATTTCTACCACATACAAAAAATATATAAATACATAAAAATAATACCTAAAAAACCCGATATATTTTTTTTGGAAAAATTCAATCGAGGTCACTGCCTCCCTTGGGCCCCATGTGGCTCCGCAACTGTTGCCATTCTAATGTTGTATTTTTAATTTAAATATTATACCATTTCCTGAATAAGATGTGGGAGCTAAATGCTATTACCGAGATACCATAAAAGACACATTATATAAAAATATCCATTGAAAACATAATATTCTTTTTTATGTTGTTTATATTGTAAAATACCGTATTTGAGCATGAGAAGTGAAATGTTTATTTTTATTGGGTATGTTGTATACATTTGATATTGTGAGAGAGAAATGAGTTTAACTTGGACAAGTGAAAAGACAAGACATTCAAATTTAATTTATTGTGTATATATAAAACAATAGTCCAAAAGTGTTCTCAAATTACACGTGGCCAATGCCCTAGAATCCCAAAAGGAAACATTCGAACATTTGTCACTCAAATCTACGGCTTCTACTCATTTATAAACCCTCTTGTTAGATGATGATATTGAGAGAAGTGGAGGAAAATAGGGTGAATGATTTGGGTTTGGGTTGTTAGAAATAGGGTTTGTCCATGGGATCTGGTGAGCGCGATCGATCCCGGTCCAGAGTCCGATCGACCGGGCCTAAAGAGAAAAGCCCACTGCTTCTCTTGATAGGCATATTTGAAAAGCGCAATCGACCGCAGTCTCATGACTAGTTGACTGGGCATTGAGGATTAGGCTTATTATATTTCTTATAAGGCAAACCCTTAGAAGCACAGTCGACCGGGGATCAGGGGACGATCGACCCGTACCCTGTTTTTCACCTGAAAACTTTAGTTTTCTTTAGCTCCTTTCTTTTAAGGTTTAGGCCTAGGAACCTTATTGCCTGAAATTAAAACTGGACTATTAGAGTCTAGTATTAAGGGAATCAAGAACCTAGGTTAGAAAATGAGTGTTCGGGCTTAGGTCGAGAATTAATTAATTAATTACCAGAAGAATGTAAGGGTCCTTTTCACATAGTGAGCTAGTCTAGGACTAGGGGGAAGTAGGGTTATATAATTTAGGACTTTTGGAATTAGGATGAGGTAATATAATACGTGATAGATTATAGGGTTGTCGTAAATTCATGGAGACTAATATGAGGATAATTGAATGTTGTGTTTTACGTCATTGAACATATATGGCTCTAGATAAAATGTAATGTACATTTTAATTTGGAATATCTTGTGAATATTGATTTGCATATACATAACTCTCTAAATAATATCATAAGGGAAGTTACGCGAATGAGGTGAAGTCCCCTGGCTAGTGAATGCAGGGTGAATATAGTCCTGAGCCATATGACCAGTTGTTATATTGTGATGTTATTTTAGTCGAAGTGAGGTAATTCCGGGTATGGTTATGACTCACTGTCAAAGGTATATGGCCGCTTCCCACGCGACGTGATTTAGGATGCCCAGGTTGTCTTGGTGATAGGCCCTGGAAGATGATAACTATTTAGGGGCGCATTCAGTGGGGTGACTCCCTGAATGATGGCCTTAGAATCGTTATAATGTGATTATAATTATTCTTATGAATGTGATATTTTATAAACGGCTAAATCATTTTATAAATCAATTGTTTTGGAATAAGTTTCCTAATGAGGAATGGACTTGTGAAGTCATATTGTGAAAAACTGAATTGTAAGCTTGTTAAATTGGAATTGCATTATTTCTCTTGCATTAATGAATACTTATCATTGTAAATGACATTGCGTTAGGTTGTACATTTATATGAGAAGTGAGGATTATCCTTACTATGAAGAGCGGGTTAAGCTTAATCATGATGTTCGCTATTCATAATTGTCATGCATTTTATTCACATGTATATCATATCAAACTGGGCCCTGACCCGTTTATATCTCTTTATTTTGTATGCATCTCTTTTACGCCCAGGTGCTCCTCCGCAAGGACGCCCGTGTTGATCCTTCCTTCCATGCGTCTAGAAGCTATGACATTTTTGCGAATGTTGTAGGATATTTGTTATAGACGCCTCTATCTTTTGTGTACTCTAGTAATGATCAGTCTACACATTTGGGTGTGTTTCCCCAGTTTTGTACTTGCTTATATATTGTGATATTTATTTATTAATACTCGGTGTAACCGCTTGTATTGGTCTGTTAACCGACAGCTTATTGGGTTATTCTGTTGTGTATGATTGTTAAACGGTTATCTGTCTTTACTTATATCCACCTTCTTTTAAAATTGGATTGTCTAAATGGTTTTCTTTAAACTTACAAAATAATTTGACATCCGTTTTCCAAAATAATTGGTGGTTATCTCGTATATTTATTTTTCACGACAGTGATGCTAAGAATGGACCATCTATGATTCATGTATTTATTGGAGTATCGGGCTGGCCACCTCTTATTTTAATAAGCTGGGTGTCACAGATGTTATCAGAGCATCGGGTTCAGAGTCCTTAGGATCTATGCGTACTTATCACGTTCTACCGTAGTGTTCTTTGATATAAAGTCATATTGTTAGGACTGTTTTGTTTGTGTATGCTTGCGATCTTCTGCAAAGATAAATTATTTTAAATTGTATTCCGATTTAGTTATTTTTTCGTCTCAGATGCCGCCTAGAAGAGGTCGCCCAACAAAGAGAAATATAGTTGTAGAAGATAATGTAGAACCCCCACCATCTCAAGGAACAATTACTGTAGCGTAGGTGGCTAACATTATTGACTAGGCAGTCAATGCTGAAATGACTTCAATGTCCCAACAGTTTCCTTAAGCCCAACAACCAGTGGTACCGGAGGTGCAAGCCTATGCGGGACCTTCCCCGTGGGAGAGAGTATATTTTTTTAACCGTGGAAAAAAATATGGATTTATGTCTATATTTTTTATGTGTTCTAGAGATAATGATGTTGCTTTCCATTTTATAGTACTGCTTGACATGATTACATTAGTTGTTTTCTGTCATTTCCATTGTATTTTATCATTGATTTTTTAACTAAAGTCTGTTATTCATTGAACACTTCTATTGTAATCGAAAAAATAACACAAATTTTGATTGAAATTACATGTGGTAGCGTATCATTGGTTGATTTTTTGGATCCGCTGGCGCGGACCCCACAAACTAATCAATAGAAACTCGTTACATAATTCGATATCTCCACTTTCGGTAAAAAATTCTGTTTCAATATTATTTTCCTTATTCATTTGATATGTGGATAGAATAATAGTGGTGCTTTTAAAATTATAATTATATATATGAAACATTGTGTATAATAGTGAGTATGATTATTCTTTACACAAAATATATATATATATATATATATATATATATATATATATATATATATATATATATATATAGTCCTGCTTTTGTGCGGATTAGTCCGCATCTTAAGAATGCGAACCAGATATGTGTCACCGGATCTAACAACTGATGGCTAGATTTGGTTCGATTTTGGGTTTGTTTTCTTTTCAAACCTTTAAATTTTAATAATTACATGTTTTTATTTTCCCCTACAGTTTTATTTTTTACTCTGCCATCTACATGGTCACACTTAAATGTGTTGTGTTCATCTGGTATTATCTATAAGGGTAATGAATTATTTTGAATTGTGTGTAAGTTACATATGGTTAATCTAAAAAAAAAATGTTAGGTGCTCCAACAATTTTTCTTATTTTACATAAATTATTGGCGTCTTAATGGTTATTAACGATTGAAGCGAGTCAATGCAATGGAGTCTTAATGGTTACTTCATAATCACTATTAGAAAATATTCGAAACATTTTTATAACCGTGTCATCGGCACGGGTACACCCTAATATATATATATATATATATATATATATATATATATATATATATATATATATATATATATGAGGAGGGACTTTTGATCTTTTCCAACTGATCGTTGAGATTGGAAGTTTATGCATTTGACCTTTTATTAACTGATTATTGAGATTTAGGGTCCGTTTGGTTGCCAATAGGCAAAAGAGTGGGCATGGCAAAAATTGTCTGGGAAAATTTAGGCAAAATTTGCCTAAATTTAGGAAAATTTAGGCAAAATTTGCCTAGGCAAATTTACATGAGGCTATCAAACAACCATTAGGCGAAATATTAAAAACAGTTTTCAAAACATTAGTTTGTAAAACATTTTCTGAACAATTTTTTCTAATATCAAAAACAGTTTTTAAAATATTACAAAACAATTTTTAAACATTCACAATAGCTTTTTTAAACTATTTTAAAAAGTTTTAAAAAAAGTTCTTTAAAACTTTAAAACTGTTTTCATAATCTATCCAAAACAGTTTTTAAAAATGTTAAAAACTGTTTTTACAATATTTTTATAATACGATTTTTAAAAAAACTTGTAAAACATTTTCTAAACAATTTTTTCTAATATTAAAAACAGTTTTCAAAACATTAGTTTGTAAAACATTTTCTGAACAATTTTTTCTAATATTAAAAACAGTTTTCAAAACATTAGAAAATAATTTTTAAATATTTATAACAGTTTTTTTAACTGTTTAAAACAGTTTTTAAAATTATTTTTTAAAACACTAAAACTGTTTTTATAATATTTTCACAATAGTTTTGAAAAATATTAAAAACAGTTTTTACAATATTTTGTTAATACGATTTTTTAAAAAAATTGCAAAACATTTTCTTAACAATTTTTTATCAGATTAAAAACAGTTTTTAAAACATTGTAAAATAGTTTTTAAATATTCATAACAGTTTTTTAATTATTGAAAACAGTTTTTAAATTATTTTTTAAAACATTAAAACCATTTAAGAAGTTGGCAAATTTGTTGGCAAAATATTTCTCACTCAAATAGGTAAGCAAAATTTGCCCACAGATTGTATAGAGGAGGTGTTGTACATCGGCAAATAATGTCTATGCAAATTTTGCAACCAAACGGTCAAAATGTGGATAAATTTTTTTATTTGTCAACTTTTTAATATTTGTCTAGACAAAAAAGAACAATCAAACGGACCCTTAATGTATGTTACCAAATGCTGTCACCATTTCTTAGTGGTCAAAACACCTTTTCAACATGCTAACCAAAAATCGGCCCTTAATCTGCCATCTTTTTATAAAACAAAATTAGGCCTTTTTCTTTCCTTCTAAATGCACACTTAATTCCCATTTATTAAGTGCACATCATAAACCTTCAAGATATTATTCTTACTCATTTTGGAGTATTTTGTGGAGAAGCCGGTATCTTCTTCATTGCTGCCCATCTGGAATTCTTCGGGGAAATTCCAGCCGACGACATCGAAACCGACACCTACGGGTATTTCATATGTCACACTTATTTTCAGTATAATCTGTGCAACTGTTCTTTACAAATTATAGTGAAAATAATATGGTTTTGCCCTTCGGGGATTTTTCCTGATATATTGTGTCACATGCTATATTTATTTTATTTGATAGATCATCTAGATGCGTGTTTTTAGGATTTAATTAAAAAATATGTTTGATTAAATAATTTCTTTATTTGACTAAAGGCGCACTCTTCACTGCTATACAACAAGAACACGTTGTTCAGACACGCAATCTTCTGCAAAAAATCAACACGTAGCAGATCCTCAATGACACGCAGTTGTAGCGACTCACTCCATAATAGCACGCAACTCTCGGTTGTAAAGATCTCCCCACAAAGTATGAACAGTAGCAAAACTATGCTTGTGGGTTCCACAAAAAATAACTCAGACAAAAGTAATTGGGATATTGAATTGTAAAACAAAAGATTGAACCCTCAAGATATTGGAGAATAAACCAAAACTCTCAAAATTGTATCTTGTTTAAAAACAGTGTTTCTCCCCCCCCCCCTGAAAATTAGTAGCCTGACGCCCCTATTTATAATACAAATCAAGGCGGTGACATGTCGGCTGAAAACAGTTCTCGTTCGAACGACATGCGACGTCGTTCGAGCGAACCTCCATCTCGTTTGAACCAGATCTGACGTCGTTTGAACGTCAGTCACTGATCCCCCTTAAAAAATACTTTTCAAGTTTTAAATAACTTGGAATCCTCAAATCTTAAAATTGTTCATGGGATCAGGAGATATTTATCCAAAGCTTTTATGAAAAAATATTTTTTGAAAAACAAAAACCATTTATTAGAATTCCAAAAATTATTTTAACTTTTGTAAAAATATCCCAACACTTTCAGTGTGAAATGTAAATGAGACTTAAACACATTTTACCAAATTCATCCTTGTTGGGCTTGAATGTTGAAGACTTCTTGAAATTCAAATTCGTCTCTTGTATAGATGTAATCCTCTCAATCCTTCGATGACTTGAAAATAACTTGTAGCGGTATATGACATACTAATTGTGACGGACAATGTCCTTACAAAATTTTATGTCAATATCCGATCACATTTTCATGTTATTTTATTTTTATTTTTTATTAACAGCTTGTCTAGTTTTTAACTCTATGTCCCACTCTTCGTCCCATGTTAATATTAATTCCTTATTAATTCCTATTTTTAATGTTATTTTAAATAAATTCCTTGTAGTAATTTTTTATCAACTATATGTCACAAATGGATTATGAAAATTTTAATTCTTCTAGTGATGATTGTGTTGCAAATTATGAAACTATAATGATGAATCAAATGATTTAGAGGGAGAAGTTCTAGAGGATAATGGTGACCCCGAAGTAGGAATCGTTTTCGACATCTATGTTGATTTAATCGTTTACTACGAAAATTTTGGTAATAAAAGGGGTTTGCGGTAAAAAAAATGTTCATCTTTGTAGTGCTCGGATGGGATGTCAAATATGTACAACTTGCATGCTAGGTCAGGCCAAGAGATAAGCACCGCAAAAAATGTATTCAAAAAATATTCGGATAGCAAAAATGAATTTCAAGCTAGTGTTATGGCTAAAATAGGCGATAATGGAAAATTGTATGTTATAAAAGTAGTCATTGCTCACAATCATGTCCTAAGTCCAACGAAATTTCAGTACTATAAGAAGAATCAGGTGATAAAAAATTATGTTAAGATGAAGCTTGAGTCGAATGGTGGATGGGTATTCGACCTAATAAAAGTTTTAACACATTTGTTGTGGAATCAGGTGGCCATAACAACGTTCCATTTCCAAAAAAGGATTGTTATAACTATATTGAGAAGATTAGGAGCTTAAGTCTTAGGTATGGAGATTTTATAAAGATTCAAAATGAACTTATTAAAATGTAAGAAAAAAAATTCAAATTTGTTATGTTTGATGGATATGGATAATGAGGCAAAGTTGAAAGTTTTATTTTGGGCTAATTCAAGGAGTCGAGAGGCATATGAAGAGTTTGGAGATTTGATCACATTTGACATGACTTATCTTACTAATAAGTCTGACATGCATTTTTCACCTTTTGTAAGTGTTAACCATCACATGCAATCAATATTATTAGGTTGTGGTTTGATTTTGAATGAGGATGTCGACACTTTTAATTGGCTTTTTAAGACGTAGCTTACCAGTATGGGTGGATGTGCTTCTGCCTCTATTATTACCGAACTAGATGAATATATGAAGAACGAAATTGAAAATGTATTTCTAAACCCACGTCACAGGAGGTGCATATGGCATATTAAAAAAATTGCCTGAGAAATTACAGGGTTATGAACATTATGAATCGTTGATGTTTACAATGTGATATTCAGTTTATGATTCGTTGAATGATGAAGAATTTGAAAAGTTTTTGATCACTTAGTTGAGAAATTTAATATCCAAGATAATGATTGGTTGAATTATTCGTATAATGAGAGGCAGCGTTGGGTTCCCGCATATTTAAATTAAACTTTTTAGGCGAGAATGTCCTCAACTCAACGAGTGAGAGTATCACTGCAATTTTTTTATGGAAACGTTAACTCTAAGACTACTTTAAAGAAATTTATCGAAAAATATGAGAGTGAATTAAGAAAGTAAGGTGCAAAAGGAAAGTAAAGAAGATTTCAACTCGTTCAACTCTTGGATCCCACGTGTCACTCATTATAGGATGGAGAAACAATTCCAAAATTCTTACATAACCACAAAGTTTAAGGAGATTCAACAAGTAGTAACGGGGAAGCTTTATTATGTGGTGTGATCTGTTAGAGAGGATTGTGTCCACCACGTGTTTAGTGTTTTAGAGGATATGGTTGGAGTTACCCATCGAAAGGCCACATTTACTATATTCTTCAATGAGTGTGAATATGACATTAAGAGTATTTCTCGGTTGTTTGAACTTAAAGGGATACTTTGCCAACATACTTTTACTACTTTTGTTACCCAAAACCTTCATACCATCCCCGAAAAAAACATTCTTCGAAGATGGAGGAAGGATGTGAAGAGAAACACACAAAGGTTTAAATTGTGTACTCGAATTGGACTTTACATCCCAAGAATGAGCGTTTTGATCGAATGTGCAATGGATTTTCTAGGCAGTTTACTTAGTGACTAAATGATATGGATTAAAGGATTGAATGGTCAAGTCAAGCAAGATGAATGAGCTTATGAAAGTTCATCTTTTCTAAATAGTCAGTTTAGTGCAAGAGAAATCAACCCAATGGAAAACGACATTTTTCATAGTTTGTTGGTTGTCCGTTGTAATGATCGACCGCCTTTGAGGAGGAAACAATCTTTGGTAGATCAAACTATTATGAAGAGAAAATTAGCAATGAAAGGGAAAGGTATAGAGTCAAAAGAAAAATCAAATAAGATAACTATTTTAATCATTTTTACAAGCTATTTTAGTCATGCTTTTACAAATTGTTTGCAAAATGTAGAAACCTAAAAATACATCTCATCCAACAAATGAGAAGGCATTAACCTCGATAAGTTATCCAAGCTTTTCGAACATAGTTGACGATACAATCTTATTATTAAAATGCCGAATTACATTAGCCCTTCTCTACTCGGTGCTTTTGGAAAAAACATTATGCAATAATTTTCTACCAAGTACGTGGAACCAATATGGATGAATGAGAAATGAAGATATTTTGGATGCTAACGTTCTGTTTGGATATTAACAATTTGTTTCAAAGGTTAATTGTGTATTTTGAATGTTAATTTTCTGTTTTGGATGTTAACTTTCTGTTTTGGATGTTTTCGATGTTAACATTTTTTATGGATGTTTTAGATTAATATCATTTGGATATTAATTGTCTATTATCATTTTTAAATCATCATAATAGCAAGTTAGGCCAATCACAGTGGCAGGTTTTGAATGAAATATAAGAAACTGAGATGTTTTGGATGTTAACTTAGCATGTTTTG
Organism: Sambucus nigra; assembly: GCA_949130495.1. Lineage (NCBI taxonomy): Eukaryota > Viridiplantae > Streptophyta > Magnoliopsida > Dipsacales > Adoxaceae > Sambucus > Sambucus nigra. The sequence continues at coordinate 24,236,919 of OX422211.1, forward strand.
AATTAAAAAAATGTCTGGGAACAACCAAAATTCAACAACCATCTCAACCAAAATTCCAACATAATTAACAAAATACATAATCAATAGCTAGACAAAACTGAATCAACAATTCTTGGAATTTTATTCAAAATTCGAACTGATTTTACAACAATACAATTGATTCTACACCAATATAGAGTTAGCTACTAACCAATTCAATAATGTCAACAAAAATTTCAACTAATTTTACAACCAAAATTGATAACATCCCACAATGGATTTAGTGCCCCCAAAATATGTTACTGGACTAGAGTAAAACAAATTACCAATTAAAGAGTTAAGCCAAAAAAATATAAGCGTTAATGTAATGGGTTATTTTCTCTTTACCCCTTATATTTATAGTTGGTTTTGTATTACTCCCTCATTTAAAAATAAAATTATGTTAGCCTCGCTCTTTAACTGCACGTAGGAAATCTGTTACTTTTTAGAGCCTATCTTAAAAAGCCAGAAAAATTCAAAATAAAAAAACCTTAAAGATGTAATAAAGCAATATACACAATTGAAAAACGAAAATATATTATTTAATTGTTCGAACATTTTTTTACAAAAAAATATTAATATTAAAATCGACCCCTTGTTGATCTGTCCTTAAAATTATCTTGACTAATTTTAGACCCCACACGATGTGCAGGCAATTTATAGACCCGATTATATAATGACGCGTAGATAAATTTATAAAAGTATTATAAAACGTGTCATTCTACGTAAACATTATAAAATTATAACTTAAAACATTTGTTGGTAGCAAATATGCTTCACATTTTCCTAAAAGTTCAAAATTTCATCCTCCACATAGTAATCAACCCTATAAATATGATATATCAAAAGAAACTTTAACAATTCCAATAGTGAAAATCTCAACTGAAAACTCTATAAATAGAGCAGAAAAAGACCTTTAGTAGTATAAGTTGTGGATTTGTGTTTCTTCATAGTCATTTCATATCAACTCCTAAGATAAGAAAACCATGAAGATATTAAGCAGCAGCAGTTGCTTATTGGTCATTCCGCTAAGAGCAACCACAATGGGGGGAGAAGAAAACAAGAGATTTGGTAACTTTTGGTGGGCGAAAATGAACAAATTCTGTAAAAGAATTTGTAAGAGTTCTCCAAGTTTACAGAATGGTTACAAATTCTGTAAGGGTTCCTACGAACTTTATTTGTTCGTAGCAATTGATACGAACAAATGAAGTTCGTAAGAAATATAAATAATCATTTTTATCATATTTTTGGGTTCTTACGAATAACAAAAGTCCGTTAGAATTCCTACGAACTTCTGTTGTTTGTAAGAAGTATTAATTTTGTTTCCTATGATCTTTTATTGTTCGTAGGAATTATTTTGCAAATCCTTAAACTTTCACCATTGTGTACACAGCTAATTATGAAAGGGCAAACCCACTTTCTATTTTGTAAACTAACTTTCGTTAGTCTCCGCCTCTCTGGATGCTCTAAGAGAGTTACTTGACCATCTGGTACATATGATTCTATATGTATACAATAGATACTTGAAGGTTACAGCAACAAAATATAAGCAAGGTAATCAACATACAAACAAATACACTATATGCATATTATTGAACAACACAAATTAGAGAATATAAGAATAATTGAAAGGAGGTTCAATGCGTTTCAAAACCGTCCTCCTCATTTAGATTCCTGCTCCTGCATCGGGACTTAGGGCCCGTTTGGCAATCCAATTCCAAGGCTTGGAATTGGAATTGGAAGACCAATTTCAATTCCGTGGAAATTCAAATTGGCCTTCCAATTCCAATTCCATGAATTGAAATTGGTCTTCCAATTCCAATTCCAATTCCAAGCCTTGGAATTGGGTTGCCAAACGGGCCCTTAGAGTCCGTGTATTAATTGAAAGGAAGTCATTTTCCTACTAGAACTATCTTTCCACCAGAGGGTAAACAATTTGCCCAATTTGGCACCTTTCAATCTATAGTATAGTATCCACCTGGTGGAGAACCCACTCCCCTATATATTACGTCAAATGGCATAGAATCACACAAATTGTCGATGGTATAGTTTCCACCTAGTTTAGTATCACTTAAACAGATACATGCATATGTAACAATTAGATTCTTGAAAACGGTGCCTAGGTACCAACCTTTGTATGCTATAAATATACCCAACCATTGGCTTTGTAATCAAGCTGAGCCAAGTATCTGGGAGCTTCACTTCCTACTATTCTTTTTGCCTAAATTTGAGAAAAGAGAATGTGGGTCAGCTGTGAAGTTTGTGTAGAGGAAAACAAGATATGCAAGTGCAAGACTACTGTTAATGAGAATGATGTTGGTGAGGCCAATAGTTCTTTCCTTCATTCAGTCATAAACATGGTTGGAATGCTTATAGGTGAGTCTACTAGTCACATATACCTTCCAGTTCACTATTTGCATAGTTTTCTTTACTCTTTAATTATTTTGCTAATCTTTTCAGTTGTTATTTAAAAAAAAAATCATATTCGCAAATTAACATATAATGTCTCATAATTCATTTAAGAGTTTGAATCATACGATACCAATTCCTTTCATAAAAATTAACTTCGTATGTGAATTTATCTGCGTGGAATTAAAAAAAAAAGTCAAACAAAGCGGATTTATACGATTATTTATTTTCACAGTAGATTGTAAATAAATAATTAGTGGTATGGTACCACCATAATAATATTTTTCTTATGAGTAGTTAAGTATTAACTATTCTCCTGAGTGGCACAATGAGAATCAAAAGGAAGATTTAACTTCTTATCAATTAATATTTTTTTTTAATAATTCTCATTTTGTCAACGTCATTTATTATGATAAAAGGTAAGCGTAGTATTAATATTAATTGTACAAAAAAAACTTTTTGGTACGTGGAGCTCAAAGTTCAGGTTAGGAACAAATGATGTTGTGACTACTTGTTAGAATTGCCACTTTGTCCAAATAATAAAACAACTTTTTTTTATAACCTGAACCTCTATACGAACGAGCAATTTGGATTTCCCCATGCGAGTTAATAAAGAAACGTTGTGCCAGAGTCACCCTAACACACGCAATCTGGTATTATTCAGGGGGTTCGAACTCGTGACTTACGGTATTTTCTATTCGCCCCTTACCACCGGACTAGCCAGTATCAAATTCACTAATAAGATCCTTAGATAGTTGTGCGTGTGTACACACACCGGCGCGTACACACACACACACACACACACACACACATATATATATATATATATAAGTAAAGCCATTCATCTTAAAAACAAATTTTGAATTTTTTTTTCTTTTCTCTCCATTTAGTTGCGCAAAATACAGCTTAAATACTGTTTATTTTTAATAGGACTATTTTCCTTGGAGCTAGACTGATAATTGATATATTCTGTTCACCATGTTTAACAGGTCTAGGGCAACTATCAACCCCATACGCTCTAGAAAATGGAGGGTGGGCTTCTTCATTCCTTCTTGTAGGACTTGGAGTAATATGTGCATACAGCTCCCATCTCCTTGGAAAATGCCTTGAAAAAAACCCCAAGTCCAGAAACTACAATGATATAGGGCAACAAGCTTTTGGAACAAGGGGAAGAGTTGTAGCTGCAACCTTCATTTACATGGAAATATTCATGGCCCTTGTTTCCTACACAATCTCTCTCCATGACAACCTCTCCACCGTGTTCTTGCGAACGGGCCTCAATTTGTGTTGGATCGATCTATCTACGTCGCAAATCTTAACTGTGATTGCGGTTTTGGTGGCGCTGCCGAGCCTGTGGTTGAGGGACCTATCGTCGATATCTTTCCTTTCGACAGGAGGTATTCTAATGTCTCTTCTTATTTTCATAACAGTGGCATATACTGCTATTTTTGGAGGGGTGAAGGCTAATCATACCATACCAGCTCTACGGTTGAACAACATTCCTGCCATTTCTGGTCTTTATATCTTCAGTTTTGCTGGCCATATAGTTTTCCCTAATATATACAAAGCCATGAAGGATCCCTCAAAGTTCACCAAGGTTGGTAATTCATTTAAATTAATTTACTTTGATAATATTTACTATGAATGTCTCTTTGTTTAGATCTCAAAAAGTATAGAAAAATATCCAAAAAAATAGGATCTAGTTAGTTTTAACCTTCTTTCGACATAAAAGTTAGTAAATTTTTTGTATTTTTTGTACATTAGAGTTTAACCCTTCTGCGCTTGGCACAATTTTTTTATATCTCCAGAATGATAATTTACATCCTTGAACTTATATTTTATATCCTGAACTGTTATTTTATGAGAATAGAAGGAATGATTCCTATAGTCCAAAGAACACGGATTTACACCAACTGTAAGTCCTAACAAGGGGGCAAACACTAATTATCTAAAAAACTATGTTATGATTTGTTGTACCTATACTTCATGGAATTATCAATTTAATTGATCAAATAATGTGTCAGAAATTTTATTGTTCAGTGTGTAAAATTTGCATAGGGTTTACTTAAAACAATGATCAACGTTATTCCTGATACATTATTTGGTTACTTAAGTTGAACATTCAATTTTATCAATATAGCATTACACTTGAAAACCTTGGTGGAGACTAACTAACCTTCATTTTTTTTTTCTTCAGGTATCTATTGTGAGCTTCACACTAGTCACATCACTCTATACATCCTTAGCATTCATGGGAGCCAAATTGTTTGGGCCAGAAGTAGATTCCCAAATAACCCTGAGCATGCCCCAAAACCTAATTGCCACAAAGATTGCACTATGGGCAACAGTGCTCACACCCATGACCAAATATGCACTGGAATTTGCACCATTTGCAATGCACCTCGAGCAACAACTTCCTAATTCAATAAAGCCCAAAACAAAGATGATGATTAGAGGTGGGGTTGGCTCAATCCTTCTCCTAGCAATACTAGCCCTTGCTCTTTCAGTCCCCTATTTCGAGTATGTTCTCAGCCTTACTGGCTCTCTTGTCAGTGTGGGAATTTGCATTATTTTTCCTTGTGCTTTCTACATCAAGATTTATTGGACTCAGATATCAAAACCACTTTTGATTCTTAACGTGATCCTCGTCGTGTTCGGATCTCTTCTCGGGGTATCGGGAACCATCTCATCTTTGAAGTTGATTCTCATAAACTTGCAGAGAGCTCACTCTCACCGAGAAGATTAGCACCAATCTGTATTATGTTTTACGCAACCTAATATTTAAGTGTGTTAATCTGAGAAGATTAGCAACAAATTGCATTATGTTTTAGGCTGCCTAATATGTGAAATGTATTTATTTTGTATTGCTCGGGAGATGAATTTTATAGGGTCTCCGTTTGCATGAATTTTTCATGTTTTGGTTGACTTGACATAAATGGTATACTATGAGTATATGTATATGTCTCTTGTAAGTTAAAGAATTTAAAGAGAAAGTTTGAACTATAATATCTGATGATGACAAAATTTTGTAAACTCTAGAATTAGATGATCACCATAATTCTGTTCAGGTATATTAACGAAGGCATGAAATGGACAAGGCACGTGGGGGATGGAATGGATGGAAAGCTGCTGAGCTGAGCTGAGCCGACAATACCTCCAGGGAATAAGGTAGGAGTGGGAATTCGTCTGCGTCGTGTCGTGTTCGGGCCGTGTCATGACGGATTTGTGTCAAGTATTAGTCAACCTTAACCCGACCCATTTAACTAATCGTGTCAGATGAGCAAACACTAACCCAACCTATTTATTATCGTGTCGTGTTCGGGTTGACCCACATATTCCATTAAGTAAAATATAAAATATTTTTTTTCTTCTCTCTTAACCAATCATACCAATCATAGGCGTACAATAACTTAAATTTAATTAATTCCAACTTCTTTCAACACATAAATAATTTATCATCCGATTCTCCATGAATTTTATAGAATGTCTATCAAGATATATAAAATATCTAATAGATTCTCCATAAAATACGAGTTAAGCGGGTGTATTCGTGTCATTTTCCAGTTATACTTGTTTGACACTAACCCAATCCGTTTATTATTCGTGTTGGCAGGTCGTGTCATATTCGGGTTCGTGTCAAGAAATCGTCAACCCTAACCCGCTAACTTCGTGTCGAATTCGTGTCGTGTCAAAAATTGTCACCCCTAGAATAAGGGAGAGAAGGTCAAAGTGATTCCTCTCAGCATGGGAGGGAATAAAGTAATAAATACCTGGGTAGAAATTATGGGAAATACTGACTTAGGTTCAAAGAATAAAGAGAATGAGCACTTTGCATACTGGGGAGGAAGACAATTTGTCGAACAAAAATTCTATTTGTACATATGATTTCGTATAGAATCGTTTGTACAGATTGACGTATCATATTTTTGTTGCTCTGTATTTTAAGTGGGTCTAAATACGGATCAATACAGATACGACACATCAGTCTGTGCAGACAATTCTATACGAATCCTCTGTACGTATAGAATAACTCTTTGGTGAAAATCCATATGTATTCTTTATCGTCACGTGAATCTCGTGTAAACTTCAGAAAAATAGGACATATAATAAAATTAGGTTTTTTTTAACCGATTAGTCCCGTTTACTAACTATGTAGTTCAATAGGTCCTAACTATTTTTTTGGTCCATCAGGTCCCATGAAAAAAATAAAAATTAAAACACGACCGAATTAAAATGCGACACAATAAGAAATCTTTTTTTTATGAAACACAAATATGACCAAGTAAAAGCGGCACAACATGATTTTTTTTTCAAACACAAATAATAATTCTTCTTACCAAATACAAACACAATTTTTTTACGAAAACAAATATTCAATCTCATTATTATTTGTGTTTGAAAAAAAAATCATGTTGTGTCGCTTTTACTTGGTCATATTTGTGTTCCGTAAAATAAGATTTCGTATTGTGTAGCATTTTAATTCGATCGTGTTTGTGTTTGTTGGTTGAATAAAATGTATTTTATCATTTTCTTTAGGATGATGCTTTGAATTGCAAACAACACCCCAGATATCCCCCCAAATCCTACATGGACGCCACATCATTCTTTCACTTGCTTGTCATTTATTGCCATGTGGTGCGGATCCCGTCAGCGCACAAAACCAAGTCATTTTGGGGGAGATTTGGGGGAGTTATTTGGAGTACGTAGCATTACTCTTTTTTTTTAATATTTCTACTAGTTCATTCAATGAATTGACAATTCACTCATTAATTGATTTACGTTTTAGTATTCACTCATTTTTTGTATCCAACACAAACGCAATCTAATTACAAAATTACACGATACGAGATGATATGAAATTTATTTTTTTACCTAACACAAACACGACTCAAATAAAAGCGACGCGACAAAATGTAAAATCTTATTTTTATAATCAAATCCGTACACGATCCAATTAAAATGCGACACGACACATCACGATACATAATATTTCTTTTTAACGAGACACGACCTAAATAAAAGAGACACAATACACCCCGATACAAAATTTTATTTTTTAACTAACACGACACGACATAAAATCTTTTTTTTTTATCTTGTACATCTAGTTAAAACGTAACATGACACGAACGAAATAAAGCTTTTTAAACTAGTATTGAAATAAAGTCTTGTGAAGTTTTGCTTACTAAATCATGTCGTGTTACTTTTTTTTAAGTCGTGTTTATGTTACGTAACAAAATGAGATTCCATATCGTATCGTGTCCAGTCACTTTTATTTAAGTCGTATTCGTGTTAGGTAAAAATGAGATTTTATAACGTGTCTTAATACGTTTTAATTAGATCGTGTTTGTTAAAAAAAATTATGTCGTGTCGTGTCACTTTTGGAAATTGTTTTAAAAAAAATTATATTCTGTGTCGGGGCATATCGTGTCGCTTTTATTTGGCCGCGTCTTGTTAAATAAATAAAAAAGATAAGAGCTTTGTGATATATGTTTTTTTTGTTTTTAGAGAGTGAACCGTCTAAAAAAATAAATTAAAACTCATATGGAAGAAGGTTTGCATTTTATAGCAAGGATAGTTTTGTCATTATATTATAATTTGGAGTACCAACAGATTTTGACTAGCGGCAATAGCCGCACCCTAAAACTATCTACACCCTAATTGTACCCAATTGGTACCCTCATAATAAGATAAAGTTTATGCAACCCATTTTTCTTAGAAATCAATCCAAAATAAAAAGAAAATAATTTTTCTTCCAAATCAAAAGTCACGCCTAAATCTCCAAACTAAATCACCCCTTCCTTTTTTCACTCCATCTTTATCACCACCAAATCAACCCTCCTCTTCTCTCATTTCCATATTCCGACATTCTCTATAACTAATTACGACCTCCTTCATCCTTCTTTTTGGCGTATTCCATTTAGAAACATCTCTCTCTCTCTCTCTCTCTCTCTCTCTCTCTCTCTCTCTCGTATAGTGAACCTCCTGTTATGAATATAGAAAATCAACCTTGTTTTTTCGTCTTTATGAATATAGAAAATAAGAACAAAATATATTGTTTTTCTATTGTGAACCAAATATTTTTAGAACCTACTCTTGTGAACCAAAATAAATAACACTATAAACTAATGTTATTAGTGGTAAAAAAGATGTAAACCCAATGTTATTAATTGTAAAAAAAAAACTGTAAAACTAGTGTTATTAAATTACATTGTAAAAATAGACCTTATTTTTTGTTTTATATCTACTGGTAAAAATTGCAGGAACAAAGAAATGATAATTGATTTGGAACATAATATTGAAGAAGATGTCATGGAGGATATTTCTTTGAATGATGATCGAGTTGTTGAAGATGATGAAAAATAAATCTTGAAGTATGAATAGAATTTGATACATTCGATGATTTCTTTTATTACCACCAGAAATATAGTAATGAAAATAGTTTCTAGTGAAAAGAAGATCTTCGGGGAAGTATCCAGACTAGGAGATAAAGTTTGTTGTGGTGACATGATCTCATGCTGAAAAATTGCAACGCAGCTTGAAAAATATTTTCAAAGCAAGAGTTATTTTTTGTTCGGATGGGAAGTGGCAAGTGGCTTCTGTAAACATGGATCACAATTGTAGGGTGAGCCCCCAAAAAACTAGATATTAGAAGAACAACCTAGTCACAAGTTTTTTCGTGAAGCAGAGACTTCAAATGAATGACAAGGCGAATATTCAACGAAACAAGAATTTCACTTCTATGTCAGTTGAATTCGGTGGGCAATATAATTTGTCATTTTTGGAGAAATATTGCAATAACTTTTTTAATAAAGTGACACGATTAAGACTTGGAGAAGGAGATGTTGTGCCCATTCAAAACTACTTTATGAGAATGCAAGAAAACGATTTCAATATATTTTATTTGATGGAGTTGGATGATAAGGAACGACTAAATAATATATTTTCGGTAGATGCACGGAGTAGGGTCGCCTATAAAGCGTTCAGAGATACTATCACATTCGATAAAACAGATATACTTAACATATAAATACGACATTCCATTTGCTCCGTTTGTTAGGGTAAATCATCACATCCATTCAACATTTTTGGGGTGTGGATTGATATCTAATGATGATGTTAAGACATTCACTTGACTTTTCAAAGCTTGGCTTACATGTATGAACGGATGTGCTCCAATTGCAATTATTCTGATGAAGACAAAGCGATAAAAAGAGGTATTGAAGATGTCTTTCTGGATACACGACACAGATGGTGCTTATTGCATATCATGAAGAAGTTACGTGGAAAGTTGTGAAGTGATAACCAATACAAATCAATGAAATATGCGATGCAAAATGATATGTATAATTCATTGACACGCGTGGAATTTGAAGGACGTTGGTCCTATTTCATTAATTTTGGAACTACAAACTCTATTAATTTTTTGGAACTACAAAATTCTAAACTTTGTGTGGAGATTGAAGTAGAGAAAGGGGGAGGATATTTGGAGTGGGATAGGGACAGTAGTGGGTTTAGGACTACTTCCTCGAACAACGCGAAGGACTAGTCAATATATGATAGTGAGGGGAGGGAAAAAGAGGGGGAGGGGTGAGAGGGATGGGATAGAGATTCGAAACGATGGGTCGAGGATATGATTGGGAGCTTTAATGAGATTGTGGGAGTAGCCTACAAAGGAAGTGTGAGTAAGGTGTTGACACTATTTGAGAAGGTAGAAAGACAAGGGGGGTTTAAAAAGTAGACGAAGGGGAGGGAATTCCATCCATATGGAGGGAATAAGAAGGACATATAATTTTAGAGACTCGAGGGTATTATCAATTTTGAGGGAAGAGAAGGGAGTGGGGGAAAATCCGTGCTTAGTGAAGATGTACATCTGATTTCATGGAATGTGAGGGGTCTCAATGATCCCGAGAAATATTGTATCATAAATGGTTATCTTTTGAGGTGGATATCTGACATTGTATGCCTATAAGAGTAAAAATTATGTCAGGTGGATAAGGAGATTACAAAATCCATTAGGGGAGGCCATAGGGTGGAGCGGATTAGCATGGACGTTGAGGGGTCATCGGGAGGTGTGATTATCATGTGGGATTCTATAGTCGTAAAAGTAGTGGATATCATGAGTGGTAACTAGTCCTTATCTTATTTATTTAGGAATGTGGAGGATAAATTCACTTAGTGCTTTTCAATGGTTTATGGAACGGTGGAGGATACTAGCAGGTGGGAGTTGCGGGAGGAGTCAGTAGGAGTCAATGAGGTTTGGGGAGTCCATTGGTGCGTAGGTGGTGACTTTAATATGGTGACATTTTCTTGAGAAAAAAGTGAGGGAGCGAGAACTAGTAGATACATTAGGAATTTTCAGATTTCATTAATGAGCTGGATTTATTGTACCTTCCACTAAATCACACGATTGATATTACCTTTTTTTAGTGATCACACGATTGATATTACCTTTTTTTAGTGATCACTTGGTCGACATTGCCCAAATTATAAGCATCACCCGACTGACATTGCCTTGATACTAGGCATCATCCGACCGACATTGCCTTATTTTTAGGCATCACCTGAATGACACTACCTTGGTACTAGGCATAACTCGACTGACATTGCCTTCTTTTTAGGCATCACCTGATCGAAAATGGCTATTTATAGGCATCACCGATCGATATTGCCTTGATTCTAGGCGGCTCCATACCAACTTTTCTTTTGTACTAGGTTTTACTCGATCGACATTACCTTAGTACTAGGAATGACTCGACTAACTCTGCCTATATGTTATGCTTCACCCAAACATCATTGCCTTGTTTCTTGGCATCACCTGACTAACATTGCCTTAGTATTAGGAATCACTTGATTGACATTTCCTTTTTTCTAGGTATCGCCCGACCAACATTGCCTTGTTTTTAGGCATTACCCGAATGACACCGCATTGGTTCTACATATCACCTGACCGACTTTGTCTATATGGTACGCACCACCCGACCGACTTTGACTTTTTTCTAGGCATCACCCTATCCTTATATCCTATATTTTAGGCATTACCCGACTGACATTTACTTGGTGATAGACATTAGCATAATGACATTGCTTTTGTATTATGCATCACCCGAACGACTATGCCTTTTATTTAGGTATCACTTGAATGACCATGCTTTGCATTTATGCATCAATCGTACAACATTACTTATGTCTTATGCATCGCACGTCTGACAATACCTATGTAATATGAATCATCGAATGACATTTGCTTATTGTGGAGCTTCACATAAAATTATTCGATACAGGGTTCGAGATCTTCGAATCATTTTTTCTTTAAGATAGAATATTTTCAAACGTTATGAGAAAATGAGAATTGTTCAGTAACTTTGCTAAACGGTTGTAAGTGTACCGTTGAAGGTATGGGGATGGTGAAACTCAAAATTTTCAACGAGGCGGAGCGCACTTTGGGTGGTGTGGCATATGTCCTATAATTTCAAAAGAATATAATATCCATTTGCCAATTAGATTCCAAGGGGTTTCAAATTTTGGTTTCAGAGGGAGTTTTGAAAGTCACATATGGTTGTATGGTCCTTGAAAAGGGATATGGGAGTCAATGGTTATATTTTCTGAAATAGACTTCGAGTTAATGGGGAAGCAACATGCACAAGTTATAGATCTCTCAAAGAATGTCACATTTGTGGATAACATATATACAGTAGTTGCAAGATTCTTGAAAGCATTCGATGGTGGAAAAAAAATCCTATTATTGGAAGAACTCTCTCCGAGTCCCCTTTCGGAGTCAAACATTAATTTTTGACTAGGGATAATTGCACACATGCATTGGTTGTTGATGAATCAAGACGTGTTGGGACCGTAGTTTTGATTCAGGATGTGTAGTTAGTACGAGGAAGTTCAACAGAAAAATAATTTTTGCTCATTACAAATGGAAGTGTTGGTAATAGAGTTTTAGTTTTTGTATTAGAGACTATTGTAGATGGAGATAACACAACAGTTGGAATTATTGGTGAGCTTGGAAGTCTTCGTAATAGAGTTTTGGTCGATCGAAGGTCACGTTGGTTGACCGACACTCCTTTGCTGCTTTGCATCGGCCGCCTGACTTTGCCCATTTTTTAGCAACATCTATCTGAAATTGCCTTGGTTCTATGCATCACCCTGAATACTTGTTTGGTCATTTCGATATTACCTTGCCCACATTTCCTTATTTCAGGGCATCACCCGGTTAATATTTGCCTTGGTTTTAGGGATCACCCAACCGAGTTTGCCTTATTTCTAGGCATCACATTGCCAATATTTCTTTGGTACTGGGAATCGCCCGACCGACATTGCCTTGTTTCTAGGCATCACCTAGCTGACATTGCCAAAATTTTAGTCATCATTCGACTGACATTTCCTTTGTACTAGGCATCACCCGACTGATATTCCCTTCTTTCTAGGCATTACCCTAACAACATTTCCTTTGTACTAGGCAGAACACGACCAACATTGGCTTTTTCTAGTCATCACCTCGCCGACATTGTCCACATAAAGAGGTTCATAGGGAAGTAGAAGTTACACCAAGAACAAAGGGAAGAATACAAGAAATATAAAATGTGCAAGAATTTTCAAGGATTCAAAGAACATATACAACCTTTACAAACCTATGAGATTGTGAAATTCAAATATAGTCAGCACCTAAAGTTAATTATCACCCATGGTCCTGTTCAAGTCTAGTCTATTTTTAATGACTCCATGTCATGACTTGGGTCATAAAAATTCTTCAAGAAATGGCTCAAGATGTGGACAATTAAGTTTTCTTTCGGTAAATCGATTCTTCAATGGACTAGGTCGTAAAATAAGCCAAATTTTGCTAAAATAATAAAAATATCAGTAGTGACTAGTGAAGTTATGCTTTGCTAAATCGATTATTTTGGATTTTCACAAAAATTATATTTTTTAAAATTATTTGTTGTACATAAAAATATCATGACATTTGGTCACAACAAACCACAAAATGCACTTAATTTTTGAAAAAAATATTTCTAATTTTTTTAGCTTGACAAAAGTTATAGTCAAGTCATATAGGTCCTTTTACCTTTATCCTAACTTGTGATAAATATGAGGATGGTGATATGGCTTAAGAGTCTTAAGTGTTGATCGATATTTTCATGGTGGTAACAGAGACTCAAAGTGAATTTCAAAAATCTAAATAAGGCAATCTAGTAAAAGTGTAGAATATGAGTATATTACTCTTACATTTTGGCGGCATGCCCAACATATCCTTGATAAGCAATAGATGGAGTGCTTGGGTCATTTTTGGTAAATAGTTGGGATTACACACTTTGGATACCTTTAATAATTCATCAAATCCATTCTTAAAGGAAATATTGTGAATATTGTCCTAATCTTCTCGCACATTTGCCCAGTCTTGACCCCAAACATTGTTCTCAACCTAGTGTTGATATTGATGATTGCATCCAATGATTCATATTTTGTCCTCAGCTCATAATTAAGCTCCCTTTTCCATTTCAAAAAATCTCAAGGTTGCCATGTATGTCCTTTACCTTGTCACAAATATCAATAACTATTTTCATATGAGAAACCTTCTTATTTGCTAGCTTCTTAGTTGACTTCTCAAGATTTTTTAAAGACCATTCATATCCCCATCAAATTTTGAGACCTTTTGCTCCTCCTCGATGCCCTTCTTATTTACTTGATTATGATCATGGACTTCCTAAGCTTTTTTGGAGACCATTCATATCCCCATCAAATTTTGAGGCATTTTTCTCCTCCTCAATGCCCTTATAATGTACTTTATTATGATCATGCGTGAGCTGAGAAAATCACCAATAAAACAACTTTACAAGGCAAGAATTTAATCCAAATAAAAGAGCAAGGAAATACTCAAGTAATAACTTCCCATGGAAAGTTTTAGATAACGTGAACAAATAATTTTATAGTTAAGGTTAGTGATTAGGAGTGAGCCCTTGAGGTGGCAATATATTTGAGAATCTAGGAGGTGGATGCCAGAGCTCACCTAATCGAGGAATCGACCACGATAAGTTTTCCATTTGCTTAGAGTGGGATTGAACCAATTGTCCAATGAATCGTTACCCATCCCTAAATTTGTTTTTGAACAAGGTAATCTCACTTCCCAATATAAAAGAATTATATTTTTTGAGATTGGTCCTCTATCTCCTTACCTTTTCCCCTTTTAATGGGTTCATCTATATATATAAGTTAGGAAGCGATCGATGGATCATTCCCTTTTCGACAACTATCATATAGTTTTTGTTGAGAAGAGGTTTAGGTGGATTTCCCTAGTAATTTCACTGAGCATGTTTAGGGCCTGTTGATGACCCAAGTTATCTTCCTTTTCTTTTACTTACCTTATCTATCCACAAATTTATGCGATGGTTTTATTGGGAATTTGTTTGGGACAATCTCGTTGACATCAAAGGACGCAAACGAGTTAGAGGTCTGACTCGATATTGTGTTAAACATGTCCAAAAAAGTGGTTGTGGGGGGATTATTATGAGAATGTGATGCTTAAAACCTAATGTAATGTCTACATATATCTAATGAGTTCGAAGATAAAGTTCCTTATAGAAAGAAACAAACTACTTAACCTAGAATAATGTGAGATCATATATGTGCAATGAGCGTAAAACAAGAAAAAAAATACCTCTAAAATTTTCCAACAAAACATCCGATAAGTGAAAAAGAAAAAAACAATGGCAAAAAAATCATAAGAAAAAAAAGTCTCTCTAAAATTTTTCAATAAAACTTCTAATATGTAAAAAAAAGAATTACCAAAAAGTACAAAAAATATACAACGTTTTGGGGTTGTCGAGCCAAAAATTATTCCATTTGCAATACCATCATTACCATTAAGTGGCGGATCCAGGATTACAGTCCAACACGAAATCAGTTCAAAATTACATACGCGAAAGTTTCAAGTGTTGCCGGGGGTTCGGGAGCGGGAGCCCCCGAGACGATTTTTTTGGGTTATTTCTAATTTTAAACAAGTTATAGCTTTAAAATACTCAAACAATTACTCTTAATCATTATTAACAATATCTAATTAATTTCTCCAGGATTTCTGATTTAAAAAATACCACATATTCCAGACTACATATGCCACCACATATTTAAATGGATCAAATACCCAAAAGTCACTCAAATAATTTTTAATACATATTTAGTTCAAGCCTTTTATTTTGTACCAAAAAGTTCCTTATTATCTTATCTTTAAAGGTCCGCTCCAGTGGCATGGTAAAACCTTTTTGGCATGGTGAAGGACTTTTTGGTGTAAAATAAAAAGGTTTGGACTAAACTTATACTAAAAAAATTCGAGGGACTATTTGGTATATGCCCCTATTAAAATTGAGCATTGAGCAACTTCAAATTAAACTACACATAGATTCAAAAAAATAAATTGAGCAACTCCACATATAAAAAACTAAACTACACAACTCCACATACATAAAATTTCTACCACATACAAAAAATATATAAATACATAAAAATAATACCTAAAAAACCCGATATATTTGTTTTTGAAAAATTCAACCAAGGTCACTACCTCCATTGGGCCCCATGTGGATCCGCAACTGTTGCCATTCTAATGTTGTATTTTTAATTTAAACATTATACCATTTCCTGAATAAGATGTGGGAGCTAAATGTTATTACCGAGATACCATAAAAGACACATTATATTAAAATAGCCACTGAAAACATAATATTCTTTTTTATGCTGTTTATATTGTGAAATACCGTATTTGAGCATGAGAAGTGAAATATTTATTTATATATAAAACAATAGTCCAAAAGTGTTCTCAAATTACATGTGGCCAATGCCCTAGAATCCTAAAAGGCAACATTCGAACATTTGTCACTCAAACCGACGGCTTCTACACATTTATAACCCCTCCCTCTCTCCTTCTTACTCTGAGGAGACGACCTATCTCTTAAAGCCAAATAGGTTCGTCATTTTACCTCTCCCTCATATTCTATCACCCATCCTTCGCACCTCTCTTCAAGTGTAGCGCACTAATTTATTTGTTAAGGTAATTAATTGTAACTTTTGAATATTTTTTTTCTTTCTTAGTTCTGGTATGCATTTTGTATTCTTCTTTTTAAGTTTTGGTTACACTTACATCTTCTCCTGAGAGAACATTATGGTTATTATCGAAAATGTGGTTTCATGCTTTTCGACGGCCATTGATCCTTGAACGGTGTTGGTAAGGCATTTTTTGTTGGTCTTTATTTTACAGGTTCCTTAACAAGTTGTCTATGTTAATGTTTTTGAGGTTTATAAAAGGTTTCCCTCTCTATCTAGATCTTCTCTCGTCATTCATCTTATATTTTCCTATCAATCTAATTTTGGTGGTGGACCTGTTGTGATTTGGAGATTCGAATGAAAACGGTGTCACGTGTAAGATTTTCTAATGGAGACGTAGTCATCGGAAACTTCTCCACTATCAACGCTGGAGATTACCATTCAGTGAATAAAACAATGGGAAAAAAATCCTAAGAAAAAAAAGTCTCTCTAAAATTTTTCAATAAAACTTCTAATAAGTAAAAAAAAAATCACCAAAAAGTACAAAAAATATATAACGGTGGGGTTGTCCAGCCGAAAATTGTTCCATTTGCAATACCATCATTACCATTCAGTGGCGGATCCAGGATTACAGTCCAACCGGGGCGAAATTGGATCAAAATTACATATGCGAAAGTTTCAAGTGTTGTTGGGAGTTCGGGGCCGGGAGCCCCCGAGACGGGTTTTTTGGGTTATTTCTAATTTTAAACAAATTATAGCTTTAAAATACTCAAACAATTACTCTCAATCATTATTAAAATTATCTAATTAATTTCTCCAGGACTTCCGATTTAAAAAACACCACATATTCCAGACTACATATGCCACCACATATTTAAATGGATCAAATACCAAAAAGTCACTCAAACAATTTTTAATACACATTTAGTCCAAACCTTTTATTTTGTACCAAAAAGTGAAGGACTTTTTGGTGCAAAATAAAAAAGTTTGGACTAAAACGTATATTAAAACAAATTCGAGGGACTATTTGGTATATGCCCCTATTAAAATTGAGCAGTGAACAACTTCAAATTAAACTACACATACATTCAAAAAATTAAATTGAACAACTCCACATATAAAAAACTAAACTACACAACTCCACGTACATAAAATTTCGGCCATCTACAAAAAATATATAAATACATAAAAATATTACCTAAAAAGACCTATATATTTTTTTGGAAAAATTCAACCGGGGTCACCGCCTCCCTTGAGCCCCTTGTGGCTCCGCAACTGTTACCATTATAATGTTGTATTTTTAATTTAAATATTATACCATTTCCTGAATAAGATGTGGGAGCTAAATGCTATTACCGAGATACCATAAAAGACACATTATATAAAAGTATCCATTGAAAACATAATATTCTTTTTTATGCTGTTTATATTGTAAAATACCGTATTTGAGCATGAGAAGTGAAATGTTTATTTTTATTGGGTTTGTCGTATACATTTGACATTGTGAGAGAGAAATGAGTTTAACTTGGACAAGTGAAAAGACAAGACATTCAAATCTAATCTATTGTGTATATATAAAACAAGAATAATGACATGCTTCCCGAATGGACGCTACCGATTCCATCCACCAAACAATCTCCACCCTTCATCTCTCTCTACTCTCTCTCTTTCCTTTGAGATTTTTTTTTTCCATTTTTTTGTCCCAATTTTTCATATATGAAAAAATGTTTTTAAGTTATTTTTTTGTCCCAATTATTCTCTATTAAAAAAATTTCTCTTCTTTGTATGCGATACAATTATTTAGGTTAATTAAAAAAAAAATTGGATTTAAACTTTATAATGACTTTATCAAAAAGTCTAAGTTCATGTGTTCGCCGCGACACACTCATGTGATGTGTCGCGATTAGCTAGTGTCTTATGGATGTGGGTCCGCACCAGCGGTACTAACCGGTCGACACATGATTTTCATGTGTTGAACGCGGCACTCTGACGTAACATGTCACGGTTGGTTAGTGTCTTATGAATATGGGTCCGCACCAGCGACACTAACCGCTGACACATCATTTTCATGTCTCTGCCACGACACACTGACATGACGTGTCGCGATTAATTAGTGTCTTATAGATGTGAGTCCGGCGTAGCAGAACTAATCAATTGCGACACGTCATGTTAGCGTTTTTATGTGGTGAGTGATTTTTTGTAACAACATAAAAATGCTTCAATTAAGCGTTTATTAAAAAATGTTTAATTAATATTATTTTGTTTTTAAAGGTCCGCGCCAACGTTTTTATGGATCGTGCTCGCGTTAGGCAAAAAAATCAATTTTGTGTTATGTACTGTCGCGTTTTAATTACGCCGTGTGTGATAAAAAAAATGAGTGTTTTTAAACTTGAGTATTTTTATTTTGTTTCAAAAAGTCCTCAAATACAAATTTAACCAATACTCACTTATTTTTAAAGTTTCGCATCAGCGGCACACATTGAGTGCGTTTTTATGTGATGAGTGACTTTTCGAAACATAGTTTTTTTTTTTATTTGGTGAGGGTCTTTCAATAGTAAACATAGTTTTTTTACTTATAAAAAAATATTTCTTTTAAATTTAATTAAAAAAACTGTTTAGTTTGATATCTTAGATTCTCAATTGATCAGTGCCGCTGGCGCGAACCTACATTTCCGGACCAACATCATTTGTTGAATGTGGATCCGCACTAGCGGCACTTATCAATCGCGAATCTAAGCCATCAAATTAAAAATGTTATTTTTTTTTATTAAAACTAATTTTATCAACAAAAAAAAAATTTGTATCGTGTCTTACCTAACACAATTTAATCGACATTAGATAGGACATAAAACTGATTTTATCAAAAAAAAATCCAAAAAAACTGTTAAAACTAATTTAAAAAAAAAAATATGTTCGTGTTATTTTCATTCAGTCATGTTCTTGTTCCCTTTTTTTATATATAAAAACACTTTTTTTATATAAAAAATACAGATTTTTATAAAACAGGTTTTTTAAAACAAACAGTTTTTACGGCACACTTTGTGTTTTGTGTTGTCGCGCCTTAATTATGTTGTGTGTGATAAAAAAAAAACTCGTGTTGTGCGTTACGTAACACAATTTAATTGACATTAGATATGACATAAAATTAATTTTAACAAAAAATTTATCATCTAAAAAATAATTAGCTTATGTTCCTATTTGATAAAAAAAAAATTATTTTTTGTCGCATTTACTTAGGCCGGGTATAGGTTAGGTAATAAAAATAAAATCTCCTGTAAAATTTTATTTTAATTTAATCGTGTTCGTATTTCTTTTTTTAGTGGCTAAAATTTACATTTATGTACATAACATTTTGAGTTCAAAATGAGTCGGATTTGTGCATCGCTGTAGGTCAAAAAATATTTTCACAAAAAACAAAATTATTATCTAAAAAAATCAAAACATGCGGCATGTCCAAAAAAAATAGTGCCGCTGGCGTGGATCTATATTTCCGGACCAATATCATTCGTTTAATGTGGGTCCGCGTCAGCGGCACTAGTCAAAAAAAATTATTACCCAAAAATTTTGATTTTATATTAAAACCTTGATTATAGGACCTAAAACTGATTTTATAAAAATAAATAAATAAAACTACACCCAAAAAAGATATAAAACTGATTTTAACAAAAAAAATTTATTACCTAAAAACAATTATTACCGAAATTTTTTATGTCGTGTCATGTCGTATTTTAATTAGGTCATGTTCGTATTTGATAAAAAAAAATATTGTTTTTTATCGCATTTAGTTGGGTTAGATTCGGATTATTTTAATTTAGTCATGTTCGTGTTCCTTTTTTTTTAAACATAATTTTTTATATAAAAAATACAGATTATTATCAAATTTCACTCAACTTTAAAAAAAAAATGAAATATCAATCTAAATAAGAAATTATCATGGACCCAACTCATTCCTGCCGTTTATATGTGTTTTAAGCTTTGAGTTGAAAATGAAGGCATGGCTTTGGAACAAGAGATGAAGGGCCAAGATTGACTTCCTCGTAGGTCGGTAATGAACAGTTGTCCAAAAGTGTTCTCAAATTACACGTTGCCAATGCCCTAGAATCCCAAAAGGCAACAGTTGTCACTCAAAACCGACGGCTTCTACACATTTATAAACCCTCTCTCTCTCATTCTTACTCTGAGAAGACAACCTATCTCTTAAAGCCAAATAGCCTCATATTACCTCTCCCTCATATTACCTCTCCCATCCTTCGCACCTCTCTTCAAGTGGGTCTGCACTAATTTATTTGTTAAGGTAAATTAATTGTAACTTTTGAATATTTGTTTCTTTCTTTCTTAGTTCTGGTATGCATTTTGTATTCTGGTTTTTAAGTTTTGGTTAGGAGAGATACACACTTACATCTTCTCCTTAGAGAACATTATGGTAAATTGATCCTTGAACGGTGTTGGGAAGGTATTTTTTGTGGGTCTTTATTTTACAGGCTCCTTAACAAGTTGTCTATGTTAATGTTTTTGAGGTTTATAAAAGTTTCCCTCTCTATCTAGATTTTCTCTCTAATATTTTCCTATCAATCTGATTTTGGTGGTGGACCTGTTGTGGTTTGGAGATTCCAATGAAAACGGTGCCATAACAAAACTTCAGCTCTCACGTCTAAATGGTTTGTTTCTTAGCCTCTCTCTCACCCACCAGTTGGCGGTTTCTGATTTGTTTGCTTGGGTTTTTGAGTGGTTAGGATCATGGCTATGGGAAATTACGGATTCGCCACTTAATTTAAGTAGTGAGAGACACGAGGAGGAACCTTGACTCTGACTACAATTTTTTTTTTTTTTTGGAAAGTCGTAATGGGTCCAACGAGGACTGCGCATGTTAAATCTTGAAGCCGATGCTTTCGTTACACGGGTCATGTGTTTTGATATTTTTTTTTAAGTTTATTTTTTCAATTTTTTTGTATATTTTTAAACATTTCAGGGGCTTCTAAAAATAAGTCAAAATGATTTTTTTTTTTTTTTTGGTATTTGAGAGTTTTATGTAGCTTAAAAAACTGTTCAAAATTAACCCATTTTTTAAAATACCAAAGAAGTTCATTTTGAGTTGATTTTTTGGGGGATCCTTTGAAATGTTTAAAACCCATAAAAAAATATCGACAACCTGAGTTTTTCTCATGTAATGTTAATGTTGGTTTAAAGAGGAAAATTCATGGTTTGGGGACGAGGGTAGGTATTTTTTACACATCGAAAATACTTTGGTTAATTATTTATATTCATCTAGATTTACGACTATGATTTGTTGGAATATTTCGGTTTTTAAAGTAGCTAATTAATGAAAACCCGAATTTGACACACCCCGTAATGGGGTCCATATTAAACGTGACTAAATAATTTAACGTGTGACAAAATCTGTGGAAGTTTCTACATTTTTTGCCTTGATGGATGGCGAAAGGTCGAAAAAATGAAAAGTCAATCTCGACCCTCTCTCACCTATATAACGAGGCTCTCTACCTCATCTAGATCACCTCATATAACACAA
Source organism: Sambucus nigra (assembly GCA_949130495.1). Lineage (NCBI taxonomy): Eukaryota > Viridiplantae > Streptophyta > Magnoliopsida > Dipsacales > Adoxaceae > Sambucus > Sambucus nigra. The sequence continues at coordinate 24,258,913 of OX422211.1, forward strand.
ACTTATATTAGTAGAGAGAGAAATTCCGAAATTGAGAATTCTATCTTATTTGAGAATTCCATTAAGCAGAAAATCAAGGAGACGAAATTAGTGACTAATCTTGGAGCTTTGGTGGATCAATAGTAAGGAATTCTACAACCAATTTATCCATTTTATCTCCTTTTAGCAATGGGCAAAGGTGTGATTCTTATTATGTGATAGTATATAGAATAATTTCTTGGGATTCATGTTAATTGTTTTAGATCAATATTTCATAATGATCATTATGATAATGTTAGTTTTTAATTTTCTTAGATCATGATATCAAATAGCTTTATTTGAAGACCTTTTTGTACTGTAATTTTGAAAGAACACTTTTGGTGCTTCCCATGATGAGATTGATTATTCTTATGCACTTTTGAGTTTTGAAACCTCATTTGTTACTTCTTCCACTAAATGATAATAATATTCGTGTAACTGTTATTCATTAGTTGCTACCATATATATATATTACATTTTCTGCCAAATAACTCACGCCCCTTTAAATGTATTCAAGCCAAATATTTCATTTCATCTTCCTATCAAAGTCCCTTCCGCTACCATCCCATGCTTTGAGGTTTTCATTGCATTTATGTAGAGGAGATATGGGAAGACATATGGACAATCTCTGAATATCTCTTACAGTATAAGAACCCTTATGTCCATTATTATATCAGATGAATTCAGGTTGTTCTTCCATCTCCCCCTCTTCCCATTTATCTTTTTTACGACAAACATGAGGCGGTGGTACATATCTTGATCTTCAATTACATGCTCACACACAAGTAGATATATATATATATATATATATATATGCATATGTAACTCAAACACAATTAGATTTATATGTACACGGAAATAAAACACAATTAGATTTATATGTACACGGAAATAAATCAGAAGAAATTGGGTACATACCTTGATCAACAATTATATATATATATATATATATATATATATATATATATATATATTTCTCTCTTGCCGTCTTCTCGCTAGCTAAACCATGAGGACTTCAAGTTGTCAGCTTTTATCTTCATTTTTTTATTTATATCAAATTTGAGATCGTGACAGTGCGCGGCTTGGGGGCGATGGATAGTGGGAAAAAATTTATGGGGGGTGGATAGATGTGAAGGGTAGGAGAGAGAAAGGGAGAATATATTTGGTGTTTATTCAGAAATGTGTGGGTGTAGTTGATAGAGGGAGAGCGAGATGGGTTTAAAAAGCTGTAAAAGAAAAAAAAATCAAAAGTAAAATTGGACCGCAAGAGAGAAATATATTAGATATTTAGGATTGCTTGTGTGTATATTAGTTTGTATTTTAAGAGTGCGGTGGTGAGCCCAAAAAAGCGACAGAGCGCACCTATAATTTAGCTTATAATTTATAGGCTCACCGCCAGGTGACACATGTTTGATCCGCACTCTTAAAATGCGGACTGATATGCACAAGAGAAGTAATATATATATATATATATTCTACCATGCGGACTGAATATGTCTCACCTGGCTACGAGCTCCAAAAAGAGAGGGAGTGCCTATAATTTACTCGATATATTTTACGCTCACCGCCAGGTGACTCATGTACAGTCCGCACAAGAGCATATATATATATATATATATATATATATATATGTTAGATTAAAGGAAATTTAGCATTTATAATAGTTGTTCGATCTCTATATTATATAAGACGATGCAATTGGACCATTGGGGATGATTGAATAAGCAATAAAATTTAAATTTTTGTCGCACCTTATCTTTTTATTTTTGTATTGCGTTATGTGGAATTTTTTTTGCTAAAATTATTGTCTATTAAAAGGAGTTGAAATAAATCTATACACAATGTTGGATAAAAAATAGTTAAATATTATTTTTTTCTTGAAAATTTATATTTGTGATGTGATGTTTTATGCAACTTGCCCGTGCATCGCACGGGCCTTATAACTAGTAATGATTAACCATGACCAGCCATCTACCTTGACCCTTGTGTTATTGTCGGGAATTAAGTATTGAGCCCAGTCCTTTCATTGTTAAACGAAGCGTGTGAAGAAATGAAGAAACTATTTCATTTGGATATAAAGTTTACGTTTTTTATATAGGGTAAACTCATGACCGAGCTACTGCCATTGCTAGGTGCCATTGTCCCCACTGTGTTAAAAAACATCTACTATATACAGCATACATATTTCCAGTGGTGTATAGTTTTGTTAGGGTTTCTTTTGGTTTGTTATAACATGCATATGGGTCTTTCAAAAACAGGAGACAATATGAGGAGATTAAAGACGAAAAGAGCCATCCAGAAACCAAGAAGAAATATTCAAAAATTAAGTGTTAATTCTCTTCCGGGTGACTTGTTGATTGAAGTTCTTGGAAAGGTTGCATCAACTTCTTTCACAGACCTCTTCAATGCAAAATTATGGTTAGTTACCAATTCCCCTGTTTTTCCTCCTCTTTTTCTTATCTTTCATCATGTATGTTAATTGATTTTTGTGGTTCTTTATTTATACATCTATACACTGTTGTAAAAAAACAACCCTATTAAAAAATAGTACCAATAAAAAAACAATCCTAATTAAAAAAGAAAACAACCCCAAATTAAAAATAAAAGTTTCCAATAATGAAAAAAACTATCAATTGTAAAAAACAATCCCAATTAAAAAAGAGTCCCAACTATAAAAAAATGTAGTCCACAATTAAAAAAAATAGTTCCCAACAATGAAAAAACAGTCCCAATTAAAAAAAAAGTTTTCAAACAGTTCCATTTAAATAAAGAGTCCCAATTAAAAGAGTTTAAAAAAAACAGTTCCCAACTATGAAATCGTCCCAATTAATAAAAAAAATTCGAACACAATACCTTGCGCCAAACAAATATTCATTTTTTTAATTTTTTTAAATTAATTATTTTTTAATGGGAATAGCTATTCCCACACCCTCCATGTCTTCTCCCACACTCTTTAGATAATAAATGACAATTGTGCCCTTATATTTATAAAATCTAAATGTCGTTTTTTATATATAAAAAACTGTTTATAAAACGTAAAATCTTATCTATTTTTTTATTAAAATTGTATCTAAAACGTAAAATTTGTTTTTTAAGAAACACTTTTCTTAGAAAAGTGCGTTTTTTGTTTACAAATTTTATT